>OY743176.1:7140513-7760513 GCA_963555705.1 Ligustrum vulgare | reverse complement strand
CCATCTGTCCGTCAGTTTATGGGTGAAAACTAGAATTCATGGTCAAAGTTAAACCAAAATATTTGAACAATTCGGTCCAAAATATGCCACTAAATCGAGTATCTCGATTACTAACGATGTCTTTAGGAAGCCCCCAGTATTTGACAATATGCTTGAAGAAGAGATGAGCTGTCTTTTCGGCGAAAACATACTTAGGCGCTGCGATGAAAGTTGCATATTTTGACAAACGATCAACCACCACGATAATGGTGCCAAAATCTGCGACTTTTGGCAATCCAATTATATAATCCATCGATACACTTTCAAATGGCCTAGATGAGACGGAAAGAGGTTCGAGCAAGCCTGCTTTGGAACATACAGGCGGTCATCTTTTGTCTTTAATAGACCCCCATCTAACCAGAACTGGCGAGTCTTGCCTTTCTTGATGAGGTTGATCAAATAGTGTGTAGCCGGGTCCTTCTCCAGAAGTGCCCTTATTCGATCCCTGATATCAGTGGTAACTCAGCTCCCTGAAAGGGAGGCCAATGTACAAATGGAAGCTAAGTCAGCTCGACAACTGAGAGCATCCGCTACGTGATTACTGGATCTAGGACGATACTATAACATGAAATTGAACTCCAAAAGAAGTTCCTGCCAATGAGCCTGCTTGCTCGAGAGTTTCGATTTTGACATGAAATGACTAAAAGCCGTATTATCAGTCTTCATAATAAATGGGGATCCCAATAAATAGTGACGCCATACTCGGAGGCAATGGACCACCTCCAACAACTCTTTCTCGTGTGCTGAGTAACGACGTTCTGCATCATTTAGTTTCCAACTTTCAAAGGCTACCGGATGTCCCTCTTGCATTAGGTCTCCGCCAAGAGCAAAATCTGAAGCATCAGTCTGTACTTCAAATGGTTTTGTCATATCGGGTAAGGCTAATACCGGGTTCGTCCACATAGACTTCTTCAACTTCTCGAAAGCCATTTGGCATTGTACAAACCAATCCCAAATTTTTTCCTTCTTCTTCAACTCTGTCAAGGGCAGTGCAATTTTTGAGTATCCCTTCACAAATTTTCGAGAGTAATTGCATAACCCAAGAAAGGAGCGTACGCCATGTACGTCCTTCGGTGGTCGCCAATCCTTGATTGCTGCGACTTTATTCAAATCCATGCGGACCTTTCCTTGCTCAATGATGTGACCCAAGAAACTGATAGAAGTTTGGGCGAATGAGCATTTGGATGGCTTAGCATAAAGTTCATTCTCTCGGAGTCAACTAAGGACTCTTCAACCATGTTGCACATGTTCCTACAATGTCTCGCTATTGATTACAACATCGTCTAAGTACACAACCACGAAATCATCCAGGAAACATCTGATACATCATCGTGCAAAAAGTGGCAGGAGTATTTGTCAAACCAAAAGGCATGACTTTAAATTCAAAAGCTCCATATCTGGTTACCACAGTCGTCTTTGCTTCATCTCCCTCCTTGATTCGAACTTGCCAGTATCCAGATCGAAGATCAACTTTTGTATAGTATCTTGCCTTGCTTAGACGGTCAAAGCAATCTGTCACAAGCGGAATAGGATAATTGTTCTTTACAGTGATCTTGTTTAGGGCGCGGTAGTCGCAACACATTCTGAGAGAACCATCGGACTTTTTCTGGAATAATACGGGGAGCTCCATAGGGCGATTTCGCAAGCACGATAATCCCACTTTCCAACATTTCTCCCAATTGTTGCCTAAGCTCTTCAAGCTCGGGTTGAGACCAGTGTTCGAAAACGCGCAAAAAAAGGGCGCTTTTGCGCGAGTTGTGCGTGATGCCCGCTGCCCACTCGAAGTTTTGGCCGGAAGCGCGGTCAACGCGTTTCGTTGACCGAGAACGCGCGCAAAAGCGCGCTTCAAAATTTTTTAACCCTTTTAAGTTTTTTTATCATTCCATTCAAACAAAATTCACACCTCAGTAAACTCTCTCACACATCAGAAACCTTCGAAACACAGAGAGGCCGGACTGCGGAGACGAAATCGAACACAAGTTTGAGCCCAGAAGAAGAAGTGAAATCGAACCTATTTTCTGATTTCTTCCATTATTCCTGTGTTGTTCTTCAATCTTCAACCAGCGAGTGGAGCTAGGGCAGCAAGAAGGTATTCGACGTGAAGAACTCGGCACCATGGCGACAGACCTTAGAGCTAGTTGTTAAATCGAACCTATTTTCTCCTTTTTTATCAAGGTATTATTCCTATTTCTTCACTGCTACTACGGTTCTACCTTGGTCACTTGGTGTACGCAGCACAGTCCAGAGTCAGACTCACAGATACGGTTTCTAGCTTGAGCTCTTCCATGTTTTCTTTACTTTGCAATTTGGTTGATGCTAAGTGTTTGATTAAAAGTCTGAAAGAGATAGTGTGAAATAGATTAGCAATCTTCTTGGTGAATCACATAGACACGGTCACTGGCACTGCATCTTCATGTTCTTGAGTTCTTCCATATTTTTTTTTTAACTAAATTCGTTGATGCTCAGTAAATATGATTGATAAAATTAAAAAGTGTGAAAGAGATAGAGTGAAAGAGATTAGAAATCTTCTTGGTGAATCACATAGACACGGTCACTGGCACTACATCTTCACGTTCTTGAGTTCTTCCATATTTTTTTTTTTTAACTAAATTCGTTGATGCTCAGTAAATGTGATTGATAAAATTAAAAAGTGTGAAAGAGATTATCAATGTTTGCTAACTTTGGTGTAGCCACTGCCATTGAAAGTTCTTTAATGTTGAGTTCTTCAATTTTTTATATTGTTTGAACGATTTGTAGGACCAATGGAACCATAAGAAGAATCATCTAATTCCAACGTTAATCACCCAAAAAGAGATTCTGGAGATGTCGGATGGGAAACTGCTGTGCTGGTAAATGATTCTAAACTTACTATAGTGAGATGCATTTTATGTGAAAAGGTTACTACGAGGGGGATTTATAGACATAAAATTCATATTGCTGGGATTAAAGGAAAAGGAGTGGCACCATGTCCTAAAGCAAATGAGGAACAAAAATCCAAGTGTATTGAGGCGATTGAAGGGATTAAGGCCAAAAGGGTAGAGAAGCTAGTGCGTGATACTAGGTTGAGGGATGATGTGGTTATATCTTTGCCTACTATTGATGATGAACTACGTGAGGAAGAAGAAGATGAAATTTCTATCATTGAAAGGGGGTCTAGGAAAAAGCCTAATAATGTAGGACCTATAGATCAATTTGCACGGTTTATCAAGGTCAATGATGCTTCTAAGAATGCACATAAGAAATTGAGACAACAAAATATCATCGATGCAATTTCTAAGAAAAGGTTATTAGAAGTTCATCAATACTTGGCTAGATGGGTTTATGAAACCGGAATTCCTTTTCATGCTATTGATAATGATAGTTTTAAACAATTTGTTGAAGCTCTTGGTCAATATGGCCCCGGTTACACTCCACCGTCTCAATACCAACTAAGGGAGCCACTTTTGAAGGGAGAGGTGGATAGAACAAAAGAAACTCTAAAAAAAGCAAGAAGAAGAGTGGAAAAATAATGGGTGTTCAATCATGACCGATGCTTGGAGTGAT
The DNA here is from genome assembly GCA_963555705.1 of Ligustrum vulgare. Taxonomy (NCBI): domain Eukaryota; kingdom Viridiplantae; phylum Streptophyta; class Magnoliopsida; order Lamiales; family Oleaceae; genus Ligustrum; species Ligustrum vulgare. The sequence goes on along the minus strand of OY743176.1, from coordinate 7,756,931 downwards.
AGGAAAAGAAGATGCATTATGAATTTGGTGTAAATTGTAAATTGGGGACCACATTTATTTCATCAAAGGAAGCTTCAAATGATGCTCACACCGGTCAATACATATTTGACTACGTCAACGAATGTATTGAAAATGTTGGGGTTAAAAATGTGGTTCAAATTGTAACCGACAATGCTTCCAATAATATGACCGCCGCAAATTTGTTGTCATTAAAAAGGCCTAACATCTTTTGGACATCATGTGCAACTCATACCATAAACCTTATGCTTGAAGGAATATCTAAACTTCCTAACTTCAACGGGGTGATTAACAAGGCAAAAGCTTTCACTATTTTCATCTATGCCCATCACAAGACTTTGGCATTGATGAGAAAGTTCACAAAAAGAGAGATAGTTAGGCCGGGAGACACTAGATTTGCAACCTCTTTCCTAACATTGCAAAGTTTGCTTGATAAAAAATAAGAGTTGAGAAATATGATGACTAGCAATGAATGGGACAACACAAAATGGTCTAGGAGCAAAAAAGGGAAAGAGGCATTTAATATTGTTGTTCCAAATGATTTTTGGAATTTGATGGAGTTGTGTATAAGGGTGTTTACTCCACTAGTGAAAGTACTTAGACTTGTTGATGGAGAAGAGAAGCCTTCAATGGGCTTTGTTTTTGGTGAGCTACAAAAGGCAAAGGATGATATAAAAAATACATTGAAGAAAGAGGGTGACTACAAGCCAATCTTGGACATTATTGATGTAAAAAGCAAGAATCGCCTTAATAGTCCACTTCATACAACGGCTTATTTTTTGAATCCATTTTATTTCTTCAAGAATTCAAGTATCAAGGATGATCATTTGATAACGAATAATGTGATTGTTTGTGTTGAGAAATTCTTTCCCGATGATGAAATTCAACATCATGTGATAAATGTCGAGTTGCCAAAGTATGTTAAAAAAGAAGGTTCATTTGGAAGAAAGCTAGCAATAAGTGGATGTGAGAACAACAATGAAAATTACAATCCGGGTATGTTAAAAATTAAAATTATTCTCTCATTTTTCTTTCATGTCATTGCTTGAATGAGTGATTACTTGAATGTTGAAAATTTTAATGGCATTTTACTCTCTTTCATTTATATTTAATAATTTATTTCTTATTATTAGTGAATTGGTGGGACTTCTATGACAATGAAACACCAAATCTAAAGATAATGGCAAAAAGGATCCTCGGTTTGACAACTAGTTCATCGGGTTGTGAAAGAAATTGGAGTATGTTTGAAGGGGTGAGTACTAATGTAATTAGTAATTATATTGTTAAATATTTGATATTAAATATGAGTTATTACTTAGGTAATTTGGTAGTAGTTTAATAACTTATTAAATATACTAAAGTTATCTAACTTATCTCTTTTCACTCTTTTTTTTCTTTCTTTTTTTAGATACACACCAAGAAAAGGAATAGACTTGATACCACAAGAATGAACAATCTTGTTTATGTCCAATTCAATGCAAGACCGAGAAACAAGAAGAAGAGAAAGGGGAAAATGGAGACTTTATTAGCAAGTGATGCTAGCAATGCACAACCTTGGATTGTAGAGGGTTGTGATGAGGAAGGTGAGGAAGAGGAGAATGATGGGGTGAATTATGATATACGTGCTAGAAATGCGCAATTTAAAATAAGGGAGCCCGAAGAAAATGATTTTGTATCGGATGACACGGAAGATAAATTAGAAGAAGAAGAAGAAGAAGAAGAAGAAGAAGATATTGAATTGGAGTCCGATAAAGAGCTAGACAAGATTTAGCTATTGTGCTATCTTAAATCTTAATTTTTGTGATTATGATATGATTTTGATTTTTGAGACTAACTTTTTGTTGGCAATTTCGAAAGTATGTGTAAAGTCAATCTAGTATACAGGAATTGTCTAGTTTTTGCCTTTTGAAAACATTTCCTATTGTATAGTAGACTAGTTACTACTAACTACTAAGTAATTAGTAATTACTAATTATTATTAAGTAAATGCATTATTCATAATTTTAGATTTGTTTAGTATGCATTATTTCAAATATTTAATGATTTAAATTGATTAAAAATAAAAATAAAAATAAAAAATAAAAAATTGAAAAACGCTTTTTAACGCCTAAGCGCGCTTAAGCTTGTAAAGCTTGACACTCAGGGTCCACGCTTCGTCACGCTTCACGCATTTTAGAACACTGGTTGAAACATACGGTAAGGTGCCCTGACAGGTGGCTTGGCACCCGGAATAAGCTCAATTTCATGGTCAATAGCCCTCTTCGGTGGTAGTTTCTTCGGTAACTCTTCCGGCATGATGTCCTCAAATTCCTGTATAAGATTTCTAACGAGTTTTGGAATAGGACCAGATGCTTTCTCAATCTCTTCTAGATGAAGAGTACACAAAAATGAGGGTTTATTTCTCTTGAATCCCTTACTAAATTGCATGGCCGAGATGCTCTTCTCGCCACTTTTCCCGCTAAGGTAGGAATCACACATGGCTTACTACCCATCATCATTAAGCAATCGGAGAGTGGGAACATAGCTGTCTTCGTATCCTGAAGAAATCTTAATCCCAAAATAAGTTTGAAATCATCCATTCGAACAACCGACAAATTAGTCCTTCCATCAAAAGGACCCGCCTTGATTAATACAGATTTGGCTACTCCGGCAATTAGCTGAGCAGCCGAGTTGATAGTCTTCACTTTCCCATTCCCTTTCTCTAGAACCAACCCAAGTCGCCCTACTTCAGTACTTGCAAGATAGTTATGGGTTTCTCCAGTATCCACCATAGCCCTGATGGGTTTCCTATTGATCTTCACATCAATGTAGATTAACTTTTTAGCTCAATAAATGCGAGGTTTTGGTTCCTCCAGTTTTGCCTCATTCACCTGAACTTTCTCCTTTTCGATCGTTCGATGTGATATTGTATTACATCGATGGGAAAATGCACCGACCACCTCCTCGTCCTCTTCAGAGTCCGTCTCGCCATTATTACTAGCAGGTGGGGCATCTTGCTTCGAAGTTGATACTCCACTTGCTAGTTGACAATAGGCGTTTACCATTCATTTTTGGGGACAAACAGACACTGGATGAGGCCCTTCACATAGAAAGCACATAATTTTAGGAGCAATATCAGATCTACCCTCCGCTGTCTTTCCTTTATTCCAATTTCTTTGGTTACCACCCTGATAACGCCTTGACAACCACCCTGATTGTAACCATGAGAGTTGTTCTGGCGAGAACCTTGATATCCACCTCTCCTTTGGTTGGAGTACCGTTCTCCCCCATTTGAGCTTGAGCCAGCTCTAAATTGCTTATTTCCTCCACCGTTAGATTGATTACTCGTGGGTGGTCGATCCTTCTTGGTTTCAGTCTGGTAATCCATTAAGCATTCAGCAGCTCCCATTGCCGTGCTCAAATTCGAAACCTTTTGCCTCTGGAGTTCTGTACGTGTCCACTGTTTCAAGCCCTCCATTAAGGTGAAAAACTTGTCCTTTTCTGACATATCTCGAATATTTAGCATATGCCCAGAAAAGGCTTTTACGTACTCCCAGACGGAACCCATATGTTTCAATTCCCTCAATTCCCGACGGACTTCATATTCCACATTCTCTGGGAAAAATTGGGTTCGAATTGCTTCTTTCAGAAGATCCCAAGTATCTATCCTGACCCTGTTGGCCTGAACATCAACATATTTCAACTGCCACCACAATTTTGCATCTCCACCCAGATACATGGTAGCTGTAGTCACCTTTCTTGCTTCATCTCTGATGCCAGCAGCAAGAAAGTATTGTTCCATGTCGAACGGGAAGCTATCAACTTCGTTTGTATTGCGTGCCCCACCATAGGTACACGGTTCAGGGATTCTGACCCTAGGTACATACTCTTCTTGTACGGGACTTGCCCATTGCCCACCGCACATTGGAGAATTCGTAGCTGAACTCTCATTGTTTCCATCTCTTCCTGTAGACCAGGAATGATTGCAAAAGCTTCAGTCATTGCTGCACAAGCCGCTCGGCTTTCATCCAGTTGGATGTGCATATCCCGAATATACGATTCCGCCATTTCAACTTTTTCCTCAAGGGCATCCACAGCATAACATAACCTTGTGGTTTGCCCATCAAACGTATCCACGCGTTGTTTAGTACTCTTCTTAGCATCAGTCATATCGGTGGTCTGTGATGCATTCAATCCACAGCCTTGGATCCATTGCTTTCTTATCGAAGGACGTGAGCTGAGGCTCTGATACCAATTTTCACGGGGCGCCTTTCCTCTTAGCACAGAAAGGGGCACCGTGCGGCAGTAGTCTACTCCGCTAGACTACCTTCCGCCTTTTTTCACTTTTCTCGGGACGAAAGAAAATTCAATTACAAATTGAAATAAACTTTACAAGAGAAAACTAGAATGCATTGAAACATGATTGTTCATTGATTGCTGAAAGCAGTAAATTACAATGATTGATGAAAGCAGTAAATTACAAATGTTGGTGCTGAGGGTGGACACCAAAAAGTTTGAAAGTTTTAAATTCTAATACCCCCTATAATAGACTTCTGAGAAAAAACCTAGTGATGGGAGTAGGCATCAAAAGGCTAAAGAATTATAATAAACTTTTACAATTAAAAGGGAATTATAATAATTATATCAATATTTACAAAGTGCGGCCGAAGTTGGGCAAACTGCGACTGCCCAACTTCAGCTGCGAGTGGGTCAAGGGGCTAAGTATTAGCTGCGGTCCTTGACACCCGGGTCGATATGAGAAATCGGCCAACCAGGGCCATTGTTTGCTTATTTATTTTTTTAATTTATGATTTTTTATATATGTATATTTAAGTTATTTCAATATTATTTTACTCGATTTCTCCTCTGGGTCAATGACCTGATCGGATATAAAAATATTGGATTTTCAAGTGTAACTTAATTACGGGTTTTCTGTTTTAGTAAATTCGTAAATGTATAACTGATAATACAATACATATATTACAAAAAATCCAAAAATATGGATTTCAAATTACACCACAAACTAGTAATGAGTCTAATGACCTTATTAGCATCTTTTCTTGACAACGAGTAGAGATATGCTGTCGAAAAACACACACACACACACACAACACACTGTATTCATACAAATTTCCACTTCAGGAACTGCCTTCTCTGAAGCATGGATATTTGGCGGTGGTGTGGCTTTTATCGACAACATATAGAGATATACTGTCGAGGCAGCCCAGAAAAAGCCGCTTTTAAGCATGACCGCCAAACATATTTAACATATTTTTCATTCTAAAATAAAATATAGCCAAGGATGATTTGCCCAGTGCAACGAAAACCATTTGATTGCAAGGTGGGGTGGGTGCCAAAAACAGGACTTCCCCCCATCCCACCTAACCCCCCATCTTCAAACCTTAGAGTTGTAGCAGTTATCTGCTGTAGCAATAATCCAATCACCAGCCATGGCAATTCCACAACCAGGATTTGCCACATGATCAGAGAGGGGTTGAAAGCGATGGTTGAGATGAAAGGAATGGAGACCAATCCTGCTTGTGCCTGAGAATATCCAGCTAGTCTCCTCTGAAGAACCTGGACTGTTTAATCTGCTTCCATTCGAGCTCGATTGCAGTATTTCAGACATTTGGGAACCAGTGGGCTGCTTATAAAATAATACTTTTTCTTGATCATTCATTTTGGTTTCAGTCTTTTCCTTGCTGCCATTGGAGTTCTTGGTCTTGAGGAAGCGGCCGCCACAGCCTCTTGGGCGGCGCTTCGCATGGAGATGCCTGGACAGGTGCAGATATGGCTGGAAATACCAAAAAGATTGAGAAAAAATTATACATCCAGTGGCTAGCTCTAAGCTTATGTTTGGTAAAATCTAAACTAAATAAAAAGAGTAGAAGTGTCTACAGATCTGTAACGTTAACCCATACCCTGCCAAGTCTCTCAACATACGTCTCTTCCCGCCCTTACCTTCAAACTTATTAGTAGATGAAATTGCCCACAAAATCTGCATATTTTTCCATTGTCCTCTCCTCCGAACTCTTTCTCCTTCTAATACTAATAACCCTCTAAAAATATTCACTGAATCACATTGAAAAGATTTGTTCAAAGATTCTACTGGAAGAGGTTACGTCGACGCTGCTTGGTTTGCCGTTCACGCCTCTCACATTATCGTAAATTATTTAGATTTTTTTTTTAAGTATCTGTTTGATTCTAGTTAAAATGAGTTTTTTTTAAATGAATAGTGATTTTTAGGAGAATAGATGGTTGAAATTTGATTGAAAAGTCAAATATTTTGGGCTTGACATTTAATGAACGGTAGAGATTGAGTACTATGGAAAAATGAGAAAATTTTAATGAGAAGCAAACAATGGATTAATTTCAATTCTTATTGTATGTGTAAAATGGTTTTAAACATTATTGTAAATGTGATTTAGTTTGAGCAATTGTTTGTGTACTGGAAAATGGAATTGATTGTGTTATGTATGCATTAAGAAGGTAGCAGAAAGTATGAAATACTCGATACCAAAATTGGATTGGGATTTTGAAGGGATTTAGTATTTTGATAATGGTCCTCTTGTCGTTCAGTACATTTTTGTGTTGGGCGCTTTGAATATAATAGAGGTTTGTGATTCATTTTGAACCTATTTGTGTGATAGTTATCTACAATCCCAATACAAAAAACTAGACCATACAATAATTTTGTAATTTAGCAGATCTGAAAGTTAGGGAAATCATAACTACAATTTTGGACGTAATTTTATTCTGAACTACAAATATTTATGCAATGAGCCATAGTTTTCAAAATTCCGATTTTTCAACTCCAAAAAATGTGATCCTTAATGTGTTCAAGTTTTCTAACCTCACGCTTTTTATTGGGTTGTTTTCCCGAAATTGTTCCAAATATTGGAGGTCGAGTCTTGGTTAATTTTTCTTGAGATCTTCCTCAATATGTGACTGGCTTATGTGTGCGTGGGTGGTTGAAAGGAAGGACCAACTGAGATGAATGTCACCAACCTTTATTACGCTGAAGAAAATTGCAAGTATATTTCCCATTCCACTTTTTGTGATTTTCCCTTTTAATTGTTGAAAGTAAATGTTCCTTTGTGAATATCTGTTAACGGGACTATTGTATCTCTAAATTTGTAGGAGACCATCTTTTGACATGTTTTGGGAGTAGTATTTGAAAGATTAAGCCCCTGTTCTCTTTGCTGTTTTGAGGTCGTTTTCTGTTTTTATTTTCGAAAACGCTAAAAACTCGTTCTCTTTACCATTTTCGAAAACGCATTTTGGAAAACAAAAAAAAATTTGTACACAAAACGGAAAACGCCCGAAACATCGTTTTGTGTGTATTTCGACAAAAAATGTCCAAAACGCGGAAAACGCGTTTTGGAAATTTTTTTTTTTTTTTTTTTTTTTGAATTTTCTTAACTTAGAACTAAGCTTAATATAAAGTTTTTATTTTTTTTTATTTTTTTATTATTTTTTTTAGAATTATCCTAGCTTGAAACTAAGCTTAAATAAAGAATTTTTTTTTTTTTTTTTTTTTAAGAACTATCCTAACTTGGAACTAGAGATGGCAAAAAAATCCGATCCGCCCCGTCGATCCGTCGACCCGATCAGAAAAAATCCCGATCCGTGGATCGACGGATCGAAATTTTTGTGATCCGCTCCGATCCGAAAATTCACGGAGCGGATTTGGATCGGGGCTGATCCGATCCGCGATCCGAAATTTTTTTTTAATATAATTTTTTTATCATGTATAAAAATCTAATATTATAAATTTTGTAGCAAACTTTAATTTTTGGGAATAACCTGCAATCTTTGCATTTTAAAGAAAACACATTTTTCATGTTCTTCATTTGAAGAAAGAATTACAATAAGTGATGGTAAAAAAACTCGATCCGTTGAATCGGCGAATCGGCATCTATACGTCTCGTTTCAATAAAATAAATAAAATTTAATAAAAAAATAAATTTTCTAAATTTTTTATAAAAGATTTAATTTAAAATATATTTAAAAAAATTAAAAAAAAATTTAAAAAATAAAAAATAAATAATTATTTTTTTGGCGGATCGGTCCACGGATCGGTGGACCGATCCGCCCCGATCCGCCCCGACCCGACCCGAAATTTGACGGATCGCGGGGCGGATCCGGATCGGGAAAAAAAATCTCGGGGCGGGGCGGATCGGGGTCCGATCCGCCCCGATCCGCCCCGTTGCCATCTCTACTTGGAACTTAGTTTAAATAAAGTTTTATTGAATTCAATATCAACATTACAAAAAAAAAATTAAATGAGAATTCTTGTTGTTATATTTCAAAAAATGCAATGATAAATGGACTCTAGTGGTTTTGAAAGAACTTGCATTTTCTGGATTTTAATAGAAGTAGAGCTTTCTCAAGTCCCGAACCTGATCAAGCTGTGTTAATATAGACTCTTAATGCTCACATTAGTGTGTTGCATGTAACCATATTTTTAGTGTATTGTGAAAGGAAATTTGAGTTGGAGTTAGTAGCATTCTGCAAGCAAATTAATTAAAAATAGTTTAAATAGTGTTCTGCAAAATTTCAAACAGAACGTGTTTCCAGCTTTTCATTTTCAAAAACAGTTTTCAGAAATGACAAACCAAACGCGTTTTCAGCAAATTTGAAAACAAAAATGAAAACACAAAATACAAAACATTTTCGAAAATGAAAATACAAAATAAAATACAAACAGAACGCCACCTAAAGTTTTCACTTGTTCACAGGGTTCTAAAAACGCTTTACCATTATTCTTCCAAACTTTTTGAATGTCTCATGAGAAATGTTTGGTCCCCCCCCCCCCCCCCCAGCTGGCCGCCAGAAATAGTTTACGTTGAACATATGGATTCCATCTTCATTTCTCAAATCTTCTTCCCATGTCGGTATGTTAGATGTTTACTTCACTTCGAGTGGTAAGTAATTTATTTTCTGTAAGATTTTGTCATAAATTACTTGACATTGATTGTGTATGTCGAGAAACTTTTTAAAAATGAAGCTATTGAAGAAAATGGTGAACAAGCCAGAATGGTGAGTCTTTATCATCTAAAACAAATCACTTGAGCTTTTTGTTATCGCTGGATGGCTCGTGCTTATTGCTATATGGAGAGGATGATATCTACTTATTCTTTCTGCTATTTTGAATTTGAAAGTCTGTTTATATCGTGTTTGTAATTTGACACATTTTTTAAGTATGAATATATTGGATATAAATTGTTGTCGCCTGGTGTTTTTCTGGACAACTATTTGTCTTTGTATTAGGCCTCCTTTATTGGAGTAAAGCAGTTGTTGACTTAGTAAAGACATCATTGGGACTTAAGGAGATGGTAAAAAGCTTGTTCTTTTGAAATTTTTAAGTATGAATATATTGGATATAAATTGTTGTGGCCTGGTATTTTTCTGGACATATATTTATTTTTGTATTAGGCCTCCTTTATTGGAGCAAAGCAATTGTTGACTTAGTGAAGACAACCTTGAGACCTAAGGAGATGATAAAAAGCCTGTTATTCTGAAATAGTCCGTTTATATCTCGCCTTTCTCTACATGTCAGATGCAATCATGCAAGTGAAGTTAACAAAGACGTTCATGGATATGCAGGTTGAGATTGTAGAGTAGCTTTTTTCTTTTGATCCACCATTTTTATTTTATGATTATAAATTCGCACTCTCTCCTAATCATTTAATGTAAGCATGTTAATCATGTTCTCTACCTGACTACCTCAAGTATGCACTTCTCATACCCTTTTCTTTATATTTTCAACTCTAGTTGGCGTTATTTTCATTTTTCTTTATTTATTTTGTATTTATTGTTTTATAAGTGAGGATGAAAATGTTGAGCGTTTATGTACTTTGGAATTTTCTGAACTATTGCAAAATTGGGATATGATGTGGTAATGTAGTTTATTTTTTTATCTTTGTGAAATTTACTTATTTTCACTCATATATATTTTTATTATCAAATTCTTATTCCACTTAATAAGTCAATCTATAGAAAAACATAATCTAGGATTGTAGTTTCATCATATTTATTTATGTTATACTTTTTACATATGTTTCGATCTTGCAAATATAGTTTAAAAATGGAATGCACAAGAAATTCTCTATATGGACGTCTTAATACAATAGTCAAATATTAAAACTATTAGGTGCATAATTATATATAAATCACGTGCATCGCACATGCAATGACTAGTTTGTTTATAAAAGGCCACGTTTCATTGGCAACCTTTTTTTTTTTTTAAATAATGATAATTTTGATTGATAAAAAATTTTCACCTATCATTTTTTACTTTAAAAAAAATGCACCAACGAAATGTTACCAGATCGCTATTTATAAAAAAATAATTCTAATGAGACATTTTTTTTGGGACATTTTTAAGTGACATTGTGACATGTCCCACATTCATTGGATGATGAAAAATTAAGTGTTGGGGTAGTTATTTTCATCACCCAATGAATATGTGACATGTCACAATGTCACTTAAAAATGTCTGTCTAGAATTATTATTTATAAAAATATTCATAAACAACATTTGATGAACGGTTACCAAACATAAGCTAACTTGTCTTGTGACAACTTAACGAAAATTTGGACTTTTTTTTATCTTTACAGACTGTTTGTAATTATTATAGCGAAAGGTTAAGTTACTACTTTTAAATTCCAATTCAATCTCTAATATTTTAAGTTTAAACTTTTGAACGAGATGGGAACTAATTTCACCTTGCGGAGTTTTAGCACTTTATTCTGCTGCTCAGCCTTGGCACGCGACTCTCTGCGCCTCAAAATTCTGTAATACTGCTTGGCATTTACAAATATAGCCCCTCCATTATTATCATTGCTCAAATTCAATGGCAACATCACGCGCCCCTAAAAAATGTTAACAAACGAATTAGTTACATGAAGTATTTTTCGTCACTTCATATATACAGACAGTGCACGACTACTATACACATTAGGCTGGTTTTTTAACATGGTCTATTTTAAATCGCAATGCACCTATTGTAGAAGCTTCTTCGTATCGCAACTTGAGGACTATACTTCATGGCACTACTCTGCATGAGGATACTAAGTTTGCATTTGGTATTGTATAAAAAAAGTTTTTTTGAAATGAATATTGATTTTTAGGAGAATAAGTAATTCAAATTTGATTGAAAAGTCAAATATTGTGATCTTGACTTTAAATAGATGATTGAGATTGAGTATTGCAGAAAAAAAAATTTTTTTTAAAGAGAACCAAACAAGGGCTTAACAGAAACCTAAGCCATTTCAAAGACCATAATGGAAAAAAAAATAGAATCCAGTTATGCATATGTACATAACACGCACATTGTGTGTGTGTAATTCAAACAGCCAAGAATGTTTACCAGAGGTTGACCAAGCTCTAAATGGGCTGCATATTCCATAGCAGTCTGGAGTTGAGTTTTTGCTACATTTGCACCATTTTTGCAATCATCTAAATGAGATAAATATTTGTATAGTTAGAGTCTGTTTGGCAATATAATTTTTTCATCTCAATTTTCAAAATTAATTTCATCATTCATTCTTAGTCAAGTCCACAATTTTTTATTTTTCAAATATTTTTAAACCACACATTTATAATTAAAAAAACACACACACACACACGCACACAAAAATTTCTAAAAATCATACTATATATAAAAGTAAGTTACTTCCCAGAAAACGTATTTTGAAACTTTTTCCGCCTAAATTGTCTTTCCTAAAATAGAAGTATTTTAATGAATGAATTTTTTTTTGATAATTATACTATTATTTTAAAATCGAAAAATGTGCAATATGAGTATCATATCGAAGATTTCAACGATAACTTTCATACGAACTCATAAGTTAGAGTCAGCTATAAAATGTCGTCCTTAAAATCACATTAAAGATTAAAGGTAAAAAAATTATTTTGTAACTTTTACTTTTTCTCAATGTCTCTCCATTTCAAAATTGTTTTATTTAAGTCCTATAATGATATTTATAATTTCTTAACTAGATTTAATTTGGTCATATATAATTAATTTCAATTCGGGTTGCTTTTCTTATGTCAAATTAAAAAAAGATAATAAATATCCGAACTTTCATGTAATTTAATTAAGTCTGAATAATTTTTGCAACTTCATATTTTGATCAGTTCAAGTTGCTTAATTTGTTACATTCATTTAAATATAAGACCACATGCATTTAATTTATAATGTTAAAGTAAATATAAAATGAAATATTTGTTTAATATATTTAAATATCAAATATTATATTAAGATAGTAAGTACCAATTCTAATAGTACTATTCCGTTATTCGATTAGAGATAAATTTAATTTTTATAATATAGGAATTATATTTTGGAAAGATTAATTACGTCAATAATCATTAAAATTGAATAGTCATGCAAATGGCCGTTGAATTTTTTTTATAGTAAATCATTCAAGTTTCAAACTATTACAATTGTAGCCACTTAGTAAAAATTTGGCTCCTATTAGGTACCCTTTAATCAAAAGTTCATTTTTCTAAAACTCATTTTCAACTAACACTCTATTAAAAAAATAATTTACTTATAACTTCAAAAAAATCCTACTTTTTAAAAACTCATTCTCCAAAAATTTACAGTTACAAACAATATTATTTGAAATAATGGATCTCAAACAGGGCTTACATACATATTTTCCAAGAAATCACTATTAAAAAACTCATTTTTTATATAATGAGGACTTAAACAAGGACTAAATGTGTTTGCAAGAGAAAAACGAAATACCTAAAGGGAGAGCATGAACAAGTATTGACCTATTTATCCTCCAAAATATATTTCCTAAATGGTAAGTAGTATTAATTAACTATATATTATTCATTTTTGACAAGTTTTAGATTTAAAATAATCCAGTTAAATGCAAGTTTTTAAATAGCCGCTTTTTTCAAGTCCCCAAGTTTCTTGGTCCGCCTTTCCTTCTTGAAAATAAATTTCAATTTTTTTTTTTTAAATTCGTAAGAAAAAAAAAAAAGAAAAAAAGTTTGTCAGTATCACATAAATATTTTTCTTTAAAAATAGAAAATGAAATAGGAATGTTCATTGATCTATTTTTTTATTTTACTTTTTCTTCTTAATAAATTTGTGAGTGTATATCACAGATATATTTATTTTTTTACGTATTATAAATTATGTTTAAATGTAATATTATTTTCTTATTTTAAACTTTATAAATCAATTTAAATTAAAATATTTAAAGAAATTTCCTGAAATAGTAAACATATTAACGGTAAAAAATAATTAAGGTATTGTAATTTGTACATTTTTATGATTAATTGTCTTCATTCGTTTCTTATTTTTAATTAAATATTTATTTCATATTTTAACATATAAATTCAATATATGTGAATAACAAATGATTGTGCATCGTACGGGTGTAACACTAGTTACATTAACAAACCAGTTCTTAATGGGTGTTTATGCAATTTCTCAATAGCAAGAATACTCTCTAGTGTTCATTCTAGAGAGGAAGAATGGTTCGTCGGCTCGAACCGTTAGTGCTCACCTTGAAAAAAGTTTGTACTTAGCTCGACTCGCGGCTCGAGATTTCAAGTCAAAGTTTGAGTCGAGGGTTTTTTTTTTTTTTGTGACAGGCTTTGGCTCGATTCGACTCGAAACAATTATTAAATTTGTTGTGAAGAAGTACCTCTCTCATTATTAAATTTGTTGAGTATGATGTACGCCATTTGAGTGATTGATTAAGAAAATCATCTTAATAGAAGGTATTTTTGTCTAAACTTTGAAATTAAGAATATTTTTGTCTTTCTATGTAAAAGATGCCTATGTCACTTATGTTTTGTAAGATAGACTTCTTCCCCAAACAATTTCTTTGACTGGGCTGTAGTGAAAATGCGACCGTGTTAAGCTAATATTTTTTTCCTTCATAAATATGGTTAATTAATGTATATGATCTCCTTGATATTCTTTCTTGACAATCTTATTTTATTGATTTTACTTAATATAACATGTATTTAAAGAAATTTACTCAAAATATTGTCATTTTGTACATAATAATTTCATTAACACAAAATCAAATATCCATCCAAAACGAATTATTTGATTTTAAAACACGGCTTTTTAATTCGTCCATTAAAAAGGATTTTTTTTTTTTAATTTTTTTTTATTGAATACAACCATATCTACATATATATGATAATAGGATAATCGTCACCATTTTACGCATATAGTTTCCCGTCCATTTCCACCTATCATTTTAGAAAATTTCTTATTTTTATCAACTTATTTTAATATATGAATTAAGAAAGTTCAATTAATATTTGTAGTAAATGATTTAAGGATTTTTGAAAAAAATATCTATAAAAAATAAAATTATAGATTATTTTTTTCTTTTGATAATTATTGCATTATTTTGAGTTCGAAAAATATGCAATATGAGTATCAAGTCCAAGATCTGAACGAGAAGTTTAATACAAGCTTAGAAATGAGAACAAAGTCTAAAGATGTCATTCGTAAAATCATCTTAAATACTAAATGGATGGATAGATAGATGATTTTGCTAAAATAGTGACGGTTATCATAATATTATACATGGATAAATAGATAAGTGATTTTCCTAACACTTTCTATTTTACAAATTGAAACAGTGAGTTTATTGAAACATAAAGTTGTAGAAAATTAAACGATTTAATTGAATTTATTTAAAAAGATCGAATATCTATTATTTCTTTCAATCTGATAAGAAAAAATTTTAAATTAATCATTTAGGTGAAATTGAATTTAGGTAAAAAATGATAAGTATCATTTTATGATTTAAATGAGATAAATTAAAAAGATTGAATGTTGGAAAAGTAAAAAGTACAAGTAAAACTTCTACATTTAGTATTAAGATGATTTTATGAATGATATCTTTAGATTTTGTTCTCATTTATTAGCTTTGTATTAAACTTCTCGTTGAAATCTTGGGTTTGACACCCATATTGCATATTTTTCAAATTCAAAATAATGCAATTATTATAAATAAAAAAAATAATCTATAATTTTACTTTTTTATAAATGTTTTTTTTTTAACAAATCTTTAAATCATTTACTACATGCAATAAGAGTATCTCCAATACACTCCGTGGATTGGAGGTGACGTGACAATAAAATAGACAGACTTCTAATGAACGTGAATAAATAAACGGAGAAGTAAAAAATTTACTCTCCAATGGTTCTTTTAACATTTAAATAATATTGATTATATGACATTTTTTATTCAAATTTAAAATTTATTATTATGCATAAATAGAGCCTTATTTACAGGACTTCTCACTGTATAAAGAATCCAAATAGAAATAACTTGTATCATAAAATCTGATTGGCCAACGTCTTTATTTATAATAATTAAATAATTAAAAAAAATTAATGTTGAGTCAGCATGTCTCACTGAGCGTCTAGATGTAGATGCTTCACCCCATAATGTATTTTTTTTTGCGCCACGTCGCCTAACATCCTAATCCACGTTGTGTATTAGAGAGAGATTTTTATCATATTTCGTCTATTTGCTGAAAATTATTGCATTATTTTGATGTTTAAAAACATGTCATATAGGTGTCAAATTCAAGATCTCAACGAAAAGTTTAATACAAGCTAAGAAATGAGAGGAAACTTTAAACATATCATTCATAAAATCGTCTTAAATACTAAATGTAAAAATTTTACTTATACTTTTTTTTTCCAACATCCAATCTTTTTAATTTATCTCATTTAAGTCCTAAAATAATACGTATCATTCTTATCTTTCAATTTGATCTAAATGATTAATTTTGAATCTTTTTTCTTATCAAATTGAAAGAAATAATAGATATTCAATATTTCTAAATAAACTCAATTAAATTATTTAGGCTCTGTTTGTTAAAATTTTGGTGTTTAAAAATATGTTTTTTTATATTTTCGAGGTAAGATGTGTGGTTGAAAAGTGTGGAGAGAAAATATGTATGGTTAAAAAATGGCATGAGGAATTGTATGGTTTAAAAACATTTTTTTTATTTATTTGCCAAACATAAGCTTAATTTTCTACAACTTTAGGTTCTTATAAACTCATTTGTTCAATTTGTAAAATCGAAGATGTTAGCAAAATCATCATATTTAAAAATAGAATATGGTCAATCCGTTTATTTAAAATGCACAAAAATAGTATGTGCAATTGTAGAAAATGAGTTTTAAAGAATGTGTGGTTAAGAATGAACATTGAAAAAAATTATTTTCAAATAATCAATTCCATACGAATAAGTGATAAAATCTTATGTCTTGTGGGTTAAACTCACATTTATAACTTAAGATGATGATTTTTTGTATATAAAGTTAATTATATTTGTAATATTCATTCAATAAAATTTAATTAAAATTTGTATTTCATATTATTTATTTGTTACATTTATTTAAATATAGGACTGCGTATAAGTTTTTCACGTGTAAGTTTAACAAATTGCCACATTTAATTTAAATTTGAGCAATTTTTTTTTTATTTTTAAAATGTTTGGTAAATTTTTTTCGTAATGTATTTATTTTTTTACATGTAATGAAATGAAATATTTGTTTAATATATTTAAATATCAATTATTGCATTAAGAATGTTAGTACAAATTCTTATAGTGCTATACGGGGAGTCGAGAAATTAATTCTGTAAATATCTATTAGCTTCTTTATTTCATTTTACGATTTGAAAATTGTAAACATTTCAACTTCTAAAAATCAAAAAATCGTAACTTCGACTTCAATCATCAAATCAAAATTGTAAATTACAGAATAAGTTACATGTTCATATCTTACTTCACTTAAATAGACTAAGAAAATTAGAGAATGAACAATTAATTTTTAAAAAAATATGCAAGTCGCAATTTTATTTTACTTTTCTGAGTATTTTTCATTATATATGAATGCACAATTTATGTTGGGTATTGTATTTTTACAATTTATTCAATAAATAATTGTCAATTGTATCCTTCATGCATCGCACGAGTGCGATTACTACTTTTGAAATACGGAAAAGGAGTAAATTTGGGTATATAGCAATAAAAGAATAAAAGCAAGACTTGTTATTCTGTATGAGAAAGAATTACCTGAGAAAGAAGTGAAGTGAGTTGGGTTTTCCTTTCCAAGGTGGTTCCAAGAAGCTGATGAATTGTTAGATTTTAATTGACCAAAAGCTTCACCCAATTGGGATCCAAGTCCCGTCCACCTAGCTCCTATGCCAAAGGGCTTTTGCAAATTAATCCCTAATAATTCACGTTCTTTGAAAAATATCGGGTGCATGGTCATTGTATCAAAATGCACCTTTTCCTGCATTTCCATCAATTTAATTAATTAATTAATAAATAGGCAACCATGAAAAAATAATACCAAAATTTTGAAATAAAAAATTAACTACATATCATAATATATCGATGCATGTTTACCGAATTAGTACTCGAGAATTCCTATATTTGTTTGATGACTTATTTATAAATACACTTTTTCAAACTACATTTTTAAACGACACACGTTCTTTCAAATTGATTTTCAATAATATAAAAATAGCAAACTCTTTATTTATAAATTAACAAACAAGTGACTACTCTTACCATATGGAGGCCTAATTAGATCGATTCATTTATTAATTGTTAATAGGAACATTAATTTAGCAAGGTAACAAAATTAAAGTCAATAAAAAAAAAAAAAAACATTATCCATATCTTCAGAGTGCAAGTAAAAAAAAAAAAAAATGATTATTGGACACAATTTCCATAACCATGAATGTAATTAGCAAGATTTATTTAACAAAGAGTTCAAATAATAATGTGAAAGCTAATAATCATACTGTAGTTGCACAGGGAAGATATTTCTTTCGGCGGAACCACCATTTAAGTCTAGACGGGGCTTTTAGGTTTCCACCTACATCTAGTCGGAGGGTGGGTTCGGATTTTTCGACCATCTTTACTGAATTGTATATTTTGGTAAAACTGGGGGGGGGGGGGGGGGGAGGGAGAGAGAGAGCGGTGAGATAAACAAATTAAAGAGACATAGAAGATGAAGATGAACATACCTAGTTGAAATTAAGCAAGCTCAAATCCTAAGTTGTCCGTACCATATCAGACCAGAAAGAGAGGGAGGATGGGGGGTTGAGAGAGAGAGAGAGAGAGAGGTGTGTATGTATAGCATGTATAACCCAATGAGATATCTCTTTCATGCAAGCCTTTGTTTATTGAGTTTTTTTAACATTTATCTCTCTTTTGATTACTTTTGTATAATTACTTATTTTAAGTCAAGTTTGATTTACATATTGCTTTCTCTTCTCATCCTCCATTGATTTAAGATAAGTTGGTAGCACTGTAGTGATCTATAAACTGATTTATTTATGATTTTAAGATAAAATACGTAATTAAAAAGTGAAGAGATAAAATATGTGTGATTAAAAAGTATTTTGAAAAATTGTATGATTTGTAAATTGATTTATAAATCGTTGACTAAACGGAGTTTTCATTTAAAAAAAATCATTTTCTAAAGTACTCAATCTGAATCGTCCATTAAAAGTCAAGTCACAATGTTTGATTTTTCAATCAAATTTCAACTATCCATTCTTCTAAAAATCAATATTCATTTAAAAAAAATTATTTTAACTAGAATCAAACAGAGTCGAAGTTTTATCGACCTAGCTAGCTCCTCTTGTTGTAACAAACTCGAACTAATTATGCGAAACAAAATATTTAGGATTAATTACACAAATTCTTCTTCGTTCCGCATCCACTCTATCGAGAGAGTAGTTGACAATATTACAAAAATATTTTATGTTCTACTTATGTATCTAGTCGTGCAGATCAAATATGCCATTTAGATATAATATTTGGAGGTAGTATTTTAAATCCCAAATTATACTCTATCTTTTGCAGCATCTAGCTTATAAGTAGTAAATGAAGACCGTTGTTTTATGACTTGCATACGAAAAGATCAAGTTAATACGGAGGAAATTTTTCATTCATGTACTTGTATCTTTGTAACATGTCTTCTTTTGTATTTCAGTTTCAGGTTTTTTATTTTTATTTTTAAAGACGATATCGTTAAATTCTTATAATTTAGCATATGTTTAGCAACATTTTGTTTATAAAATTTATTTATAAGCTGTCACGTGATAACATCTTATTGTATCATTTTTTTAAAAGTTAATAATTTCTGGTGGTTAAAGATTCTCGCTCATCATCCTCTACTTTTTAAAAAAATGAACAAATAGAATATTATCTCGTTATTACTTATAAACAATCATTTATAAATTGATTAACTAACCTAGCCTAATTTTAGTCTCTATTCGGCGGCCCATTAAATGTGTTTAAATTGATTTATTTTAATTTTTTTAGGTAAAATGTGTGGTTAAAAATTGAAGAGATAAAATGTATGTGATTAAATGTGATTTGAGAAATTAGGTAATTTAAATCATGCAACAAGGCTTAATTTTTTGCCAAGTCATAGAAATATAGCATATGCAATTAAGGTAAACCCTTTTCAAGTCACTTGAAAGTGAAATTTATCTTATATCATTTAAATGGTACTTTGAAGTACATAGGTCAATTCTAGCCATTACCCTAGTTTGAATGTGCCAAAATCGAAAATCTATAAATTTTAAACTCATACAATTTTTGTGCCAACTAGTTAATAATCTCAAAGTATATCAATTCTCAAATTGTTTTTCAGAGTTTGACTGCTGTTTTTTTTTTCACTCTGCTTGCTGTTTTTTAATATTATTTTTTCCATTTAGTGCCGTATTTTTGTTTAGTTGTTTTCTTCAAGTTTAGTTGCTATTTTTTAAATCTTTGATTTTTGCACACATTTAGCAAGGTTGGATTTTTTCAAGAACCGAAGATATCGAAAATTAACCAAACCAAAAGTTTCAATTCGGCTACGATTCCTTCAATAACATAATCGAACCGAAAAATGCCAACTCCTAAGCGCATAGCATACTCAAGGAAGTAGGAAATTGATACAACTCAACCATATAAGGTTATATGATTCGAATTAAAGTAGATGAGACTTGTGTTATTTAAAAAATCTATTAACTCAGAGGCCCAATCTTTACACGATGATATATTAGGAGATTTTCACACCTCTTGATCATAATCAATTCTATCGAGTTTCAACGTATCAAACACGTCGTAAAATTCTTATGAGGCTATAATTGACCGTCTCTCTATCATCCAATGCGCAGCAATAAAAGGGGATCCAAAATGTCCCATCTCCTCTTGCAAACTGCGGTGGTATAACTCTTTTAGTTTTTGTCACTTACAAAACTTTGATCTTTGGCTTCTTGCATTGGTTCTTGTTCTTAGGTTAATGACGTCTGCCACGTGTCGAGAACACATTAACTTCTCAAAGTGGAATACACGAATTGTGTAAAAGGATTTCTGTTTTTATCTTCTTTCTATATTTGCAATCCACGTCAGATACAGAAAACTTTTGTTATATATAATTTGTATATGTAGCTGGCAATCCACCATTGCACTCCTGGATTTTGTTGTACGACCTTTTTCAAGTAATAAAGAAGCATTTATTGAATAATCTTTGAATCTTGCTAATTGACATCATCCACGATGTCATTTGTCAAGAAACTACAAATTTATTTGCTCCGACGATTTATGGTGTGTTTGATCACATTTCCTCGAATCAATTCATAATTAATCAGCACATTTTTCGAAATAACTTTTTAATTACACATTTTAATTTTTTTTTTTTTTATAAATAAAAATAAGTCGTCGAACATAGGCTAGTAAATAAAATTTAGATTCTCTTGTTGTTATTGTACTATTCACCTTGTCAAACGATCTACGAGAATTTACTAATTAAAATATTGAGTAGCCAAAGGTGATTGTAGTATATTTTATTTTAAGTTAGAACTCCAAATCTCAACTGATTTTGCCAAAGTTATCTCATACTTTGTCATGTAGATCATCAAGATAAATTTTGCACGTACCCAAATGAAGCGTGGCCCCCAATTAATCATGATGGCCAAAAAATCGTGGTTCAATCTCTAGGTAGTTATTATGTCCATGTGATATAATGTATAATTGTTGTTTAATTTGTGATATTTACTCTTGATTTAATTATTTTAAATACTTAAATCGTGAATATTGATTATATTTCATGTATTATGTATTAGGTGAAGGATTTGGATTAAATTAAACCCAATATCACAAATTGAGAAAAAAATGATTTTGAACCTCAAAAATGGATCGTTGTTTTTGAAAGAAAAGAAACTCAGCACTTCACTTGAATTTTGGGTATTGGACATATTTTTTTTTTTAGGCCCAACAATATTGAATTAATTTGGATTTGGCTGAACTTTTAGTTTTATTGGGTTACAACTTAGACTTTTTCTTCATAGACCAATATTGAATTAATTTGGAATTGGCTGAACTTTTAGTTTTATTGGGTTACAACTTAGACTTTTTCTTCATAGACCAATTAAGGGAAGCAACATTTGGAGGAATAGATTTTGGACGGCAGCACACACAAAATTCTTTGGAGGGCAGTTGCACTAAAGATATATTATTAAGAAAATTCCCTACACTCTATCCAAAATATTTTTCATCTAAGTGTTATATAATGAAGGTATGAAGTTAGGTGTGGCTAATAACCCGTGAAGGTAGAAGGCCATTGAAGGGTATGATAACAGAAACCTGTGAACCTAAAGGTCACTAACATCAGAAGAAGAATATAAAGGTACAAAGAACAGAAAAAGATGTTAGTATTCTTAATATATATATTTTTATGGAATTAGGAGGAAGAAGAACTTTTGAACAATTTAGTATCGTTGAAGCATTTAGGATTATCAAGTTTAATTATCAAAATAGTTCGTATAAAAATGAATATCACTGCATAATTGAACCTTTATTTATGTATAAACAATATACCTGACCTAATAATGAAATAAAAAAGTTAAATCATATATATATGTCATGCTTATTAGTTATTTTTCCCAAATTAAATGAATTACTTGGATTAGAAATTACAAAATCAATCATTTACTTCGACTTGATAATGATAATACTGAAATAAATAATGAATTATATTTAGAACATGTATTTAGTAGTGGTAATGATTATGATCCCATAGTATATTATGTTAGCGAAGGAAGAGATAAATCTTTCTTTACCAATTTTTGAAGCTTTTGATCATCATGTATGAAAGAAATTATATCATGAAAAACCCAGATCTGAGAGAGGTCCATATAAAGTTAAAAAGAATATCAAAAATAAAAAAGGTATTGAATATGAAAATGAAATTGATAAAATAGGATATCAATAGAAACTTCATGCATCACAATAAATATTAAGAAGTTTTAAAGAAAATATGATAGAAAACTTTGCTAGAGATACTGTAAGATCTACAATAATATAGGATATTCAAGATATAATTGATAAATTAGAAAAAAAACATTTCAAAATATAATATACCATTTGAATCTAGTATAGATATCATAACTGATATAGATATTATGAATTCTCAAACATTGATTGAATTTGAAAAGTTACTTGAAACTTTATAGATTGTTTTATAACTACTTTATATCTTTGTGTAAAATGTCAGGATATACTATTAAAGGATTGGATAATATTTTAGAAAAAATGAATGAAATTATATTTCATTTAAAAAACATGGATGAATCATCTGAAGGATATTATATACTTTTAGAAAACTATGGTCAGCTTATAGATTATTCTAATATAGTAGATCGTAAAATATATTTATAGATTCAAAATAATACAAGATAAAACCAGTTTATTACAATACCTGGATTAACTATTGAGAGAGAAATTGAAATTATTAGAAAAAGATTAAATGGAATAAAAAATGAAATTATGCACTTTGTAGGAAACGGTAAAATATATCCAGAAGACATAAAAAACCTTTGGGAAAGGATAGAATCATTAAAATCCCAAGTCGAAAATATTAGAAATAGATCAATCAGAGAGCATATAGCGCAAAATCAGCAAGAAGGATAATATGGACAATACACAATATAAAAATTTGGCTTCTTATTGGTTGTAAACTAAAGTTGTCAAAAAGGTTGTAAGTTTAGTATGACCCTTTATATTTCGAATAAAGCTACTTGAACAACAAAAGGAGACAACATTGTGGACAATAATCTGTCAAATTACGTAATTACCCTCCACTTACTAAAATATATCATTTCTGCTTGTATTATTCATTTACCTCTCAAATAAGCCCCATTTCAATTTTGTTCTGAGAATAACCAACGACCTCACCTCCTTCCTTCATGCGAACGTCGACAGCTCCAAATTGGAGATTACCCATTGGCTCGTCCAGGTCGCAGTCACTCTACGCACGAAATTTCAAAGGTAAAGCTGAAAATTTCCTCACATTTCGCTATCTAGGGTTTAATGGGTTACTGTAACGCCCCGAGTTCTAAATACTCGAAACGCCACATCATCGTCTCAAACTCAATTTCACAAAATATTCATTTAGCGGAAATAACTGAAATTTTAATATTTTGCATAAAATTTTATTTAAATCATTCATCCAAATTCTCCATAGTCGGTAAAATAAAATTTTGACTTAAAATAAACAGAAATTTTAATATTTAAAATAACATTTAATTATTTCTTTGCCATTTGTGTCCATCACTCGCCACCGCTTCCGAAGCCTGCAAAAATTGTTAATAACGGGGTGAGTATTTCTAAGAAATACTCAGTAAACTCATAACCAAATAATTCACTTAATCCATAAATTTGCACATAAATATGTAATCATGCTAACATATTTTTCTCATAACATCATAACATATCACATATTCACATAAGTGCGGAAAGTAGCCTTGTCTTGTCTTAATTCAACATGCAATTATGCATGGAAGTTATAGCGCATATAACATTTCTTCTTCATACACCATTTTCGGGAGAGCATTTGCCCGTCTTACCCCTCATGGTTAATCACATGTACATAACATCACATATGATTTACATAATTTCAGATTCACATGCAAATCATAGCTAAATAAATTATAGAGTATGAATCTACCTCAAAGCTTAACGAGTATATGTATCGAGCGGGAAAAAGCTTCAAGTCTCTAATCGTCCGTTCGTGTCGTCTAGCCAAAGAAAAATAAATTTAAATTAGAAGTTTGGAATAAATTTGGGTGTTTACACAAAATAAAATATTGGGGACTAACTTTGACATTTAACATAATTAAATTTTAAAAAGGCTTGGGACTTAATTAAAATTTTTCAAAAATAAGAGGAGCTGACTCGAACTGTTTAAAAACTATAGGGCTAAGATAATAGCTATTAAAAACTTGGGGTCAAAGTTGACAGATTTTAAAAGTTGGGACTAAAGGACAATTTGAAAATCAGATTTTTGATTTATATCAAAATCTCTCTCTCCTCTCTACATTTCGAGACAGAGATTGAGAGATGGCGAGCGGAGCTCGCCCCTTCTCCGACCCGAAGCCGCCGGCTGGACGCAGGCGGTTATACTACCATCGGTGCAAGAGGGCAGTGGAGCCGGTGGGGTGTATGAAAAATGAAGGTTTGGGTCAGATTGTTTTGTGCAAAAATCGAAGCTACAAGGTTCGGGTTTGAAGTTATTTCCGGCGATAATCCGGACGATGACCCAGGTAAGACGTTGGGCTTCGTTTATTTCTGATTTCTTGGGTGTTTGGTATAAATTGTGGGTAGAAAGTGTAATGGGTAAGGGCGATTTGTGACATTGGTGTAATACCGCTTTTCATTTTCGTGCCCTTTAAAATTTCACGTAATATTTATGTTAATGTTATTCGAAATTTGAAATTTAATGAATCTTACGTCAATGGTTTTAATGAATTTGCAGTGGAAGGACTTGGACGCCGTCACGATCAATGTGTCAATTAAAATGTTGATAAATTTGTTTATGTACAATTCTATGTCTAATTGTTTGTTTTATTTGTTAAACTTGTCGATTTCTATTGGTATTAGGTGGTGAGCGACTTAGATTTCATAAATTGAAGGTGGAAAAAGTTTGGTGACACTTTGGAAATTTTATTTGAGGGTCATGGACTTAAATTACCAATTTATGAGAGTTGAGGGACTGAATTGCAATTTACCAAAAGTTAAACATTTAAACCTAACCCTCACTCTCACAATCGACATCTCACTCTCAACTCTCGCCTCACTCCCTCATCCCTCACTCTCACGCAATTCTCTGTCTCCGTCTCTCACTCACGACCTCGCACTCCCTCCCGGTTCTCTCTTCCCACAACCCTCACCCGAGTTCTCCCTCTTCACTCCATCACTCGACTGTCTCTCTCTCTCGTCTCACGCCGGATTTCCCTCTCTCTCGGCTCTCTCAGTTGCACCCGCTCGCTGCCGCAGCTAGCGTCGGTGCCACCACGCCACAACCGCGACGGTGAGACCACCCTCTGCTCCTCCCTTACACCGCGTACCCCCCACACTCACGGACACACACGCACATTCACGGGTCCTGACTTCGAAAGTGATTTGTAATTTCTGAATTTTGTGCGTGTATCTACATTGTATGTTTGTATATTTTTCATGATCCTACAAGCCAATTTAGGATTTAAGTTAGTAGATTTTGAATTATACTGTAAAATTGGAATATTTGGGTAATGTTCATATATGTATATATGTAATTGTGTATATGTATATATTGATGTATATGTATATGTAAACTACGTGAATGTGATTTTCAGATTTTGGGGAAGTGTAAATCTGAATCTAAATTTCGAATTTTGAAATGTAAGAATTTAATTATTTCTTAATTGTTTAAGTTTGATTTAGGTTGAAAACCAAATTCAGATTTGGGGCTTAATTAGATTTTTGAATCTTGAATTTTTATTTGAAAATTTGAGATATGTAATGTCATACTGTATAATTTCAGATTTTACGGATTCATTGAATTAATTGGTTTTGTTGAATTTATAACAAAATTGAGAATTTGGTTTAGAACCTTGATGAATTATTGAAATTTTAATTGTAATTGTATAACGTTAAAGCTGTGAAAACTTGAAGTTTAGTTAACGACCTTGTGGTAAAGTTGTAATAATTAGTTATTTTTAGACTTGTGAACTTGTTAGAATCACGATTAAGTAATTTTGTAAAGTTATGGAATTTTGAGTTTGAGTTTGAATTTAAAAGATGAGAAGACCTTCTAATGTGCATTGAGATTTCATTCCTTGTCTTGAATATGAGTTTTATGTGTTTGGTCATATCCTAAGGTCACACTTAGGTTAATTTGAGATTTTGATCTCGATTGGGCGTTTTGTTATTATTAAAAAGGATAAGGTGACTTTGTAAGGTTCAGTGAAATTTTATTGTTCGTTTTGAATATGGGGGATTGGTTAGCATTAAAAAGAATTTCAAATGTGTTTGTGAACTAAGAGTCATATTTATTGCTGAATGTGAACAATTAGGATATTTTGGTACATTGACGTCACGGGCAGCCGATGTTCCTCCACTTGCAAATCCAGATAACGGTAAATGCTAAGGACGTCAAGTAAGTAAACTCCCCCTATTTTTTATTAAAGTTGAAAGTTAATGTGAAATTTCTGTGCTCAAGTGACAACTTTGTATATTGCTCGTTTTCGATGCTTTCGTTACTTCTTATAAAAATATATTGTTCAAATTGGAAACTGCCCAAGCATTCATATATTTTATGTTAATTGCATCATCAAGCATGCATTTGTCATTGAGTACTGGGGAAGTCAAATGATTTTAAAGGAAAAGTGTGGAAAGTTAGATTGTTCTCAAAGAGTATGTATCCCAAGTTTTAAGAATAAATGAATGTAATTCTATGCCATGAAAGATGTGAGTAAGAAATGGGGCGCGGTAGACCAGCGTACCCGAATTAAACCGCTTTGCGGTGACAATTGCTTAACCGCTCGGTGGTGGCAAATATTAAACTGCTTTGCGGTGACGATTGCTTAACCGCTCGGCGGTGGCAAATATTAAACCGCTTTGCGGTGACGATTGCAAAACCGCTGGACGGTGGCAAATATTAAACCGCTTTGCGGTGACGATTGCTAGACCGCTTGGCGGTGGCAAATATTAAACCGCTTTGCGGTGACGATTGCTAAACCGGTTGACGGTGGAAAATATTAAACCGCTTTGCGGTGACGATTGCTAAACCGCTTGGCGGTGGCAAATATTAAACCGCTTTGTGGTGACGATTGCTAAACCGGTTGACGGTGGCAAATATTAAACCGCTATGCGGTGGAAAAATGATAATCTGGTCCTAAATAAGGGATATTGCCCACTGCATTGTAATTGGCTAGAAGATACACTAATTGAGCTCACGATAGAAATGAAGTGAAAGTTTTGAAATGAAATGAAAGATTTGAAATGAAAGTCTTGAAATGAAGTGAAAGTCTTGAAATGAAAGTCTTGAAATGAAGTGAAAGTTTTGAAATGAAATGAAAGATTTGAAATGAAAGTCTTGAAATGAAGTTAAAGTTTTTAGAAATGTTTAAGTGAAAGTTTGGAAGGTATGAATGTCTTGAAAAGTAAAGTAAATGAGGGGGATTACTTTGAATGGTTTAAGGAATTTCATGTCATGAGCATGCATCACGTGCATAAAGTTTACTTACTGAGCTTTAGCTCACCCCAATCCCTCCCCAACATTTCAGGTGATGAAAGTTAGATGATCAGAGGGGAGCACTCGGCGGCTGACTCAGACAGTACCTGCTGTTGCCTTTTAAAATAAAGTTAAATTAGAATTTATTTCAATTTCTCATTATTTATTCTTTAATTCATGTATTATTGAGGTTAAATTTCCTCTTATTTCATTTGCTAAAGTTTATTTACTTGAAATTATATTGTTGAGGAGTTTGGGACTTATTGAAATGGATTGAATGAGTTGCGATGTGTATTTTAAAAAATGGTTTTGATGTCCCTCTACAGGTTGGCTATGTCCAATTTACAGAGGAGACTCTGTCGAAATCTTTGTAAAATTTTTATAATAGTAAATGAAAAGTTTAAATGTTTTAAACGATTATTTTCGCATTTAATGTGAATGGAAGTTAACACGCCTAGGTTTTAGATCTTAAACTTGGGGTGTTACAGTTTGTGTCGGGCCTGAATGTGGAAATCGTGGACTGAAGTTTTTTGGCCATGGTGATACCGGTTGTGGATTTTGAATCGGCAGGGTGTGATTTGTGACATTGGTGTCAGGTCTTGAATGCAGAGGTTGTGGACTGAGGTTCCGGCCATGGCGGTACTGATTGCGTGGAATTGGGGTTGGCTGCTTGAAATCGAAGCTGAAAGATTCAAGCCTCTGGTTGGTGAAGGTTGCAGAGAATTGAAATGAGTAGAAGAGGATTCTTACCTAACTTCTGCAGGTCGTGAGGGAGGGAAAAAAACGTCAATGAAGATGGTGATTTATGGGCAACTCTTTGGGAGCTGGAAGATTGTAACTGAAATTAGAAATTAATGGTGGCGTTTGATGATGTGAGGAACGTGTACTGACTCAGGTTGCTGGAACGTTGAGGGAGAGGAAAAGGATTCTGAAAATAATGGCAATAAAACTTGGATGTTCTGTATTTACAATTTGAAAGGGGTTACACATATTCTAAATTGATTAAATTTTGAAATAATAATATTAAAATAAGGAAATTTTGATATTGGATTAAATAAAGAATTTGATGAAATATGAATTTTTAAATTTACAAATTGGACTTAACGATTTAAACGAATTCAAATTTATTTCTTAAGATCTTAAAATAATTTAATTGGCTAGGCGAACACGTTTTTCTTAAAATGGATGAAATCGTAGCGACAAATATTAATAAATTTAACTTTTATTATAATAAAAAAATTTCGGTCGCTACAACCTTACCCCCTTAAAATAATTTCGTCATCGAAATTAAACTTACTTGGTCTATAATTTCTGGATATTTGGCTAGAATTTCCTCTTCCTTTTCCCAGGTAGCCTCGTTGCTACCGTGTCTACCCCACTGGACATTGACTAAGGGAATCTCTTTGTTCCTCAAGACATGTACTTTTCTGTCAACTATTGCCATAGGTGCTTCCTCATAGGATAGATTCCTCTGAATCGGAATCGATTGGTAATTAACCACATGGCTGGGATCATGCACATACTTCCTTAATAGAGAAACGTGAAAAACATTATGTACCGCCGCAAGTTCTGGCGGTAGCGCCAAACGATAAGCCACGTTCCCTACTTGTTCCAATATCTCAAACGGCCCAATATATCGAGGCCTTCGCTTTCCTCTTTTACCAAAACGGAAAGTTCCTTTCATCGGGGCCACTTTCAAAAATACCTTATCTCCAACTTGAAATTCCAAGTCTTTTCTTCTCTTATCGGCATAGCTCTTCTGTCTATCTTGAGCAGCTTTAATCCTCAGTTTGATCTTTTCAATAGTCTCTACTGTCTTTTCGATCAATTCTGGACCTAATATCTTCCTCTCACCAATCTCATCCCAATATATTGGTGATCGGCATCTTCGTCCATATAATGCTTCATATGGTGGCATACCGATGGTAGCCTGAAAGCTATTATTGTAGGCAAACTCTACTAATGGCAGGTGAGTTTCCCAGTTACCGCTCAAATCCAAAACACAGGCTCTAAGCATATCTTCCAAAATTTGAATAGTACGCTCGGATTGTCCGTCAGTCTGGGGATGATAAGCTGTGCTAAAATTTAATTTAGTACCCATAGCCGTTTGTAAGCTCTTCCAAAATCTCGAGGTAAACCTCGGATCTCTGTCTGAAACAATGGATACTGGGACTCCATGAAGTCGAACAATCTCTCTAACATATATCTGTGCCAACTGTTCTACATTGAGAGTCATTCGAATCGGAAGAAAGTGAGCTGACTTCGTGAGTCGATCCACAATAACCCAAATTGCATCATGCCCTCTCGCAGATCTCGGTAAACCCGTAACAAAATCCATAGTGATTTTCTCCCACTTCCATTCGGGTATTTCTAAAGGATTTAACAATCCTGATGGTCTCTGATGTTCGGCCTTAACTTGCTGACAGACCATGCAGCGCGAGACAAATTTAGCAATGCTTCCTTTCATATTCCTCCCCAGAATGTTTCTCGCAGATCGCGATACATTTTCGTCCCTCCTGGATGAGCTGCATATGGGGCTGAATGGGCTTCATCCAATATTTCATTTCTGATCTGCTCGTCTTTTGGTACACAGAGACGACCTTTGAACATAAGTGCATTGTCAGGGGCAATCTCGGAATCTATCCTCTTATCCGTCCCTACTTCAGATCTGATCATTTCCAAGAATTTATCACAAACCTGAGATGTCACTATTCGTTCTCTCAAATCTGGCTTAACAATCAAGTTTGCAAGTTTACTAGATTTTTGGATCGATGGGACTTGTACTTCGATCCTCATATTCTGAAAATCTCGAATCAGTTGTTCCTGCATTGTTCCCAAAAGTGATAATTGTCCAATATCCTTTCTGCTTAGCGCATCTGCATCCTTGTTGGCTTTACCTGGGTGGTAAAGAATAGTGCAGTCATAATCCTTCACCAACTCAAGCCATCGGCGCTGTCTCATATTCAGCTCCTTCTGAGTAAAAAAATATTTGAGACTCTTATGATCGGTGTAAATCTCGCATTTGCTACCGTATAGATAGTGTCGCCAAATCTTCAAAGCATGCACAACGGCTGCTAGCTCCAAATCATGCGTTGGATAATTTTGCTCATATGGCTTCAATTGCCTCGAAGCGTAGGCAACCACTTTACCTTTCTGCATTAGGACACATCCCAATCCATGTTTGGAGGCATCACTGTGAATAACAAAACCATCTGTTCCATCGGGTACCGTCAATACTGGTGCTGAAACCAGTCTATTCTTCAACTCTTGGAAACTTCGCTCACATTTTTCAGTCCATTGAAATTTGACACCTTTTCGTGTCAACTGAGTCATGGGACCAGCTATCTTAGAGAAACCTTCTATGAACCGTCGATAATATCCCGCCAATCCTAGAAAGCTCCTCACATCTCTAGCACTTGCTGGCGTAGCCCAATTAGTCACTGTCTCAACCTTAGATGGATCAACTTCGATTCCTTTGACCGTGACAATGTGACCCAGAAATCCTATCTTCTCCATCCAGAATTCACACT
Source organism: Ligustrum vulgare (assembly GCA_963555705.1). Taxonomy (NCBI): domain Eukaryota; kingdom Viridiplantae; phylum Streptophyta; class Magnoliopsida; order Lamiales; family Oleaceae; genus Ligustrum; species Ligustrum vulgare. Next base: position 7,725,823 of record OY743176.1, on the reverse strand, counting down.
TCTTGAATTTGGCATACAGTTTTTCTGCTCTCAATGTCTCCAGTACAATTCTCAGATGTTCCTTATGTTGTTCAGAATCCTTGGAGTAAACTAAAATGTCATCAATGAAGACAATAACGAATTTATCCAAATATTGGTGGAAAACTCGATTCATCAAGTCCATAAATACTGCAGGTGCATTCGTGAGACCGAACGGCATCACTGTGAACTCATAATGTCCATATCGCGTTCTGAATGCTGTCTTTGGCACATCAGATGGCTTAATCTTTAATTGATGGTAACCGAACCTCAAATCCATTTTTGAGAAAACAGCAGCTCCTTTCAGTTGATCAAACAAGTCTTCAATCCGAGGTAATGGATACTTATTCTTTATCGTCAACTTGTTGAGTTCTCGATAATCGATGCACATTCTCATACTGCCATCCTTCTTCTTCACAAACAGAACAGGCGCTCCCCATGGAGACACGCTGGGTCTGATGAAACCCTTCTCTAGTAGTTCCTCCAGCTGGACCTTCAATTCCTGCAACTCTTTCGGTGCCATACGATACGGAGCTTTAGAAACAGGGGCAGCTCCTGGCACTAAGTCGATAACAAACTCCACTTGCCTATCAGGCGGAATGCCGGGTAGGTCATTAGGAAAAACATCGTCATAATCACACACAACTGGCACTGACTCCAAGGTAACTTCTTTAGTCGGTTGGTCTTGAAGGTTAACCAGATAGCCCTGACAATTTCTTTTGCTTAGAAGTCTTTTTGCCTGAAGAGCCGAAATAAGGCGAGGAAGTGTCTTAATCTTCGACCCATAGAATCTGAATACTTCTATGCCATTCTTACGAAATACTACTTCCTTCTCATGGCACAAAATAGCAGCACGATTGATACTCAACCAGTCCATTCCTAGGATAATATCGAAATCTCTCATCGGAATTATGTTCAGATCTGCTTCAAGTATTTGGCCATCGAAATCTATTTTTACAGTCTTAACCATCTTATCAGTCTCAATAGTTCCTCCTGATGGTAAACTAACCTCAAGTATACTACCAGTTTTCTCTCCAACTAAATCCAGTCTAGATAGGCATGCATCAGAAATAAAAGAATGTGTAGCACCCGAATCAATCAAGATATAAACAGGAATACCGGAAACAGTTAGTATACCTGCGATCACGTCGGAATCTTCGGCGGCATCCATGGCAAACACTCTGGCCTTTCCCTTCTTATTCTGATCCACGTTCTTCTTTTGATCGGTGCCCTGTGCTGGTGGATTGCGACAATCAAAGGAAAGATGACCTGGTTGGCCACATCTGTAGCACACTCCTTTGCCCATCAAACACTCTCCTTTGTGCATATTCAAACATTTCGGACAAGGTGACCAGTTGCCTGTTGCTTGACCCTTAGCGGGTCCTGAGTTCGTCTTCTTGTTGGGCACATAGTTCCTATTCTGGTTCTGACTCGGACCATTCCACTTTCTCTTGCCCTGAAATCTGGCATTCCTCTGACTTCCCTCAGTACCAAAATTTATTCCAGCATAAGCCACCGCTTGAGCTTTCTTCACAACCTCTCTATATGTGGGTAATTCGTGAGAACCAACGATCTGTCGAATCTCCGATCGTAGACCTCTCTCAAAACGACTGGCCTTCTTAGCCTCAGTCTCCACCAGATGTGGAGCGTAACGTGACAACTCTTCAAACTTCTTCTCATATTCTGTTATATCCATATCTCCTTGTACAAGTCGTAGAAACTCAGCTTCTTTATGATCTCGAAGAGCTTGGGGGAAAAACTTATCTTTGATCTCAGCCTTAAATTCTTCCCATGTCAAGGCTGCTTGCTCTTCCTCAGTCCTGGTACGCGATGCTGATTCCCACCAAAATCCAGCTCTTCCGACTAGCATAAACTCAGCACAAATGATCTTCCTGTCCTCAGGGCAGGATATGTGCCTAAATATCTTCTCGATGGTTAGCAGCCACTCTTCCACGGCTAGTGGGCCATTTCCGCCATCAAAAGTAGGCGGACGGTACCTTCTGAATTGCTCAATGATGGGTACCGCAGGAGCAGCTGGGGCTTGCCTCATGTCTTGTACAGCCCTGAGTAAGTCTCTGATAGCAGTGGACTGAGCCGTGGCTCCCTCTTCTAGGGCAGGACGCTCATCCACATTTCTGTTTCCGCGCCTAGACATTTTCTTTAAAAAAAATGAAACAGAAAGAAAATATTTTTAAGTTCTCGATTCATAACCCATCATCACGATAATATACTCAACTCAAAAGAATTTACGGAAAATATCTTTTATTCATAACTTAAAATTTCCTTCAAGTGAGGATACATCAAATCAAGAGAATAACTGGAAATGGAAAATGCTAACGCTGACAACTATACTATTCCATTCTACTCATTGAGCCAACCATTTCCTCCAGACGGTGGTGCAGCTGGCGGGGATTCCATGAAGTTTGTACTTAACCCCTAGGTACAAGGTTCGAATCCCTGGGGAGGCAAAAATCCACTTCAGGGTAAGATTGGGAGAAGGCCCCTTGAGGGAGCCCAATCCTGGGGGAGTGGAAAGACCATGAGTACGGCTCGGAGAAGGCCCCAGCGAGGGAGCCGGGTCGTTACAGTTACCATAATCGGGGTTTTCAAATTAGATCCGTTGAAATAAAAAATGAGATGCATTAAGATTTTTCACATTTTTGTGCAGACGAAAAAATTTCCATTTTTTTGTAATCATCTTCTCTGTTTAGTGTTCTGAATACTCAGTGGTGATGGTATTTTGATACTGTAATTTGCATATTTACTGTGGTGATACTGTAATTTGCATTTTCCAATTTTTTTGTTTATTGAGGTTTGTGGTGATGGTGTATTGATTCCTCTTTTATTATAGAACTCTTGTTCCCTGCATCTTCTGTATGTAATTTGTTCCTAGAGAGTTTTAGTTTTGGTTGAAATTCTGCAGGCCTTCAAATTTTCCTCTTACAGATATTTGGAGAGTTTAAGTTTTGGTTGAAATGCGGCATCTTCTGTTGTAACGGTGATGTATAAATTTGGTTGTCGTAGCTGTAATCTGTTTGTATCTACTAATGCAGAGCTAAATTTGTATAATGCAGTGTTTTATATTAGTCATGGCTTATTTTTTTTCTTAATCTGACCTTAATTTTGACTTACAAACTACTTGTTTTAATGTTCAACGGTTAATATTTCAATAGAACACCTTTTCAATGACATCACCTAACAAAAATGTTTGTTGGGGTTGTCGACGTGCTAAGCACTTCTTGTGGGACTGGCCGTTGAAACGAAAGTGCCCGAAATGTGGGAAGGGCTTAGTGAAGTTGATGAAGGTAGTTAACATTTAAGAAAGCATGGGAAAGCTATTCCACTCATGCACCGTGCCAGGATGCAAGTATTTCGAGTGGGATGATGTTTTCAAGTCAAAAGCAACCGGCACGGCAAAGGCTGGAAAAAGTCATGAAATTGAAGAATTGTCGCACATTTTCAACACCGCGGCCCGAATTGTGGATGAGAAAGACGTTGAGGTATCCTTGAATGCAAACTTTTGCAAGGGCAAAGGGAAGGTGGACGAATATGCTTGAATCTTCATCTGTCAAATAGTTTTTATTATGTATGTTTATGTGATGTTATTGAACATTGTTGAAAAATTACCTATGATGTTCGTCTGTCTAATGGTATTGAAAATTTTGTAGACCTCTGTTGCTTTGTCTTGGATTAAGTTGTGCTATATATGAAACTTGTCTTTGCAACATTTTTTATCATTCATGAAAGATGAAGATCTCAAATTGCAGTTGTTGACCACAAAATCCGGCTGAACCTTGGACCAACACGTCTCAGCTCCTCCCTCTTGAACACGTGGATCTCCTGCGCATTGTGAAAAACAATCAGTTTGCAAAGGGGGCCGAGGTGGCTCCCGTTTGCACTCCGATGCCAAAGTCAGCGGCCATGTTCAGTGAATATAATTTGAATGCGGGAAATATAGATGCGTAAAAGAGAGAAAGGGGAGTGAGAGATATTTATTTAGTTAAGAGTATGAAATTGCTAACCCCTTCCTTGGAGGCAAGTGTGCTCTATTTATAGAATGAGTAATTCTCTTGAATTGTGACACGTGTTATGCTTTACACTTGTCTTCACCCTAGCTCTTGGAGGTGACAACCTTGCTTTTTGACTGTAATCATTGCTACTTTTCGTAGGGAATGGGCGCATGTCACATCTTAGTAAAGGCTGGGTCACATCTTAGTAAAGGCTGGGTCACATCCCTGACTTAATCTCTCTTTTGGTCATCACCGTAGAGCACCCCAGCTGAGTATAAAGCACATCGGCCAGACGTAAATCAGTTCAGCCAAAGAGGTTCGCTTGACACATCACCTCGCACCTGACCCAAGGTGATATTTTAGACCTTAGCCATGGGTCAAGGTCCATTGGGCCTCTATTGGGCCCTTGCTAGTGGATCACCATATCTTTGGGCTTGGATTCAATACTAGTCCCTCAAATCCGAAGTGATCATTTATGGACGTGTAGGATTTGTTGTACGCTCGAGGCACTAACTTTTTTATGGTGGCTTTCATATGATGCTGCAGACCTGAAGCCTAGGATGACATTCCTTATTGGAGGTTTGGATTTGGAGTAAAGCCGACCTACTACTTCGGCTTTTCTCTCCTGAGTGAAGGTTGGGGACGCACTAGCGCGCATTTTAAGCAGCGTGTTTAATAAAAATGGGCTACTGGTATTGGTTCCCAAGGAACATAAAAGGTGATGGAAGTAGCATTTCTGCCGCGCGTGGCATTCACTGTGGTAGCTGAACAGTTTTATCCCTTTCTTTGACGACTGGCGCTTTGATTAGCCCATTTCCCAAGAGGCGTGGGTTACCCACATTAATCATACGGCTCAAAACCAAGGGGTCTGGATCATTAGGATCCTTATAAATCCTCCTTCGTTTCATTATTTTTCCCTTTACTGTTTTCCCATAATTTTTGCAGCAACACTCTCGTGAAAGATTGTTTCGTTCTTTTCCTTTCTTGCAATTCCCGAATCTTCTTCCCAAGGGTTTTCTAGCCAACTCCCGCTCTTAACATTCAACAGCTTTCGTTGGCGAGTTCCTCCTTTCAAGTGTACAATCCCTTTGAAGGTAAATCTCTTTGTTTTTGTGTGTGCAAAACTTTTTTATTTCTAATTTTTCATTGTGGGTTTGAAAATTTTGTTTCGCATTTTATTTTTCTTTTGATGAGTCTGACCCGTCTTTTAAGAATAAATGGAAGGAGTTGGGGGAATGGCTTAACAGGAAATGCTAGCAATGGAGATTCTTGTCAGAGGTTTCTGCCCAATATCTTTGTCGGTTTTTAGTTCCCGCTTCTTTAGGGAGCAAATTAAGAGGAGGAATAGGAAAACTAGCGGTATAATTTATTTGAGTGATTCTGACAGTGAAGAAGAGAGAAATCAGAACTACATGACCCATCTGTCATCCGAAGAGGAATCCGTGCTAAGAGAACTCCGAAGCAAACGTGATAGAGACATGGGGAGAGAGAGAGAGAACAACTGGTTCTTCTTCTGGCCCACAGGATCTTGATTTGGGCACCAGGGCCCCTTTCTGGGCACATAGAGAGGAGCCGGGGCTCTCAGAGGAGGAGATAGCCCAGGTCGAAGGTTGGGTGGACCTGGTAAATAAAATATCAGGATATTATGTGGACCCTGATCCAAACCCAGATTTGTGGGAGAGCAGCGAGATCGCTACTGAAATCCGAGGAGTTGATTTGGCTTGGGCCTCGGCGAAATTCAGGATGCCAGAAGGGGTCCGTCTAGTGCACCCTACACCTTCTTTCCGGCCTTGCAGTCCTCCCCCAGGCCAAGCGGGCCATATGTTACGACGCTCTGTCCTGCGGGATGAGGTTACCTCTGCATCCCTTCTTCCGGGCCTTGCTCAGGAGTTATAACTTGTGCCCCTACCAGTTGGCACCCAACTTCTGGACACAGGCCGTGGGCACTTGGCTAGTGTGGCAAGAGGTCAATCCTGACCATCCCATCTCTCTACACATTATTCATACTTTGTACACTCTGAAGAAATCGGTGAGAAGGGAGAGGGACGTGAGGCCAGATGTGAAAGACTGGTATTACTTGTCTCCTAGAGGCTCATATCCTCCCGTCATTACTGGCCAACCTACCTCTATAAAGAACTGGAGGAACCAATGGTTCTGGGTGGCTGGGGAGTGGCAGAGTTCTCCTGTGGACCCTAGTCCAGAAATTTCAGTTCCCCGAACTCTTTCCCTTCCTAGTGAGTCTTGTATTTGCTTTAGTGTCCTTAAGTGTCATGTGTCACTTGCTTTTTATTTTCCATTCGCCTTTCTTTACTGGTTCTTAACACGTTATTGATTTGTGACAGGGGACACTTTTTCCCGCCTACTCCCTGACGCAGATTTAGCGGCCGTTAGGCGCTTGTTCGCTTACAAGGGCACCTTTCAGGGGGTTATTCAACAAAACAAGTTATTCGTCAAACACGGTCTTATGAGAGCCATGGGTGAGTTTGTTTTGTTACTGCCTTTATATCTCATGTCCCTGTTGTTCATAGGCTCATTTTACTTCTTTTCTGGTTAGGTTCCAAAGAATTCTCGAAGATTTCTCTAAAGGGTCTCATGGCTAAAAAGATACCTCCAGCCCTTCGCCACGGCAGTGACATTGAGAAAAAGCAGAAAGCAATGCTTGCTAATCTGCAAGTTGGGGTGGCCAAAGAGGTGTCGGAGGCGTCCACAGCCCAACTTCAGGGTCCTCTTCCAGCACTGCTGCCACCACCCAACCTGTTGCCAGTGGGTCCCCAACAACCCAGCATGGGAAGGGAGGCAGATCCTGCAAGAGGTATTTCCAAAGGGAAGGGGAAAAGGTCGGATAGAGGCGGGATCCAAGAGGGACAGGGAGACTAAGGATGCCTTGGTGCTACCTTCCTTGATTGAGGACATATCTGAGCATGCACCTGAGGAGGAGCCCGCCCCCTTGAAGAGGCTCAGAAGAGGTAAGGGCAAGGAGTCCACCTCTGCACCTTCGCCACCAATGATTGAAGACTTGGAGGATGAGCCATCCGTGTCCCTCCCTGATCTGGCTTATGAGGTGACACTTGAGGGGGTTGAAGAGCTGAAGCGCATTAAAGCCAGTGTTCTCCCCAGGGATGTTACCTTCAGCCCTACTTTATTTGACTCCCCCGGTTCTCCTCCTGCCAGGGCGGCCTTAATCACTGAGCAGTTTTGGACAGAGGGTTAGGCTACCTTCTCCTCCAGTGCCTCTTCGTCTCGGAAGCTACTTGCTGCCAAGGCCATGAACACTAGAGCTCTGGCCCTCATTGACGAGGTAGAGTCCTCCGTGGAGGTAGCGCAACAGGACAAGAAGGATGCCGAGACTGCTCTCCGCCATGCGGACAACATGCTCATGGAGATCAATGACCTCAAGGCTCAGCTGTCCATAGCCCGTAAATCTTCCTCGGAAGAGAGGGCTAATGTTAAGCGCCTCCAGGAGGACAATGATAAACTGAAGCATGATCTCCGGTCCTCTGAATCAGACTTGGCGGCTCTATGAAAAAAATTAGATGATTCCAACCGAGAGCAGTCAATCAACTTTAAAGCTTTGTCCACAGCTAATGCAGCCAACTCTAAGCTAGGGGCCGAGGTAGCAGCAGCCAGCGAAAAATTGGAGAGAGAGGTGGAAGCCAGGAGGAAGGCAGAGGAGGACCTTGCCTCTTTGGAAAGGCATATGCAAACAAGGATCACCGAGGTTCTGGAGCAGACTGTCATGACACGGGTGGAGAATGCTTTAAGTACCAGAGTGTCTGAGGCTGTCCAGAACTTCAAAGACACTTTTGAAGAGACCCCAGAGTACGAGGCTATGCAGAGGGTTTTTGGGAACTTAGGGGCCATGATGGCTTTGGGGGACGTGAAGGAAGCTTTTCCGACTTTGGACCTATCCTCCATTGAAGCCTTATACCCCGAGCCTCAAGATGCTCCTGCAGATCCTCTGGATGCATCTGGCAAGGGCTCTTCAGAAGATGTCCCTCCGTAATAATCCTCTTCTGTATTTGCCTTATTGTTGGGTTTTTGTTTTGTTGTTTGTTGTCATTTTTTTTTTTTTTGTGGCGCCAATGGCGCTTTATACTATAAATGTAACATTTTAAATTATAAATGCCTAGATTTTATGAATGAAATGACTTATTCATATTTTGCCCAGTATTTTGCAGCAACGTTTCAAACTGTTTAAGCATTAATGTTTCCAAACGCAGATGCCTTGTAATTGTAAATGTCTTGAATTATATGATAATTTATTCATATTTTTCCCGAACTTCCTGTTGACGGCGTGAACATTTTCAGTCTATATACAGTGGTCGTAGTGTAAGTTCACAGGAGTCCTTCGTTTTTAACAAAGTTCATGCATGGCGGAGGCGTGTGGTTTTGCAACCAAAATAATATAGGAACTTTTACGTTTATCCTTTATTCTTGTTTACACAGTACTTAGTACACATATGTCTTGCAAACGCTTTGCCTGAATATATGTATGAAAGTATCAAACACTTTGCAAAAACGTTTAACACTTCGCAAAAGAAAACGCTATGTATGTATGAACTAGATTAATGCATCCACGTTTGCTGATTATATCTGATTTTGACCAACTTTTGGGCATTTTTATTTTGTATTCTGTAGCTCTCGCATTTATGAATTCATGTGGACTTCTATTGATGGTGTTTAACATTTTCGACCCTTACGCAGTGACCGTAGCGTAGGCTGATAAAAGCCCCTCGTTTTTAACAAATTTTATGCATGGCGGAGACTCGTGGTTTTGTAACCAAAATAGTTTAGGGGAATATTGTACCCATTGAGGAGGAATTTTATTTATTGGAAATAACAACGAAGGTGATCTGCGTTCCAAGGATTACATAGAGGTATCCCTGACAAGTCTTCAATCATGTATGTTCCAGGTACCACCTCGGCAGTTACTTTGTACGGACCTTCCCAGTTAGGACCTAGAGTCCCTACTCCTGGCTCTTGGGTTGAGGGAAGAACCTTTTTGAGGACCAAGTCCCCAATATTAAAGTGCCGGCTCCTCACCCTTTTGTTGTAATAGCGAGCAATTTTCTCATGGTACCTGGTCATTACCACTTGGGAATCATTCCGTTTTTCCTTGAGGAAATCCAAACTGGCCATTTGTACTCCTTCGTTTCTCACTTCGTCGTAATGAATTTGAAGAAGCGAAGGGATCCCAATTTCAACGGGACATACCGCCTCAGCTCCATATGCCAATGAGAAAGGTGTTTCACCAATAGCGGTGTGCGAGGTGGTTCGAAGTGCCCATAGCACTTGTGGGAGTTCATCTACCCATGCACCCTTTTTGGATTCCAACTTCCTTTTCAGGGTATTTTTTAGGGTCTTGTTCATAGCTTCGACTTGTTCGTTGGCCTGTGGGTGATGTGGAGATGAGAACAATTTCTTAATTCCCAAATCGACGCACAGCTCATCGACGCTTCTGTTCTTGAACTGTTTCGCATTATCACTAACCAGTGAGTGTGGTATTCCGAACCGGCATATGACATTCTTCCAAATGAGCTTGGTGGTGTTGGCCTCGGTGATTCTCATCAAAGGTTCCGCTTCGACCCACTTGGTGAAGTAATCAATTGCCATTATCGCAAAGCAATTGTTACCAGCACCCCTAGGCATAGGACCGATAATATCAACCCCCCACTTTGCAAAAGCCCAAGGGCTAGTCACCACAGTTAGCTTGTGATGCGGCTGATGTGATATGGTTGCGTGTCTTTGGCATTTATCGCACTTACGCACGAAGTCATGGGAGTCCTTTCGCTTAGTAGGCCAAAAATATCCCTGTTTGAGGGCTTTCTGAGCTAGCGATAACGCCCCGGCATGGTTGCCACATATGTCCTCATGGATTTCTCTCATTACATATTGTCCTTCCTCTGGCCCCACACATCTCAGTAAAGGGGAGATGTAACTCCGTTTATACAGTAGGTCATCCAAGAGTACGAAATTTGCAGCGTATTTTTGTAATTTCCGAGTTGCCTCTGGCTCGTTTGGCACTGTTTGATGCTTCAAATATGCGATCAGGGGATTCATCCAGGATCCCTCTTCTTCTACTGCCAAAATCTCCGGTCCTGGCTCAATAGAAGAAGTCAACATGTGCTCAACTGGGATTAGATTATGTAGCTCTGACTCACTGTTGCTTGCTAGTTTGGACAAAGTATCGGCGTTGGAATTTTCTATTATGGGGATGTGCTGTAACTCCATTTTTCCGAAGTGCACAGTCAAATCTTTTACTTTCTTCAACTAAGCGACCATAGAAGGTTCTTTGGCAGAAAATTGCTCATTGAATTGACTCACAACGAGCTGCGAATCGCTATTCGTCACTACGGACTTAATCTTCAAATCTTTTGCAAGTCTTAGCCCATCTAATAACACCTCGTACTCAGCAACATTGTTTGAAGCTTTGAATTCAAAGCGGATCGCACTGGGTAGTTTAAACCCCTCTGGGCTTATTAACAATATTCTCGCACCGGATCGCCCCTCAGCCGAGGACCCATCAACGAACAATTTTCACTCTTGGATGTTGATAAGTGCTTTATTAGCATATATTTAATTCACTCATTATCCTATTTTGTTATTAGTTTGATCCTATTGAAGTATCGTTTAATGCATTTTCATTTATTGTGTTATACAGGATCGCAAAGAACAAAAAGGAAGGAAACAGGACCAAAGAAATACCAAAAATCAAGAAGTAAACTTCAAGGGCATATTAAAAGAGCTCCAAATCAATAATGGCATGTGGGAAGAAGATTAGATGAAAAAATTATGGTCAAAGAAGGTTTGGAATGAAGTTGGAAATCAAAAACCCGCAAGGATTGTGATCATGAATTTTAGTCATAGATTGAAGCTCAATTTTGTCATAGAATACTTTCTAATTTGGGAAGATATATTTCACAAATAATTTTAGATATTTGAGTTTTCTTTCCAACGCAACTTGAATCACCACAATCGGACTTCGGGAGAGAAAGTTATGACCAAAACATCGAGCACAGGCGCTTCTCGGCAGAAATACACTTACGGCCGTAAATGATAAAGTTACGGCCGTAACTTCCAAATTTCGGAAATTTTCAGAATCCCAATTACGGCCGTAATAAGGAAAGTTACGGCTGTAAATTGCTGTCCAAGGAATTTCCTTATCTGATTCAATGTCTATCTTTGGTATATCTTTGTGGTAAAGTTAGGGCACGATTTTGGGAGTATTAAAGGAGGAAAATCACCACAAAAAAGGGGCTGGACATTGATGAAAATTGAGAGAAAAATATAGAGCATTCTTGGGAGATTTTCAAGTGCAAGAATATCAACAACAATGGAATTCATGAAGCAACTTGAAGAATCTACCATAACCATGCTAGGCTAAATTTTATTCTATCCTTATCCCCTAGATTTTGAGTTCGGAATGAAGACTGAGCAATGACCTATAACTCATAATTGGATGGGAGACACATAAACCATAATTTGTGAGTTTTTGAGCCTATGAGCTACTTTTACTCTTTATATTAAGCTCTGTTTTTTGATGTGTGTCCTGTATGGTTGGTTTGTGCTTGGATGTGCTTTCTTGTGCATACCGTTGTAGCTTCTTGACTCAAGTACAAAATATAGTAGAGGCATTAGGTTAAACCAAATTTGACCTGCTAAAAGGGCCTACCATGATACAGGTACCATTAGAAGCCCTTTTGAGCCTTAGCCTTTCCTTGAAATTTTGATGCCACGCTACAAGCCAAGAAATACCCTTTCTTTCACATTGTCTCTGTTTTGAACCCATAGAGAAGGGATTCGCAAGCTTTTGTTGACTAAGGATCGTGCTGTAGTCTAAGTCTAAGAAGTTGCAATGGTTATCTTATGTTGGACGATGGTTGTTTAATGGACTGAATTCAGGGGAATGTAATTCTATCTTGTGCCAATTGGTGACTGCGTAATGATTTGAAAAAAAAAGTTGCATTCTGTACTCAGAAAAAAATTGAAAGAGAAAAAGCAATGAAAAGAAAGTTTAGTCATGAAAATTAGTAGTTGAGGAAGTCAAACACTCAACTTGTGAAAAAAAAAAAAAAATTCAAGTGTGAACAAAGTTGGGTAGCGAGAAACAATGAAGTTCATATTAAGGGGTGAAGGAAGTAATGTCATTGTGAATTGACTTAGTTTGCGAAATTCCTTCTCGACTCAACCTAAATATGTCATTTTATCCTACCTGACCCGAAGCCCCGTTACAACCAAATAAAGAGCTTTACTTTGCACTTGTGTTATTGTTGGCTCCGGTTATGACATTTGAGCAGTCTGTGGTAATAGATTCTCCATGCAGTGAGTTGAGTGAAAATTCTCACCCTTATACACTTTGTGGGAAGAGAGAAATATCTAGTGAGGGTGTTAACTCCTATTACATATGCTTATGAGTGATTTGAATTGCTTGGTCTATATTCTGTGCTGTCGAGTTAGTCAAAAACTAACACCCATGTAGTAAATCATTGATAGATGTTAAGAGAGAACTCACGAGAGGTGGGAGGATACAAGCCACATTGGGAAATGAATTGGGCCGGGGGTATTGATTTTCAGTTCTGTTCAGAGGATATTGGGTGATGCATCTCTTGCACACACTAACACACTCCGGTTATGCAATTGAATTTTCATGCTAAAAGAGAAGTGGACTGTAACCTTGACTTTCCGATTGTAAGTCTATCTTTTTGTTTGAATTATGTTTCTTTTCTTTCACATCATTATTCGAGGACGAACAATGGCTTAAGTGTGGGGGGATTTGATAAGTGTTTTATTAGCATATATTTAATTCACTCATTATCCTATTTTGTTATTAGTTTGGTCCTATTGAAGTATCGTTTAATGCATTTTCATTTATTGTGTTATACAGGATCGCAAAGAACAAAAAGGAAGGAAACAGGACCAAAGAAATACCAAAAATCAAGAAGTAAACTTCAAGGGCATATTAAAAGAGCTCCAAATCAATAATGGCATGTGGGAAGAAGATTAGATGCAAAAATTATGGTCAAAGAAGGTTTGGAATGAAGTTGGAAATCAAAAACCCGCAAGGATTGTGATCATGAATTTTAGTCATATATTGAAGCTCAATTTTGTCATAGAATACTTTCTAATTTTGGAAGATCTATTTCACAAAGAATTGTAGATATTTAAGTTTTCTTTCCAACGCAACTTGAATCACCACAATCGGACTTTGGGAGAGAAAGTTATGACCAAAGCATCGAGCACAGGCGCTTCTCGACAGAAATACACTTACGGCCGTAAATTTGGAATTTACGGCCGTAACTTCCAAATTTCGGAAATTTTCAGAATCCCAATTACGGCCGTAATAAGGAAAGTTACGGCTGTAAATTGCTGTCCAAGGAATTTCCTTATCTGATTCAATGTCTATCTTTGGTATATCTTTGGGGTAAAGTTAGGGCACGATTTTGGGAGTATTAAAGGAGGAAAATCACCACAAAAAAGGGGCTGGACATTGATGAAAATTGAGAGAAAAATATAGAGCATTCTTGGGAGATTTTCAAGTGCAAGAATATCAACAACAATGGAATTCATGAAGCAACTTGAAGAATCTACCACAACCATGCTAGGCTAAATTTCATATCTTGTTCAAAGGGGAAGTTGTGTTAACTCAATTATGTTATTTTATTTCCCTACAAATTAGTATCGTGAATTTATTCCTTTATTTCAATTGTTGGATTATTATGTTTTGAATGTTCATTGAGTTTATTGGATTAATAGTTTAATTTGGCCAATTGCATTATTGATCTTTGGATTCATGAATATGCTATGTTTAGATTCTTGATTCGTAATTGTCATTGAATCTTTACTTTAGTAGCAAATAAATCTCGTGCAGGTTTAGTAATAATTCAACTTGGATTTATTAATTCGACTTGTGAAATTAACGATCCAATTCAATCTATTCTTCTAGATTTTCATACTAGTCGTGCATTAAATCCTAAGAGCTTGTTTAGGATTGTCCATGACTAGAATTGGTTCGAAGAGCTTGTTTTGAATCAATACACATAAGGAAGAATTTAGATAATCAGAGCTTGTTGATTATTTATGATTGATAATTGAATTAGGGATAGAAACACGTTACAAGGAAAGGTATAACATTAATTGAGGGCACAACCGAACCCGAGAACAAGATTTCTTCTTATATTATTTCTCTAGTCATATTTAATTGTTTATTTTTATGCATATTTTTTTATTCAAGCAATTTTAAACAACAAACCCTGCATTCCATTCTAATTGATCGAACAACTAAAATTAGTTTCCGTTCCTCGTGGGATCGACCCTTACTCTCGCTACTACATTATTAATTAATATTTAGCAAGTAAGGAATTATTTATTATTTTGGTGCATTGCGACACGCATCAGATGTCATCTATGTTATCAACCATCTCGACCTCCGGTGGATGTGTGAATTCGACTACGAAGTCTGCCAACGGTTGACCCTTTACAGCGGTCCGAGGCGCATAATGTAGGTCGAACTGGCTGATTTCTATCGCCCATTTCAGTAACCTCCCAGATACGTCTGGTTTTTGCAACACTTGTCTCATGGGAAAGTTGGTGAGCACGCGTATGGAGTGTGCCTGAAAGTAGGGACGAAGTTTGCGAGAGGCTGTGATTAACAAGAGAGCAAGTTTCTCCATATCTGGGTAGCGTGTCTCGACATCCCCGTTAAGCTTTGCACTTCTTTTGGATTTCGAGGCGATTGCATGTTTAACAAAGCATTGATTTTGTCGGGATTAGCTTCGATTCCCCTCTTATTCACCATGAATCCAAGAAATTTTCCAGATGCTATCCCAAAAGCACACTTCGCTTGGTTGAGCTTCATTCGATATTTCCTCAAGACATCGAAGGCCTCCGACAAATGGCGGATATGATCCGCGGTGACCATGCTTTTGACCAGCATGTCATCAACATATACCTCCATGGTTTTTCCTAATTGTTCTGAAAACATGCGGTTTACCAGCCTCTGATAGGTAGCTCCTGCATTTTTCAAGTCGAATGGCATAACTTTGTAGCAATAGAGTCCTCTATCTGTAATAAACGAAGTATGCTCCTCGTCCGATTCACACATGGGGATTTGATTGTACCCGGAGTAGGCATCCATGAAGCTTAGCAGCTCATGTCCCGCCATGGATTCGACCAACTGATCGATCCGAGGCAGTGGAAAGATGTCTTTGGGACATGCTTGGTTCAAGTTTCAAAAATAAATACACACCCTCAGTTTCCCATTGTGTTTTGGTACCAAAACACAATTTGATACCCACTTCGAATAGCGGGACTCTCTGATGAAGCCATTTTTCAATAGCTTTGTGACCTCGTCTTTCAAGGCCTCATACTTGTCAGAACTCATGGGCCTTCTCTTTTTCCTATGCCCAGGGCTTTGGGGATCCAGCTGGAGTCTGTGGTAGGCCTCTTGAGAATCGATCCCAACCATGTCACCATGCTTCCATGCGAATACATCGAGGTTTTCAAGTAAGAAGCTCTTCAATTGACTCTTGTATTCGATCGGTGAGTCCAATCCGATCTGCAATTCCTTGATTGGATCAAGTGGGTCTATACTGAAGCATTTTAACCTTTCGGCCGGGGTGGAGCAATTGTCACCTGCCATTCTTGGGTCTAGATTTGCCAAATCCTCTTCCAGTGTCATCGTAACATCCTTATTTCCAGAAGGCCCTTCACCCAATCTTTCAGGGTCTGGAGCAGCCTCGACCATGGCTACATCACTGATCATGTTCAAGCTTCAATCTTGAAATTTTCGGATTGCATTCGTTTAACAGGCCCGTGACTCAGTTTGGCTCCCCCTTACAGTTGCAACGCCCCGTGGGGAACTTCATGCAAATGTATTTTGTATGCGTCGCAGCCCCCAAGTCAATGAGACCTGGCCTCCCAATTGAGCCATGAGAGGAGGAGATTTTGTCCACAACCAAAAATTCCATGGGGATTCTAGAAAGGGTTGGTGCTTGCCCTACTTCAGTCATAAGGGTTATAGACCCCCTGGGGGTTATGCTGTCCCCAGTGAATCCATATATTGGGTCCGGGACTGGGATGAGTGGAGTGATGATCCCCATTTTATCAAAAGTTACCCCGTAAATTACATTTACCGAGGCACCATCATCCACCATCATTCGTGATAGCCCATTCCGGGTCACCACTACCCTGATAACCAACGCATCATTGTGTGGGAAGTGTACTCCAATGGCATCGTCTTGGGTAAATGTGATAGATTCTGTCCGAGGCATCCCAACAGGGTGCGAATGGATATGGTAATTCATGTTGGCGGGCTGCTTGGCCTCTCTGATATACCTTTTTTGGGAGTTATTTGTGCTCCCACCTGGGTGGGGGCCTCCCAATATTGTGTCGATTTCACGAATAGGAAGGTCGGCTACAGGTATAGGTGGTTCCCGTGTATCTTTAGCATGCGCCGAGGCGGTATCCTGGTCCTTGTTCCTGTCTCTTTGACGATTGTCAATCCTCTCTTTAGTTGAGTTCTTCCACGGAGCTCTCCTATCAGCTCGGTTGAACTTCTGACCACCGGATTTTTGAGTTCTCTCTGTGTCAGGAGAGAAGTCATTTCCCCTTCTCCCCTGCGCCTTTTGGTCAGCTAACATGTGGATTTCCCTGCAATCTTCTGTTGTGTGACCGTAGTACCTGTGGTAGGCGCAGTAAGCCCCAATCATGGGCTGTTTCCCACTTCGACCACTTTCCATCCTTCCTTGAGCCGTGGGAGGATTCTGAGAAGGGGTGTTGGAGTGCAAGTGGGGGATAGCTTCCGTGATTTCTGCTGCAAAGCTAGACCCCGTCCCTGGAAACGGACGCGGTGCCCCACCTCGGTTATTACCGATCCTATCCTTGTTTCCTCCTTTCTTGAGGTTTACTTCATTAGAATACCCAAGATTGTATCTTCCTTGGGGGTGGTTGTCCCTGACCCTAGCCATTTCTTCTGATACAATCTTCTCCTTCATCAGGTCTACGAGGGCATTATAATCCCTTAGTTTCCTGCTTCGGACATCCCTCCAGAACATGCTTGTCATATCTAGCCCCCCTTTCAAAGCGGAAAACATCTCTGTCTCAGTGATATTTTCACAAATGTGCATCTCCTCAGTAAATCGAGCTAGGTAACTTTTTAGAGATTTGTCTCTTCCTTGCCTCAGATCCTGAAGGCATTGGAGTGGGAGCTGGCCAGGCCTGGAGGAAACAAAGCCATTTTTAAAAGCCGTTTTCAGATCTCTCCAACTGTGGATGCTTCTAGGGGGAGTTTTTTGTACCATCGTATCGCACTCCCCTCAAGGGTTAAAGTAAAGGCTTTACATCTCAGTACCGGGGTGGCTCCGGCTATTTCCATGCTGGAGCAGTAATTTAATAGGTGATTTTCGTCAGGGTCACCTCGGCCAGAATATTTTGCTATTTCTGGCATTTCGAAGTCATGGGGCACGGGGCACCTACGGAGGCCCTCTGTGAAGGGGCTTATTTCCTCTTCGTCATCCAGCTCATATGAGGGTAGTTCACTGTTCTCTTCATGACTGGAATACATTGGATCATGGTATTGGTCATAGAGTGGCGGAGCGTACTCCTACCTTTGTGGTGGCAGAACGCGGCCGTAGTTTGGCCTTTCATGGGTCAGTAACTCGTCACGAGACTTGGTCCGAACTGCTTCGACTCTCCTTTCCTGCCTATTCCTAGGCTCGTGCGTGGGGGTGAACCTTTCTGGCCCCGTACCTTGTCGGTACCTATACATTCAACTCTGCGACAAGGCTTCTTCAGCGCGTCGCTCCTGCCTATTTCTAGGCTCAGCTGCATTGTTCCGACCCCCTTTCCTGCCCTGAATAACCCTCCTATCCGGCTGAAGACACTGCCAGATTTTGCGGGCGAAGCCTCCCTGTGTCTAGCTGTGAGTGGGTTTTGTTCTTCACGTGCTTCATGTTCCGGGCCCTCATCGTGGAAGGGCTCGGATTCCACCTCGGCATGTGCCTGTGGATCTTGATAATAATAAGAGGCAGTGGTTGCGTCGGATGGTGAGTAATGTGGCTGTGGGTATTGCGGAGGCATCATGGGCTCATTCACAACATATCCTCTAGCCATGTAGGCATTCATCGCAGCAGTCTGTTCTATCTGTTGCTTCTGCATTTCTATCATTTGGGCCGCTATGCGAGTCATGTCCTGCAACATGCGGCGATTACGGTGCCGACGTGGTGTGTTATGTTGTGTCACTCCCTCATTGGCGTTCTCATGAGGTCCTTGAGGAACCTCCTCCTCGCCGTGCTGGCCATTTCTTTCCCTACGGGGGTTAATATCACCATCGCTTTCGTTCATGTTTCAGATAAATTTCTTGGTTTTAATTTAGCTTTCAAGGATAGATATATTTTTATCTCAATGCTCCGTGCCTTTTTTCAAGGTTGTTAAACTTATGTTTCAAAGTTTTAAGCCTTTTTTAAAGTGAATAAACTTATGTTTCAAAGCTCTTTACCTTTTTCAAGGTTACCACACTTATGTTTCAAAGATTTTTACCTTTTTCAAGATTACCACACTTATGTTTCAAAGTTCTTTACCTTTTTCAAGGTTACCACACTTATGTTTCGAAGCTCTTTACATTTTTCAAGGTTACCACACTTATGTTTCAAAGCTCTTTACCTTTTTCAAGGTTACCACACTTATATTTCAAAGTTATACGCCTTTTTCAAAGTGAACAAAGTTATATTTCAAAGTTCTTGTAGCACTTCCCTCTTTTGCAAGAGGTTATTCGCCCTTTTTTAAGGTTTCCTTTCCGTGAGCGGCTTTTTATCATGTGTTTCCGTGGTTAGCAGTATGGTTTCCCACAGACGGCGCCAAAATGTTGACCACAAAATCCGGCTGGACCTTGGACCAACACGTCTCAGCTCCTCCCTCTTGAACAGTTGAACACGTGGATCTCCTGCGCACTGTGACAAACAATCAGTTTGCAAAAGGGGCCGAGGTGGCTCCCGTTTGCACTCCGATGCCAAAGTCAGCGGCCATGTTCAGCGAATATAATTTGAATGCGGGAAATATAGATGCGTAAAATAGAGAAATGGGAGTGAGAGATATTTATTTAGTTAAGAGTATGAAATTGCTAACCCCTTCCTTGGAGGTAAGTGTGCTCTATTTATAGAATGAGTAATTCTCTTGGATTGTAACACGTGTTATGCTTTACACTTGTCTTCACCCTAGCTCTTGGAGGTGACAACCTTACTTTTTGACCGTAATCATTGCTACTTTTCACATCTTAGTAAAGGCTGGGTCATTATCCCTGACTTCATCTCTCTTCTGGTCATCGCCGTAGAGCGCCCCGGCTGAGTATAAATTACATTGGCCAGACGTAAATCAGTTTGGCCAAAGAGGTTCGCTTGACACATCACCTCGGCACCTTACCCAAGGTGATATTTTAGACCTTAGCCATGGGTCAAGGTCCATTGGGCTTCTATTGGGCCCTTGCTAGTGGATCACTGTACCTCTCTTTGGGCTTGGACTCAACAGCAGTAAATCAAGATTTACAGGTTAAATTCACGTACATGGCAACATGAAGAGGTCCATAGCTGTAGGAAACATTCCCTGTCAAAATAAGAAGGTAGAGGTCCATAGTCTAAATCATCACCCAAACGGTTGACCATTTTCATACAAACTACTTCTACTGCCATCTATAGCAACATAATCTAAATCATCATCCAAAAAATCACTTGAAGTACATACTTAACATTGCCGGCCACCTAATAATATTACATAAACAGGCTATAACTTAGTTTAAATTCTGTAATGGTCTCCTGCGTCCTCTTGCTCACGGGGATTTGTAGACATCAAACTCGGATCCATCCCATACGTTGGCAGCTAATTAAGTCCGTATGGCCCATTCCACTGTTGGTAGTGAGCATTCTAAAAAATTGAAATTTACAGTATCAGCATTACGATCAACAATTAAAGTTTAAAAAATAATCAAAATACATACCATGAAATGTTGAGAATACGAAACAGGAGTAAGGCTCGAGTATTTTGGATACTGTGAAGCATGTGTGAGAGGTTGACTTTCATGTACATTTGTTTCCATCAGATCAAGCCCTTTCCTAGGCTTCGAACGTCCCTAAGCATTAGCAAAAAAAATAAATCATTGTGACTTAACATTCTATAAATGCTTTTTGATGCTTACAGAATGTAAGAAAACTAAATAATACCTTGCCTTTCTTGGTGGTCTCCAACGGCCCTTTTAGGCACAATTTCTGCTCCGCTCGCTTTCTTTTTGAAGTATTTGGATCCAAGATAGCCGACTTCAATGAATTATCTATTTCAGGCCTTGGATTGATAAGTTGCTTATTTCTACCAGCATGAGGCCCTGGTGTCTGATCTTTCAATTTATTTTACAGCCATTCCACCAACTCTTTATAACTGACCTCATCATCAACCACAATGTTGGCTAGATTTGCGAATGTTAGGTACAAATGATCATATCACTGTTGCTCCATTGTGCTCACCAAACCAGCATAATTAGTCTTCACCTTTGAGTACCCTCGCTGAACATATCTTCGCCATCTCCTTAAGACGTATGAATTAGGAAGCATTTGCACACAGTTACGGATTAAAACTGACAGACAATGTGATGAGAATCGAGAAAGTCAAACATTGATGTGAGTGCCTGTGAGACCCATGACGAGATCCGACGTCGAAGAGGTTCAAGATTCGAGACTAAATAATGTGAATAAGTCAAGAAAAGAAGCCAAGAATCAAGTTGGAGCCAAAAATAAGAAGAAATTGGACTCAGCCAATTTCGGTCGATCGAAAGTCATTCCGATCGACCGAAACTCTGTAGGATTTTGAAGCTAACCTCAGTCGGGTTCGGATGAGCGTTGGTCGACCGAAAGTGCCATTTCAGTCAACCATGTGATCGACCGAAAATATTTCGGTCGACCGGTTCAGTCGACCGAAACAGTGTTTCAGAAAAAACGGGGTTTTTGTGCAATTTTTCTATTTACATATTTTACCCACATTTTGTACATTAAATACTCTTTTCATTTCAAACCCTCATAACTGGTGATGTTCATTGTATGCTCTTGAGAGCTTGGTCTTGTGAGACTCCTCTTTGGGTTGAGGTAAAATTCTTTTATCTTGTTTCTTCTTGGAATTTAATTAACTTTGCTTGAGTATTATTATTCTTGTATTTGTTGTTTATTTTACACCACCTTGAAATTTGTTTAGTTGATACCCATTGGGCTAGTGTTAGTTTAATCATTGAATTTTGGGTTAGATTTAAACTTGGGTTAAGGTGTTTTATCATTTATTTTACCAAATTAGTTTTCTTGGGATGGTATTAAAATAATTGTGGGAATTATTGGTCAATATACCAAGGGGGTTCGCACCATTTGGTATCAGAGTCTAACTCTAATTTGGTAAACATATCTTTACATTATTGTTGTTCTTGTTATTCCAAAAAAAAAAAACGAAAATTTAAGAGAAAAATTGGAAAATTTCATATGCCCATGAGTATATCTTGATTCCTACATATTGGGTATATTGGTTGTTGTATTTGTTGAGAGTTTCTATTATCCAAACACTTCCATTTCTACATTATCCAAAGTGTACACATAAAGTGTTTGATAAAATGTCCCAAAGAAAATACCCAGTAGTACTTTGTTGTTCAATACCCATATATTACTAATTACTTGGGGTTATCCAATTCCCGTCATTGAGATTGTGTTATCAACATTTTATCTCATATATCACTTGCTCCATACATTGGGTATTGTTGATCATTCATTTCTTGCCACATTTGTATTGTTGGGGGTATTCATATATCCACATTATACACATTCAAGGCCATTCAAATATTGAGTACAAGTGTTTGATAAATTGCCTCATTGAAATTTACACTTCTTGTGCTTATTGCTCTACATCTATGTCTTGTCTATTATTTGTGGTTTGTCAATCACATTGCTAAGATTGTGTTCTTAACATCTTATCTCACATATCAATTGCTCCTTTTGAGTATAGCACGCACATAAATTTCACTTGCTATTGTGTCTACTAGTTATAAATTCCTTCTCTCTTGTTTGTGATTTCTTTTACTCCACAAGAATTATACTTGTGGTTTAGTTGATTACATTCCTTGGAGAACTTGAGAAAGGAGTTTTTGAGTGGAAAAAGGCAAGAGTGGTGAGCTCATTAGAGGGTAATAGCCTAAATTGAGTGAAACACGAGTGAAAAATATTCTTGTGAGAACACTTTCACACCATGTCAAATTCCAATATTCAAACTCAAGACTTGAAGGAATTGTTGCAAACTTTTTCAATCACCATGGCTAGGAAAATGGAGGAGATTGAGGGAAGGTTAGAAAGGTTAGCAATAAAAGGGGAGAGTATATCAATTAGTAATGGAGGAGAGGGAAGGGCTAATAGAAGAATGAGGAATAAATGTGGAGATGTTTTGGTTGATGATGGTAGAATGGGAAGGAAGAATAGGAAAGAGATTAGGGGTAAGTGTGGGGATGTTTTGAGAAATTAGGGGGATGGTGGACAGAATGGGAGTTTGAATAGGAACATTAGAAGGTATGTTTGGGATAATGAAGGGGAAGTTGAAGGAGATGGGAGAATGGGTAGAAGAAGAAGAGAATGGGTAGATATGAGTGGAGATGGATGGATGAGAAGGTTAATATTGAGCAAATGAAAACTTCACCATTCCATAGGAGGGAAGGTAGTGAAAGTAGAGAAGTAGCGAAGGAGATAAATAATAGGCCACCACAATCTATGGCCCATACTAATGAGATGGAGGAACATGAGGAGGATAATTTCTACACTAGGTGCATAGTGAGTGATAAACCATGTAGTCTCATGATAGATGAGGAGATTGTCACTAATTTGGTGAGTGCTAGTAGAGTTGAAAAATTGGGGTTACCGGTTATGAAGCATCATAATCCTTACATATTGTGAAGGTTGAATGACTATGGGGAGGTGAGGGTAAGTGAACAAGTTCTTCTTACTTTTTACATTGGTACTTATAGTGATCAAATATTATGTGATGCGGTTCCCTTACACACTACTCACATAATTTTGAGGAGATCTTGGCAATGTGAACGAATTTTGAATCGTCATAGGAGGGGGAACCGGTGTAGCTATAAAATGAATGGAAAAAAGGTTGTGATCCTATCTTTGAGCCCGGAAGAAGTATGTAAGGACCGAATGAAGCTCAAGAAGGAATTTGAGGAGGAAGGAAAAGAAATGGAGAATAGGAAGATAAAAGAAAATTCAATTGAGGAAATTGGTGAAGAAACAAAAGAGAGGCAAATTGAAAGCAAGAGAGTTGGGACCAAGAAAAAGGAGAGACAATGAGGGTTGGAGCCACGACTCCAGAAAAAGGAGAGGTAAAAGAAGAACCGAGAGTTGAGGTTGCTACCTCAGAAAAAGGTGAGGAGGTGATGAGTGCCACCAAGAAAATTGAGAGCAAAGATCACACCAAAATGTTCTTTACTCTTGAATATTCTAACACTTCCTTCCCTAACTTGGTTACTTCTTTGTTGCAGGAGATCGTGAGGCCGACTTATTAAAGCAACCAAGAACTCAAAAGTCATGCCGAGTGGAAGAACTTTATGGAGATATTTTCCTACCATAACAAATACAATCAAGGTAAAGAAAATGTGGTATCGATGCAAAGTCTAGGAGGTATGTTCCTAACACTTCTTCGAGAGAAAGGTTATTATGTTTGGAATACATTAAAGGATTGTATGACGTTGATGTGGACGTGATAACTGAAATTTTGTCGTGTGAAAATATTGCATGTGATGAAGGTCATTGGCATGATAAATTCCTCATTTGTAAACCCAAATATTTGTATGTGCCTATTTGCCTAAATGTCAAATTTCCTTATTTTGAATGTAGTAGGGACATAGATGTTGACAACTCGAATATATCTAACATGCATGTCTCACGTGGTAAATTTTATAGGCAAAATGGATTTTTATGTTGTGAAAACAAATTCTCTATTTCTAGTTGCTCAAATGCCATTTTTTTTGTTGTGAACTTATTATGGGCTTGCAAGCTAATAATCCAAAATGGTTTAACATTTATGAATCATGTGGTGAGCAATCTTTTGATGAATTTCATAGACATGATCATTATTTATTTTGGGATATTAGATTGTTCATTCCTAAATGTGCCATGTGAGAGTTTCTAACGAAAGAGGCACATAGTTGGTGTAGGGGGAGACAATTTGGAATCAAGGGGCCCTTGGAAATATTTTGTAAATGTTTTTATTGGTCTATTTCGAAGTTAAACTCAAGTTTTTGCCTCAAGAAGTCCATACATATTTGCACATCATGAGTAAACATTGGATTACTAATTCTATGAATTTTATGTTGGGTTTACTTAGGTCAAAGGAAGGGAATGAAGCTAATTTTGTGAATGTTGGTAGGATTGTTAGAATGCTACATTTTTTTACATTTCATGAATCCAATGATGCTACCAACGTAACAATTCTTCTCTTTAAGGAGGTAGTGCATTTACATGTTGTCCATAGGGGAATGTTGTTGAGTATAATTGCACACTTTATTAATCACATTTTGGGGGATTTGTGGGGGAGGTTTAGAACCAAATTTCTAGTTTTAACCATTTCTTCTTATCAAACCACATTCCAAACCAAGATGGTTAATGAAGTTTTAACACAATTCCTTTGAACTAACCTTATGAGTGATCTAAAGAGTGGGAAACAAGGTCAATCTTTTGTTGGATTAACTTATAATCAACGTGTTCATTCTAATACTCCATTTTCTCCTTCTGAAATTCTTCATGATTTTAACTCGTTAGCTCTTTTGAATTTGATGCGTTTGTTTATTGATGAAAGAGGTAACTTGGGTGGGGAGAAAAATGAGGAAGAGGTTAAGTCACCTCATGAGTGGAACAAGTCTCAAATTGAGATGAAGGATAAGCACTACAACTCAAACACCAACAATGGTAGGAGACGATTCGTATTTGATCCGGGTGGTTGGATATGGTTCCTTTCGAGGAAAGAACAGGTTCCGGATCAAATAAAATTCAAATTGCTACTCTGCAGTGTTGACACCTTTCAAGCTCTTGGCAACACCTACAATTTGATTTTGCACGGTGTCGATTCGTGGTCGAATTTCTTTCGAGATGGAGGAGATGATGAGAATTGCGAAGGTCCAACTTCATGGCACGAACCTGTGACCCACAATGTTGCAAGATCAAAGTTCAAAGAGTCTCACGACGGTGCATTCAAGCAAGATTCGAGGGTCGAATCCTTTTCAAGAGGGAGGGGATGATGAGAATCGAGAAAGTCAAACCTCAATGCGCATGCCCGTGGGACCCATGACAAGATCCGAAGACGAAGAGGTTCAAGATTTGAGGTTAAATAATGTGAATAAGTCAAGAAAAGAAGTCAAGAATCAAGTTGGAGCCAAAAATAAGAAGAAATTGGACTTAGCCAATTTCGATCGACCGAAAGTCATTTCGGTTGACCGAAACTGTGCAGGATTTTTGGAGCTAGCCTCAGTCGGGTTCGGCTGAGCGTTGATCGACCGAAAGTGTCATTTCGATCGACCGAAACACCCTGTTTCAGAAAAAACGAGATTTTTTGTGCAATTTTCGTATTTACATATTTTACCCACATTTTGTACATTAAATACTCTTTTCATTTCAAACCCTCATAACTGGTGATGTTCATTGTATGCTCTCGAGAGCTTGGTCTTGTGAGACTCCTCTTTGGGTTGAGGTAAAACCCTTTTATCTTGTTTCTTCTTGGAATTTAATCAACTTTGCTTGAGTATTATTATTCTTGTGTTTGTTGTTTATTTTTCACCGCCTTGAAATTTGTTTAGTTGATACTCATTGGGCTAGGGTTAGTTTAATCCTTGAATTTTGGGTTAGATTTAAACTTGTGTTAAAGTGTTTTATCCTTTATTTTACCATATTAGCTTTCTTGGGATGGTATTAAAATAGTTGTGGGAATTCTTGATCAATATACCAAAGGGGTTCACATCACAATGCTTGCAGACAATTCCCCTAAACTCAAACAAATGACAAGTACACTCAATTACACATTCATCTCTTTGAAAAGTCACCACAAAAGTCTTCCTTTTATGAAGTTGGTTCACTATTACCTCCTCCTGAACCTCGTACTTAGTTCCATTAAATGCCTCTTCAGCAAATTTCACGTTACAATACATTTTTCCAGTCAACTCTTCCTGAAACTCCTTGAATTTAGCTAGTGTATATACCGCCTGGAATTGCTTTTTGAGCTCAAACATTGTAGCACATGGAATCATCTGTGAGTAAGACTTAAAATCAGCTTGGAACTCCTTCTCCACTTTGGATCTCAAAGCCAACTCATATTGTTCGACGAATTGTTTTAAGGAAGTTTTTGAATGTACAAATCCATCAAAGAATGCATTAATGCTCTCACTACGTTGTGTTATCGACATACCTGCCCAAAACCTGGTTTTCAAATGACAAGGCACCCATCGTGCTCTTTTCATGTACAAACCAGACAACCAGTCATTTCGTTGCAAACTATATCTATCAACCATTGCATCCCATCCTTTTTCAAATTCTTTGGGATTTTGGGACTCATAAACCACTTCGTGCACAGTCCATAGGATCAATCCCTTATCAGAATGATAGCCAAACTTTTCAAGTAGTTTTTTTCATAATGTGCCAAAGACACCATTTGTGCACAGTATTAGGGAAAACAATTGCAATAACATTATGCATTGCCCTATCTTGATCAGTTATTATTTATTATTCCAACGGGAGCTTTAACCTCCATGCACTGAATCCACGTTTCAAAACAACCATACAAAAGTCATGGTATCCTCATTCGATAGTAGACCACACCCAAATAGAGTCGACTCACCATGATGGTTGACCCTTCAAAAGGAGCGAACAGTATGTCGTACCTGTTTGTGAGGTATGTGGCATCAAACATGACAACATCACCAAATTCCTTATATGCTTTCCTGCATCGATTATCAGCCCAGAATACATTTCTCAATTTACACTCTTCTTCCAAATCCACACAAAAAAGAACCCTGGGCACTATGCTTGCATTTTGGAAAAGTATTCTTGAATGGCAGCAGCATCTCCAGCTCCAAGCCGTAACCTTATGACCTTGTCAACGTAGTTATGACTGTCTTTTTCAACATAAGTTAGATGCTCATAACCTCCTGCTTCCACAACGGATGAGTTGAAACTTTTGTGTAATGGAATTCCAACAACATCATTTACTTCAAGTTTTCTTTTCACTTGTTCACTCAATTGACGGTTACATCTATACAAGCGTGATTTTGAAGGACTGGTTTTATGATTATGTTCCAAATGGACCTTACTCACTCGCCATGTTCCTAAAGCATCTAGAGAGGTAGCCAGTCTAGCAGAACATCCCATCTGTATGGTTGGACGAGATTTTAATGTTTTCTTTGATTTAATACTTCTATTACCTTCTCGACAATAGGAAAATACAACGTATCTCAACTCCCCATCATCACTCTTCCTCAATGTTCTTATTTTTATAGGGAAACCCACACTAAAGACACATTTCTTATAGAACTCAAAAGCCTCATCAGCATAGAAAATTTACATCCACACTATCAACATCTACTGCATTTACATCCACACTATCAACATCTACAACAATTTCATTATGCTCAATAGAATTCATGGTTTGATTTTCTGTACAAAGAAGAGGGTTAAACAGAGAGGTCATTGCTACAGCTCAAAATGGGATCAGATAAAATAATAAGTAAATATGTTGTCTGAAATTTTAGAAATTTAGGCAAATATTTTACATAAATACTCTGGCTCAAAATCATATGTAAATATGCGAGTTAGAGTTCACCGAATACTATGCCTATTTTGACTTTCATCATCTAACAATTTCATTACGCTTGCCTAGAAAAAAAGTTTCATGGCCAGAGTACTTCGTCGGAAACGTGGAAATCACAGTCGAGTTTCTTCATAGTCGTATTTCTTCAGCTAGGCTCCAGTATGTCGTTCACAGAGACATTGCGTTTCAGAAACATGGTGTCGCTGGAGTCGATGGCATAAGTACGGTGAGATGGAAGGAAGATGATTTTTGGGAAGTAGTAAGTCTATAAGTGATCAGTTGAAAGGGAAAGGGAAAATGGCTTCTGTACGCATTTGGCCTGTTTCTATCAATTGAAAATATCATGAGTCAAGTGAATATATCGTGAGTTTTTAAATTGTTGTCCACAATGTTGTCTCCTTTTGTTGTTCAAGTAGCTTTATTCTTATATTTCTATATTGGACAAGTTCCATATGAGGTGGGGATGCAGAAAAGTTATATATGATAGATATTCTGGGTCTAGGGATTAGCTTACAAGTTACAAGGAAGGTTTGTCGTCTTCTTGTCTTATTTTTATTTATAGCACATGAGTTTTCTGTTATTTTGTATTTGCAGTAGCTTAATGAACATGATATTTTCTCGTATTAATACTACTCATGGTGAGTTTTTTGTTATTTTTGTTTAAGGGACTTTTAGCATCAAAATTATAGGATCATTGTGTCTTCTTTTATTTCAAATTGAAAACGTTTAAGAACTTACCAAAACATTGAATATAGGAAATTACTATGACATTAATTTATTTAGACATATATGCCCCTATCTTCTATTGGTAAATTGGTACTGAAATGTTGATCTGACAGAGTATTAGATGTAACCCGTCAAAAAGGACTAATTGCACCAAATATTTCAACATTTTGGGATTGATGCATCAAGATTGAAAGGTTGAGGACTCATTGCACACAAGGTGACATGTTTAGGGACTAAATGCACCATTTTCCCAATTGCACTTTAAGGGATGAGATTCCTACGTTTTACTACAACCAATGACCAATCCCTCCTTCGAAGTCAATGAAGGCCATATATACACACAGAAATAATTGAAAAATCAGAAAAGTAAACGAAAGAGAGATTCATCAGATCGAGATCTCTCAAGATGTACGGGTACACAGGGTTGAGCACCAGCAGCCATGGGAAGGGTGAGGTTGATATAGAAGCGGGGGGGATGCTGTATCCCGGCATCGGTTACGGCGAGAATCAGCTCCGATGGGGTTTCATCCGAAAAGTCTACGGAATCTTGGCGGCGCAGATCCTCCTCACCACCATCGTCTCCGCTGTCATTGTTCTCTATGCCCCCATCAATGACCTCCTACGTGGAAATTCTGGGCTCTTGCTGTTTCTCCTCTTCACCCCCTTCATTTGTAAGCAAAAACGCCTCAAATTTGTTTGCAATCCATGATCTAATTATTTCCAATCGATATAATATGAATATGTATAGTATTATGATTTTCGAATTATTGTGCGTTTAACTGGATTGAGTATATGATTGTTTTGTTAGTTTTTGATTGAAATTTATGTAATATAATCTCCTTAAATAAAATTAGATGTTGTAGTTTTCTGTTTCTGTTTTCATTTTGGGATTTCTTGGGAATAATTTAATCTTTTACTACATTTTAGATAACTTCTTTTTAGATTAGATCACCTAAATCGCTAATTCATTCATGATGTACGGTGATGATGGGTTTTTCAGATCCACTTAAAATGATATGAACTGATTTGTCATGGCGAGATTATCTCTAAATATATAAAAGTAGAAGTGGAAATATTGAGATTTTAGAAAATTAGAAGTCAAATGGACGTTAGAAAAGCAAATGCAATTTATATGGCACTTATGGGATATATAGCCCTGTAAGTTTCTGATCCGTCGAAATTGGCAATTTGGATCATGAATTGCTTGTAATCTGGTTCAAATGGACCAAACACGATCGGGTTATTTATTATTTGTTTTTATTGCTGTTGGGGTGTGTTGGGCAGGAATAGCAAGCCCTTGCAACTTAAGACTAGCATTATCTACAAGTGATCATTTGTGTCAACGTTTTTCCTAGAAATGTGGCCTTGGAAAAAACTTGGTGACTAGAGAAGAAGCCAACCATGAGATAGGGTCTCAACAAATCTGTGTATGAACATTTTGGATGTGCAAATATCACAGGAATAATGATGGAATGCATCCATTTAAAAAAAAAACTGATCTTTTTAATTTAGTAACTTTTAAATGATTTTTGATTTATTGTTCTGAATTCAAGAAGATGGGTATGTTTTGTATTAAGTTTCCAACTTTTGATATGATTGTTATTTGTAGAATGTATTTTTGTAATTTTTTTTGGGCATATATAGCCCCCGTTTGAGATTCATTATTTCAAAATAATGTCGTTTGTAATAGGTTTTTTTTGAAATGATGGTTTGTAATAGTTAATTTTGGACAATGTGTGGTTAAAAAGTAGAGAATATTTTTTAGTTTATGTGTTGATTTTTTTATTAGTAGAATACATGGTTGAAAATGAATTTTGAAAAAAAAAATGAGATTTTAAATAATGAGTATCAAACAGGAGCATAATGGACTATTTAATTCATCTAGTGCTTCTTCATTGAATTTAGTAGAAGCTATAGGTTCAAGTGGGTGCATATTCTTCCAATGCAATGTGTGTCAGTTTATGCGTAATTAGCAGTATTATACATGTGCATTACATCCTTTCTCATCATTCTTCGCACTACTTTGTAATTGATGATTCCCTGAAAATTATGTTCATGGTGGTGTCATTAGCTAGGTTAAATGATATTGGTATTAACTAACAATAAGCTTGTAGAACATTATATATTTATTTTCTTCTTGTTTTGATGTTTGGTGTATATTGTCAATGTTTATAAGCAAAGAGTGGTCTTTGAGATTTCTGTCGGGTGTAAAAGACAGGAAATAATGCTCAATTTATATCCCATGTATGTATCAATGTGTGTGTGTATTTCAGCTTCCTAGGTTTCATCTTGGCCATATATTATAACAATGTATTATTATTTAGTCTTTGTTTGATGTACATTATTTGGTAAAAAAAAATTGTTTTGAATAGTGATTAATGTGATATTGTGTGTGTGGTTGAAAATAATAGAAAAGTTTTGGGTTTGTGTGTAGAATATTTTATTATTAAAATTTGTGATTAAAAATGATTACCGTAGAAAAATGAGTTATTTTCAATGTACATCAAATAGAGGCTTAATGTTACCGATTCCACAAATATTGGATAACCAGTATAGTACACTGCATGTTGGTGTACCAGTTCATACATTTTAATTGGTATACTGCATAACCAAATTTTAGGAATTATAGATGAAAGAATTTGTAGAGAAATTATTACACTCAGTCATTCAGATGATTTACAGTGCTGTTTTGATACTTTCCCTGGATGACTTGAAAATTTACTTATGGATGACATTATCCAAATCAGCTGTTTTGTATGTTCAACTAATCATTGCGTAAATTAGCGACCTTAAATCTTTGGGCTCCTGTATACTGTTAGACTCTTGCAATACTAGCATTCTTTGTGTACTTCTTTGATTCAAATTACAAGTGAAGATGCTTACATTAAATTTGATGAAGTGTCCACATGCCCATTTTATTGAGAAATATAAGACGATAAAACCTCTTAATAGTCGTACGTACTTAAATTTTAGGTTGCACGATGTAGAAACTGTAACGCGTACTACATTATCGTGTCTAATGCTTGAAACTCTTATTCAACTCCTTTGTCATTTATTTATGGCCCTTGTATGCATCTGATCTTATGCAGTACTTTGGCCCTTGCACATTTATCAACAAAAGCATCCTCTAAACTTCATCTTCCTCGGGCTCTTTACTGCATCCCTGAGTCTCACTGTTGGGGTTAGCTGTGCTAATACAGAAGGTCAGTAATTTTTTCCACGAATTTGAAGATGTTATATAAGAAACTATTACTTTCCGTACTATTTTCCCTTGCACCTAATTCTCTATGTGATTCACAGGAAGAATTGTACTTGAGGCCTTAATCTTGACATCAGCCGTGGTTTTAGCTTTGACTGGGTATACTTTCTGGGCTTCTAAGAAGGGAAAGGACTTCAGCTTTCTGGGACCAATCTTATTTACTAGCCTCATTGTATTGCTCGTGACCAGTTTTATCCAGGTCTCTCTCTCTCTCTCTGTGCGCGCGATTTTGTTTGAATTCCGTCCGTTTTATGTTTTTGTGGCCAAGAAAATGAATTCACAATGAGTTGAATCTACTAAACAATATTTCATGTGGTGATGCAGATGGTCTTCCCTCTTGGACCTACATCTGTTGCTATCTATGGTGCATTCAGCGCCATTATATTCTCGGGCTACATAATCTATGACACCTACAATCTGATCAAGCGATTCACTTATGATGAGTATATCTGGGCATCGGTCACTCTTTATCTGGACATTCTCAACCTCTTCCTAACTATTCTGCGGATGATGAGACAGGGAGACAATTAAGACTACGGTCCATTACTGCCCGACTCCTATTTGTCTCAGGGATTTACTGTGTCCTATATTTAAGTGTAAAGACATGTATACCTGGTTTATATGCCATTACTACTTGCTGGATCTTATGAATCGAGTGATTACATTGACGTCTCAAGATAATCTGTAATAAAGGGGTGTAATTGATTCTGTGTGAGTGTGTGATTTTAGATGTTTCTGCAATATAATTTTTATTTCATTGTAAATTTAGTTACTGTATGCCGTTGAGCAGTTTTGAAGGAAAATTTTTTTATCCTTGTTTGAATTTGTGGTCACATTATGGTAGGCTTTTTTTTTTTTTTTTCTTTCCATTTTGGGGCTAATTAGTGAGGCAAACTTTTTCTGAGTCTGCACAAAGAAAAACTGAAAACTATTTGAACACTTTGATTTTCCGAAAAATGAATTTTTTTGCGGAAAAAGAAGATGAACCAACCAATGAGTCGATAATAGTATATGATCGTTGTCTCATACTTCAAATTTTGCATATCATTGCAGTGCATAATAATAACAGAAACTGCATATGGACATTCAGATCATCAATCGCCCAAATTTGAAGCATACCATTCAAATGCAAATGTCAACTGTACCAAACATTAAAATATGCTAAGTATGAAAAACAATTCAACATGAAAATAATGAGCATGATATGGAGCAACATCATCGAGTTATATACTGATTGCATGACATACTGCATCGTCCTCTCGTTCGAATTCTTCTTCGGCTCTTTGTAATGGGTTGCTATATACTTCATTGCTGCAGCCACACACCATTTCATCAGAATGAGGCTTCCTCAGATAAAAGCTGGCTACCAAGAGAATCCTTCTTCTTAGTTGAAGACCTTAAGCGATCCCGAGGTTGAAATCTTAAGAATCAACTCTTATAATTCTGATGGTTTTCCTCTCTGTTTTTCCATCTATTAATTAATCATGTAATGTATTCTTGATTTTGGACAAAAAAATGGCTTGGCATGTTATTGATGATACTTGGGCAATGCACATGTAAGATCATGACTTAGCAGGTTCGTCACCATCCTCGACATCCCATGTCAGATCTTCGTCGTCCTCAGCAGCACTCAATCGCTTGCGCAAATCAGCTCTGTTTGAAATCGGACTATGGCTCCCACGCCCACTTCCCTTGCTATCATCCCCGCTCCCAATATATTCAATCTCATCCCATCCGAGGTCTTCTTCCTCGTGCGATGATGGGCGGCTCGGAACAACTGAAAAATCACTCTCATGAGTCCCTTCTGAACTTGCTTTTTCATCGCATTTCACTCTCTCTTCCAAATCTTTCTTCTCATCCACAGATTTTAACCCAGAAACTCCCTGTTTATCCTCGCCGTCCCTTTCCAACTCCTTCTCGGGTAAATTTTCCAGTTTCTTTCCATTCTTCTCGATTTCATTCCATTCATTATCATCACCATCACCATCACCATCACTGTCAACATCCCAACTCAATTCCTCTTCTTCCTCCCCTGATATCGCTCTTTTCACAATTCGAGCCCTCGTTTCCTCCACTTTCATCACTTTATACACCCTATAGAAGTACCTACACCAAAATGTCTCCTCGTCTACTTTCAATGGCACGAGTTCATCGTGAATCTCCTTAATCACCCCATTTTCTTCGAATAGCTCCTCGATTTTGTCCTCCTTCTCCTCAATTTTAAACCCTAATTTCCACTCGTTATAATCACTCTCCTCCACCTTCTCACAGTACGTTTTAACATCACACTGTATCGCGCGTATTATTGCATCTACTCTGCTATACGGCTTAGAATCTTCACCAAAACTCGAATCTCTATCAATTTCATCCAAATGGGAATTCAAAAAATCATCACGAGAAGTAAAGTTCAGCTCTTTACCGATGATTCCCGAGACAGTGGATCCCACGTTGTCGATGGCCTGGCCGACCGCCTCCAGGGACTCCTGGGCAATTGCGGCACCGGATTCCAGCCGAGCCGGGAGGTCATTTACGGCTCTACTAGCAGCTTGGCGAATAATCGATGTCTCTTCTTTCAATCCAGAGCTGAATTCTTGAAGATCTTTGCAGTAATTGTCAATCAAAGATTCAGATTTAGAGGCTATGGTTTTCAACAGGTTCGACCCTAATGCCCATGATGGGTTTGATTTGGTGGGCGGATCGGGCAGGGAATTTTGACAAACGGGTGGGGCGATTTGGGATTCAGAGGAGGAGGGTTCTGTGAAGACTGATTTGAAGAAATCCATTGCGGTTTTGGAGTAAATTTTCTTGAATATGAATATGAACATATTCTAAGAGACGGTGGAATGTATATATCTTCAGTTGTACATACATATACGTATCTCTGCATTTGTACAGAGAAATAGGGTAGTCCACGGGAACATATTTCAGGCTTTAAAATGTAAATAACAATTTTATTTTTTTTTAATTTTTACGATTTTTTAATAAGAATTCTAGAAATTTATTCAAATATGCAAAATTCATTAGAAAAATCCCAGTTAAATATAATTTTTTTTAAAAAAAATTAGTAGTAAAGATATTTATTACACCTCGAATTCTATATGCGAATGTTACGTTTATAGTTCAAAATATTCATAACTTGTTTGATATACGCATATTCAGTGAATTTTTTGCTGTGTTACTAGAACCAAAATGCGTCAAATGTCCAGTGAAAGAGATACAGTTTCGAAAGGAAACAATCTATAAGCTAGAATAGGATTTTGACATATCAAATTTAGTGGTGTGACGAGTTGAGATGGTTAAAATAAGTTTTAACCTTTATTTTTCAACAGTTATTGAACTTTCAATTTTTGTACAAGACGGTGCAACCTTTGTTAGATAACACTATTTGATTTATAAGTTGATTTATTAATAATTTTGATGTAAACAATATTGGTTGAAAATCTGAGAGAGAATTATTACATTTCGAATTGTGTAAGTGCGCTTTTACGGTTCATAAAAATTAATGACTAGTTTGATGTATGCATATAAATAGAGTGAACATTTTGTAGCTAAAGTTGTTAATATGATTATATTGGATCAAATGTTTGGTGGGAAAGAGTCCAAGTATTGAATGACGACAATAAAACATGACTGAATAAGATTAGACCCATTATTTATGAATAATTCTAGGAAAATATTTTTAATTGTCTTTTTAATACATTATTTGACATATGCATATAAAGTGAATCTTTTATTATTAAAAGTTGGTAATTGGATCAAATGTATGTTGTGAAAGAGTCCGGGTATCAAATGATGATACTAAAATAAGTTTGAATAAGAGTTCAATCTAAAGAAAAAGTTTGTGTATCAAAGTTACCATAGTTAAGACTTAAAAAATCAAGGGTTTGAGACGGATGACAAAAAAAAAGCCGTCAAACTAAATACCCGCTGATATCCGACTCGAATGAGGTGGGAATTACATGTCTAAATGGATCTATGAGTCGGATATATAGTTTACTATTAAAATTTGTCATTAGTAAGGGTCAGGTGTGAGTTTAGAAACAAGATACATACCCGACCTGCATATCTGTTATTTGCATAAAAAGATAAAAATAAAGATGGCAAAATTCTGGAAGAATGAAAATCTAGTCGCGACACCTCATTTCTCGTTTGGATAGCCCCTGCTTAATAGAGATCAAAATCAGATTTTTAGCTGATTTTGATAAAAATTGATAAGATGTGTGGTTAAAAAGTTGTGAGACTTATGAAATATATTGTTATGATTAATTGTTGAATTTGACCTTTAAAAAATCTAATTTTAAATCTGAAACAAACAGGCGGCACATTTGACGGTTTTAAATTTTTGCCTAAATTCCTTTATAAAATATGAAATTTTGCTTACAATTAATTATCTTCATTTTCACCGTCTTTCCTAAATTAGCGTTTGTATTGGATATGTAGATTACAAATCTCTATTGGATTGGACATGAAAATTCAACCCATTCACAATGCATTGTCGTCTTTAGGTGAGCAAGTAAAATGGTTAATTTTACAAACAGTCATTGAAGTTTGAGCGGAATTTCAAAACGATCACTGAAGTTACATTCTTACGGCACTAGTAACTGAAGTTATAAATAGTTACACTGATGGTCACTCGAGACTATCTTTCACCCAAAAAAGATAGGGACTCGAGGTATAATTTTGATCTTATTTTGTAAAATTGCAAACAAGCCCTCATTCTCATTCTTATCAGATGGAGTTTCAACCTCAATTTTTTCTGCCAGCTCGCCTCAGTTTGTTCAATAACTTCAGATTATTCTGTCGATTTCTCCTCTACTAAAAGAGTTGGTTTGAAATTTCTTTACCTTTAGACTCTTTTGAAACTTCTACTTGTTCTACTGGTGTTGATTCAGCCACATCAACAATCCTTTGGCTTTTCTTCAACGAACTCCACTTTACATTCAACCGCTGTTTTTCCAAGTCTCAGTTTCAAATTTCCCCTTTGACTGACATTTGACGTTGTTTTCTTTTTTGTTTTGCACCAAATTTTCCATCTCTAGTCACCCACAAGAATGGTTTCTGGATCTTGATCACCTCTTCTGTTGAGTAAGTGCTACTCACTTTGGGCCTAAATTGGTTTAGCCCACATACATGGCCTAGAATTGGACCATTATATAAGTTGGTGATATCAAATTGGTGATAATAATCTTGGTGGTTCCACAACAACACAATTTACGATTTCTCCTCTTTAGCTCCCTTTGGGAGGCGTTTTTGATTAAGGGTTCGGACAAGATTGCTTAGTGATATCCATTTGTAATTTCCTTTTGTGATCTCTTTTCTTGATGATTAGAGTATCTTTTCTTTGTGGTTTCTCCAATTTCTTCGTGTTTGGAGTGATTTTACGATATGTGTAAAACATAGTTTAGATGGAGAGTAATCTTTGTGAAATCCGTGTATTGTATGGTAGTGGATAGAATTAGTGATTCTTGGAGATCATTTTGGTGTTCTTGGTGTTGATCTTGAAAATGTAATGAACTTCTTGATGTGCTTAGTGGATTTGAGCGTAAATCCAAGTTTGATGAATTGCTTAACGGAGGATGTAGATGATTCTTGAATTATCGAACATCCGGGGCCTTTGGCCAAAAAAAATCTTGGCGTTCATGTATTTTTACACTTAATTATTTTTGTTCTTGATCACGTATCGATCCTAACAGTGGTATCAGAGTCTTGTGATTTGGATTTAGAGCTTTGTGTTGGGATCAAAAATCAGTTGAATTTTGCGATTGAAATCAATTTCAAAAATTGGCGAGAAAAGGGCTACTACCGGTTTGCTAAAACGAAAATGAGCCACGGACAGGAAAATTACTGAGAAGCAGCTGACTCAAAAATTCAAGAAAGGTAATTGCTACAGCCATATTGCAAGAAACTGGTCAGGACGGGAACCAAGAAAATCAGTGGCCGATCGGGAGGAAAATAAAGAAAGCTACTGCCGACATTGTTGGGAAGGAAAACCGCAAGAAGGAAGAAGAAAAAGGGAAGTAGGCTGGTGCGAAATTTTGGCCGCAAGAATACAACAAAGAAGAAGCCGGAAGAGGCAGAACACCAGCCGGTTGCACGAAAAAGCAAACCGACCAGTACCAAGAAAAATTCTGGACGAAGGTGCTACTGGCCGAAATAAAAAATCAAAAGATGAAGGCTTTGATCGACCAACTGAGGGGAAAAAACTAGGCTATCAGGCGGAGCCCAGCGACTGGGCAGTGACCGACCAGGAGAGGGAGGAAGACGACCGATCGCGAAGGTATAATCTGTGCGGAATCTGACCAGCAATCAAGAAGGAAGAAGAAGTTGGCCGGAAATTTCAAAAACCAACCGAAAAAAACGCGGTCTGCAATTCCCTCTAATCTCCACCTCCGGTTGGCCAATCGGCAATCAAGTACCACCATTAGAACCGTATATTCAAGGAGAAGTCTCGACTGGAGTTTGGGTAGAATCCGGCGGGCGGCGGTGACGATTTTGACCGGGAAGAAAAATCTTGACCGGAACTTCAAATTTAAATTCCAGCAAAATGGTGACTCCAAATAAAAAACGGCCACCACCATTGAGTTCACGAGGTCGAGGAGCTCTTGCAGTAATTTCTTTGTTTTTCCCGACAGAAAATCTGGCGGCGGCAGGTGGTGGTCCTGCGGCGGTCTGGCGAAATTTCGGCGAGCACATTTTGGGCAGTTTCATCATCTCGACCTGCTGAGTCCATTTTCGAAATTAGTTTTGCATGATTTCAAGCGCATATATACGAACATGAATTGTTCGCTCGGTGATATTCCTAAACCCTAACTTTTTCATGTTTTATGGAATAGCTACCTTGCCGGTAGCAACCTGTTTTGGTTAATTATTATTTTTGAAAGTAATCACCTTTCCGGTGACAACCTGTTTTGCGAGCTATGTTCGATGTTGATATGTCTTAATTGCTTTGGATTTGTGATTGTTGACTTTAGTTGGGTAAAATTCGATAATTCACCGTATATTGTGGTTGATCACTTTATTGAAACCCTAGCTTAATGGACTTCAAATTAGACTTACCTAGTAAATAGTGACTTAGAATTAAGGAATAACATTTTCTTTTGTGATTTTGATTGTTTCTTAATTTAGGTTTTATTTGATTGTGCATTTGTACCATAATCTGTTATACTTGAAATACTTGGTCGAGTCGTTACTTGGTGTATTTGTTTTGTTAAGCTTTGTTTCAAATATGACTACACATTGCACTAATTTGGAGGTTTTCGATGTGAATTATGATTTTTAGTTTTACAACAAAAAATGAGGCTGACTGATTAAATTGAGCATAAGATCATGATAATAATTGAGGGTGATCTTTTAACTTGTAAGGGGTTATGAGAATTGGTGTATTTGTTACCACTGCTTATGTGATTAGAGATGTTGATTCCTCTATTTCTTTTACTAACACAAATGACATGCTTTGTGGTGATGAAAGGACTGTTATTGGAGACTTTGTGTCGTATGTATTGTAGTAGGCTTTGCATATTTGGAATTAAGTGTCCATCTGCCTTAGTGATCTTGTTGAGCTGAGAATAGTCTACAACCATTCTAGATTTTCCTCTTCTTTTTTCTGCTTCTTTTCTAACCATGAAAGCCGGTGAAGAGAATTGTGAAGTACTTGGTTCAATTACTTGTAATTCAAGTAGTTCCTTGATTTGTATAGAGAATTCTTCTCTATCTTTTGGACGGTAAGCCATTGCTTTTGCTCTTATTATTGTATTTTTGTGTTCTTCAAGTAGTTCAATTGTTGCAGTCATATTTCCTTTGTTCTTTGTTGGATCCAAAGGATTTTCTGAGCAACATTGGTCAAGAAGTTTCAAGATTTCTTCTCTTTTTGAGTTGATTTTGAATTTTTCTTGTTCTTCTATTGTTATGAAAATATTCCTTTTTTGGGTAATATTTTCTCCTTGATGTTTTGTGAAGATTTTTCTATTGCAATTGATTTTTGTCATTTCCAAGAATTTCTCTTGAAGAAAATTCATTGCAACAACTTTTCTTTGTTTTGATATCCAAAGTCTTTTTCCGTTAAGAGTAAAACTTATGGATTCAATTTCTTGTATGAAAGGATGATATAACTGGCAAAAGTTATTTCCAATTATAAAATCAATTCCAGTTTCAAGTTGGTAGACTGTTGGAATTTTGAAATAAAAAGTTTGTCATTGGGATTTGTGGTACCCACTTATCTCAACGTTTAATCCTTTTACTACTTTTGATGTTTTGATTTCTGATTTGTCAGCAATTTTTAGGTTCATTATTTTTTCTGATGTTACCCAAAATTGTTTTGGAATAACAAATTTGCTGGCAGTACATAATGATGCTCCGGTGTCAATGTAAGCATGTAATGTAAATTTTCTATATCCTTCAAAACTGAGTTTTATAGGTATATAGATTGAG
This sequence comes from Ligustrum vulgare, assembly GCA_963555705.1. NCBI lineage: Eukaryota > Viridiplantae > Streptophyta > Magnoliopsida > Lamiales > Oleaceae > Ligustrum > Ligustrum vulgare. The sequence goes on along the minus strand of OY743176.1, from coordinate 7,685,527 downwards.
TTTGGATTTGTAACATTTTTATTACTCATCTTCTGAAAATTCTGTTTCAGATGACTCTGATTCAGTTTCAGTTGTTAAGTAATACAGGGATTCTGTATCACTAGGATCTTCTACTGGGTAGAAGCCTTGTTTTTGAAATGTATTTAGGAGTTTAATCATGTCTTCATTTCCGATTTTTGCTGGGCATTCGTTTTCATAATGTCCAGATTCATTGCAGAGCCAACATCTGCAGTTCTTTTTCTTTTGAGGACAAAATTTTTTTTTGTCTTGTATTTTTTCAAATTTTTTGTTTTTATATGGAATTTTCCCCTTTGAATATTTTTTGAAAATTTTTTTTTTCCTAAAAAATTTTTCTTTATAAGGTTTTTTGTATTTTTTAAAAATATATCTTTTATTTCTAAAAGATTTTTTCTTTGTTTTCTTTTGGGTTTTTTGTTGGTTGACAACCATATTGGCCAGGGATTTGGTCAAGATAATTGTTACAACCAATTTTTGGATTTTTGTAAACTGCTTTAACGCTTTCTCTTACCAATGTGTTTTGTTTGCATTTTTCAGCAATTAAATTTCTGGTTGTAGTTATGACTAGTCCAAGGGACATGTCTATTTGAGCATTTACTCTTGGATCAATGGTTTCTTTTTGTTTTTTGATTGATTCATCAAAGTCACTCATGACTTCATGATTAAATGGTTCTGGTAGTTTACGTATGAATTTTTCTGTTAATTCTATCCACTTGTCAGGTGGACATATATAAAAGTATTTTGAAAATTCGCAAGCATAATTTTCAAAATAACACATATCACATATAGAGATTTTCTCTAAGTGATTTAATGCATCAGCAATTGCAATTACTGATCTCTTACTTTTGAATGCTTCAAAAGTTTGTCCAGTAAATTGTTTGTATATTTGGTCCACAATTCTTTCAATGAATTTTGGAATGACTCCTATTGAATCTTTCCAGATTTGATTTTTTGTGTCGTATGTAAAGCTTTCAAGGAATGTTCTTGCATTTCCTCTGGTACTAGCAAGTACATAATTCCATGAATTTATTTCATTTTTTATTATTTCTTTGTTGACAATCATTGCAACCATGATATAACTATACCATGCATCAATGATCTTTTCTGGATCTAGAGTACAATCTATATCCAAAATTGTTACTTGTTGGTTTATATTCTGCCTTTTTGGAATAAAATCATAAACTAAAAGATTCTGATCAAAGTTCCTTTCTGGCGTTCTGGGGTCAGGTCTTGGTATGTTGTCACCCATGTGTCTTTTCCCATCTCCTTTTGGATTACTTGATGATGGATTGTCATCTTTAATCTCGAAAGTTTCTGGTTTTGGTTCTCTGATTGTCGGTCCAAGTCCCATGTTAGGATATGTTTCTCTTCCAGTGTGAAATCTTTCATGAATGATGATTTCATCTTCACTGTCAGATTCTTTATCTGTTTCAGATTGTGATTCAAGTTGATCTTGATTCTGTTGTTCATTGTTTTCATTGTCCGAAACTGCCATAATTTTTTCTTTTATGTCAATATTTTTTACAATTGAAACAATCTTGTCAAGTTCATTGTCTTCAAATGCCAGTAAAACATTTAAGAGTCCCAACTCCTGGGTAGTCTCGTAAATGCTTTCAAGATTTTTCCTGAAGCTTGTCATTATACCAAATGGTCAATGTCAAATTTTCCTTCTGGAATTTCATCTTGTTTTGCTTTTGTTTTTGGAGAGGGTTCTCCCCTTCTTTCAAAGATTCCAATTTGTTGTGTTGATTTTATCTTTGAAATTATTTTGTTATTTTGATTATTGTTAATAATTCCTGCTATGATGATAGCAGAATGTTTTTCAAGTAAAATTTCAATTTATTTTTCAAATGTGTTAAAATTTCTTTTAATATCTGTGATTTCTTCTTTTATGGAGTTAATTTCTTTTAGAAGTTCTGGTATTGACATTTCAATTATCAGATTCTTCTTCTTGATCACCATAAAGTGTTTCGGCCATTTTGTTGACAGTTTCACTTAATTGTTTGAGTTGTATCTTTTTTTTTCTCAACTCATCGTTTTCTTTTTCTTTCAGCTTTGGTGGATTTATTTTATTTTGTGAGCTACTTCTTATGAGAAGTGGTTGTTGTTCCCTGATTAGGGGTCTTTTAGTGTTAAGATCTATATTTATAGATCTTCTTTCTGGTTGCGTTAACCAGTCAAATTCCGTTTCTTTATTTTCTATGTAATTGGAGAATAAATGATCAATTTTGATTCCTTTTGGTTCTCTTATTATAACCATGTTGTGAGAATTATGGATTGCATAACTCACAAGGTATGATATTGAAAAAAGTACATTATTGTCTTTGACTAAGTTTTCTCTTCCGTACTTGTGTACAAACGAGAGTATTCCGTCAAAGTTTCGATCATGTAAACTTACTGATAGTCTGGGATAGACTGTAAACAGTAGTTTACCACATGCTAGGTTTCCTTCAAGGGATCCTAGACATCCTTTTTGTGGGTTTTGTATTCTTTCATCAATTAAACACATTCGGATTGGTTGATCCGTTTTTTCTGATAGTGTGCTTTTCAATTGGATTCTGATTGCTCCAATTGTAACCCAGTAAAGATTTTTGTTGTCTTCAAGGTCAATTTTTTGTTTTGCTTGGTTTATGTCCTTTTTAGTTAGTAGAGAGATTCCTACTTTTCCGTATATATGTTGAGCGTTAATCGCAAATTCTTTATGCGATACACCGTAATACAGATGTTTCTTTCTTTTCATGAATTTATCAATAAATCCTGGTTGAAAAAAATTTCTTTTGGATCTAAGGATAAAGTAGTTTTACATATTTTATCAAGTTTTTCGTTAGAAATTAAAATTTCATTTGAAAAATTTCCCTTTGATTCAATTTGTTTGCAAATCTCCTCATGTTCTTGAGATGTTCCTTCGTTAGCAAGATTTATGCTCATGATTTGTAATGTTGTGTGACGTAGTGAATTAAAAAAATTAGAAACAGATTCGTAATAATTTTGTAAAACTTTATCTTTTTGTTGTCTACAGTTTTCTAAAGAGTTTTTGTGGACTCCTGCAAAAACTTGGTGTCTATAAAATTCTTCATAAAATTCGCAAATATGAAATTCAGAATTTATGATATGAATATGTAAATGACATGTATCACAATTAATTTGTGTACTAGTGTTCTTCATAACTATGATGGCAATTTGCATAGTGTATGATGAATGTACGTAAATTATTTTCATAATCTTGTTTTGTTTCAAGATATTTTTGCTCCATATTTAGAGTACAATAAGGATTTCCCAAAAATTTCTTTGACTCAATTCTTTCTTTGTACCATAAAAATGTTTCGTACTGAAAGGTAAACAATTTATGAAGTGCATATCAAGTATTACAATTATTGCTTGATTGTGACATGTTATGTTGTGTTAATTTGTGTAAAGGCTCTGATACCAATTTGAGGAAGGTGTGTGCGGAAGTGTAAAAATGTAACTTTAGTGAAACTATTTGTAAATTCAGTGACCAACGCTGTAAGAATGTAACTTTAGTGAACGTTTTGAAATCTTGCTAAAACTTCATAGACCATCTGTGAAATTAACCAGGCCTACCTGGTATTTTTACCAGCACAAGTCATTCCCTACTTGATCGGTTACTCAACCTTCTGTCCGAAATTTTCAACACGCGACCATGTATATCCGCAAGAAAATACCAAATAGATCTGTATTTTCCCGCAATAGATTACTATTACAGAAGAAAAGGGCAAAAATCCCATATATTTTGAAAAAAAATGAAAAATCGAGGGGACTTTATCGAATTTCCACACGCACACAGCTAGAGAAAAAAAAGTGAAAGAATCCCATCCCATAAGTTATTGTGAAAAAATGAGGGGAATTGATCGGATAAATGCGCTACCGGACGAGTTAATTCTGAAAATTTTCCTGCACCTGGATTCGAAGATGAGCCACGACGCCTGCTCTTTGGTGTGCAAGCGGTGGCTGATGCTTCAGAGGCTTGGTCGCCGTACCATCCATGTTGGTGCCTCCGCCAGTCCCCACGTCTTAATTGACCTCCTCGCCCGCCGGTTTGTCAATGTTCGGAACGTGTTCATCGACGAGCGCCTTTCAGTTTCTCCTCCTGTCCAATCTGTAAGGATTCGTTTAATTTGAATGATTTGATGAAGAATCTCTCTTCCTGTTGATTTTGCATCTTTATATTATTTGATTGTGTTGCGTAGCTGGTAACAGAAACCGGAATTGATGTTATTAGGTTAAATAAAGATTTAAGAAGGAAATCTTGATGTTTTCAAATTTTACTGCAAGGTGTTAGGATTTAGGGAAGTTAACTTGGAGTTTTAGATGGGACAGAGTTGTGTGGTTGATGATAGAAAATGGGATGATGTAATTTGATCGAATAAGAGCATCTCCAATACAATGTGGATTGGGACGGATTGGGGCTGACTTGATAATGAAATAGACGGACTTCCAGAGAACGTGAATAAATAGACAGAGAAGTCAGGGACAGATCTGGTGGGGCCCAGCCCAGCCCTTGTCCACATAATTAAGGCCAGAATTTTTGTTCCCCCCCCCCCCCCCCCAAGATGCTGCATTGCCTTTGAAGAAAAATCTGGATTGCCCCCCAGCTTAGAAAGAATCTTAATCTGAAGCTCATTGCAATATGATGAAGAAGAAGCCTACATGATAGAACTAAACTATGTAGAAGAAGAAGCCACCACCAACATCGCTGTGTATAAATATAGTTGCTTATGTATTTATGCATGAGTGAAAAAGAGTGTATTAGAGAGAGAAGTGGTTGGAGAGAGGCAGTGTAGTGGGTCCATTTTGGTGAGTGGGCCGTGTATTTGTAGAATTAGAAATTTAGGATTATAGTTGAGTGAGTATAAATATTAGTAGTTGTTTTGTGAGTACAACTTTTTCTAATATTAAAATTAAGAGAGAGAGAGAAGTGGTTGGAGAGAGGCAGTGTAGTGGGTCCATTTTGGTGAGTGGACCGTGTATTTGTAGAATTAGAAATTTAGGATTATAGTTTAGTGAGTATAAATATTAGTAGTTGTTTTGTGAGTACAACTTTTTCTAATATTAAAATTATTCTCTTTAATGTTTTGGATTTGGGTTACTTTTTGCTTTTTAATTGACAAAATTGAAATAAAAAATTGTGATTAGGAATGTAAAATTAGATCTAAATTTTCTTGTAAAAGAATATGGTGGTTGAAAACCTCGTCACGAAAAATTGAAATAAATAATCCCCCCGTCCCACAAAGATGGGCTTGTTTTCCTTTTTCGTTTGTCCCACAAAGATAGGCACTTTTCTTTTTGAGAGTATATTAATGTCTTCATTTTCTAATATACCCCTATTTAATATACATTGTTATCAACAAATTTGAACAACTCACTATTTAATGTAGGGGTATATTAGGTAGAATGTAGGTAAATTTATAGTTTCAACATACATTAATTATGTTTTCTTAATCCGTGTGAAAATAGAAGAAAGTCTATCTTTGTGGGATGAAGGGAGTAATATTTTTTCATTAGAGGAGTTTAAAAATAATTTTGTGGTAGTTGATGAATTTTTCATAGCATGTATTGCATTGGCGGTCTTTCTAACTATATAAATTTCATACTAATGTAATGTACTTTAAAAAAAAAAAAAACCTGGGGCAGCGAGCCCCCTCCTCCAACCCTCTTCTTAAAGTTAAGTTTAAGCCCCCCATCCGAAAAATCCTAGATCCGTCTCTTGGAGAAGTTGAGAATTTGCTCTTTAATGGTTATTTCTACATTTAAATAATGTTAATTATGTGACATTTTTTAAATTTAAAATAAATACCAAATTTCAGCCTTTGTCTCTTGTTAATTCCCGAAAAAAATGTAAATGGAAGAACAATGCTCCATTGAGCATATTGCCCTCATCTTCCCAATTCTTTGTTGAGACGATCTAAAATTTTGTAATTATTGATCAAAGCCTCATTGGGTGTGTAGTTTATGGTCAGAGGCTGAACAAATTCTTTTCACTCGAACCCAGGTTACACTCTTCTTTAAATTCCCACTCGATGCATTTCACACTCTCAATTAAAAGAACAGACCTTTACAGTGTGTAAAAACTGAGAATTTCTGAAAAATCTTCAACTTTTTACTTACTTTTCTAAATGGGTTCTTGTAAAAATGAATAAGGAAGTCAAGTAAAATGGCTATGGGTTCATGGCCCTATCAATTTTGTGAAATTCCATTTCTTAAATTCCAGAATATCTCACTAAACACCCGTTTATATCGTACATGGAGTCATATCCTAGATTATTGATCTGTACAAGCAAGTTGCAATCATGCTAGAGCTGGGATGCGCTGTGGCAACGGTAGGCTAAGATCTGAGATTCGGCGAGGACGGGAGGGGGAGGAGGAGGAGGAGGAAGAGGTTGTGGTGGCTGGCCGTGGTTGAAGAGGTTTCATGATTGCAGCAAAGATGAAACGATTTTTAGTCCAAAAATGGACAAATCAAAGCACAAAACTATTCTTTAGGACCTTTACCTCTTTCTTCCACCCAATTTTTCCCTTGACCTATAAGAACTTTGTTTTCTGAAAATCTCTCAATTTGTTCAAATTCCCAATAAATCGACTCCCCAAAAATTTATAGGGTGAGGGGGGTTTCGATTCCTAGTAAATTAATTCTCTAGAAATTTCGTGTAAAAAAATCAAGAATGCAGAAAGAAGGGTTCTTCTGAGAATAAAGGAGCCAAGGGGAGATGGGTTTAACTTAGAAAGATAGGAACATACGAAAATAGAGGGAAAAGAATGTTAAAATCATTATAAAATAAAAAAATGCTGACTCACTCTGTCTCACAAAGCATCCCACAATGTCAATTTTTTTAAGTCATGTCAGCTTAACATTATAATCTATCATATCATCTATTTGCTGACGTGTTAAGCTTTTTTCCCAATCAATGGAGTGCATTGGAGAAGTTCCGATGAAAGATAATTTTTTGATCAATCTCATATGTTTGAATGTACACCTGCTAATTTCAGATCAGGGTGTGTCATTTAACCAAGAAAAAAAAAATTAATGTTGGATTATTTGGTGGTGGATGTATAGTCATTTTTGATACGTCTTTATATGGTCTCAGTAAAATTTTAGGCTAGAGTTTAATCTTTAGTTTCAAATGTGGGAGACAATCACGAAAATACTCAACGCTAAAAAGTTGTTTGTCTAACCACAAGTTTCCAAAATACGGTATTATTTGATGGAACAATAAACTGGAAGCACGGCACTCTCATGTTTATTTTGCAATTGTGTTGATCAATAAAAATAATTGAACTCTTAGTTTTTCTAGGTTTTGCATTATTAATTATTAATTAATTATAACTAATTCTAAAATGTGGGACCATTCTTATTTGACTTCTTCTTCACTTTTCCCTGACTTACCTGTCTAAATACATCTTCTGTTGTTCGTGATACAGGGAAGAAGACAACGTGCTAATCAGTCTCCCTTTTCGGCCCTCAGACACTGTTTGAATGAAGAAGACAGAGGGTTGGATTCATACTGCTTATCAGATTCTGGCTTGTCTTCTATTGGAGATGGCTTTACAAAACTTGAGAAGTTGAGCTTGATATGGTGCTCTAGCATTACTAGTGCTGGGCTACAAGCTATTGCTGAGAAATGCAGATTCTTAAAATCGTTGGATTTACAGGTGAATATGCTGATATTTACTTGGGCTTTCCATTCCATTTACTGAAATTAATCTCTGTTTAATCCAACTATGGGGTGGATCAAAATTTCACACACAATATCTACATCATCAAGATTACCCTTGCACTTCAGTTATTCATGTTTTCGCTAAAGCTTGAGTTTTTCAGGTTTAAAGCTCACCTATATTTATCTTCTTCTTGCTGATATTTTAAATGACATTCCTAAGTTATTGTTTCATTTTCCTCTTGAAGGGTTGCTATATCGGGGATGCAGGTCTAGCAGCTGTTGGCCAATGTTGCATGCATCTTGAGGATTTAAATTTGCGATTTTGTGAAGGTTTGACCGACACAGGAGTGATTCAGCTGACCTTTGGTTGTGGGAAGACTTTGAAATCGCTTGGTATTGCTGCTTGTGCAAAGATTACCGATGTCTCATTAGAAGCTGTGGGATCACGCTGCAAACATCTTGAGGCTTTGTCATTAGACTCTGAGAACATCCAGAATAAAGGCTTGGTTGCCGTAGCCAAAGGATGCCACCTGTTGAAAGATCTGAAGCTACAGTGTGTCAACGTAATGGACGAGGCTTTGCAGGCAGTTGGCATCTTTTGTTCATTGTTGGAGTTGTTGGCTCTATACAGTTTCCAGAGATTCACAGACAAGTCAGTTTTTTTTGGACTTTTTCTTCTATTCAAATCTTAGTTATCCTTTTTCACCCAAAAGTATGGAATACCCCTTGTCCTCTTTGGAATCTTAGCATCACCAGCTTGCATTTGCTCTTCTTAATGTTGCTTATTTCAGTCAAGCAAATAAATTACATAAATATTAGGTTTTTGTTCTTGATGAGGTTCAACTTTGAGGGCTGGTTTCATTCAACCACCTGGCCTTTTAAAATGCTTGTGGCTCCACTATCTCTGCATTTGACCTGGACATGTTTTACATTTCTGCTTGTTGATATACTATTGTAATTTTACTGAAGGTAATTGGTTTGACTGTGGTGCACATTTGCAAGTTACACTTTATCTTATAATTTTTTTATTTGGAGATTTGTTAGTTCATAGCCATCTCACTGGGATTGGGTGCCATTGTGTGTGCAATCATGTATCCAGAGACAGAATTGTTAACCTGTCTAATATATGGAGATAGCAAGATTTTCAAATTTTATTCAGTAGAAATGGTGTTCAATACATAGCTTTGTGACTCATCCTTTACCTCTATCCATGCCTGGAGTTTCTATTACACGTTATTTACCAGAGTCCTTGTGATTGACCGTGCATGTCTAAAGTAAACATTATTTTTATTTATCATATTTATATATTATTCTATTAGTTTCTTTCGTTTTTTTTTTTCATCTTTCTCTCCCTTCTTTTTGGGTGGGAGTTGAAACTGGGAAGAACGAAAAAAGGATTAACGTACTAGCTCAGTTGTCAAAAAAAAATTCTGCAAACTTCTGCAGGAGCCTTGTTGCGATTGGGAAAGGATGTAAGAGGTTGAAAAATTTTACCCTGAGTGATTGCAATTTTTTGAGTGACACGGGTTTAGAATCTGTTGCGGCTGGATGCTCTGAGCTTACGCATCTTGAAGTTAATGGTTGCCACAATATTGGAGCACGTGGTCTGATTTCCATTGGAAAATCTTGCAAGTAAGTGTTTTGCATTCATTCGCTGTCCTCCTCCTCCCCTCCTGTAATTTTTTTCGTTTCTGTCCTGTGAATCTCTCTACCTCCGTTGGCTTCATAAAAGAGGCAACCTTCCCTTTTGGGCTGTGCCTGCGCTAGCTGAAGCCTGCGGCACACACGGGCGAATGGACATTTCATTTAATGGACTGAATTCTACCTGCTATCCTCTCTTGATTGAGTCCTGCGTTTCAATAAATACTGATCATCGTTGTCATTCTCTTCATTTCTAAATATGTGAAATCTATTTATAAAACTGAGTATGTAATATTTATCACGTGATTGCATTTAATATTTCTTGCATTTACCAACAGCCATTCCCACAAATCCCATCATCTCGAGCCCCATAGGCTGCATTTACATACCCCCTCTCCCCCAACACCTTTCTTTACTTTCCTCTGCTGTGAACATCATAGTTCTTGAAATGCCATTGTATGTCAAAAACGGAGCATTGCAAAAAACTTCAGCAATTTAAAGAAACAAGGAAAGAATGTTATGAAGAGAAATTCAATGTCAAATAATCTTCCATGTTTTCCATATCAGAATCTCCACACTTTAATACCTTTGTCTTTGACCCTCAAATTAACTATTTTTAGGTATTTTGTTGAAAATCTCTTTAATTCCATTTTCAATTTAAGGCACATGCGAAGTATGGATATTTTATGATAAAGCTTATTGATTTCAAGGGATTCTTCTATTGGCTGTAAGTAGGGAGTTTCTGAGACTAGATACCCTCTCTTTTTCAAGCATGTTACTTATCGTTAAGAAGATGACTTGAACTTTTTGTTTAGATTTGAACAAACTAAGAAAATGACATGGGCCTTGCCTGAGGACTGCTTGGCCTTAAGGAAGTCTGCACCAACCGTCTAAATGTTGCCAGCACTGGCACCTTACACCTTTAACTGGACAAGAACCATAACCACTGGGCCAATCCTTGTCCACAACTTTTCTTTGTTTTGCTTTGCTTTGCTGCCTGATAGTTGCACTCTCTGTTTCACATTGAATCTGATTTATGGTCTTGGAATGTGCACTGCAGTCGCCTTTCCGAGTTAGCCTTGTTGTATTGTCAGAAGATTGATGATAATGCTCTATCTGAAATCGGAAGAGGCTGCAAGTATTTGCAAGCTCTTCATTTGGTGGATTGCAGTATTGGGGATGATGCCATATGTAGTATTGCTAGAGGGTGTAGAAACTTGATGAAGCTTCACATCCGTCGATGTTATGAGGTGTTCTTTCTTTTTTTTCTCTCTTCACATATCTAGCATCACTTTTACCATCTTTTATGATTTCTAAGATACATTGTTATTTCTACTGTGTTAACATATATATATATATATATATATATATATATATATATATATATATATATATATATATCTTTAAAGTTGTAATGTTTTTGGGACATAGATTTTTGCATTTCTTTTACGAGAAGAAAAGTTAGCTAATGTAATCAGTTACATCATCTCCTCTTTACTACCGTGGGACTATGGAAGTGCACTAAGTTTGTTTCCTGGTTGAGGCATGATTCTGTAACTATCATGGTTTATTTATTACAAATTTGCAAGGGATGATTATATTATGATTAATTTGGAGTAGTATGTTGTCTTTATTTCATTAATGCTGTTACTGGGGACACGTTCTCAACTGGCCATTTGCATTTATTAATATATTTATATCCATAATGAACTATTTGATGTCATTATTGTTAGATATTACATAATTATCTGTGTGCCTCCTGCTATTGCAATATACCGAAACTTAAATCACTTTCTCCGTATTTTTAGTTTGATGTCAAATCAGCCAATAAATCCTCACTGATTTAGAAGATTTCTTAAAACTGAGTGTTCAAGCCACTTCCCAAGTCACATTGCTCGAGATTAAGAGGACTCAAATGAACTATGAACTCCTCTATATTTTGAGCTTTTCAAATCAAATAGTTTTGAACCCTTTTTCTCTGCGTCTAATGAGATGCTATTGTTTTTGAGACACAAATTATTCTAAATCTTTGTCAAAATGCATCGTATTCTCCAACAAATTTTACTTCCATAATCTGTATTGTAGAGGAATGATATGTTCCATACCGTGGGAACAAATTATGATTCCTGCGGTACACGTGTCGGCTCGGGATTCGTTGGGGGTGGGTGGACCCCACTGCCACCCATCCCATTTTGGGGTTGTTTGGGGGGGGGGGGGGGGGAGCTTGTCTTCTGCTGTATTGAATAGCATTTTCTTGTCTGTAATTGTTTTCAACTTTGTGCATGTTATACGTTTTTCCTCTGAACTTGATTTCATTGGCTATTAGTTTCAGCTTTTCTTTGCGTTGTTGATAGGTGGGGAATGAAGGGATAATTGCCGTCGGTCAGAACTGCAAGTTTCTTACAGACCTCAGCCTTCGATTCTGTGATAGGTAGGCGATTGCCTCTTTCTTTACTTTTAAATCATAAACAGTGCTTTGCATTTTCCACATCAACATATTAGGCTGCTCATTTAAAGAGTTCCATATTGTCATCTTTTTGTTCATATTATGTTTTGTTGTCCTTTCATATTATCTACTGCTCAGTTGGCTTCCAAAGACTCGAATTTACTTGATCATGTCATATCATTAGTACTTTCAAATTTCACCATATGATTTATATTTTCCCCCCTTTTTGTGAGCCTTCTAAAACCCTTCCCTTTTTGAAGACGTGACTGATTCTTGGAAGCAACAAAATCTCTGATGCAGAAAGTTTGATAAACTCAAGGAAACCATACTTACCATTCTCCTTCTCAACCTCAAGGAAACCATACTTACCATTCTCCTTCTCCTTCTCCTTCTCCGACCTTTCTCTTTGCGTCTTTCTATGTATTAACAGCTTCTACATTTTTTACCTCGCTCCCCTTGCCTTCCAGAATCGTAGTTTCATTTTTTACTTAAACCCAAAGATAATATGCTGTTTACTTACCAGGGTGGGGGATGAGGCCCTGATATCAATAGGTGAAGGCTGTTCCTTGCAGCATTTAAATGTAAGCGGTTGTCACCAAATCGGGGATGCTGGTATTACAGCCATTGCTAGAGGTTGTCCTCGACTCAGTTATTTGGATGTAAGCGTTCTTCAGGTACGGCTTCAATCCTCTATCTCCCACACAAATGCGCAAATGCACTTTTATGAAGCTTGCTTACATCAATTGACCAATGAATTCCTCCCATGCAGCTCCATAGTTTAGCCTCTGATTGGTAAACTGTTTATAAATAAATAGGTTTATAAACATCATTTTTGCAAATCATTTTTTAACCACATACGTTTTCCCAAACAACTTTTCAATTTTTAACTACATATTTTACTTCGAAAACAAAACATCACATTCTTTGTTTACAAACAAAAAACTTTCACCAAACATGGGCTTAAAAGTACTTTTATAACTTATTCCCCTTGATCTTACAGAACCTGGGGGATATTGCAATGGCAGAGTTAAGTGAAGGTTGTCCGTTACTAACGGATATTGTCCTTTCACACTGCCGTGAGATAACAGATGTAGGTCTTAGCTATCTTGTTCAGAAATGCACATTACTGGAAACCTGCCACATGGTTTACTGCCCTGGGATCAGTGCAGCCGGAGTTGCAACCGTCATTACCAGTTGCCTTAACATGAAAAAGGTTTTAGTTGAAAAGTGGAAGGTTAGCGAGAGGACCAAACGTCGAGCTGGATCCATCATATCCTACCTCTGTGTCGACCTTTAAATGCCTCTGTTTTTCTGAAGTTCGATAAGTTAAACGAAGACGGTACATGTATTATATTTCTACCAAGGTTTCTTGGATGTGTAAGTTTCTGTCTGTACCATCAAGTTTTTTATTCCTAAAAGAGTAAGGCAATACTGCCTCTCAGCACTAAAATATGCAATGTCAATAAACATGTTACATCAGGTATGAAGGTACATCAACAAAATATTGTTATTTAGTTAGTCATTTTCTTAAGAGTAATTTTGGGGACATTTTTAAGAGACATTTTAACGCGCACATTTTTCGAGTGGTGAAAAATGTATGACGTGTCATAATGTCATCTCCCTAAAATTATTTTTCTCCTATGGAAAATAATATATACATACAGCAGCTGAAAAATATTTCTGAAAAAAAAGTAAGAAAACGTAGTGATCTCACAAACAACCATTAAAAACTTGTGGATTTGTTTTAATATTCTTTATTAATTTCAAAAATGGCTATAAAAGAAATATTTAAATTCAATATTTACAAATTGGAAATCAAATTTCTATAACTACTCTAAAATATAATATTATTGATTAAAATATAAGTAGGCCAAGGACAGCCCATTGGAAGGTTCCCTGCCCCTTACCAGGAAGAAAAATGCTATTTGGACAACAAATATGGACAACATTGTGGACAACACTCTCACATGGGGTGAGACCCAACAAAATAGTGGATCCCACCCCATGTGAGAGTATTGTCCACCATGTTGTCCTAGTAGCATTGCCCTAACAGGAAATACGCTTGGGTTCGAGACCAAGGAGAGGGTTTGGGTTGACTTTTTACATTATACTCGTAAATAATAAAAAAATAAAATCACTCAACTCCTTGTTCTTTCATCAATCTACCACCGTTGATCTCTCCATATCAATTAGGAAAAGATTTATGGCACATATTCACATTTCTCGTACTAAATTTTAGCCTTAATTTTATCCCCCATTAACGATCCAAGCCCTAAATGTAAATCAAGAAAATCTACTGTCCCTAAATCATGTCTACCGGTGAATTATTCTCAAGATTCACAGAGTGAAACCATGATTTTCTAGCACAGTCAAGATCCCTTAAGATATGTTCAGAATATTCGATATGAAAATCTTTTTTTTTTTTTTTTTTTTTTTCGGTTGTGGGGGGTGGGGTGTGTGTGTGTGGGGGGGGGGGGGGTATATAGTTTGAGCTGTATCATCGACTCATACATGTCTACCTGCATAAGTATTATGGGTATATTTTCTTACTTGTAGTATATATAGCATTTAAAATTAAATGGATGCAGATTTGAATTTTTCCCTTTGATAATTCATTTCAAGCATGCTTCACCCATGATCCTCAACAATAATGGTAGTGTTGAGTTAACATTTCCATGTGGAATGCCGAGTAAAACATTAGAGGGAACCTGATCGTTGGATGATTGTTACATCAAATTCATTTGTAGAACAAGTTAAACTCAAATTCATACAATAATTCATTTTAAGAAAATTATAAAGCAGATTAGTGAAGTTTCCATGCTATGAAGATAAGGTAATTTCAAAATTTGTTGGTGTCCGATGACATACATTTCACATGACAGACACATCCAGATTTTATAATGGATCAGATTGAAAGAAAATTCTGCAACAAAATTTGTTGGAGTTCAACAAGATACATCTCACATATTAGACGATTTCAAATTTTATAATTGATGAGTACGGAAGAAAAAAATGATAAATCTAGTGTAACACATAACAGAATAGCTTACACATTGAGTTACATTACCTCTTACATGGATGTGGATCCCACAGTGTGTGGGTGTGGGACTCCACACCCATGTGAGATGTTGTGTAATCTCGTGTGTAAATGTAGCATAATCCAAGAAAAAAACCTAATTTTAGGAAGATTTTTTTGGACATTTTTAAGTGGCATTGTGAGATGTCATGCATTCATTGGGTGGTGAAAATAACTATCTCATAACTTACTTTTTCACCATCCAGTGAACGTGTGACATATCGCAATGTCACTTAAAAATGTCCACAAAAAATGTCTCGCTATAATTATTGAGAAAAAATTGCCAAAATCTGGTGATTGCATAGGAACCAGCATCTCAAAGAGGAAATATAACAGAATCACGCCTTCTTCTCCAACTTTCGGTCCACTATTTTTTCAGTACCCTCTGATTTTGGGAATGCATTTAATGCATTTTGATGTCTGATTGTTTTTTAATTTCAGTTACAAAATCAAAAAGGGAGTAATTAAAGGGTAAGTATATGTAATGTATTTATATATTTTATTTTATATAATATATTTTTTTAACCAATTTTATATACTATTTTAGGCATTTAATTAAAAATGTATATGGGAATAAAATCACCACATTCCTTTTTGCTAAAAGAACCAACACATTCGTAAGAAATCCGAACAAAATTTAGACAGAGAGGAAGTTTATAAATAAATAAATAATAAAAATGAATCAGATTTATCAATATCATTCAGTCGGAAGATTGAAGATTCTATACAAGCAGATCAAATTAACACAATAGACTGAACATAAGAGAATTAAAATAATTTATGAGAGAAAATAAATAATAGACTAAACTAAAAATGACTAATAATCTGAATAACTTGGGGAAACTTATTTGCAGCAGAGAATTTTAATCTAATTTTTGTGGGACACAAAGATGGTCTGTGTATTTCACTACGAACCCCTAATTATTTTTTTATTTTTTACTTTTTAGACGAGCCTTTGAAAAACGTAGATTTAAATTTAAAATATTTATGCATAACTAATACAAGCAATCAAATAAACAATTATAACTGATGATCATAAAATTATCAGTTAAAATTCACATATTCAATCTTCATAAATCATAAATTATCATTTAAAATTCACTAATTCATGAAATGACAACAAACCTAAGCTGTCGAAGTGTCAAATTAACTAACTTTTTTCATTAATTAATGAAATGCGTTGTATTTAATTTTTTTTTATAAAAAGGGGCCAAAATTTTACTGGGTCACGCGACCCATTATGATAAAGTGTGGGTCCGTCCATGCATATATTGATACATATTTAATTCAAGTCAATCATGTCGGCTTTATATAGATTTTCTTTTTTATCGTAATTTAATTTTCAACATATTATCACGAATTCGGACTAATTGACGTAATCGTTATTCCCAGTGCAAAATATCTTTATTTATTTGAGAACTTTTTATTTAATTGGATTTAAATTATGAGCGTAAATTTAGAGAAGTGCATGTAAAGACATTCTTCAACTAAATCAGTTTATTCTTGAACTTTTAATAAGATTACAATCTAGGATAGGAGTCTAAATTATTGCATCTAATTCCTGCAAAAAACGACCAAAAATGTTCAAGAACAACGTGTAGGAACTATATTTCCTAAAAACCTTGCATTTAAATTAGAGCACGAAGCTGTTGTTGGTTGCCCATTCTCATCCATAATAATATTAAGGCCGGAAAACTCGATCTCTTGGCACGGCATACTTTTGCTACATACGACATTTACTGCAATAGGGACCGATGAACTCCCTTGTATGCTTATGAACTTCACTCCCTTTATTTGAACCCTCGAATCTCCCTATGAGCCACAAAACATGGATCGTTATCGGTAAGCATTGACAATTCTATGTAATACTAAACCCGGTAAGCATTGACAATACTATGTAGTACTAAACTCAACTACGAGTTTTGCTACATGTACAATGCGATTCATCAATTGTTTGACAACTCCTTCACATTGGGGGTTGTGGGGCCCAACACACAAATATGGTGTTGGGCCCCACAACCCCCCGTGGGGATTGTCAAATAATTGGTCAATTGAATTGTACAATATGAATAATCCATCCAACTATACACTGAACGCACGAGATACACATACCCGATAGCTACAGGTTTTGCTAGGACAATATTGTTGATCGATGACGATGGGATTATTCACATCCTTTAAAATAATATCCTGAAATGTAACATTGGAAACCGTGCTCGGCGGAGAAGGTGCCCATGTCTTGATCCTCACTCCATTTTGAGTGTTGCTTAACGTGCAATTTCTTACAATAACGCCAGCAACATTTTCCTCATTAGGGTATTTTCCCAAGCTTCCAATGCTGATACCATGGCCAGGTCCACATGTAATGCTAGAAATGTTGATGTTTGTACTTCCTGGACCCAATGATATGCAATCATCTCCAGTGGCAATGTTCGCGTCGACAATATGTACGTTATTCGACGCGCTAATATGGATTCCATCGGTATTGAGACTGTCTTCCGGAGCCGATATCGACACATGGTTAAACAATATACCGTCGCAGTTGTTCACATGAAAATGGAACATCTTGCTATTCATCGAAGTTACGCCTTCGATCGATGAATTCCTCACAAATTTTAATTTCACGGACTGTGAAAAATACGTATAAAAGTGAGATGGTGTGCTCACTATAATATCTTCGTACATTTATACATTATTATATTATTGCAATAAAAATAACACAGTGTGCGACAGAGGATAATATGTATCTAGGAGGAGAAATAGAATAATTCTAGGGAGACGTTTTTAATCAACATTGTGATATGACGTATATACATTGGATAATGAAAAAATAAGTGAAGTGATACTTATTTACACAACTCAATATTTGTGCGTCATGTCCCAATGTCAATTAAAAATTAATGTCTCCATAGAATTACTAAGGAAAATAACTTACAGAAGGGCGAGAAGAATCCTTAGCGTTGTGATCGCGACTACGAGTCCAAGCCAAAGCTCCTTGACCATCGAAAACGCCATTTCCCGTAATCGCCAAGTCATCTACTTGATTAAATTCGATCCAACTTTCTTGGCTGATTGTGGAAACGGAAGCCATTAGAGTTCCCTTTACATTGAAAATTGTTTGGCCATTGCATGGACCTTGAAACATTGCAGATTTCACATAGTATGTACCAGACGGGACTAAAACCGTGCCCCCGGTGACATTACACGCTTTCTCCCACGTGCTCAACACTGCCTACATCGTATATACGTAGGTTGTCAAGTGGTACATTAGCATTTGAATACAAATAGATGTAGAAATATATTTGTATATACCTTGCTACAATCGGTTTTTCCATCTGGAATGGCACCGTTATCTCGAATACTAAAAATATTAACTGCATGAACTTTATTATTATAAGAAGTAGAGATGAACAAGAACACAAGAAGAGAAATCCTTAGGAAAACTGAGTTTGAATCCATTTCTTTCAATTCTACTAATATTAAATAAATTGTAGATTGTAGATTTTAATTGAAAAGTAAGAGCATTTTTATAGTAGAGTGAACATAAATAAATGTATAGGAGTCTATCATATCCAGATGACCAGATCCAAATATGTACTCATTTTTACATGGAAATATATCTATCAAATATTTCTAATTAAAAGAATTATTCAGTCAAATATTATATATAAATATATCTAAATTACTTAATCAATATTAACTGAAATCAATTCAGGGGGAATAAATTATTTAATCAGTCAAACAAATAATTGACTATTAACTATTAAATTATATATATGGATTTTCATAACGACCAACCAAAGATTCTATTATTTTATTTTATTTTTTGCATAAAAAATGTGTATGGCATATTGTTTCTAATAGTAAGCTCACTTGATAGTAAGAAAAAAAAATTCAAATTAGATTCCAACTAGAGAAGGAATTTAAACTCAATCTCGAGATGTGATGACTACATCTTTCAAATAGCTCTAAAGAAACTCAAGTGATGTGTAAATATTAATCATCATCGATTATATATCGAAATGAAAAATGGCTCAAACTATAATTCGGATTCGGATTGGGAAAATGACTTGTGTTAACGTTTTATATTAAAATATTCAATTTTTACGAATCAAATATTTTATTTCTATACAATATTGTAATGTGATAGTATAACTAAAAATATTCAAATCACTTGACACCTTAAACTATTTCAATTACCAAACTGGACTCTCTCCATCTTAATCAATTACATTAATCTAAATGAGCTAAATCTTCAATCAATCCACGTTTTGCTCATTCTACCAAATTAGTTCAAATCCTACAATCTCCGAATCTTCCCAGTGTCGTTTTTGTTGTGTGAATATATATATATATATATATATATATATATATATATATATATATATATATATATATATATATCAACGACCCCCCCCTCCCAAAACACCAAAATTATCTTGAATTCCTATATTATTTGATTGTTTGCCATTCAGATTGATGTAGATTAATTTATTTTTTTTCCGCTAAACTAAGTTTACAAATACTATTTTTCGCAGATTTTGACACCAAACCAAAATAAAATGAGCACAAATAAAAGGGCATTCTTCTGTTCTTCAATAGAATCGATATACTCTCCATTAAAAAGAAATAAAAAAAGGAGCCATATGTACATTTTATGTGACTAGTTTTGATACATTACGGCTTAAATTCAAAAGGGTTCATCATGGAAAATGGCTCAAACTATAATTCGGATTCGGATTGGGAAAATAACTTGTGTTCCACTGCAAGTTAACTTTGAAAGAAATTATATAAAATATATGAGAATTTGTTCACTTTTAATTTTGTTATTATCTAAGAAACGCATTGATTATCATCCGAAGAAGGAATTTCATAACTACGAAAACTAGAGCAAATTACACCATGTTATTACATGTTGACGTTTTTATTAAAATATTCAATTTTTACGAATTAAATATTTTATTTCTATACAATATTTAATTGTGATAGTATAACTAAAAATATTCAAATCACTTAACACATAAAACTATTTCAATTACCAAACTGGACTCTCTCCATCTTAATCAATTACATTAATCTAAATGAGCTAAATCTTCAATCAATCCACGTTTTGCTCATTCTACCAAATTAGTTCAAATCCTACAATCTCCGAATCTTCCCAGTGTCGTTTTTGTTGTGTGAATATATATATATATATCAACGACCCCCCCCCCCCCAAAACACCAAAATTATCTTGAATTCCTATATTATTTGATTGTTTGCCATTCAGATTGATGTGGATTAATTTTTGTTTTTCCGCTAAACTAAGTTTACAAATACTATTTTTCGCAGATTTTGACACCAAACCAAAATAAAATGAGCACAAATAAAAGGGCATTCTTTCTGTTCTTCAATAGAATCGATATACTCTCCATTAAAAAGAAATAAAAAAGGAGCCATATGTACATTTTATGTGACTAGTTTTGATACATTACGGCTTAAATTCAAAAGGGTTCATCATGGAAAATGGCTCAAACTATAATTCGGATTCGGATTGGGAAAATAACTTGTGTTCCATTGCAAGTTAACTTTGAAAGAAATTATATAAAATATATGAGAATTTGTTCACTTTTAATTTTGTTATTGTCTAAGAAACGCATTGATTATCATCCGAAGAAGGAATTTCATAACTACGAAAACTAGAGCAAATTACACCATGTTATTACATGTTAACGTTTTTATTAAAATATTCAATTTTTACGAATCAAATATTTTATTTCTATACAATATTGTAACGTGATAGTATAACTAAAAATATTCAAATCACTTAACACATAAAACTATTTCAATTACCAAACTGGACTCTCTCCATCTTAATCAATTACATTAATCTAAATGAGCTAAATCTTCAATCAATCCACGTTTTGCTCATTCTACCAAATTAGTTCAAATCCTACAATCTCCGAATCTTCCCAGTGTCGTTTTTGTTGTGTGAATATATATATATATATATATAACGACCCCCCCCCCCAAAACACCAAAATTATCTTGAATTCCTATATTATTTGATTGTTTGCCATTCAGATTGATGTAGATTAATTTTTGTTTTTCCGCTAAACTAAGTTTACAAATACTATTTTTCGCAGATTTTGACACCAAACCAAAATAAAATGAGCACAAATAAAAGGGCATTCTTTCTGTTCTTCAATAGAATCGATATACTCTCCATTAAAAAGAAATAAAAAATGAGCCATATGTACATTTTATGTGACTAGTTTTGATACATTACGGCTTAAATTCAAAAGGGTTCATCATGGAAAATGGCTCAAACTATAATTCGGATTCGGATTGGGAAAATAACTTGTGTTCCATTGCAAGTTAACTTTGAAAGAAATTATATAAAATATATGAGAATTTGTTCACTTTTAATTTATTTATTCTCTAAGAAACGCATTGATTATCATTCGAAGAAGGAATTTCATAACTACGAAAATTAGAGCAAATTACACCATGTTATTACATGTTAACGTTTTTATTAAAATATTCAATTTTTACGAATCAAATATTTTATTTCTATACAATATTGTAACGTGATAGTATAACTAAAAATATTCAAATCACTTAACACATAAAACTATTTCAATTACCAAACTGGACTCTCTCCATCTTAATCAATTACATTAATCTAAATGAGCTAAATCTTCAATCAATCCACGTTTTGCTCATTCTACCAAATTAGTTCAAATCCTACAATCTCCGAATCTTCCCAGTGTCGTTTTTGTTGTGTGAATATATATATATATATATATATATATCAACGACCCCCCCCCCCCCAAAACACCAAAATTATCTTGAATTCCTATATTATTTGATTGTTTGCCATTCAGATTGATGTAGATTAATTTATTTTTTTTCCGCTAAACTAAGTTTACAAATACTATTTTTCGCAGATTTTGACACCAAACCAAAATAAAATGAGCACAAATAAAAGGGCATTCTTCTGTTCTTCAATAGAATCGATATACTCTCCATTAAAAAGAAATAAAAAAAGGAGCCATATGTACATTTTATGTGACTAGTTTTGATACATTACGGCTTAAATTCAAAAGGGTTCATCATGGAAAATGGCTCAAACTATAATTCGGATTCGGATTGGGAAAATAACTTGTGTTCCACTGCAAGTTAACTTTGAAAGAAATTATATAAAATATATGAGAATTTGTTCACTTTTAATTTTGTTATTATCTAAGAAACGCATTGATTATCATCCGAAGAAGGAATTTCATAACTACGAAAACTAGAGCAAATTACACCATGTTATTACACGTTGACGTTTTTATTAAAATATTCAATTTTTACGAATCAAATATTTTATTTCTATACAATATTTAATTGTGATAGTATAACTAAAAATATTCAAATCACTTAACACATAAAACTATTTCAATTACCAAACTGGACTCTCTCCATCTTAATCAATTACATTAATCTAAATGAGCTAAATCTTCAATCAATCCACGTTTTGCTCATTCTACCAAATTAGTTCAAATCCTACAATCTCCGAATCTTCCCAGTGTCGTTTTTGTTGTGTGAATATATATATATATATATCAACGACCCCCCCCCCCCCCCCCAAAACACCAAAATTATCTTGAATTCCTATATTATTTGATTGTTTGCCATTCAGATTGATGTGGATTAATTTTTGTTTTTCCGCTAAACTAAGTTTACAAATACTATTTTTCGCAGATTTTGACACCAAACCAAAATAAAATGAGCACAAATAAAAGGGCATTCTTTCTGTTCTTCAATAGAATCGATATACTCTCCATTAAAAAGAAATAAAAAAGGAGCCATATGTACATTTTATGTGACTAGTTTTGATACATTACGGCTTAAATTCAAAAGGGTTCATCATGGAAAATGGCTCAAACTATAATTCGGATTCGGATTGGGAAAATAACTTGTGTTCCATTGCAAGTTAACTTTGAAAGAAATTATATAAAATATATGAGAATTTGTTCACTTTTAATTTTGTTATTGTCTAAGAAACGCATTGATTATCATCCGAAGAAGGAATTTCATAACTACGAAAACTAGAGCAAATTACACCATGTTATTACATGTTAACGTTTTTATTAAAATATTCAATTTTTACGAATCAAATATTTTATTTCTATACAATATTGTAACGTGATAGTATAACTAAAAATATTCAAATCACTTAACACATAAAACTATTTCAATTACCAAACTGGACTCTCTCCATCTTAATCAATTACATTAATCTAAATGAGCTAAATCTTCAATCAATCCACGTTTTGCTCATTCTACCAAATTAGTTCAAATCCTACAATCTCCAAATCTTCCCAGTGTCGTTTTTGTTGTGTGAATATATATATATATATATATATATATATATATATATATATATATATATATATATATATATATATATAACGACCCCCCCCCCCCCAAAACACCAAAATTATCTTGAATTCCTATATTATTTGATTGTTTGCCATTCAGATTGATGTAGATTAATTTTTGTTTTTCCGCTAAACTAAGTTTACAAATACTATTTTTCGCAGATTTTGACACCAAACCAAAATAAAATGAGCACAAATAAAAGGGCATTCTTTCTGTTCTTCAATAGAATCGATATACTCTCCATTAAAAAGAAATAAAAAAGGAGCCATATGTACATTTTATGTGACTAGTTTTGATACATTACGGCTTAAATTCAAAAGGGTTCATCATGGAAAATGGCTCAAACTATAATTCGGATTCGGATTGGGAAAATAACTTGTGTTCCATTGCAAGTTAACTTTGAAAGAAATTATATAAAATATATGAGAATTTGTTCACTTTTAATTTATTTATTCTCTAAGAAACGCATTGATTATCATTCGAAGAAGGAATTTCATAACTACGAAAACTAGAGCAAATTACACCATGTTATTACATGTTAACGTTTTTATTAAAATATTCAATTTTTACGAATCAAATATTTTATTTCTATACAATATTGTAACGTGATAGTATAACTAAAAATATTCAAATCACTTAACACATAAAACAATTTCAATTACCAAACTGGACTCTCTCCATCTTAATCAATTACATTAATCTAAATGAGCTAAATCTTCAATCAATCCACGTTTTGCTCATTCTACCAAATTAGTTCAAATCCTACAATCTCCGAATCTTCCCAGTGTCGTTTTTGTTGTGTGAATATATATATATATATATATATATATATATATATATATATATATATATATATATATATATATCAACGACCCCCCCCCCCAAAACACCAAAATTATCTTGAATTCCTATATTATTTGATTGTTTGCCATTCAGATTGATGTAGATTAATTTATTTTTTTTCCGCTAAACTAAGTTTACAAATACTATTTTTCGCAGATTTTGACACCAAACCAAAATAAAATGAGCACAAATAAAAGGGCATTCTTCTGTTCTTCAATAGAATCGATATACTCTCCATTAAAAAGAAATAAAAAAAGGAGCCATATGTACATTTTATGTGACTAGTTTTGATACATTACGGCTTAAATTCAAAAGGGTTCATCATGGAAAATGGCTCAAACTATAATTCGGATTCGGATTGGGAAAATAACTTGTGTTCCACTGCAAGTTAACTTTGAAAGAAATTATATAAAATATATGAGAATTTGTTCACTTTTAATTTTGTTATTATCTAAGAAACGCATTGATTATCATCCGAAGAAGGAATTTCATAACTACGAAAACTAGAGCAAATTACACCATGTTATTACACGTTGACGTTTTTATTAAAATATTCAATTTTTACGAATCAAATATTTTATTTCTATACAATATTTAATTGTGATAGTATAACTAAAAATATTCAAATCACTTAACACATAAAACTATTTCAATTACCAAACTGGACTCTCTCCATCTTAATCAATTACATTAATCTAAATGAGCTAAATCTTCAATCAATCCACGTTTTGCTCATTCTACCAAATTAGTTCAAATCCTACAATCTCCGAATCTTCCCAGTGTCGTTTTTGTTGTGTGAATATATATATATATATCAACGACCCCCCCCCCCCAAAACACCAAAATTATCTTGAATTCCTATATTATTTGATTGTTTGCCATTCAGATTGATGTGGATTAATTTTTGTTTTTCCGCTAAACTAAGTTTACAAATACTATTTTTCGCAGATTTTGACACCAAACCAAAATAAAATGAGCACAAATAAAAGGGCATTCTTTCTGTTCTTCAATAGAATCGATATACTCTCCATTAAAAAGAAATAAAAAAGGAGCCATATGTACATTTTATGTGACTAGTTTTGATACATTACGGCTTAAATTCAAAAGGGTTCATCATGGAAAATGGCTCAAACTATAATTCGGATTCGGATTGGGAAAATAACTTGTGTTCCATTGCAAGTTAACTTTGAAAGAAATTATATAAAATATATGAGAATTTGTTCACTTTTAATTTTGTTATTGTCTAAGAAACGCATTGATTATCATCCGAAGAAGGAATTTCATAACTACGAAAACTAGAGCAAATTACACCATGTTATTACATGTTAACGTTTTTATTAAAATATTCAATTTTTACGAATCAAATATTTTATTTCTATACAATATTGTAACGTGATAGTATAACTAAAAATATTCAAATCACTTAACACATAAAACTATTTCAATTACCAAACTGGACTCTCTCCATCTTAATCAATTACATTAATCTAAATGAGCTAAATCTTCAATCAATCCACGTTTTGCTCATTCTACCAAATTAGTTCAAATCCTACAATCTCCGAATCTTCCCAGTGTCGTTTTTGTTGTGTGAATATATATATATATATAAACGACCCCCCCCCCCAAAACACCAAAATTATCTTGAATTCCTATATTATTTGATTGTTTGCCATTCAGATTGATGTGGATTAATTTTTGTTTTTCCGCTAAACTAAGTTTACAAATACTATTTTTCGCAGATTTTGACACCAAACCAAAATAAAATGAGCACAAATAAAAGGGCATTCTTTCTGTTCTTCAATAGAATCGATATACTCTCCATTAAAAAGAAATAAAAAAGGAGCCATATGTACATTTTATGTGACTAGTTTTGATACATTACGGCTTAAATTCAAAAGGGTTCATCATGGAAAATGGCTCAAACTATAATTCGGATTCGGATTGGGAAAATAACTTGTGTTCCATTGCAAGTTAACTTTGAAAGAAATTATATAAAATATATGAGAATTTGTTCACTTTTAATTTTGTTATTGTCTAAGAAACGCATTGATTATCATCCGAAGAAGGAATTTCATAACTACGAAAACTAGAGCAAATTACACCATGTTATTACATGTTAACGTTTTTATTAAAATATTCAATTTTTACGAATCAAATATTTTATTTCTATACAATATTGTAACGTGATAGTATAACTAAAAATATTCAAATCACTTAACACATAAAACTATTTCAATTACCAAACTGGACTCTCTCCATCTTAATCAATTACATTAATCTAAATGAGCTAAATCTTCAATCAATCCACGTTTTGCTCATTCTACCAAATTAGTTCAAATCCTACAATCTCCGAATCTTCCCAGTGTCGTTTTTGTTGTGTGAATATATATATATATATATAACGACCCCCCCCCCCCCAAAACACCAAAATTATCTTGAATTCCTATATTATTTGATTGTTTGCCATTCAGATTGATGTAGATTAATTTTTGTTTTTCCGCTAAATTAAGTTTACAAATACTATTTTTCGCAGATATTGACACCAAACCAAAATAAAATGAGCACAAATAAAAGGGCATTCTTTCTGTTCTTCAATAGAATCGATATACTCTCCATTAAAAAGAAATAAAAAAGGAGCCATATGTACATTTTATGTGACTAGTTTTGATACATTACGGCTTAAATTCAAAAGGGTTCATCATGGAAAATGGCTCAAACTATAATTCGGATTCGGATTGGGAAAATAACTTGTGTTCCATTGCAAGTTAACTTTGAAAGAAATTATATAAAATATATGAGAATTTGTTCACTTTTAATTTTGTTATTATCTAAGAAACGCATTGATTATCATCCGAAGAAGGAATTTCATAACTACGAAAACTAGAGCAAATTACACCATGTTATTACATGTTAACGTTTTTATTAAAATATTCAATTTTTACGAATCAAATATTTTATTTCTATACAATATTGTAACGTGATAGTATAACTAAAAATATTCAAATCACTTAACACATAAAACTATTTCAATTATCAAATTGGACTCTCTCCATCTTAATCAATTACATTAATCTAAATGAGCTAAATCTTCAATCAATCCACGTTTTGCTCATTCTACCAAATTAGTTCAAATCCTACAATCTCCAAATCTTCCCAGTGTCTTTTTTGTTGTGTGAATATATATATATATATATATCAACGACCCCCCCCCCCCAAAACACCAAAATTATCTTGAATTCCTATATTATTTGATTGTTTGCCATTCAGATTGATGTAGATTAATTTATTTTTTTTCCGCTAAACTAAGTTTACAAATACTATTTTTCGCAGATTTTGACACCAAACCAAAATAAAATGAGCACAAATAAAAGGGCATTCTTCTGTTCTTCAATAGAATCGATATACTCTCCATTAAAAAGAAATAAAAAAAGGAGCCATATGTACATTTTATGTGACTAGTTTTGATACATTACGGCTTAAATTCAAAAGGGTTCATCATGGAAAATGGCTCAAACTATAATTCGGATTCGGATTGGGAAAATAACTTGTGTTCCACTGCAAGTTAACTTTGAAAGAAATTATATAAAATATATGAGAATTTGTTCACTTTTAATTTTGTTATTATCTAAGAAACGCATTGATTATCATCCGAAGAAGGAATTTCATAACTACGAAAACTAGAGCAAATTACACCATGTTATTACATGTTGACGTTTTTATTAAAATATTCAATTTTTACGAATCAAATATTTTATTTCTATACAATATTTAATTGTGATAGTATAACTAAAAATATTCAAATCACTTAACACATAAAACTATTTCAATTACCAAACTGGACTCTCTCCATCTTAATCAATTACATTAATCTAAATGAGCTAAATCTTCAATCAATCCACGTATTGCTCATTCTACCAAATTAGTTCAAATCCTACAATCTCCGAATCTTCCCAGTGTCGTTTTTTGTTTTGTGAACATATATATATATATATATAAACGAAGTGAACATAAATAAATGTATAGGAATCTATCATATCCAGATGACCAGATCCAAATATGTACTCATTTTTACATGGAAATATATCTATCAAATATTTCTGATTAAAAGAATTATTCAGTCAAATATTATATATACGTATATCTAAATTACTTAATCAATATTAACTGAAATCAATTCAGGGGGAATAAATTATTTAATCAGTCAAACAAATAATTGACTATTAACTATTAAATTATATATATGGATTTTCATAACGACCAACCAAAGATTCTTTTATTTTATTTTATTTTTTGCATAAAAAATGGGTATGGCATATTGTTTCTAATAGTAAGCTCACTTGATAGTAAGAAAAAAAAATTAAAATTAGATTCCAACTAGAGAAGGAATTTAAACTCAATCTCGAGATGTGCTGACTACATCTTTCAAATAGCTCTAAAGAAACTCAAGTGATGTGTAAATATTAATTATCATCGATTATATATCGAAATGAAAAATGGCTCAAACTATAATTCGGATTCGGATTGGGAAAATAACTTGTGTTCCATTGCAAGTTACCTATGAAAGTAAAATTATATAAAATAAATAAGAATTCGTTCACTTTTAATTTTGTTATTAATTATCTAAGAAATACATTGATTATCATCCGAAGAATGAATTTCATAACTACGAAAACTAGAGCAAATTACACCATGTTATTACATGTTAACTTTTTATATTAAAATATTCAATTTTTACGAATCAAATATTTTATTTCTATACAATATTGTAATGTGATAGTATAACTAAAAATATTCAAATCACTTGACACCTTAAACTATTTCAATTTCAAAACTGGACTCTCTTCATCTTAATCAATTACATTAATCTAAATGAGCTAAATCCTCAATCAATCCACGTATTGCTCATTCTACCAAATTAGTTCAAATCCTACAATCTCCGAATCTTCCCAGTGTCGTTTTTGTTGTGTGAATATATATATATATATCAACGACCCCCCCCCCCCCCCCAAACACCAAAATTATCTTGAATTCCTATATTATTTGATTGTTTGCCATTCAGATTGATATAGATTAATTTTTGTTTTTCCGCTAAACTAAGTTTACAAATACTATTTTTCGCAGATTTTGACACCAAACCAAAATAAAATGAGCACAAATAAAAGGGCATTCTTTCTGTTCTTCAATAGAATCGATATACTCTCCATTAAAAAGAAATAAAATATGAGCCATATGTACATTTTATGTGACTAGTTTTGATACATTACGGCTTAAAGTCAAAAGGGTTCATCATGAAATGGCTCAAACTATAATTCGGATTCAGATTGGGAAAATAACTTGTGTTCCATTGCAAGTTAACTTTGAAAGTAAAATTATATAAAATATATGAGAATTTGTTCACTTTTAATTTTGTTATTATCTAAGAAACGCATTGATTATCATCTGAAGAAGGAATTTCATAACTACGAAAACTAGAGCAAATTACACCATGTTATTACATGTTAACGTTTTTATTAAAATATTCAATTTTTACGAATCAAATATTTTATTTCTATACAATATTGTAATGTGATAGTATAACTAAAAATATTCAAATCACTTAACACATAAAACTATTTCAATTACCAAACTGGACTCTCTCCATCTTAATAAATTACATTAATCTAAATGAGCTAAATCTTCAACCAATCCACGTTTTGCTCATTCTACCAAATTAGTTCAAATCCTACAATCTCCGAATCTTCCCAGTGTCGTTTTTGTTGTGTGAACATATATATATATATATATATATATATATATATATATATATATATATAAATTATCTTGAATTCCTATGTTAATTGATTGTTTGCCATTCAGATTGATTTAGATTAATTTTTTTTTTCTTTCGCTAAACTAAGTTTACAAATACTTTTTTTTTTTTGCAGATTTTGACACCAAACCAAAATAAAAGGGCATTCTTTTTGTTCTTCAATACAATCGATATACTCTTCATTAAAAAAAAAAGAGCCATGTGTACATTTTATGTGACTGGTTTTGATATATTACGGCTTAAGTTAGTCCGTTCATCATGAAATGTTGAGTGTTCTTCAATGAAGTAACTATGATTAGATTATTACAATTTGTACAATTTGATCAAATATCAAATTCGCCGTGCGTGCTCAATATTATGTCCGTCCTCAATATTATGTCCGTCGTTCTCTCAAGTTACGATAGACAAGAGACAACTAATCAATTCTTCTTTAAACAATATGTAAAGTTATAGATAGTCGACTCATCGTCATGGTAGCTCGATTGATTACCTTTTTTTTTTCCTCACGTGATGTCCATAAACTTAGCCTAACTATATTAAGAAATATACATAATAAATACAGTCGAGGGAAAATTATATTTTTAAATATGGGCTCTGCTTTTGTATTATGGACATATTTGTGTTTTTTTTTTCCAATAATTTGGACATAATTTGGATTCCAGCTTATTATAATTTCTACATTTTGTTCTTATTTTTTATTGGTATATGGAAGTGCTACTTTTGATTTACCGTCAATGTGAAACATGACATTATCTCGGATATATGTTTTTTCAGATTCTAGCTTCTTATAATTTCTGCATAGTACAATTTCATATTGTAGAGTTTCCATATTCCATTATATATACGTGTGTGTTATTTCACAATCTGTATTGTATTGTTTTAACTTTGTATCATAAACTTCATAGGGAGTTTGGGCATTCTGTGCATTCCAAAATGTTAAAATAAGATCTAATATATTATTTCATTGAAGCAGCTGATAAGTTTATATAAGACTTTTATAAGTTGTGTTAAAAAAAAATTGTATGTGTATTGACAAGTGTGTTTTATACGCTTACTTATATATCTAAATAAGAATAATTTATTGTCATTCTTGAATAATTTCTACATAATTATTTTTTATTTATTTACATTGCAGTAATATTCCCAAATTCGTGAGAATGAAGAAATGTAGTGAAATAATGTACAATTGGAGGGCATTTGGAGCTAAAGTGGACAAAATGGATGTTGATGTTGTCAATTAGGAATTCCAAGATGAGCTAATTAGAAGAAATCAAAGTTAGAGAGCTTAATTGAAGATGAATTGAAGTTTGTAAGAAGAATTGAAGAGTTTTGAAAGTTCAAGGACTTTCCTGTTGCAATCCAAAGATGAAGGACTCACGTACAAATAAAGTTCAACGACCTACTTAAATGCATCGAAAAAGATTAAAATTGCGCTGGAAGAAATGGCTTGCGCAGCCACTTCAAACCTACCAGGTGGCAGTGCTTTTGGCATGAATTCAACAGATCCAGTTTTGAATTGCTTGCGCGGCCACCATTTCTACAATTTCGTGGCTGCCCAGTTGTCGGACCCAGTGGGAAAAAGGCTCATGCGTAATTTCAAGTGTGGTTTTACCTAGGTTTCCTTGTCAGTCTATATATACAACTTATCATGCACGTAGAGGGAACCTTTGCACACATATCCAAGAGGCCAAATTCATCATCACACTTTGGAGATTGTTAAAGCTAATTGGAGGCAAAGACATGAGGATTGGAAATCAACACGTGGAGGCTAATTCTTGGTGCAAGAGTTCTTTCACTTGTTTATTTAATTTACTCATGATGTAGTTCTATTTTATTATTCACGTTTTCAATATTTAACATTATGAACAACTAAATTCTTTGTTGGGATTAACGATGTAGCGTAGTCTTCCCCTTTTAATTGATTGTTCAAGTTTTACGTATTTGATTGCATGTGATGGTTTTATTCCGTGATTAATGCGTGAGTTAACTGGTCACTAATTCATTGATTTAATGGATTGTTTTCATAATCCGAGAGGTGAGCTAATAACCTAGATATAGGAATAAAACTCGGTAATTGAACGAACGATAGAGATATACATTTGTTATTATTACGATCTTAAATTGAGTTCTTGTGTTCCATGCACCTAATCATTACAACTTGTTATCTAGAAACACGGTTGACTAATTAGGTAGAGTTAATTTAAACTCGAAAGAGGAGTTTTATATGCATAAGTGAACTCGACCGATTACATTATTAGATTAAAATTTGAATGGTTGTATTAAAAGTATTGACTACATGAAATCCCAACTTCTCATTCATTGATTACAAAAATACATGTTGTTTAATGTTTAATTGCTTTTAGTTAAATCATTTAGTTTACATAAATCTTCCTTTAATTATTCAAATAAAGTGAGAATTAGAATAATTTCGGTAATTGATCATAATCCTTGTGGGACAATAATTCGAATTTTTGGTCCACTTTATTACTTAGAGATGGCAATGGATCGGATTTGTTAAACTTGTACCCTACCCACTAGAGATTTACAACATCCTCACACTACCCATTACCCATTTAAAAATGGCGGGTAGGAGATGGGTCGGAGGCAGTCGAGAGCGGGTACGCTTCTATACTGTTAAGTTCATTTTTATACACTTTTTATACCTTTAAACTAGCATATTTTGAAATATCTTAAGCAAATATCTACTAAATTATGCATATTTTATGTTTAAATAGGTTAATGTCCAAGTTTGAGGACAAGAATCACAAAAAGAGTGAAGATTTTGCTGAAATTTCAAGTTTGGGGACCATTTTGTCACTTCTGGGAAGTCTTAGATGAGCTGCACAATTAAGCGAGGGACCAAATTGGAAGATTTTAAAAGTTGAAGGACCAAAAGTGCAATTTTAGAAGGACTTACTTAAAAGAAATATGAAAATTTGGGGACTAAATTGCTCGAGATTAAAAGATGAAGGACTTGATGGCAATTACGAAAGGGACTAAGCTACAAAATCACCCTCCAGCTGAGCCAGGCGAACGCGTGGCTCAAACAAAGCCTCGCGGGCGAACCACGGCTCAAAATGGACCTGAGGCTTAGGTTTGCCTCGGAAATGAACCGCGCGATCGCGCGGTTATAAATTTAAAAAAAAAAATGAATTTTTGTTCTGGCCGGATCGGGTCAACCCGGTTTGGCCCATATGCCTGCTTTACGCGGATTTTAGTGTTTTTTAGGGTTTTTGGATGATTTTTAGGGTAATATAAATACAAAAAATCTGATTTTGCTAGGGCAAAAAAAGGAAGTCTTGCCCCTTTATCAAATTTTCTTGTATTTTTCTCTCAACATTTACTTCTTTAATGCAATTTTCAAGTAATGTTTTTATGTTTTAGTAATTTTTTCTTATATTGAAGTATTTTGTTGTTGTTTAAACTTTTGATTATTGTTATTTTCTCACATTTCCATCAAGAATGTCATTTACTTCTTGTGCATTTAATGTTTTGTATTTAGATTGTTGAAGACATTAATGGTTGATGGAAGAACTTGGTTTGAAGTGAAGAAATATTGGGTTTTCACTTCAAGAACTTTACAAAAGGGGGAGTTTTCTTTATTCTCTTGTTTTTAATCTTTATTTTGAGTATTATTCATATGTCTATGTTATTTGTTAAATGTTATTGTTAGTTTATTATGGGTTAATGTTATTGTGTTGGAATTTTTAATTAAGTTTAAGGTAATTTAATCATTTTAGGTTGGTTTTGGATTGTGGGTGTTTATGTTTATGTATTTATGATTATGAATGTTGTTTTATGTTTTTGTAGCTTTTAAATGTTTGTTATTATGTTAGGTTATTATTGGAATTCACTATACATGTTGGGTTAAATTTAGAATTTTCCATGTAATTTGGTTAATTGATTAACTACCACTAATTGAGGTTTGAAAAGAGAAACTAGTGTAGTTTTAATAAATAAATTTACCTCGTCTTATGTTTTCTAGCTTATTTTAATCACCAAGTTCTAGTTGACATTAGTTTACTTTGGATAATTAGTTTTAATTCTAACTTTTATATTTTGTTACCCATTTGCTTTAGTTAACTAGTTTTCATAATGACATGTTTCTTATTTATGTCACTTAGTTAGTAATTCACCACCAAACCAAACTTCTATGTTACTTGACTTTTCTTTTAAAATGAAATCAACAAGTTTAGGAGGAGGACTAGGGAAAGAAGAGAACAAGTTGAACAACAAAGAATAAGATGCAATATGAGGGACAACAACCAAGGTGGCGCAAATCCCATTATTGATGAGGATGATAGACCAATGTGGCAATTCATGGTCCCTCTCATCACTCAAAATCGAGGAAGCATCACATATCCCCCATTTGGACGTCCGGACTTTCATCTAAAGCCGGATGTGATAAATCTCTTCAAGGGGTATCTATAATTCTATGGAATGACCGAGGAGAATCCATTTACTCTCATCTCGCGGTTTTTAGAGATGTGTAGTAACTTTGATTATCCGGGAATTAGTAAGGAGGCTATCAACATGCTGTTATTTCCACATACCCTTAGAGATGGAGCTCGTGAATGGTTGGATGCTAACCCGGTTGGAAGTATTACAACATGGAATGATCTTGCTCAAAAGTTCACTACAAAATACTTCCCTCCATCAAAGGTGGCTAAATTGAAGAATGATATCTCCACATTTTGACAAATTGATACCGAATGTTTCTATGAGGCATGGGAAAGATTCAAGGAGATGTTGAGAAAATGCCCAAATCATGGATTCACCAAGCAAATGCAAGTTCAATATTTCTATCTTGGGATGAATCCATCTATTCGAGTGACGGTTGATTTGGACTCCAACGGGACTATCACTACAAAATCACCCAATGAAGCAATTAAGCTCTTTGAGAGGATGGCTAGTCACAATTCTACTTGGCCAACCGACCGCATGGTACCAAAGAAATCTGCGGGAATTCATGAAGTTGATGCATATGCGGCTTTGTCGGAAAAGATGGACCTTCTTTTCAAGAAATATGATGATTTGTCTTCTCAACATACGATAAAAGCAATCTACCCTCCTATATCTATTTGTGATGTATGTGGAGCAACACACAAGGTTGAGGTATGTCTCATGCTCAAAATAGCTTCTACTTCAAATGCGCATGTGAATTATGCTCAAGATTTCAACCGACCACAAGGCAATCCTTACTCCAACACATACAATCCGGGTTGGAGGAATCATCCGAATTTTTCTTGGTCCAACAATCAAAATCAAGTAAAGCCTCCTGATTTTGTTCAACCTCCACCACCACAAGAGAAGAAGCCTTCTATTGAGGAGATATTCATGCAATATATGAACAAGACAAATACTATTCTCCAAAATCAAGCGGCTTCTATCAAAAATCTTGAGACTCAAGTTGGTCAATTGGAAAAAATGATGACGGAGAGACAACAAGGAGCCTTGGCAAGCAATACCGAGATTAATCCAAGGGAAAATGTGCAAGCCATCACTACAAGAATCGAAATTCAATTATCGAAAATCACGGTAAAACAACATGTGACACAACCTGAGGTGAAGGAAAAAGGTAATGAACATGTTGAGGAGGCGAATGAAAATGATGCAACATTGAAGGAAAGTGGGGAGACCTCAACAAAGGTGCATACTCCGGTGAAAGCTTATGTGTCCTCCATTCCTTTTCCTCAAAGACTCCAAAAGCACAAGGTGGATGCACAATTTGGTAAATTTCTTGAAGTCTTCAAGAAACTTCACATCAACATACCCTTTGCCGATGCATTAGCACAAATGCCTAGTTATGCAAAGTTTATGAAAGACATCCTTTCAAACAAGAGGATGCTAGAAGATCATGAAACTGTGATGCTCACAGAAGGATGTAGTGTCATACTACAAAATGAATTGCCTCCAAAAATCAAAAATCCAGGGAATTTTACTATTCCTTGTACTATTGGTGATTTAACTTTTGGAAAAACATTATGTGATCTTGGGCTAGTATTAATTTGATGTCTTTGTCTATTTTCAGGAGATTGGGCATGAGAGAGGTGAAGCCAATCACAGTTTTATTGTAATTGGTCGATCGCTCTATTAAGCACCCGCGTGGTATTGTTGAGGATGTGCTAATCAAGGTGGACAAATTCATCTTCCCTGCCGATTTTATTATTCTTGATATGGAGGAAGACCTTGATATCTCAATCATCTTGAGAAAATCTTTCCTAGCAACCAGTCGAGCTTTAATAGATGTGCAAGGAGGCAAATTGATATTGAGGGTTCAAGATGAGCAAATCATATTCGACATCATGAAATCCATTAAGTATCCCGCCGAGGTCAATTTATGCTCCCGAGTAGACATCATTGATCAAGAAGTGGCTACATCATTCATCTATGGGTCATCTAAGGATCCTCTTGAGACTTGCATTGCTCATTCTATAATCACTAAGGGAGAGGATGATTTAGACATTGGAAGGATGTCACAACACTCGGAGGCTACCAAATTTTATCCCTTCAAGAAGAGGCCATATTTTGAAGAATTGGGAGAGAGCTCTTCTCCTTCACTACCATCCTGGAGGAGGAAAAACTACTTGAGGTGTTGAAAATACATAAAATGGCTATTGGGCGGACTATGGTGGATATGAAGGGTATTAGCCCTACTCTATGCATGCATAAAATCCTTATGGAGGATGACTTCAAACCAACGGTGGAGCACCAACGCCGTCTAAATCCAAACATGAAAGAAGTGATGAAAGCCGAGGTATTGAAGTGGTTGGATGCGGGAATTATCTATCCAATCTCGGATAGTGCATGGGTGAGTCCCGTCCAATATGTTCCAAAGAAAGGAGGTGTCACGGTGGTTGAAAATGAGAACAACGAGCTTATTCCTACAAGGCCCGTGACGGGATGGAGAGTGGACATTGACTGTCGAAAGTTGAACAATGCCACTAGAAAAGATCACTTCCCTCTCCCCTTTATTGACCAAATTCTTGAGAGGTTGGCAGGGCATTCCCATTATTGTTTCTTGGATGGATACTCGGGCTACAATCAAATCTTGATAGCCCCCGAAGATCAAGAGAAAACTACCTTCACATGTCCATATGAGACTTTTGCTTATAGGAGGATGCCGTTTGGCCTTTGCAATGCACCGGCTACTTTTCAACATTGTATGATGGTCATATTCTCCAACATGGTGGAAAAATTCATCGAGGTATTCTTGGATGATTTTTCGGTTTTTGGTTCTTCTTTTGATGAATGCTTGGATAATCTTGATTTAGTATTGAAAAGATATGAAAAAACCAATTTAGTGCTTAATTGAGAGAAATGCCATTTTATGGTGAAAGAAGGCATTGTACTTGGCCACCGAATTTCACAAGGGGGGATTGAGGTTAATAAAGCAAAAATACAAGTTATTGAGAAATTGCCCCCTCCTACTTCTGTGAAAAGTATAAGGAGTTTCTTGGGGCATGCTAGTTTCTATAGGAGATTCATCAAGAATCTCTCTAAAATCACTAAGCCTCTTTGTTCTCTACTTGAGAAGAACAATGCTTTCCATTCCTCTCAAGAGTGTCTATTGGCTTTCAACACTCTTAAGGAGAGGCTTATCTCGGCTCCTATTATTGTGGCCCTGGATTGGATCTTACCATTTGAGCTCATCTGCGATACTAGTGATTATGCCGTGGGAGCGGTTTTGGGGCAAAGGAGAGGCAAAGTGTTGCATGTGATCTATCCGAACATTGAGTGATGCTCAATTGAACTATGCCACAACCGAAAAAGAGATGCTTGCCCTGGTCTTTGCCTTTGACAAATTTAGATGGGTCCTTCTCTTGCAAGAATCTAATTTGGAGATCCGTGATAAGAAGGGAGCGGATAATCTTGTAGCCGATCATCTATCTAGGCTTGATCAACCTAAAGAGTTAGGAGTAGAGGAAATCAATGAAGCATTTCCAGATGAACAACTATTGCATGCCAAACATCTTCTCTAAGTGTTCGAAGCACCATGGTATGCGGACTTTGTAAATTTCCTTGTAAGTGGTATTCTTCCCTTGGATTTTTCTTATCAACAAAAGAAGAAATTCTTTGCCGATGTGAAACATTATTTTTGGGATGAGCCATGTTTATTCAAGAGGGGGTCGGACCAAATTATTAGAAGATGTGTTCCCGAGGAAGAAATGGAAGCAATTCTTGATAGGTGTCATTCATCACCTTATGGGGGTCATTTTGGAGCTTCCAATCGGGGTTCTATTGGCCAACTTTGTTCAAGGATGCTTATACCTTAGTATCCAAATGTGATAGATGCCAAAGGAGTGGGAATATCTCTCGGCATAATGAAATTCCATTGACTTCAATCTTGGAAATGGAGATTTTTGATGTTTGGAGAATTAATTTCATGGGGTCATTTCCAACCTCGTTCTCAAATTAATATATTTTGGTGGCTATGGACTATGTTTCTAAATGGGTAGAGGGGGTGGCATTGCCTACTAATGATGTTCGGGTGGTTGTCAATTTTCTCAAAAAGAACATTTTTACACGCTTTGGAACCCCCCGACTCATCATTAGTGATGGAGGCAAGTACTTTTGCGATCGCCTCCTTGACTCACTTTTGTCAAAGTATGGAGTGAAGCACCGAGTAACCACACCTTACCATCCCCAAACAAGTGGCCAAGTGGAGATCTCAAATCAAAAGTTGAAAAGAATTCTTGAGATGACGGTGAATACATCAAGGAAAGATTGGTCGAAGAAGCTAGATGATACATTATGGGCTTACCGCACCGCATTCAAGACTCCTATTAGTATGTCTCCATTTTGTCTTTTTTTGGAAAATCATGTCATCTCCCCGTTGAACTTGAGCATCGAGCATTTTGGGCTACACGAGCATTAAACTTTGATACAAAATTAATTGGTGAGAAGAGGTTGCTTCAACTCAATGAACTTGATGAATTTCGCCTCAACTCATATGAAAATGCTCGCATCTATAAGGAGAGGACCAAGAAATGACATGATAACCACATTGTGAAGAGAGACTTCAAAGTTGGGCAACAAGTTCTTCTATTCAACTCCTGACTTCGATTATTCCCCGGAAAGGTTCAATCCCATTGGTGGGGGCCATTCACAATTTCCCAAATTTTTTCCTATGGAGCTATTGAGCTATATCATCTCGACAAGGGACATTTCAAAGTCAACGGGCAAAAGTTGAAACCATTCTTGGAAGGGGAACCCCATGAGGAAAAGTCATCATTTCTCCTCAATGCTCCCAAATGAAAATCAAAAAGTCGAGCTTATGACTTTAACCAAGCGCTTTTTGAGAGGAAACCCAAATTTCTTCTCTTTTGAGTTACTTGTAATTATTTAATTTTCTTGTCTACTTTCTTTTTAATTAATTGTCAAACTTTTTTAGGTAACAAATCTTTTGAAAATCTTAAGTGACATTGTCCTCAACAAGTTTGGGGGTGAACTACATTCGACGAAAGTTTAGGTCAATTTCAAACATCACAAACAAGCATCAAATCAGGGAAGTCTCACTACCTCTTTTCTTCTTTACATGTTGTTTCTATTTTCACGTTGAGGACAATGTGTAATTCAAGTTTGGGGGTGTGGACTTCATTTTGCACTATATCATGTTAGATAGCCTTGTCGGCTTAAGATATTGTGATGTTTGATTTTGTTCATTTTGTTTTGGATATTGACATGCTAACATCCTTGTCGGCTCAAAATGATTTGATGTTTGAAATTGCTGATTAATTCACGAATTATGATCGAATATGCTGCTTGTGCCTATTTTTATAAATTGCTTATCTATGAGTGATCCTGAGTTCTCTTGAGCACAATAGTCATAACTAATTGTTGTTGAGATTTGGAATCTATTGAAGGTTGGAAAAATTTGTGAAGTAGAAATATTAGGCTGTGAGCTTATATTTTCAATCTTTATCAACCTATACAATTCCTTGTCAATGCTATTAATCTCTTGATACTTTGTGAGACAAGTTTGAGGGTGGTCGAGCCGGTAAAGGAGACGGTCTAGATGTATAGTGATTCCATGCATGCTTGATTTAAATTTGTGTGGAGTGTTTTTGACGTTAGTATAAGCTAAGTGATGATCAAATGCTAGAGATCTAAGCTCATTTTAATTATTGCATTGCCCTATCTCGTAACCTTTTTGACTCTAGTAATTAAGTCCGTAGGAGTATCTTGAAACTTGGTGCCTTAAGTTTGAAACTTGGGAGTCACTGGCCTAAAACTCGCTACATGGGTCAATTAGAAAGCTTAATGAGTAGGGTACACACACACACTTTGAGGAAAAAAAAAAGAACATCATCATCATTGCATTTGCTTAATAAGTCTACCTCACTTCGTAGCCTTTTTTACTCGAGTTAGTAAGTCCGTATGGGTATTTTAAAACCTGGTATCCTTTGATCTTAAAACAATCAAGAAATTGTCGACCTAAAGCTCGCTACATGGGTCAATTAGAAAGCTTAAGGGAGTGGGGAAGTCACGAGCAATCATCATTTTAGTTTGTAGAAATCATGCATTTGTATTTGTACAAGGGCTTAGATTAATAATGAGTTTGAATTGTTTGGTATAAACTTTAATGTTGAAGCACTCATCTAGTGGAGAGTCACTGCATATCTAGATTGTTGAGATTGCAGGTAAGTCATAACCAAGCTTTAGTGGAAAAAGAAATTTGTGAAGTGAGAGTTACCTCTAGGATTGCATCTCGGGGGAGAAAAGAAATAATGTGGGGGGATGAATGTCACGAGAGGGTAAGGAATGAAATTGACCACTAAGGGTGGATAGTATTGTTTTGAAACTTATCCTTCCTACATTGTTTCTTTGAACCTTAGTAATAATTGGAAGTGATTATGCACACACACACCGATTAAACATGAGATAAGCACAACTTCTTTTTGTAGTATTATTTTGAAAATATAATTGTGAATTAGCTAGTGTTCGGTAAACCAATTTATTTGGTTTATAAACCAATTTATAAACTACACAATTTCCCAAACCACTTTTTAACCACACACATTTTCTCTCTCCAATTTTCAACCATTACTTTTTACCTCAAAATCATAAATAAACCAATTTATAATCCAAACAGTGTTACCAAACGGAGTGTTAATCATGCAATTTTACACTCAAGTAAGAACTTTCAAGTTATCTAGCATTGTTGATCCTTCATTTACTTGCTTTTTGAGTTAGTAGATATTCTTGCTCGGGACGTGCAAGAACTTAAGTTTGGGGGTATTTGTTAAGTGCATTTTTATACACTTTTTATACCTTTAAACTAGCATATTTTGGAATATCTTGAGCGAATGTCTACTAATTTATGCATATTTTATGTTTAAATAGTTTAATATCCAAGTTTGAGGACAAGAATAAAAAAAGGAGTGAAGATTTTGCTGAAATTCCAAGTTTGGGGACCATTTTGTCACTTCCGGGAAGTCTTGAACGGGCTGCGCAATTAAACGAGGGAACAAATTGCAAGATTTCAAAAGTTGAAGGACCAAAAGAGCAATTTTAGAAGGACCTACTTGAAAGAAATATGAAAATTTGGGAACTAAATTGCTTAAGATTAAAAGATGGAGGACTTGATAGAAATTATGAAAGGGACTAAGCTGCAAAATCACCCTCCAGCTAAGCCACGCGAACGCGTGGCTTGAACCAAGTCGCACGCGAACCACAGCTCAAAACGGACCCGAGGCTAAGGTTTGCCTCAGAAATGAAACGCGCGGTTATAAATATTTTTTTTTTAAAAAAAAAAGAGTTTTTGTTCGGGCCGGACCGGGTCCACCCGGTCGATCCGGTTCGGCCCATATGACTGCTTTACGTGGATCTTAGCGTTTTTTAGGGTTTTTGGATGATTTTTAGGGTAATATAAATGCAAAAAAAGGAAGTCTTGCCCATTTTTCAATTTTTCTTGTATTTTTCTCTCAACATTTACTTCTTTAATGCAATTTTCAAGTAATGTTTTTATGTTTTAGTAATGTTTTCTTATATTTAAGTATTTTATTGTTGTTTAAACTTTTGATTATTGTTATTTTCTCACATTTTCATCAAGAATGTCATTTACTTCTTGTACATTTAATGTTTTGTATTTGGGTTGTTGAAGACATTAATGGTTGATGGAAGAACTTGGTTTGAAGTGAAGAAATCTTGAGTTTTCACTTTAAGAACTTTACAAAAAAGGGGGGAGTTTTCTTTATTATCTTGTTTTTAATCTTTATTTTGAGTATTATTCATATGTCTATGTTATTTGTTAAATGTTATTGTTAGTTTATTATGGGTTAATGTTATTGTGTTGGAATTTTTAATTAAGTTTAAGGTTATTTAAGCATTTTATGTTGTTTTTGAATTGTGGGTGTTTATGTTTATGTATTTATGATTATGAATGTTGTTTTATGTTTTTGTAGCTTTTAAATGTTTGTTATTATGTTAGGTTATTATTGGAATTCACTATATATGTTAGATTAAATTTAGAATTTCCCATGTAATTTGGTTAATTGATTAACTACTACTAATTGAGATTTGAAAAGAGAAACTAGTGTAGTTTTAATAACTAAATTTACCTTGTCTTATGTTTTCTAGCTTATTTTAATCACCAAGTTCTAGTTGACATTAGTTTACTTTGGATAATTAGTTTAATTCTAGCTTTTATATTTTTTACCCACTTGCTTTAGTTAACTACTTTTCATAATTCCATGTTTCTTACTTATGTCACTTAGTTAGTAATTCACCACTAAACCAAACTTTTATGTTACTTGACTTTTCTTTTAAAATGAAATCAACAAATTTAGTTACATATACCCATTTAAAACTCATTATCTATTATTTATTTATTTAATTTTTTTAATATACGTGTTGGTGTGAGAAACTCCAAAATTATATATATACTTCCATGATTCACTTTGATATATAATGGTCTTTGCAAGAGATTAAAAAATAATTTATTGACTCTTTTCCACATGTAGCAACTACTGTCGATAAAAAAAATACATAATATTTTATTATAAAAACTATCAAAATTTGATAAAAATTAGCCAAAAAATCGCTACCAGACATGACATTTTGAAGATTAGAGAAATTGATCTTACCTATAACATACTTGCACTTATTTTTTAAAGATTTTACTATTTCAAAAAATTATTTCCTAATGACAATGTATAGTCATATCTCTAAGGATTTTTTTTTTCACACAATCACTTTTATTTTAAATTCTATAATTCTTTAAGAAAATTAATGGGTATGTGGGTCGAGTATGAATTTTGTAGTAAAACTCACACTCTACTCATACCCATGTCGGATTTTAACGTTTACTTCCATACCCGACCCACAAACCCATTTAGTTGGGTAATCCCCGCTCATTTATATCGGGTCTTCAGCGGGTGTCGGGTCTGTGGATATTACTGTCATCTCTATATCGTACACTTGCGATTAGCACACATCATGTATGTGTCAATTATATTGGCTTGGGTTTGAGGCTTTTTTTTTTTTTTTTTTTTGGGTGACAATCATAAGGAGTGAAGTGTGAAGATTACAAGCACTTGAAACTTTCCTAACATGTAATTGTGTTTGCTTCAAATCTTTCTTGAAGTAGCTTATAATCATTAGTAAATGGGGTCCCAAATAAATCCGTAGCCATAATATGGAATTGGTTTCTACTCTCTCAATTGCAACAACTACAATGTCTAGAGTAGATAGTGATTAGAATTGACTGTTAATGACTAGTAAGAATGCAAGATATTAATTATGTAAGCCTATATAGGGAATCACTTTAGATGATGAATCTTTCCCACAAAGTTGTGATATTTTATTTTATTTATTTATTTTTGTTTATCAAAGTAGATGATCAAGTCATTGAATAGCAATCGCTCTTTTTTTTTTTTTTTTGAACGTAAAAAAGAAAAAACAAATCAAGATCACAAAAAACTAAGACATGCCCTCCTCTGCAAGTCAAGCCGAGAGGAAGAAAGCCAAACTATCAGACAAAAAATAATTAAAAC
Organism: Ligustrum vulgare; assembly: GCA_963555705.1. NCBI lineage: Eukaryota > Viridiplantae > Streptophyta > Magnoliopsida > Lamiales > Oleaceae > Ligustrum > Ligustrum vulgare. The sequence continues at coordinate 7,641,615 of OY743176.1, read as the reverse complement.
TTAGGCTCCGTTTGATTCGTAAGATTTTTCATGAAAAATATGATTTTTCACGTGATTTTTCAACTTTGCGCTGTTTGATTGCCTAAATTTTCCATGGAATTCATTTTTCCACTTGCTTCGAAATCCGATATTTTCCTTGTTTTGGATGAATTCGTTTTCCAAGGGGGAATGAGGTTTTATTTTACATGGAAAATCTTATACCATTTTTGTTACGTTTGATCCTTTTTGTTGTTGTTAATTGATTTATTTTTTTCCAAAAAATTAACATTATTATTACCAAGTACAAACTTGTTAAAAAATGAAAAATAAAAAATAAAAAATATTATAATAGCTAAATTTTACTTTATTTTCCATAGAAAATAATGTCAATCAAACAACAAAAGTTGAAAAATTATTCACTTTTTCTACCTAGAAAATTAAACTAATGAAACACATTAAACTTTCAATTCCCAGGAATTTAATTCTCTATAATTCAATTCCCTGGAATTCATTTTCTTTCTACCCAAATTCCACCATCGCTATCAAACGCAGCCTTAGTGTTTAGAAAACTAAAATCTGCTTAAAAAAAAAGAAAATTAAAAATCGGTTCGAACTGAAAAATACAACGGGTCAAGGGTCAGATGGTCTGATCGAGTCGAGTCAGTTTCAACTAAAACATCAAAAGTTATTTCAAAAATCACAAAATTTCCTAAAAATCAAGTTATTTTATAAATAAACTAATATTTACTCATTTAAAAAATTAAATTATATACAAAAGTAACTTAAAACAATTAGAGAAAAATAAAAAATAAATAAAAAAAAAAAAAACGGGTCTAAAAATCGACTGGTTCTTGATTTTCCTGATTGAACCAGTAGAAAATCGGTTTTTCCGACAGATTTTTGGAGTAAACCGTTTTCCTGCCGGTTCTCGATTTTTCCGGTTGAGCGCGGTCCCATTTTCTAAACCATGTTAAAACTAGAAAGAACAACAAAAAGTGACAAGCTTATGAGCTATTACATTCTTATCTCTAGGCACACAGTAGAATCGCTCTTTCTCAAATTTTAAGCTCTTCTCCCGGCTTGACAAAATTATTATTGAATGTTAATGGCTAATTTGATATGCGTATTCTAAATCGATAGAGTCTCGACGAGTCTTTTCTAATCTAATCTAACTATAAAAAAGACATAGAAGTCACCTTTTACACTATAAAAGATAAAAGATCGATACAAGACAATTTTACATATATATAATTAATTAAGAATTTATATTTTCTACTCTTTCGATAATACTGTTCATGTTTATAAATTGATTTATTATTATTTTTTAGGTAAAATGTGTAGCTAAAAAGGTGGATATAAAAAATGTTGTGGTCAAAAAGTGATTTGGAATATCGTGTTATTTATAAATTGTAATAATTACTTTATAAAACGGAGTGTTGTAGGAAAAATAATTTGGTGAAGATAGAAGATCCATCACTCTGTAATAAATATTGAGCCTCTCTTTGGTAACATTATTTGATTTATAAATTGATTTTTTTGTGTTTTTTAGATAAAAAGTAGTGGTTCAAAATTGGAGAATGAAAATGTGTATGGTTAAAAATAATTTAAGAAATTGTGTAATTTATAAACTAGGGGTGGACGTTTCTCAGTTCGGTTCTTTTATTGAAGGAATCGAAACGAAACCGAAACTCTTGGTTCGGTTTCCGTTCGATTCTTTTAATAACAAGAACCGAACAATTTCAATTTTGGTTCAGTTATCGATTATTTTTCGATTCTTGTTCGGTTCCTATTAAAAAAATTAAAATTGATGCAAATACAAAAAATAATTGCCTAACAAAATTTAAATCGAAATCTATCTTAAAAATGAATCAATAAAGCTTTTTAAACATCAAATTTCAGGAGTTCTCTACGTTACCAACTCCTTATACGAGAAAAAAATTAAGTGTGAATGGTAGTAAACGTTGTTTAAAATACTAGTGAAATGAAATGTTAAGATACATACCATTTGATCGTGTTCGGTTATTTTTATGTTGTTTGTTCTTTTCTTTTGTTAAAAAATTCAACAATTATCATGTAAAGTAATACAAAATTTTGTGTTCGATTTCTGTTCAGTTCTCTCGGTTCCGATTTTTTTGTCCACCCCTGTTGAGACCAAGCACAAAAAGGAGTATAATGAACCACCGGCGATGGCCCAATAGAGGCTCAATGGACCTTGACCCACGTATAAATCTTAAGATATCACCTTGAGTCAACTGTCGAGGTGGAACAACACATGAACTTCTTTAGTCGAACTGGTTTATGTCTAGCTGAGGTGTTTTATGTTAAGTCGGGGTGGTCCACTGTAACACCTCGGATGAGTGATGGGACAATGAATGGAATCAGAGATGTGACATCGCCTTTATCAAAAAGTGACAGGCGTCCATCCTCTACCAAACGTAGCAATGATTACTGTCAAAAAGTAAGATCATCCTTTCCAACAGCTAGGGTAAATACACGTGTAAAGTCTGTCACGTGTCGCGATCCAAAGCAACAACTTCCTCTATAAATAAGACAATCATTTCATCTAAATGGGGTTAGCATTTTTTACTCTCTTAACTGAATATTTTACCCTCACTACCTTTCTCTCTTTTACACACTTATATTTCCCGCACTCAATTTATATTTACTTGAAATGAGCACTAACTTTGACATCGGAGTGCAAACAGGAGCCACCTCGGCCCCCTTTGCAAACTGATTGTTTGTCATAGTGCGTACGAGATCCGCGAGTTCAAGAGGGAGGAGCTGAGACGTGTTGGTTCAAGGTCCAACAGAATTTTGTGATCAACAACCTCTATTATAAATTGATTTATAAACTAGTTTATTTGATTTATCAAAAATATGCTCAATCACTATAGTTAAAATTTAAATCAATTATTTGTTGGCGAAAACTGACGTCATCTTAAACCACGAAGCACATGTAATACATTTTATAGTGGGCATCAAACGTTCAATTATTTATTTATTTATTTTTTGCGCGTGTTACAGTAGCACTAACATATATGCTCCTTAGTACTCAATTTTCACACTACACACAAAATAAATAAATAAATAAATAAATACTTACACGTGTTTAATACGCTCGCGTGTGAGCATTTACGGTGGCTAAAAGGACAGTTTGTAACCTATCAAATTATGCAGTTGTCTCCCTGTGTCTCTTTCTGGGGACTTCGTGTCGGGATATTGATCCAAGTTTGGATTGGTTATGGGACATCCTTGTCATGGAGGTAGGGCATATATTACATTATGTTTAGTTACATGGTCCTTATATTCCAACCTTACTAGTTGGCCTTTGTGGGTGAGGGTGAGGGTGATAATTGGATTGAGATATGAGAAGTGAGCTTTGGGTTCATGGAATAGTAGTAAAGAAGATAACTTCATCGAAAACGCAATGTTATTTGATTATCGCGTTACTTTTTTTCAACCCCAACTTTTAAGGCCTATACAATTAACATGGATTAAATAAATAACAAGTAATTAACGATTTGAGTTACTCGGCTTAACAAAGAAATTGATCTTTTGGGTGGAACCTCAAGCTAATCAAAGCACGCAAAGGTCTTGAACTTAGATTTTATCGTGGCCATTGAATTAAAATATGCATGCGTAAAGCTTTTATGGGAAAGTTTTGTTGGAATATTTTGTATATAGTGACGCTAAATAAATAGAATATTATATATATGAAATTCGTGCTGACAAATGGACGAAATAACGACACGGAAAATAAAAAGAAAGAAGAAAGGGAAAAAGTCGAGGTCAGTGTTGAACACTTTGTCCTTAATTCGAATTTGCCCTGCAAAGGTGCCAACGGTTTATGGCAATCGACTCTCAAGATACCACAACTTCAACTTATGTTTGTAGTACTCAAAAATACAAGCACAACGAACCAGAATTTCGACTTATGTACTCCAAGATGAAATGAACAAGAAAAATCAAAATGATGCAACAAATATGCAAGAATTTGATTTAAGAAGAGATAAGAGAATGATAGTGATATTGCATATCATTGATGTGTGTTTTAGGACACTCCAAGGATCCTTTTTGTAGAGCATGAAAGGTTGTGGACGAAGTGATGTGGATCAATCCATGCAATCCTTCCAAATATTGCAACTCTTAAAAAAGACACATTTTTCGAACAACCATGTGACCGCACTACTTTACGCCAAACAAAGATTTAATCATTTTTACGTGTTAAAACCGTGCTATCGAATGGACAAAATTTTGATCATATTTTATGTCATTTTTCATAATTTTTCATTCATCCAATATTGGTTTCGAAATGTCAAATATACAGTTTTAATGCATGCAGAGAAATCCCCGTTTGTACTCCCCGAAGCGACGAGTGCAAACTAATTTGCCTAAATGGATTGTGCCGGATTTGAGTATTTGACCGAAGTCAACACGAAGTCACTTTAGCCAGTTTTCAATAATTAACAAATATTTTTCAATACTTAACTAATATCCAACAAGATTATCCCTACTTATGTGATTCAGGCGTTTTAATTGATATATACTATAAATTAAATCGATAAAACTAAAAAAGATAACGAGAGTTGCGTATTAAGATTTATCAAATTATATATTGTTTAGTACTATTAATCTATTTTACATAATATTAGTGCATGTAATATGTATAGTTTAGAGGAATTAATACAATATACTCGTATTTTACCAACTATAAAAAAAAAATACAAAATTATGAATTGTCGGCTCTCAATGAACTTTATTCTTGGACCAAAAGTTCTTAGTAATATATTCTAACTTTTGTCCCTCTTACATGTCCAAATTCAAACCCCTTAATCTTAGTGGAAATTATTTTGTCTCACCTTTTTATTATTTAAAAAAGTATGATACTTTGGAAACTTTTGGAGTAACTAATTAATTTGGTCTAAACTTATATTGTTACCTTTGTCTTTAAATTTGTTTCTAACGTTCAGCGTTTACTTGCTACATTTTCAAAGCATAACCCCAACCCACTTTATATAATATATAGCGTGTGTGCTATGTGTCTTGTTATGGAGTTTGGTGGTGCGCATGCTGCAAGAATGAGGGAGAATGTGATGATAATGTGAGTGTGGTAGCTTACATACATTATGAATGGTATAAGTATCGGTCCAAATAGTAAAGCGAAACTTAACTTCGTAAAATTGAACCACGGACCTGTAGTTTGGTGGGCCAAATGCCAGTTTCAGAATTTGGGCTCCTAAATTATAGCAAGTAATAATTTTTATTTTTCATTTATTAGAGTTTTACTAAACTAAATCTGTTAACTTAAATTCAACAATAAATAAAGTGAAAATTACAGCATCCCCGGTATTTGAAGATCCAAAATCAAAAATCAGGTTTAACCTTTAATTATGAACAAATCAGGTTCATTAATTTTTTAAATAATAATAATAAAGTGCAATTAAACCTACCTACACCTCAACCCAACTACCCAGCCCCTACCCTCCATTAATACCCTAACTCCAATTCAATTTCAATCAACAAAAACTACGCTTCTGATTTCAAAAGAGAACACACAGCACCACACACACAAAACTCGAAATCGCTCTCTTCTTCCCACTGTAAATGCCAATCTCACCCCTCCAAGACCTATAGCATCTCGTCATAGCTCACATCGGAGAAGAGGAAGAAGAGCCCCCTGCCGACAACAGCTCTCCCAACACCTCAACCCACCCATTCAGGCGACTATTGGTGATGGTTGTTGTCAATTGGACTGGGATGATAATGGTTGGTAGTGGTGGCGGTGATTTCTATTTCTTTTCTTCTGAGGCATCGATTTTTAATATTTCTATCGTTCGGTGGCAATTGGTTGTTGTGGCTTTGGTGGGGGCAGTCTGGGTGGTGGTTTGGTGTGAGGCAACGATGGGGATGGCAGTAGCGGCTGAGATGGTGTGGTTGGAGGAGTACACAATTGTCGGTTGGTGTGGTGTGGTTGTAGCATGTTGACATTTTGGTATTGGTGAATGGTGTAGACTCTAGACTGTATCTGTTGGTGGAGGAGTTACAAGTAGACCGTGGTGGTCACGTCACATTCACGTTAATTTCTTAGGTCACTTCGTAATCTCTGAAGTCACACGTTCATTCCTCGAGTCACACGTTCAATTTTTCTCAGGTGACATTCATATGCACCCAGGTCACATTCATATGCGCTCAAGTCACACTTTTGTTTTTCAGGTCACACGTACATATTCTGAAGTCACGCGTTCAATTACACTGATTACATGTTAGTTTGTGTTGATGGTTGTGCGAGGCAAGGACGGTGAAGTCTAAATGGCAGTGGTAATTCGGTGTCATGTTACATTTTCTTCGATCTCGGATCACGTGATGTATCAGGTCACATTGACGCATTGGAGAGGGAGATGGTGATGGCGCTGTCAGTGATGAGGCAGCGATCTAATTATGGGTAACGACGACTTTGAATTTATGGGTTGGATTGGGTTGGGGTGCTAAAAGCTGTAATGCATGATTGAAGGAGATATTGTAGTTACCATATATACATATGTATTTATTTATTTATGAATTTATAATTTTATATGTAATTAGGACCTGATAATTGAAAGAATGTAACTTGTTTCTCAATTATGAATTGTGATTTTATAACAACCTGATTTATGTATGTTTTCCATAAATAAACTGAGAAACTCGAGGTTATTAAAAAAGGGGGGGCGGCTCCATTAACTGTGTGGCCAAAGGCAAAGGCCTCTTACGCTTCTTCTCAAGTATGGCCCTCAATTGAACACACACACATATGCGGTCACATGACGAACGAATAATGTCGTAGGGAAATTGTGAATATGTTAATTACAATTTTCTTTTAAATTGTATAAATAGATTAATTTGACCCCTATTTACCAGTTAGTTACTATGAAAAATAAAAAAGTACATAAAGTTGTGAATAGGGATGGGCGTTTATCGGTTCAGTTCGGTTATTAAAGGAACCGAAATCGAATCGAAACTTTCAGTTCGGTTTCGATTTGGTTCCTTCAAAGACAAGAACCGAACGATTTCTGTTTCGGTTCGAATTTCGATTATTTTTCGATTTTTATTTAGTTCCAATTAAAAAAATTAAATTTAATGCAAATACAAAAAAAAAATCTAATTGTTTGAAAAAATTAAAGATAAATACAATCAAATAAAGCGTCCAATTAAAATTAAAGTTCAAATTCATGTATAATATACCACGAACGTGAGTCTTAGAATCTTGATAGTTAAAAAAAAAAAAATTACTTTAAAACCATTCTTATTTGAAAAGGAAATCACGTCGAGGAAGTAAGAACATTTGAATCTCATTAAAAGTAAATTTCACAAAATAATAATATTATAATAGTGTATGAAATGACTTAAAAGTAAATTACTAAATTCCATAATAATAGTGTATCAAACAGACAACATTTTATACACTATTTAAATGTCTATACATTAAAGTGTGGTGTTACTTGGATAAGATTGTGAGTCATGGATTTCTAATTAAAATACTATCAATCTAGACAACATTTCTTAAATGGAAAAATAGTGAGTAAATTTATACTCCTCTGATCCACTGTTTACACATTAAAGCGTGAATATAAATATATTTTGCTGTATAATTCAATGAAAAATTCAAAAAAATATTTTTTATCGGTTTTGATTTTCGTTTTCGGTTTTGATTTTAAGAACCGATCGGTTTCGATTTTGAATTTTTTTTCAAGAATTGAAATATTTCGAATTTTTTTTTTTTTTTCTGTTTCGGTTCAATTTACTCGGTTCCGATTTTTTTGTTCACCCTTAATTGTGAAGGAAGACGTCTTGAGAACCATTTTACTTTTCGTCAATCTCTCTTTGTTTTAACTATAAATGTTGATAGGAATTCAAGGTTGTGTTTGATAGCGAGTGAAATTTGGGTGGAGAAAAAATGTATTCCTGGGAATTAAAAGTTTAATGTATTTGATTGGTTTAATTTTCTAAGTGAAAAAAGTGAAAAAAATTTCAACTTTTGTTGTTTGATTGACATTATTTTTCATGGGAAACAAAGTAAAGTTTAGCTATTTTAATAATTTTTTTATTTTTTTTCACACATTTCACATTTGTGTACTTGATAATAATAATGTTAATTTTTGAAAAAAAAAATATAAATCAACTAACAATAACAAAAAGTATCAAACATGACGAAAATGACAAAAGATTTTCCATGAAAAATAAAACCACCCCCCCCTTGGAAAACGAATTCCTCCAAATCAAGAAAAATTTCGGATTTCAAAACAAGTTGAAAAACGAATTCCATGAAAAACTTGGGCAATCAAATAGTGTAAAAGTTGAAAAATTACCTGAAAAACCTTTTTTCATGGAAAATAAAAGCTTATCAAACACAGCCTAAGTCAAGTCAAAAATCAAGTTTAATAACATATTTAATTAACTTTTATTAAAATCTAAAAAAAAAAAAAAATGTAGCTACATCAAACCTGGACCAAATTTCTTAATCATTCTTACTACATGCTTACTTTCCATTTTTTAATACTTTTTACTTCATTATCATGTAACATACTGACCAGAGATACTTGTATGATTGATGTATTAGGTGAATTAAAAGTAACTTTAAAGCTAAGGGTAAAATTTGTGATGAATACATATGGACTAGCTAGTATATATATTAATTAGCCCCTAAAGCTATGTAATGATCTTTGTATATATGAAACCTTTCATCAGTTAGAAACAAAAAGTTATATTATAATCTAGTTTTTATTGAAATTAGAAAGATTTTCCATGGGAATCATTGTATAAAAAAAAAGGTTGAACTCCAACCTTAGGGGCTTGAACCGACCCTGTCCTACGCCCTTGGTTCAGGTGGTAAACCGCAGGTTATGCCTCGTTCATGGTCAGGATAGTACTTATGGCAAGGTCCCTACGTCGGGGTAACTGAGTCACAAGCCACAAGGTCCTACCGCCATGCCTTTCACATCACCAATCACAACACCAATAAATTAGCTGCTCCTGGCTGCTCTTGGCGGGTTTCGAAACCGAGCACACGACGAGTGCCAGCCCAATACCGTACCTCCTTAACCACTTGGAGATGTGCCCTGGGGGCGGGAATCATTGTATTTTTGTACTTGAAGTTGGCTATGTATTTTCATATTTATCGAATGTCATACTACTGTTTGGATACAATTTTATAATTAATGATTTATAAATTCAGTTAAAATCAAACATTAATTTCAATTATATTTCTTAACTACATACTATTAATTGTCATCCACATATTTCGTGGAACCCTATACTCTTCTTGTTTATAAACTATTTATAAGATTGTCAAATGGAGGCTCTTCTAGATTGGTATGTTCGTCATGTCTCATTTTTATTAATTAGGTATTTTTTTCCCCCTAAGTCACTCAAAATAGTTATGCATTTTCGGTACGAAGATAGTAGTAAAGAATAAACTAATAATTTCATATCAAAAAAAAAAATAATAGTATTAAAGCAAAAAAAAAAAAAAAAGTTAATCGTTAATTATATGCATATGGTCGTCCAATATTCTTATCGGTATATAAAATATTGTTTTACTTTTATCTCCTCGAACACGTCTCCAATGTAGCCTTGTCTGATCACTTGAGACCACCTATAAAACAAAATAAGCTCTAATAATTGATGCCATGTATTGAAGAGTCTAAGTTTATTATTATGTCTCTAGCTAGTTTTCTAAGATAATAATATGTAAATAAATGAATGTGCCAACCTAGCAAGGTGATCATCTGTCTACCATTTTTTTTTTTTTTCTATTTCAATTTTTTTTCTTTTTTAGTTTAAGATCAGATCACTATTTTTCAAAAGAAAATGGTTAATTTTAATGAACAAATTGTTAAATGTAATCAATTAGAATAAAAAAGAAATTAGATTTTTCTATGATAAAAAAAAAGGTATTTCCATATAAATCAAAACCAAACACAAAATTAACCACTTTTCTCAAATTTTCACAACTTTTAGAGTATCAATTTTAATAATCGAATTCAAATTTACTTGGTCAGAAAATTAACAATAGTAAATTAAATAAGCAGCTTATTTTTGCTTAAGTTTAATTGTATATTAGATTTGCATAAAAAATTTGTTTAAAATCTATTCAATTCAAATTAACGTGGTCAGAAAACAATAGTAAATTAAAATAAGCAGCTTGTAAAATAAGTTTAATTGTTTATTAGATTTGCATAGAAATTTGTGTTCAAAATTTATATCATCGCTTAATAGAAATTTATTCACAGTTAAAGAGAAGAATAATGAAAGTATGAAACTAAGAAAATGTCCATCATCTGCACCACTCACCAGATGGAAATGGAACAGGCTAGTGCTACACCTTTTGAGCAAAAATAAATGATGTCAAAACTTGAAAAAATGGGACCATATTCATACAAAATAAAATGAATAAACATTTAAACATCTCAAACGCTAGTTCAAATCACGTTCTCTCTCGATTATAAAACTTACATAGCCCTTTTTGGTTTTCATTAAAATTTTCTCATTTTTCTAAGTATTCAATCTCAATCATCAATTAAAATTCAAGTCCATAATATTTGACTTTTCAACTAAATTTCAACCATTCATTCTCCTAAAAATCACTATTCATTAAAAAAAACAAAAAAACTCATTTTAACTAGAATATTCAAACACACTTGTCACACACTTGATATAAATTGTTAGCATACACGTAACAAAGGTAAATTGTAGATGGGATTTGAATAAACGTGTGTATCTTTTAATAATTTTAGAAGAAATATTGATTTAACATAATATCACTTTTACTACAAAAAAAAAAAAAAAAAATGACTTTTTTCAAACATGCAAGATGTAATATTTGTTAGCCCTTGTTTGATTTTATAAAGTTTTCATAAAATTTACTATTTTTTTCTACAGTAATCAATCTTAATCATTCAAAAAAGTCAAACCCACAACTTTTTATTTTTTAATTACACGATTTCCCAAAACTTTTTCTTTTTTCAAAAAGTTATAAAATCAAACACACATTTAATGAAAAATAATGTGTACAGACATGTACATGTACAAATCACTCACTATAGCTGAATATACAATAGAGTTGTCTACGTAGACAACTTTGCTACAGTGAGTAATCTATAATTATGTACGTGTAGCATCATTGTTTGTTAATTGTATTTTGTCAAAAGGGGTCTATAGCAATATTCAATTATTGCATGTTACATTTTATATGAATATTTGAAATTTAACAACATTGAGCAAGTGATTTTGCTAATACTTGTCTTTTGCAACTTGTAAGAAGTTCAATCCTTGTCTTTTGCAACGTTTACGGCGTGTGGATTGTTCGACGTAAAAAATGACTCTGATCTAAATGTAAAAGCATTGAGGAAAAAAAATTAAAATAAATAATGTATAAGCTAGTGTTCAGATAATGTGATGAACAGTAACTGTACTAGCCATTGTACCATCTAAATTATGGAAATCATGAATGTATAGAGAAATTTTCTGTTCATTAAAAACAAAAATGAAATGATTTTCTGTAAAGACAAATTGAAGAAGATAGAAAGAATGCGCGTGACCATGAATTAGTTTTCATGTTATTGTCTGAAGAAAGATCTCAAAAATGACCATCATCTTCTACTCATTATGCCTACAAATTTTTGTTGCCTTCACCCCCATCCCCCCACCCACCCCACCCCACCCCACTCATAGACTCTTCCTACATATACACGCACTCATGTAACAGTAATGGCACCTCAACTTCTGTAATTGTATTCCCGTAGCTAAACACAAATAACATTTTTTCTTTTTCTTTGAAGTTTGAACGTTAATATTTGCATCGTTCATCGATGGCTAGTGATTCTGGGTTCGAAGGATATGAGAAGAGGCTTGAGCTAAAATTTTCCGGCGATGATCCCGTGATCGGAATAGGTTTCCGGCAGCTAGACTTCCAGTCTCTTGAGAAAGTATTGCATGCAGTGCAGTGCACAGTAGTTTCAGCACTTGGAAATCAGTATTTTGATTCTTATGTATTATCAGAATCAAGCCTGTTTGTTTACCCAACAAAGATCATAATCAAAACATGTGGGACCACCCAACTGTTAAAATCCATCCCTCCATTGCTGCATCATGCTGCTACAATGGGCCTTAAAATCTGTGCATGCAGATACACCAGAGGAAATTTCATTTTCCCTGAGGAACAACCTTACCCCCATACAAGTTATGAAGAGGAAATTGTTTATTTGGAGGATAATTTGCCTGAAAATCTTTGCTGTAAAAAGGCTTCTGTGATGCCTTCAAAGTTATCTTCTCATTCATGGCATGTATTCTCAGCTTGTGATCAATCTCAAATGGTGATGCAGAAGAGCCCATATGATGATCAGCTCTGTACTGTGGAAGTTTGCATGACTGGGCTGGACAGGGTTCTGGCCCAGAAGTTTTTCCGATGTCCAAACGACGGTAATGTTGAATCGTCTCATCTGAATTTAGATACGTGCACAATTTTCATAATCGAGGAAAAGAGAGATTTGAAATCCGGTTCTTTGCATGCTCTCGTAATATCTTGTCTAAAAACTTAAGTTACTAGAGAATGGGACGCATTTATTAAATTAAATTTTATCTTCAACAGGTAAAACCGGAGACTCCACCGGAAAAGAGATGACGGAATCTACCGGCATATGTGACATCAATCCTAACGCACTTATATGCGACTATGCATTTGATCCTTGTGGATATTCTATGAACGGCATTGATGGTAATCGTTATTCAACAATCCACGTTACACCGGAGGATGGATTTAGTTATGCAAGTTTCGAGTGTGTGGCTTCAATTTACGATGACATTGTGGAGGTGTTAAGCAAGGCAGTGCAAGTTTTCCGGCCAGCGACATTAACAGTGGCAACCACATGCACCAGCCATGAAGTGTGGATGCAAGTGGCAAAGGCAATGAAACCACTAGGAATGAAGCTTCAAAGTTGCACCGTGGATAACTTTCCGGCTGCCGGGAGTGTTGTTTTCCAAGTGTTCACGAGTCGACGAAAATAAGGCATCAGTAGTGGTTGTGCAACGGTTGGGGCGGTGGTGGTGGTGGTGGTGGTAGACTTGCTAAGAGGATTCAAATTCAAAAAATGGGAGACTGGGGGATTTTAGAGTTTAGTTGAAATTTTAATTTATTTATCTTTTTCCTTTTTCTTTGGAAATATGGATATCATGCACGCTAATTTCATTACATTGATTGGGTGGTCAATTATTATAAAATTTTGGGGGTGGAGTGGGGTGGGTGGGTTATTGGGATGGTGTGGGTTCATCATGATATTGCAGCCCACTTAAATTTTGCACGCCTAAATTTTGAGGATGCAATATCTTAGTGAGGATGAGAGTGCTCATACGTTGAGCTTATATGAACTTTACACCATATTTCTCATGCTTTTAATTCTTTACATTTCATTCGTACACTCTCTAACTTTTTCGTCTTCATTATTTAACCCCTCTTTGATAAGGAATATAATCTAGATTTAAATACAAGTCAAAGTCAACAATTAGTATTAGCAAGATACTTTATTAGACCCATGACTTTTTTATCACATATTTCATCAACTTTTATCAAAATCTACTAAAAATCTAAAATTTTAATCCTCGTCAGACTTACTTTTCCCATTTTAGATTCAAAAGGAAGGATGGAATAAAGCGTTTTGTATACGCTCTAGTCCCCCATACATGCAATCCCCAACAGTACAAATCAACATAAAATTGTCAAAAAATACTAGTACAAGTGAACCTGGGAACAAATCAAGAACCCAGGCCACTCAGGCTTCATCCTGATCATGATCATGGATAGATCACCAAGGCCAATCCATCTTTAGGAAGTTTGATTTATTTTCATTGAAAGGGGCTTTTCCTCCTAGAACATTTCTGTTACAAAAGCTACAATGTAAATGGAAACAAAAATCTACAAGGGAAAGAGAAAAGAGAGCCACCTACAACAACAAAGCAGCATTCCTGACTGCACGTGCTATTTTCACTAAACTGCCCTTTGTTGCTACGATTCGATGAGTTCCAATCAAAACAAGTAATGTATGGAAACCCACCCACCAATCAATTTGTAGATACCAGTTGCAAGTACTTCCTGCTGGAGAATTGGAGCGAGCAAATTCGGTTAAGCGTATAAGATGATCATTTGCACAAAGCACCATGGCAATATGAACCTTCGAAGATGCACAACATATCCCATGCCAAAATATACCCACCTCGTTCTTTGAGCCTTTTACAATTCACTGTGCTACAAATGTTTGAAACAACCTGTCATACTAAAAAAAGATCGATAACTTTTGGTCTATCTGGTTCTGCACAATATTGCATTTCTCCAGGATATCGCTTAATTTGTCAGCTTCTTTGGTAGCTTTGGCGAGGAAACCTAGTGGGGTTCTGTCGTCTACTTCATTCGTGACATTGTTGTCACTTGTCGTCACTACACCATTCTGGCTTTCATTCTGTGCATCCTCCACCAAGACAAATTCATTGTCAGACGTCTGAATATCACGTCTGTCAGAATCTATGGGTGACCGAGGTTGGAAAGTCACACGTTCAGCGGGAATCAGGCCAGAATCGAGAGGGTAGCAGCCAACTTCGACCATTTCATCCAGTGATGGAGAAACATGGAAAGGTGTCAACATGTCATAGTCAAGTTCTGATTTATCCAGAACTACAGAAGGGGTAGAATAGTCATTCTGCGGCAAGATATACATATGAGAAAATTCCCTACTAGTCAAATTCATCAACCGCCAGTTGAATACCCGTCGAAAAATTCTAACCCAACTTGGGATGATATAGTAGGTCGAATGATGGAGCTCAAGCTGGGCACACTTTTGAAGAATTGCACTTGCCTCTTTTCTTGCTAACGGCAATCCCAACAACTGACTAGTCTCCGTAAAATAGTAAACTAAACAATTTTCAAGGAGTAATCTCTGGTTTCCAATATCAACACCAATATTTGAGCCCTCGTATAGCCAAGAAATGTCATGCTCGAATGTTGGAAGTTTAGAGTCACTTAACACGGACAAAAGTGCTTCAGTAGTTTGAGCTGAGCTCCATCCTATGCTCGGCAAGTACCAAACAGAAGCTTTGTACTCATCAGTAGACTTCTCCAGCAAGCTGATTTCAGGGCAAGGCCAACCAGTAGGATTTGCTTTGGCTGCAGCAGCAACTTCTCTCATGGATTGATCCAGGGCATCATTGAAAGCCGTAATACATTGATTTGGACCAACGCTTTGAGCTCTAACATCGTCAAAAACCTTCAACGCAGAACTCAAGTGGGTTAGAACCAATTCGCGTGTCTTTGTGCAGTGGATAACAGGTTGTGGTGGTGATTCGCTTGCCAGCCATTGCAGTCCCTCTCTTAACTTTTTGTCACTGAAAAACCCATCAAACTGTTCCATCGTCTGGTTTCTGAGAAAAGAAATGTAAAACGTACCCATCCGTGATTTGTCAATATCATTGAGCCCTAATTTTTCAGATATAACAGAAGGATCGGAATCACCCTTGTCCGTACCACTTAAGATTAGAAAGGGCAATTGAGAACCAGAAGGCAATGACATGAGGAGGTCATGAAGCCGATCCTTCTGGAGATCCATTGGGATGCATTCTGACAGAAGGAAGATAATTGCAGTGGCACCTGTTACAGCGTCATTCAAATTCTCATAATGGACACTCTTGACAACTGACAAACAACATGTCAGATTGATGCCAGATTGGCTAGGAACCCATTTTTTCCAAATAGCCATGCCAGGAGACGACGTAAGCAAATCATCATTCTCATTCCTCATGGGCACAAGTTTAGAATGCAACCATGAACCTGCAGCAGTCTGCAGAGCTTCATTCCTTTGTGAATTGATGTCCTGATGGAGGCTGTCCTCTTGAGAACATAAAACAATCTTCCAGCAAATGCATTTGGTGTCTGAATTTCTTTCAACAAGTGTAGCTGCTACAACATCTGAAGGATTCAGCATTGACCATGATTTTTCTAGAATTTCATGTCTTCTACTCATGGCGCGATGAATATTGAACTCGCCAACGGTGCCTGACTGCTTCAGTAGAGAAGAACCAGATTATGATGCCTTAGTAGAATAAGTGAAGAATAAGGACATATTAAATAACCTGAATTTTTAATTGCTCAATAATCAACTATAAAAGTGAAGTGGAAAGTTAAATGAACTTGCAAACTGTTAGATAATTATTTTACATCTTTCTGCTCATGTACACGGTAAAATTGTTTATGTTCACAGCAAGTTGATAAAATTACCTGCACTGGAAAACACTGTGGAAACACTTCCAATCTCAATGGGATATCCTCTGCCCAATTTAAGTCACTCATGCAGAGTATATAACAAAATGCTGGTTCTAACACTGGCCCTAATGATGTTGCAGTTTACATGATTTTCTAATAGATCTAATCATAGCACTTCAAGATGCGTAATGTGGCAACTAAATAATGTCCTTAACAAAGTGGAGATATATTTCAGAGCATCCCAATACCTAATGATTTATTTTCTGGATGCGAGTACATTTAGCTAATGAAAATGTAAAAAAATTGAATACTACCAATATCTTAATGGGCTTCTTAAAAACTCAAAAACTTGGGCTGGTTGAGTTCTACCTCAGATGAAACATTTAATCAGCACTAGACATCCTAACCAATCTTCAACAACTGGTAGATAGGAATATATAACAACCTACCGCACACGAATCTTTTGTATGCGTGCGCTTTACATGTTAGATGATAAAGATATCAGGCAAGAAAAATGCAAGCTCTTCGTTCACTGCATGCTAAATTAAATTTTTATTTTATAGAAACGGGCTCAAGCCTACAAATAAAATCTTTCTAAAACAGTTTGCATCTTCACCATTATCACACTGGTAAACTACACAAATATCAAGGAAAATAGCTCCTAAAGAATACTTACAACTTCATAATTCCAAATTCGTGGACCCATCAGGAGTGAATTCAGTGCAGCACGTGCAGCTAACTGTTTTTGCTCGCGTAATTCTCTTTTCTTCAATGCACAACGCTTCCATCTCCTGAACATAAAATAGTAAGATAATAGTGTGGAATAAAAGAAGCACTAAGAATGACAGGCTAAAAAATAGCAGTCACAACCTTAATATAAGTTTAAGTTTTGCCTCAGCAATTTCTTCATCGTAATAACTTGTTCCCACTTCATCAGCTTTATCTTCTTCCACAATACATGCCTGTTCTTCATCCTCCGAGTCTTCAATGAACACAGGCTGTGGCACTGGATTTTTCACAGAATAATCAACTGACATAATGGGAAATCTTACTTCTGCTCTTTCTGGCTTGATTTGTGATGGTGTGAATTCCGAGTCATGCTTAGTCACTTTGTTGAAAGAGTTTCTAAAAATCTGGTTATACATTGCAGTCCCTCCACTTTCAACACTGATTTCATCAGATTTAGGAGAGCTCTTGGAGAAATCCCATACCAAAGGATTAGCTGGAGCCACCCGAACCTCATCTCCACTCTTTTGTTTGATAGGGATCCTTAAATCAACTGATGTTTCAAATGTTGGCTTCTGTGTGGCGTATATTGGGGATGAGATGGTTCCATAGTCATGCATCTCCTCATCTGTGGCCTGGGTACTTTCAGGCATGATGACTTGCACAGGAGAAGGTTCTGGCTCATGGCTCTCTTTCGATTTCTCAGTGGCAAATGACTCAGCTAGACAAGGAGATGAGACATCAGTTACTATCATCTTTGACTTTTTCTGATGAACAAGTTTCGAACGCTTGACAGGATAGTCATTCTCAACATTAGGAAATGAAATTTCTTTCACCATATAAGGTTCTTCAAACTTTTTAATTGAGAATCCATAATACTCCAGAAAGTTCTCTATATCTTCTTCCTGATTTAAATAGAAAAGCACAGAAAATTGAATACAAAACTTTTTGATGATTTGAAAGAACAGTAATTGATCTTAAACGTTTACCTCCATCCCAAGCCACATAGCCACATGAGAGACAGGAATTCCTTGGTTATTCTGCAGACCACAGTGCAAAGAAGCAAGAGCCTGGGCACGTAGCTGTTCAACACATACATAAATTAATACAATGACTGTATGCATAGCATTGGGATGACAGATCAAGTAGGATAGCTAACGAAATAATATGTGGAGAATTTTAGAATGATATTGACTATTGGGTCATTGAGTTCCTTTTTTATCAAATCAAGCTATCCCTCGATAACTTGCTCTTGCATGAGCATAAGATGAAAAAATTAGGGTAAATTCCTTCAAGGGTCCGCCAACCTTTCTTAAGTGTGGTAGCCATGTCCCCAAACTTCCATTGGTGGGATACGGGTGCTAGAAATGGAAGTCTGCAGACATGGCTACCATAGTTATGAAAGGTTTGGGGCCCCTGACAGAATTTATTCCAAATATATAATCAAATTTGCCTCCACCAGGTATGGTTCTGCCCTTGCTTCGGAAAGTTTATCCCCCAAAACATCCACGTTGTCAAAAGAAAGAGAAACTCGTATAATACCAACAGACTTGTCATGGACGTAGTACAATCAATGGTGAGTATAACTTAATGGATACACTATCAGGAGTGATTGGAGACTTAATTGCCAGTATGATTCTATTTATAACACTAAACAAGTCAACAACAGGAAGCAAAGGCCATACCTTTGAAAAATGAGCATGCATTAAGCATGCTTGTAAATAGCTAGCTTTTCGAGCAAGTCTAAAGAAGGCAATAAAATTGCTTGTTCTACAGGCTCTGCAATTAAGTTACGAAACTATGATTAACAATGGTTATTACAAAAGAGGGAGAAGGGGGGAGGAGGGGGGGGGGGGGGGGGGGGGTTATGCAAATATAAGAATTCACAACCTGGCTACATCACGGGCAAATAACACTTCTGGAGTTTTCCGCATTTCTGGTGTCATCTTGGCCAGATCAAGCGACAGCTCTGCAGGTTCAACCTGACATGATTTTCTTATTTTTCACAGAAATCATGGGAATGAGAGTTGTGGTATCATGTCCAATCATAGAAGACTTACTTTATATCCCGGATGCTTGTCGAGCTTGAGGAGTGCATAATAACCTCTAAATTCTCTTTCTGATGCCACGTGTATTCCTTTCTTCCTGTGATCATCGTACAACTGGAATAATTCAACAGATGTTTTATTCATCTGCTCAATATTTAGGTGAGCATCAAATCCCTCGGAGAATCCTTCTCCTTTGGTGTATTCACATAACTCATGCATGGCTATTATATGAAGTCTTATCTGTTACAAGGATATTAGAAAGAGTAATTAGTCTTCTGAAATTGCCTATAATCAATGTATATCATCAAACACAAAAATACTTTTTGTTTAGAGGAATATTTTACAGAGAACCAAATTGCAAAAAGCAAGATGATACAAGACTCTTAAATGCAAAGGAATCCATTCATATATACAAAACAAATAAAGATGAGAATAAGAAGTAAAAAAAATGGAAGTTCCCATTTTCTTCATACAATGTAAGAGTGGAGAGACTTCATACTGAATAAATGGATTGGGAGACATTTTTAAGTGACGTTGTGACATGACACACATACATTGGGTAGTGTAAATAACTATACCACCACTTACTTTTTCATCAACCAATGCATGTGCGTCATGTCACAATGTCAATTAAAAATGTCTTCCTAGAATTACTCTTATATATTAGCCTCTGCTTGGTAATTTTTTTTTTTGTTTATAAATAAAGAATGTGATGTTTTCGAGTTAAAATATATGGTTGAAAAGTGGTTTGGGGAAATGTGTGTAGTTAAAATGTGGTTTTGAGAGAAGCATTTAATTATCATCCAATCTTGTGAGCTTTCAGAACACATCTACTATGAGATGGTATTTAAAAAAATCATTTCTGTTTAGAGAGGGCAAGCAGAAAGAGAACAAACCATCTGCTCCAGCATCCTGATGGCTTCTAGGTTAAAAATATGTTGCATCCTCAGGTCCATACGGATTGCCCTCATCCTATCCCACAAGAAGTTATACAAGCCAAGAAAACTATCACCGTAAGGCTGATCCAGCAAATCCAGAAGATAATCCATCGTCTTTTGCAGGATCGGCATTGGTCGTATTAGATATGCTTCCCTCTCAGCTGTCCTAGTGTACTGAAGTATCATATGCAATTATTCATCAGCTTGCTCTATGTGATGATGATATGCAGATTCTTAATATTTACCTTTTTAACGGCAATAAATTTGCTAGTTTGATTTCTATCACCTTCGAAGCGTTCATAATGGTCGAGATCTCCTTTTCTTTCTCGTTCTGATCTCTCAGACTCTAAAGCATGACAACAAGATGAAACGTCAACACTTACCATGAAACACCACAACTTCATAAACAAAATGCGAAGTCACTCTAGGTAAGAGAAAAAAAAAGTTCAACTTTCCACACTTCATAACCTTCTTTGGGGAATGGGGTTGTTGAGTGAGCAGGAAGGAGATCAATACTTAAGTCCTTGATTAAGCAAAAGAAAATAATTCCTATGCATTCAATTGATGTATTCAATCATGACCAAATGCATCAAATGCACGTGATAGAACTCTTCATTTTGCAAGGACAATTTTCATGGCACCAAAACCTTGGTACAAGGTTGTTGTAGCCGATGATTATACCTTGTTCAGTGGCATGAAAAAGGCTCTGGAATAATAGTTCTGTTCTAGCTTGTTAGGAACTATGAAACAAATACTATTAAGACAAATAACAAAAAAATAGAGAAATTGTATCACCATTGTGTCTTAGAAATGCAAAGAGAGACACAATTTATAAGGTGAGTTAAAAATAACTGTAAAAGTAAAGAATCTAAGCTATCACGCTCTAATAGATTTAATCAGTTTGACTAAGTTGAGTAAAGTTACTATAAGTAACTTTTTGTCTCCTAACATGTTTGGATAACTTACTATCAAATCTCTGTTGCATTTAGCTAAGAGCCTAAAAATCAATTTTAGTAGATTTTAATAAAGATTGATGAAATTTATGGTTTAAGGTTAATAAAAGTTGTGAATCCCATTTGTGGTTGAAAATGAGTTTTAGAAAATGGGGCCAAACAAGGACCAAATTAAAAAATAAAAATCATTAGAAAGTAACCTTAGCCTCTGTTTGGCAAATCCAAAATAAATGTTTTTAAACAACACAATTTTTCAGACCATTTTTTAATTACATATATTCTCTCTCCACTGTTCAGCCACATATCTTACCTCGAAAACATAAAAAAAAAAGTCTTTAAACACCAAAATTTTAACAAAAAGAGTCAAAATAAGTAGTTAGTTGTGCAGATTGCGTGAATCTCAACTTTGTACATGTGCACAAACGCAGAAACAACTAGTTAATATTAATTTTGGCAGAGATAAATTTGATGTGAGAGGCCGACAACCACATTATTGGAGCTAAATCATTGTCTTTACAAGCTTAAATAGTGAGGAAGTTTAAATTACTACCTGGACACATATCTGGACAAGATCCAATTATAATGCTGGATGGTGTCGGGCCTTCATTATCAGAAATAACATTGCTATCCATAGTAGGATCCTCGGAATATTTCCTTTTTTCGGGCATAGATTGATTCTGTTTTACAGGAACCTTCTGGTTTGAAGTTGTAGAATCGCTCTGGCTAAGTTCATCCTTAAAGCGAGCTAAACGTTTTGCTTTGGCTTGCACTTCTCTGCAAACGATGGGAAACACAATAAATGACAGAAACATGATAAACTGGAATTTTATCATTATTATAATTAATGTACTTACTAATTTATAAATCAACGCGATACACGTAATGTCCTACCGCTCAATTTCATCTGCAGAATCAGGATCCCGTCGAAAGCCTTGATCGGGTGAAGAAGATGTGGAAGGTATCTTGGATCTTTTGGCAACTGGGAAGTGCTTTGGCTTGCTTGCAACAACTTCAGCATTATTATATTCTCCAGGTGTTGAAGACTGCCTTTTACTTGGAAAATCTTGAGCTCTTTGAGGGCTATTATTTGTCCGCAATTTGGGTGGAGACGTAGAAGGACTAACAAAGAAATGAGGAGACAAACTTAGCCAAAAAAAAAAAGAAAAGAAAAGAAAAGAGAAAAGAAAGATGGTGAAACTTTAGTCCAGTTTCATATAATGTAAAGAACAAACTTTTTTTAGTCTTAAATAGTGAATATAGAATTCCAGACAGCCCAGCTTTAATTTAAACCAATGCCAGTTCCTGGACCCACCAAGGCATTGTGCTTGTTACTCAAAAGACATTTTGAATCGACCTTCCTCCAAAAGGAAAGTCAAGAAGTGCTCAAGTGGATGTCATTCAGTGGCAATTATAAAAAAAGATTTCATTATTCCCAAGACAAAAAGACATTTTTCTCAAATTCTGCACAATCCAAAATAATCAACTAATGAACATACAAGCAATTAAGACAAGTTTGTTCGGACAAATCACATGCATGGTGTATAAATAGAATTGTTCCTCCAAAGCGAAAGCTGTGCTCAAGTGGGAGTCCTTCAGTGGAAATTATAAAAAGATTACAATAATATTCCCAAGCAAAAAAGACATTATTCTCACATTCTACACAATCCAAGATAATCAACCAATGAACTTAGAAGCAATTAAGACGAGTTTGCATGGTGTATTATTTAAAGTCTTCTGTCTCGACGCTCAGAGAAAACACCCCGTCTCACACCTCGGTGGAAAGTGACTAAGTGAGCACATTTTTTTTGTAGAAAATTCAAATCAACAAAATATTAAACCATTGCTGCAACTTAAAAAGGAAATATAAGTCCAACAAAAAAGCTCACACTGACACAAACCTGGCCTACGAACGTGGCTTTATCCACCGAGGAACAAAGCATTATTGATTTGGAGTATTATGAATTTGAGAATTATGTTTTTGTTGTAAACGTGAAAATTATATATTTATTGATCTACATTAAGCCCCTATTTGGTAGGGATTAAATCAAAATTTTAGTAGATTTTGATAAAAATTGATGAAATGCGTGACTGAAAAAATGTTGATCTTATGAAATATGAGATTAAAATTAATTATTGACTTTAACTTATACTAAAATCTAGCTTTTAATTCCTAACAAGAAGGGGCTAAATAATATTATTTATAATAGGAATATGCCGTGTTACGCCTATGCTTGTAAGGCTTGAGGTTTGACCTCCACGCTTTACACCTTTTACAACCTTGATCATTTACTTCCACGAATAACCTTGTTGTGCATGCTTCCTAATGGCCAAGTAACAAGAATAACGGAAGGATGCCCAGGTAACATCTGTCAGTAGTGAGTAGTCCCTCTCCCTTCCTCTCATTGAGACAGACTTTAATTTTCAAAGAGTTTGCTTCCCAGAAAGGAGAGAGGGGGGGGTCCTATGATATTCCATTGATTGGGAAGTGAGAAGAGCCTCAGTTACCATTCAAGCATGAAAAGAGAATTGTTGCCAAGAACCTATAGGGAAAGCCTAGTACCCCCCACCACCCAAAAACAAATCATACAAGCACAAATTTATTAACATAATGCCTCAGCATAACTTAGTTGACAAGAGAACTAAAGGCGTCAAAAAGTTGGATTGTACCTTTTTTGGCCATCCAGAGAAAAAACAGGATTCTCCAATAGAGCTCCATTCGTAGATGGAAGTGAAGGGGACCTTGTTCTTTTTGGGAGATGAACATCTGCTGCATACTTGGCTTGAAACTTCCTTCCGGATTCTAAAGTATTACCCAGTGGCGTTGAAGAGACATCTTTTTGAGCCACTTGATTGACAAAATTGCTGGATGACATTGTTTGATAACCCCTCACCGACAATGAGAAAGGATGACTACAAAAAAGTAACAGCATCATTAAGTAAATATTTGAGTATCAGAGACATGATACAGCTAAAAGGGCCAGTTGTCGGCTACAAAAGTCTTGCTGTCCTACAAATATAATCCAATTACATTGAAATCCTGTTTCCAAGTCCAAAATTCACTCCACCTCACCAGCCTGCAAAAAATGTAAGGTATTATCCGTGCCCTGTGATGCTCGGACTTGGCATGCCCGTGTCGACACGAAAGAACACGAGTACTGGTATGAAATAAAGGGTGGATCCTTCAATTTTCAAGCCGATGTGACATGGCAACCTAGGAAGGCTGACCACGTCAGCACCACCGTGGGGAAAGTAAAAGAACTTACCAGAGCATTTTTGAAGATATTTGGACTAAATCTGTGAAGAGATAGATCGGAAAGTTCGAGAAACAGTATCATATATGTGAAGAAGAGATCGGAAGTTGCGTCTATGAAGAAGAAGAGATGGAACTTGCGGCTGCATCTGTGAAGAGATGGGAAAGCTGAAATCCTTTTATTTCTCTAAATGTGGAAATTGTTTTGGGCCACTTGGGAAATTGATTTGGGCTTTTTAATTTTGTGCTTTTGTAATGTAAATTTATGCCTTTTTAGTGTTTTAGACTTTTACTATAAATTTATGCCACTGCTTAGCCCCATCATAAACATACATTTTAGATTTTTCTATATATATTTTTCAACCATACATTTATCAATAAAATAATATTACACATAAACTCATAAAAGATTCTCTACTTTTTAACCACACATTCTCCTAAGAATCACTATTCAAAAAACCATTTCTTCAAATAAACTCTTTAAAATCAACATCAGGGCTATAGTTGGTTTTAAGAGACATGTTATATCTTTTAACCATTTGTCACTTAATTATTATTTAGCTTTTTACATGTGAGTTTTTGGAAAAAAATAAAATTGAAGTTTGAAAGACGTACCACATACTCCTGTCCTATCCCCTTATCCTACATTTTAGAAAATAAAAGATCCAACTCTTAGATACGTGCCCAAAGCAGATACCCATACCCGAGTCCAAGCATCACAGCCCATGCCACAATCAAACAAATCCAAACTGAAAAGATAATAAGAGGAAGTCTGAAGCATTAAATTACAATTAGAGTTCCAGGATTTCAGGCCAAGAACAATGAGAAAAAGGCAAAAATAACGGGGAATGGGGATGAGTGCAACGCAAGATTGTATAGGGCATCTTAAAGATACTATATGTCAGGTAATGAGAACCCGCTAATAAGAATGTGTGTCTGTGCGTGTGGAGAAGAGAGAGATGCAACACTGAAATCAGAAAGTAATGGTTGTAGAGTAGTGTGTAGAAAATTGTGAGTACTAGCAATAGGGAGCAGACATGTAGCACTATTTATGTATTTCTAAAAGGTAACTTGCTTAATCAAACTCAAAAAGTTAGAGCTGTGATCATTAGTACAAGCGTCCAAAATTCTGTGTCATATTCAGAGAATGGGGGAGAAGGTGCGTAAAGTTATGCCGAGACTGAACTTACCGAGGAGCTTCACCAGAAGAAGAATATTGGTCTCCTGCATATAGATTATTCTGGAAAACCAAAGGAGGTGATTGTGCTCGCTGAGGAACCGAGTAGCTCCTACTATTAGAAGGTAAATCTGGACGACTGCCAAAATGAAGCAAAAATAATTAGAGAACAAAAAATTACAGTTCAAATTATGTAAGAGAAGATCATTTAATGCAGAATGCACAAATAAAATTTAATACCATGCATCAAAACTTAAAATTGATTGAACTAAATACTTCCCAGAGACTTTAAATAAGCCATCATATAATTAGCAACAGTCATTACCTGTTGGACTAAAAATTGAAGGGGTATATTCCACGTGGACCCCAAAGATTGGGATCCTTCATCTTTTTTCTTGGAATGCCACTCCTCAATCTTTCATTTTTAATTACATTTTTGTCCTTATTCTTGATTTCCATCAAACAGAGGCATTAAATTTAATGAAAAGACAGTTTTCCTCTAAATTTCAAATGAGCAAAAGAATAAATTGGGAAGGGGGAAAGGAAAGATGGGGGAAAAAAAAGTAATATAAATAAATCCAACTCCTTCAACCCACCTTTATGGAATAATAACTTAATCCCTAAACCTGAGAACAATATGAACAAAGCAAAATCAAAAATACACAAGCAAATGCATAGATTTAGCAAGGTTTCCCCCCAGTGTTCTTTATCGGTGCAGATATTCTACTATAACAAAGAAGTGGCATATATAATGTTTACAATAGGAGAAGCATAAAGTACTTTACCAATGTCGGATAGCTCTTGCTCTGTCAAGGGTATGAAAATCTGATAGATACCAATTAGTTAGGGAAGGGGTGTTATGTGAATAAAATGTATAAGTGATTACCTATAAATGGGAGGGATTAGGGAATTAATTAAACAGACAGATTTTTAGGGAATCAATTGAGAAAGATCAAGCCTCTTGAATGCTTGAATTGTTATTTCAATTTAGATTGTTTTACATTGCTCATTCAATAGAAATTATCTACAGAAATAGGTTCTTATCAATGGTATCAGAGCATCTACCTGGGAATATAACACTCACAGATCGTGTGGCACTATTGGAAACAAAGATCGATGGAATACAATCAAAGCAAACATTCTGGCCCTGGGGAATTACATCTGATGAAGAAAAGCATGTAGAAGATCGAGATGATAAATCGAAGACAAGGATGAATGGAATGCAATCACATTTACAGATAGATATGGAGTCCATGAAATCTGAATTTCAGAGGGCCATGACATCAATGATGGAGAAGTTGGATGTAATGATTAAGAAATTAGATGGACAAGAAGAGGAAGGGAAGACAAAAGAACTTACCATCAATTCTGAAATTCGTCGGAACTTACCATCGCCACCGCTGGAAGATGAGAAGAAGTTAGAGCAAGTCATTAAAGGTAGATCTGGGAATGGGCAGAATGAGGAACGCGGTTTGGAAATGTGTAATTTCAACGGTAGCAACCTCGGCAAGTGGCTGGTCCGAGCGGAGCACTATTTTGCTCAAAATCCGATGACTTAAGAGGAGGAGGTGGAAGAGGCGTCGGCTTACTTTGAG
Organism: Ligustrum vulgare; assembly: GCA_963555705.1. NCBI lineage: Eukaryota > Viridiplantae > Streptophyta > Magnoliopsida > Lamiales > Oleaceae > Ligustrum > Ligustrum vulgare. The sequence goes on along the minus strand of OY743176.1, from coordinate 7,614,673 downwards.
GCGAGGAATGGGCATGGTTCACAGGAGCCAATCAATTTTGAACCATACAAAATTAGAATGATTTGAAGGAAGGGCTGCTAGAAATATTTCTCCCAGCACGAAATGGTTCTTCCGAAGATGATTTATCGGTGTGGAGTATAAGAAATCAACTTGCAGCTTCGGTTTTACAGGATGAAGAATTGTTGGAGAAGACATTCTAAGGATCAGAGGGATTAGGTGATGGGCTAAGCCAAGAGTTGGGTCAAGAATTGAAAAATTCGATGTTGAATCAATTTCATAGGAACTCCATTGTTGACAAATTTCCAGTATTGGAGCTTGGAAGTATGACGACGTGTCAATTGCAAGTGTCTCCATCGTCAACGGAGGTGAAGGAGAAGTATGAAGGTCGAGTTCCCTCTTGTCTGTCGCAGTTGAAGAAGGGATTCAGAGATGGACAAGAAGAACAGGCGGGAACGTCATCCATGATCTGAATTGAAATAACAATTCAAGCATTCGAGAGGCTTGATCTCTCCCAATTGATTCCCTAAAAATCTGTCTATTTAACTAATTCCCCAATCCCTCCCATTTATAGGTAATCACTTATACATTTTATTCCCATAATACCCATTCCCTAACTAATTGGTATCTATCAAAATAAGCTTCCAAGACTACATTTTTTTTGTGTCATTGTCAATTGTCATTGCTTTACTCATTAACTAGAAAATCTTTCAACTAAAATAACTCTGGCTTCTTTATTTTATGGCATGATTGGGGAGGATAGCTCGTATTCTTCTCCATTCGCAGTTCATAGGACTTGCATTCATAGATAATCAAACGATTGGCTCTATAAGGTACTACAGGGAGACTACTCTCAAATTCTATTCTCAACATGTCATTTTAAATCCCCTATTCATGGAAGATAACATCCCTACTCCAGATCTTTAGATTTCAATTCTCCAAAATCGATAACCTAACTCGTTATCACAATAGGCGATAAAGGAACATATTTAGATTTAAGATCTAGTTTATTTCTAGCTTCATAATCAACATCAACGTCTGTAGCACAACCAAAAACTTTTCAAAAAGAAAGGTTTACCTCTTTATTGCTCAAACCTCCTCTAGTGTCTTGCAATCCAATGATATCATAGGTCCTATGTTGATCAAGTAGCATGTTATGCTTACTACATTAACCAAACATTCGGTAGCCTCAAATGCAATCTCATGCTCCTAGCACATTAGCTACACCATTCTAATGGGTGTCTTAGGGTAATTCTCCCATCATCTCATTATTGGTACAATACTACTTGACCCAATGCAATGTCCTTGATGTTAGACCAAGGGCACTTTACCTTTAAATTTTTTTGTTTCAACCATGGTTCTTCAACAACATTTGAAGTCTCGAAAACATCAAATTTATTCTTAAACAATAAGCCCATAGATTTTGATGAAGTCATCAATGAAAGTCACATAGTAAGTTAGTAACTATAGCCTCCAAGAGATGTAACAGGAGAAAACCCAACAAGTTGGCATCAACCAGCTCAAATTTCTACATCTTGAATTTCTTCTAAGCTTTGCGAGTTTAGCGCTCTTCTATTCACCAAAGTGCAATCAACGCACACAAGTCATGCTAAATTCATTTCAGCTTCGACGAATTTCCTATTGAATTGAGCACTTTCATTCTATTTCTGCTCATATGCCCTAGTTTGCAATGTTATAAGCTCGGACTGGTCCTAGCTTCGATGACAACTACGGCATCATTATAACTAGAAGTCATATAAAGTGTTGCAGTCTAATATCCTCAAGCAACATCCAGGGGTCCCTTGGTGACTTTCCATGCTCGACTTGCCACAATTTCAACCGTCCAATGTTCGCTAAATCTAGTTTGCTTCTGTCATTCCTCGATGTTGACTTACACAACAATAAAAATTTTGTAGTGACACGTACTCTTGGTTTCAAAATTGAAACAGTTTGATGACGCTACACCAGAATCTTTCTTGCAAACTTCCTAGACACTAATTCAATCATTTGAATTTCAATTTCACATGCTTATTGAATTGCTTACTGTGATTCTCGTCCGCCCCCATCTACTCGGTAGAGGCTAGAAAAATAAGAGGACAAACTCAATTCTCAAAACACGTACACAAACATAGATTTAGAAAGCTCCGCTCGTAATTTGAGAGCTATGTTCAATTCATCGCTACAAAATTTTCAATATAAAGAAGTTGAATTACAAAGATTTCTTTCTCGTACCTCTCTATCTCCCAATATTATACAAAGAAAGATTTAGCAAAGAAACCAAAGCCCCGCCTACACATAACTCTGTAACTATCAACATAGAACCAGATCACATAACGAAGGGAGAGAAGGTTTTATTTTTAGTTACACGACGGTGAAGCTTTTGTTTTCTATTGGATGTATGGTTAATCAATATTACAAGTGGGATCAAATCTTACAACAACTAGGACAAATATAAGATCAATCCTATTCTATGTGAGATGTCTCCAAATAGGATTTTCCTTCAATGCAAATATGAATGCCCATTATAACCTAAACAATATAATTAGTCTCCATATCCTTCAACACCCACCCCCTTCCTCCCATCCCAACAACATACCTGCCAGTGCAATATTCTCCCTGCTGTGAAGAAACCTTATAAAATAATATAAATTACAGCAACCGAGTAAGAACTTATGTATAAACTGTTTACAAGTAGTTGTTGTTCATCCATAGAATTATAGAAAGAAGAATATATCTGCAATAATAGCTTTATACTTGACAAGAAGTTCATTCAATATGAAAATTAGGTCTATGACCAATTAAATTTATACACTTTCTCTGGTACACAGAAAAGGATCGATGTGAAGTTAAGAACAGAGGTTTGAAAAAAAAATTCCCTTTTAACAGCCAAACCAGTTGTGCTAGGAAGGTAAAACTTAGATCTATAATGGGGGTATTTCTAAAACTAAACCCTATCAAGCCATTACCAATAGCACTCCCATAGCATTCATATGAATAAACTGGACATGAAATTTTGAATAATAACGACAATTTGCACAGTTTATTACCTCCGAATTTCAGCAGAAGGGCGATAAGAACCCGTATTTGTGTAGCTTCCGTCAAAGGCTAAATGCTGTCCCTCCGGAGCATCAAGATCGCTATATTCAACTAAATTTCTACAACCAATGTCAAATGATAGAAGTAAGCTTCCGAAACTTCAATCCCGCATACACATCCAATCTCGGAATACAGCATCCCACTTTTTCTCTCTTTTTTAACTACCCAAAGGTTTATCCATTTCGCAATCAAAATCATACATACACACGCGCGCGCATATATATCAAATCTAGGAAATACAGCATCACATTTTTTTCTCTTTTTTTTCTTTTTTATTAACACCCGAAGGTCTACGTACATTTCTCAATCAATAAATATTTAGAGCATACATATATCTTACCTAGGAGAACTTGTAAAAGTAGGCCTGGGAGCAGGGGGCGAAGGGAAATTGCTGAGAGGGTTTTGAGGATTTGGTTGCGTAGTTGGACCTAAGTTCTTCCCAAATGCCTGGTATGCCATTAAACTATATAATGAAGACGCACCGATGGTGTGATTTTGTGTAATCTATGACAGGTAAAGATCACATCTTTCACCGATTTAGGATTTCGAAACTGATGAAGGTGAAGTTTCGCAAGTGTTTCTACTTTCTACAGAGCCTGTGAAGAGGTATTTAATTTACTTATGAATTATTATTATTTATTTATTTATTTTTATTGTGTTAAAGCATACGGTGTCGTTTCATTCAAGAATTATGCAGCCGCTGAGGAATTATTTTGGGTAATTGACGCAAAAGGTCCTACATTTGGACATTCTTGTACAATTTATCTCAATGTTTGATTTTTTGGCATTTTCACTCTCACCTTCACATTTTTTTGCCTAAAACGCCCCTTCCATTTGATTTCATCCAAAGAATCGTTAGTTGACTCAAAAATTACATATTGACCACTTTAATGAAGGATAAAAATGTCATTTTGTATTGGGTAATTAGCGCAATTGGTCCCTACCTTTTACACTTCTTGTGAAATGATTCCCAACATTTGTTTTTTTAATGGTAAATTCACCATTACCATCATCTTTTATTGCTAAAAACGTCCTTACCGTCTAATTTCATCCAAAAATTCGTTAGTTAACCCAAAAATCACCTGTTGACTATTTTTTTTTTTTTATAATCTTATTGACTATTTTAATTTAAGGCAAAAAATTCATTTCCTATTATTTAATTTAAAATGATGTAAAAGAAAGAATAAAATAAAAACAAACAAAAACAAACAAAAAATTATTTCTGTTCATCTTTTTCCCAACTCCATTCCCACTCATTCATTTCAATTAAACCCTCTTTTTTTTTCAATTGTTGTAATTGGTATGATAGAAAACAATTATTTCTGTGCATTTAATTTATTTGTGGAGATAGTTGAAATTTAGGATTTCACATGTTTATGACAGAAATTGAGGCAAAGAAAATGACAGGCTCGAGGGAGACGATTAGGGTTCCAGTCTGAATCATTTCCTACCTTAACACCAAAAAGATGCCCCGGCACAATTACAGCAATTGGAAAAAAAATAAAGAGGGTCTAATTGAACTGAACGAGTAGGAATGAGGTTGGGAAGAAGATGAACAGTAACAAAAAAAAATTTTATTTTTGTTTTTTTTTTATTTTATTCTTTCTTTTACATTATTTTAAATTAAATAATATGAAATGACTTGTTTACCCTTCATTAAAATAGTTAATAAGATTAAAAAAATAGTCAATAGGTGATTTTTGGGTTAACTAACGAATTTTTGGATGAAATTAGACGGTAAGGACGTTTTTAGCAAGAAAATGTGAAGGTAATGGTGAATTTGCCAAAAAAAAAAAAAAAACGTTGGGACGAATTCCACAAGAAATGCGAAAGGTAGGGACCAATTGCGCCAATTACCCAATGCAAAATGACATTTTTGTCAAAAATTAAGTGGTCAATATGTAATTTTTGAGTCAACTAACGGTTCTTTTGATGGAATTAAACGGTAGAGACGTTTTCGGCAAAGAAATGTGAAGATGATAGTGAAAATGCCAAAAAATCAAACTTTGGCATGAATTGCACAAGAATGTCCAAATGTCCTCTTTTGCGCCAATTACCCAAATTTTTATGAAATATACTGAAAATTGATGCCACACACCAATTATCAGTATTTCAAGTTGGACGGGGAAACTTGTTCGAAAAATTGATTCCACTAATTACTGTTAGGGGCGTTTGTAGAAATATCTAACTTTTAACATTATATTTGAAATTTACATCATTTTAAAAATTGCTGGAAAAAAAATTAAAAGAAAAAAATTGAAAAGGGGATATCCATAAATAGATCTATCAACATAAATAGTTTGAGAAATAGACTTTGAAATTAAAATATTTGATAAATAGCCTTTGACAATTTAAACTTCCACAAATATCCTCATTTTCAACCAAAGCCATCTAACTATAAAACAATTTCAATTTAGTCCCAAATAATTTTGTTAAAAAATAATAATAAAATTAGTTTTAACCTAATTAAATTTATGCCTATTTATGAACCCCACATACTTGAAAAAAAAAAAGGAAAGATTTAATTAGGAGTTTATATAGAGAATATATAGAATTAGTTAGTATTGAAGGAGAATCAAGTATTAGAGACATGGAATTATACGAAGAACTTAAAAGATTAGTTAAACAACATATTGAATATTTAAGATTAATAGAAATAAGACAAGAAGAAATATTTTTGACAAGAGTCATAAGACGATTAAAATTCCACATATAAAAATAGAAAGTGTTTTGCTCACCTTGGTAAAAATTTGGTATCAGAGCTTTGTTATGAACCAAAAAATCACAATAAATTTATCAGAAGAAGAAAATATAATAGAAGAATTTCTAAAAATTGTAGAAAAACATAAAAAATCAAGTTATCCTTATTTACCAAAAAATAATTTGAACGAAGAATTTGAAGAAATGAATAAGAAATTGGAAATTTTAGAATATAATTTACAAATAGGAAATGCTATATTAGATAAAAATCTAAAAGGGAAAGATAAAATCATAATTAATCTTCATCAAGATTATAGAAGGAAAATTAAAGATAAAAATAAAAGAAAGAAAAAAACACCTGAAATAAAACAATTTATGATAACAGATGTAGAATAATTAGAAAGAAAATTCTTATAATTTACTGGAGAAGAATATGATGAGTATAAAAATCAATTAGCAAAATTAGCAAAACAAGTAAAAAAATACTAAAATGAATACAAACCCGTCTGCAAGTAACGTAAAAGAAGAATTTAGTAGTAATGAAAATACAAGTAATCTATATGGAACTTACATACCAAGAAAAGAAGGATTCCAAAGATATAGGAAAACTCAGAATAGATATAGTGAAAATATTAGAAAACAATCCATAAAAGAAGTGAATCCAACAAAATCATATAATGAACCAATCAGAATGTGTAGATACAAACATAGCTATTGAAACATGGACAAAAAGTACTGATTTAGCAATACAATTTAATAAATGGGACACATATACAACATTTGAATTTATAGAACATACATATAGAGGTATAGTATCAGAATGGTGGAGAAAACTACCTATAAATATAAAAAGAAGAATAAAATATGGAGAAAACACAACTGATGCATTAGATAATAGGAATAATCTAAATGATCAAAGTATAAGAGATATATTAAATAAGTTGAAAAGAGCCCTTAGAACATAATTTTTACGAGATAGATACACAATTGATGAAGAAGCTAGAAAACAAGATGAATTTAATGAAGGAATGATTGCAATGGAAAATTTAAGAATATGTGATATGTGTGAATTAGAAAGATATACATATAAATTTCAAGAATTACTATACAATCAGCCAAGGATATTATACAGATAATAAGTCAATCTTAAGATCTTACTTCACAAAATTACCATTCCCATGGGGAACAAAGTTATTAAAAGAATATAATAAAATATTACCTGAAGGAGATGAAGAAGGAATATATATAGATAGTTTTGGAAGTAGAATTGAATTTACAAAAAGAATGATAAGTATTTGGTGCAGAGAAGTACTAGAAAATAAAAAAACATATAAGATAAGGAATAACTCTTTATATTGTTACAAAGATATAGGTTAAACAAAACAATTTGGATGCCATAAGAAGAAATATAAGCCATATAAAAAATATAAAAGATTCAAAAACTTTAAAAAATTTAAGAAAAGAAACTTCAAGTCATATAAAAAATATTTCAAGAAAAGAAATTGATCTGAAAAGCCCAATAAGAAATATGTTAAAAAATGTAGATGCTTCATTTGCAATGAAGAATGACACATAGCCCCCCAATGTCCTAAGAGAAAAGATAAACAGAATATAAAAACTCTCAAAGTTTATGAAGAATTTATAGATGATAGCGATATAGAACCAATAGAGTATTTTGATGATTTAGACAGTGAATGTAGTAGTATTTATGAGTTAAAAACATTATCATCAGATGAAGAATCTGAAGAAAATATATATATGAATGAAATTCAAGAAGTACAAGGATTAGATATTGAAACAAGCGAGGAAGAAGAAGACTCAGTAGAAGGAATTTGTCAAGAAATTACATTTGATAGCAAACGATATAAGGAGATAACTAAAAGAATCTTAGACTTATAAGAAAAATATGTATTTCATGAAGGATTCTTAAGAATACTACCTAGGATAAACAAAACAATCGTAAGTATGAGTTATAAAGAAATCACAATTAAAATAGAAGATGTAGTGGGAAAAACCAGAATCCCAATAATTACTAAAGAATTGATAAAACAAAAATTATCCAATGTCCCAGAAAATATTAGGAAAAAGTTAAAATGTATTGAAATTGGAGGAATCCAAGTTATGATTAAATGATTATTTAGAGAATGTATGAATATACCTATTGAAATTTATTACATGGATAACAGAACATTACAAGATCTTATAGATGCTCTATTAGGAACTGTTGTAGGAAATCTAGTTTATCAGAAGATAATATTTACAGTAAAATCAAATTATGCAATCTCAATAACAGGAGAAAATATAGACCAAAGTTTCAATCTCTATTATAGAATTGGAAACTTAAAAATGTTACATAAAAATAAGGCTATTAGTATAAGCATAAAATCAATATTTGCTTTTAGTACTAGCCATCATAGTAATTTAAGGAAAATAACAGATAACATAATAATACACAAAGATTTTGATGAATTGGCACGGTATATTCCGCCAAGAAAATATAAGGAACATGAAGTTACAATACCAGAACAAATAATGCTTGATTTTCACAAACAAGCTAAAGAAATTAATTCTGAAGGAAAAATAATAAAATAAGGTAGTGTGAGACTATAAGGAGAAAATATTATTGCAAGATTCTCATCTAGAGGAAATATTATCATAGAACGACTTAAAAATCAAAGTATTGATGAACCAGTAAAGTCACAATATTATATTAGGACTAGATATATCAACCAAGAAGAGATCAAAAATGATTTTCTTGTCCTTATAGATACAAGAGCAGATAAAAATCATGTAGATGCTAAATTTGTTAGCCACCTACAAGATTATGAGTTACCACGAAAATATGTCTTTAAAAACTAATTAGGACATAACCTTGAAATAAAAAGATATCTGAGTTTTCTTCTTATAATTATAGGGAAAATCAAGGTGAACATAAAATAGAAATAATCTTATATAAAGATGATAATTATGGACTTAGCCAAACACCTATATTACAAGGAATGAGCTTTCTTGGAAAAGTAAGCCCTCACAAGATATGTTAAGGATATATAAAAATAACACTTGAAGGAAACTCAGTTATTATACCAAAAATAGATGAAAATATGAGATCATTGTTACCATGGAAAGGATAATAAATACCAATCTCATGAGTCCATATATTGAAGTTATACTCAAGTTAAAAAATTATTGTAAAATAAAACTTCAAATTGATAAATATATGTTCACAACACCTTGTGCACACAAGAAATTTATACCTAGAATCACAAGAGCCGTAAGCATATCTTACAAATAAATTAATCATCAAAGCACCTCAACCTAGCGTGGTGGATGTTGGAGTATAGAAAAATTTAAACCAATTAATGTGCTAAAAATGACAATAGAAGATAAGTTAGAAAAACTTAGAAAAGAAATTTCTGAAACTTATTCTGAAACCCCATTAGAAAAGTGGGATACAGATAAAGTTAAAGCCAAGATAGAGTTTATAAAACCAGATATTGTAGTAAAAGTTAAACCAATGAAATACGGTGTTGAAGACCAAGAGGAATTTAAAGTCCAAATAAAAGAATTATTAGAAGCCAAACTAATTAGGCCTAGTAAAAGTTCACATAGTAGTCCAGCATTTATGGTTAGAAAACATTGTGAAATAAAAAGAGGAAAAGTCAGAATGGTGATTAACTATAAAAGGCTAAAAGAAGTTACAAAATTTGATGGATATTACTTTCCAAATAAGGACATCCTTATTAAACAAGTACAAAACAACAAGATATTTTCAAAATTCGATTGTAAATCAGAATTTTGGCAAATTATGCTCACAGAAGATAGCAAACTTTTAACTGCATTTAGCACTCATAATCCTTTAGGCCAATTTGAATGGAATGTAATGTCATTTGGATTGAAAAATGCACCACGGATATTTCAAAGAAGAATGGATGAGATAATAAAACCTATTACTCATTTTTGTATTTTCTACATAGATGATTTACTTATTCATTCAAAAAATATGAACGAACATATTGAACATCTTGAAAAGTTTTGTTATATCATGAAAAAATCTAGGGAATGCTTTGAACTAAGGAATATACTATGCATATATCCAAGCAAAGATCTAAGGGAAATTTCACAACTTCCCATAGATGTTAAAAAGGCAGTTCGAAGATTTACTGAAGTTATCAAAAGTACGAACATATATATCCGATTCTTTTCAGCCACAATGGAATGGGATAAATATGAAGGAAAAATGATCCCATCATTTCATTGTATCAAGATAGGGATCAAAAACCAACACTTCTTACCAACTAGCCAAAAAGTTGTAAAGAATGGATATGAAGATATTGTTAACATGATTTCTTACAGAAGAGCTAAAGGATATAAAGAAATATTTGATAATTTAAGTTGAGTTATTTCTGAAAAAGAAAAGATTTGGTTATATCCTTTAGATAATCATGTAATCTACTCCAATGCAAGATTTCCATCTAAAGAAATAGATATTTTTGAATTGGACCACCTACTTGAGAAAATTATTATCAATGAAGTAAGTGGAAGTGAAACTATGCGCAAAGAGCTATGCAAGATAATATGGGAACATTCAGAGCAAAGGTGTTAATATTGTCTTGTTGAAGATATGAGTCATGCATCACTCGATAGTACAGGATTTCTAGCAGAGTTCTTTGACTTAAGGATGGAAAAATAAAGCTGCCAAATAGTGACCCTTTTATCACTACTTTAATAAAGTCATTTATTAAAGAAAAAATGTGGTAACTAAACAATAAGAAGATAGTTTCCATGACAAAGACCATTCATTCACTACTTTAATAAAGTCTATTTATTAAAGAAAAGCTGTGGTGTTTTGTCTCAATCCGGAAGATAAATTGTCAAGAATTATTGAAGCCAGCTAGCAAGAAAGATAAATACGTCGAAAAAAGTGGTTGATGACTACTCAACAAGAAATTTATTGCAGAAGAGATAAGATTCCTGTCTTGTCACCAAAAAGGAGAGGAGGAAAATAATCTAAGACCTCTATAAAAAGGGGAAGAAATGAAGTGAAAAAGCACCCCGAAATATCTAAGTCAAGCACTTGTACTCTTTTATTCAAAAACTTGTTTACACCACTTGTATTCAAGAAAAATATTGATAGATAGTTTGAAGATATCAAAGCTTGTAATAAGGTAATCACTTATGGAGTTCTAAACTTCATAAGGTGAATACCAAAGGTGTCTGTATGTAGTTTTCAGTATGTACAATGTCAATCTATGAATGAAATGATGTTTGCATTTTTATCAAAGCTTTTCTTAAAAATGTTTTCGTTAAGTTTCTCATGACCCCCAGCAGTATTGATATTTTCCAAAATGAGTTTTCTTCTTTGAAGAATATGTTGCTCAGCAGAAATCCCGTCAGCTTTTGATGTGTTGTGGCATTTTGGGATAATATTTGAGCTTTGTTTTAGTTTTAAAACTTGTTTCTAAGTAAGGTCTTTCTGAAAGGAGTTGAGATAGGGGTGAAAACAGAGACTCTGAATACTGTGAGATAGCGTCTGTGGAAACACGGCTAGTTCTCTAGAGTGAGAAGTGCAACCTTGATTGAAAAACTTTTTGCGGAAGCAGTTGTGGACCCAATTTATATTAAAACATCTAATATTCATTTGATTCAAAGTATTGATTGAGTACATGCAAGGCAGCTATAGGAAAATACTGGAGGGAAAATCTGTTTATTTCTATTTGATTACTGTAAGCTTAGTTACTGCCATTTATATACTTTGATTACATGCTTTTAATCATATGCTTCTACATGATTGCTATTTTTAATTATGAACAATGGTGATAGAGAAGATATAGAGAGACTTAAAATAGTTAAAGATAATACTTTTGATTTAAGATCCAGAGAGATAGAAAAACTTCTCAAAGAATTAAAATAAGAAAATAATCAAGAAAAGTGGGAAAAAATACTAAATACCATTAGATATCATTAGTATGAACAACAACATCTAATTTGGTTAAAAGAAAATACTGAAATTAGATTATCAGGTTTAGTTTTACGGCCCTTAGATCAAGAAAATAGAATGGTTAGACATAATCCTGATCAACCTGATCATTTGAATTTATGAACACTTCACAAGCATCCACTTCTAGTAATTGTGATAAACTGTATTTGGATGATAAAGATATTTCATTTTTATTAACTATTACTGAAAAATATCAAAGCATATATTTTGTTGTCCAATCCAAATTAGAATAAATATATAAAAATATTGATTACGCTTGCATAAATAATATAAAATTTAATTATGTTGAAACTACAAAAAATATAAATATAGTTTATAATATATCATTTGAATATAAGGATATAGAAGAAGAAGTTTCAGAAGGAATAATATTAGGATATATAACTAAGCAAGATCATCCAAAAGCCTTTGAAAAATTATCAAAATATAATAAATAATATAAAATTTAATTATGTTGAAACTACAAAAAATATAAATATAGTTTATAATATATCATTTGAATATAAGGATATAGAAGAAGAAGTTTCAGAAGGAATAATATTAGGATATATAACTAAGCAAGATCATCCAAAAGCCTTTGAAAAATTATCAAAATATAATAAATAATATAAAATTTAATTATGTTGAAACTACAAAAAATATAAATATAGTTTATAATATATCATTTGAATATAAGGATATAGAAGAAGAAGTTTCAGAAGGAATAATATTAGGATATATAACTAAGCAAGATCATCCAAAAGCCTTTGAAAAATTATCAAAATATAAATAGTATTTAGAGTAATTGAAAGAATTGCGAAAAGTTCAAATAATTAGTCATGAGTTAAATCAACCAGAATAAAGAAAGGATATACCTTGCAATTTATTCATTAAGGGTAATTTTGACTTTTCAATAAAGAAGTCTATATTACTAAAGTTATTGATTGTCAAACCTATTTAACTAAAAACCCAATTGAAAATTATGTTCTTATCATAAGTATCATATTATGATACTTTAAAATTATTTTATGATTTTTTTAAAGTATCACAATATGGTATTTATGATACTTTTAAATTTTTGGTATCATTGCTTGAAACTTTATTAAATTTTTATGATACTTGAGATAGAATATTAGTATCACACATTGATACTTTACAATTTTTTTATGATACTTTGTCTCATACATTAAATCAAACATTTTTCATGTAATATTATCTACATTTTCCAGTATAGACCACAATCACTAACCACCACCATGGCCACCACGACTGCCACAACCACCAACAGAATTATCATTGCCGAATTCTCAACACCATCATCATTATCACCTTCTCAACATTACCTCTACCTCCACCTCCACTCGACCAAGACCACTTGTACAACTACCTACACCACAAAATCACCGCCAACCATTGTCAACCAACACCATAGAGGCGACGTTGTATGCAGTCAGGAAAGAAGAGGTGGGGACGAAGCAGCGCACAGAGAACATTCATTTATGAGTCAGGGAAGAAGACCAATGCCACTTCAAAGACAGGGAAGAAGACCAGTGCTCGCGAGGAAGAAGGCACGAGGAAGGCCAGTGCGGCAAGGAAGAAAACGCGAGGAAGAAGACCTAAAGTTGAGGAACAAGGTGGAAAATTACGTATATTTCAAATTTTTGCTTAAGAAAGTGATTTGTGCAATATATTCTAAAAATATATAGTATACGGTGCAATTAAGCCTTACTATTATTCAGTATTTCCAAATTGAACTTTGATTTATGATCTATTGAAGTTTTTGTGGTGCTTTTGTAATAATGGAAAAATGGAATTTAAAGCCCCTTTTACTAGCTCTGTTTGATATTGTTTAAAAATAGTTTATTTGAAATGAATGATAGTAATTTTTAGAAGAATGTGCGATTAAAAAGTAAGAAATTTTTTAGGTTTATGTGTTATATTATTTTATTAATTAATAAATGTATGATTAAAAAGAAGAGATAGAAAAATGTGTTGAAATTTTAAAAGGGCCAAACAGGGGCTAAATCGCCTTTATATATTTAAGTTTTTTATTTTTTTTATTGCCCAAAAAATTACCCATTGATAAAAATTTCGGGGTCATTCTCTTTGTGTGTAGTTTTAAATTTTTGAATTTATTTTTAATTTTATGTTTTGAATGGTTGTTTTGAAAAATTGAAAAATACGTGTTGTTCTGAAAAATCATCTCCGAAAATAGGAAAATATAGAAATAAAAATTAAATATAATATTGAAATAGTTAAATCATTTGATAAATCTAGAATTTGATTCAGTCTAAACTAATTTAAAATGTAGAATAGGAAATTTGAATATAAAATTTACAATTCAATAGCTAAAGTGTTATGAATTTGTTTTGTTTTTTGTTTTTTTTTTTTTTTAAATGTTGGTCAAATTTTGGAAAATTGGAAACATGTATAATTTGCTCACTTGTAAAAATATATATATATATATATATATATATATATTTCTACTTAATTTTATAACAAATCAATGGTTCTCATAGAGGTCGGGGGTTGAACATTTCACGTAGTATACTTGAGTTCAAATTTCATTACCTTCAAACGTGATTAAAAAAATTTCCTATTTTATGTCCCCTTTATAATGCTATGTGTGTGTGTATATATTAAAAAAATAAAAAATAAAAAAAGGAAAGAAGAGTAGGTGGTAACATGCGATCAAATTTGTGACCTCTTGAAAGGATGATTTGCTCGCTGCCAATTAAGCTAGATTTCACTCGAACCAATTAGACCACGTGATTCTCACGGAAAACTTATTAAAAATTGTTACGAGGACACAAGACAGATGAATCTTATAGTGAAACAACATCATAAATACGAAACCATGTCCTCTCTGAAAGTCTCGTCATCAACTGAAATTGGGTATGGGTTATCTTCACTAGATGATAAGGATGTAGGTCCCACATGTCTTGATGCGAACCCCTTCGGTGCGTTGATCGAAAATTCCCACAACAATTTTAATACCAATCCAAGAAAGCTAAAGTGGTAAAATAAAGGGATAAACACCTTAACTAAGTTTAAATCTAACTCAAAATTCAAGGATTAACAAACCCTAGCCCAATGGAGAGATTAAAACAAATTCCAAGGTGGCGGAAATCAATAACAAACACAAGAATAATAATACCCTAGATTTAGTTGAAGAAATTCCAAAGATAATATAAGAACAAAGGAGGTTAACCTTACCTCAAGAAGTCTCTCTTAAGACCAAGCTTCAATGAACAACCAAGTTATCTTACAAAATGAAGAGAAATATGTATATAATGTACAAAATGGGTAAAAAGTGTAATTTCGGAAATTGCAAGAAAAACCCCGTTTTTTGTAAAATGGAGTGTTTCGATCGACCAACTGGTTGACCGAAATTATTTCGATCGATCACCGGGTCGACCGAAAGTTCGATCGACCGCCACTCAGCCGAAAGCGACTGAAGTTGGGTCAAAAATTCCTCTCCAGAAGATCGGTCGACCGGAAGAATGTTCGGTCGACCGAAACTTGGCTGAACTCCAAACTTCACATTTTTTGTTCCAACTTGATTCTTTGCTTCTTTTCTTGATTTATTCACATTGTTTAGCCTCGAATCTTGAACCTCTTCGACGTCGGATCTCGTCGTAGGTCCCACTGGCACGCGCATCGAGGTTTGACTTTCTCGATTCTCATCATCCCCTCCCTCTTGAAAAGGATTCGACCTCGAATCTTGCTTGAGTGCACTGTCGTGAGACTCCTCGAACTTTGATCTTGCAACATTGTGTACCACAGGTTCATGCAATAAAGTTGGACCTTCGCGATTCTCATCATCTCCTCCATCTCGAAAGAGATTCGACCACGAATCGGCACCTACAATAAAAAAAAATAGAAAATTCAGACACAATAAATGTAACTGAAATTTCATACTCACCGTGCAAAATAAATTTGTAAGCGCTGCCAAGAGTTTGAGATGCGCCAACATCGCAGGGTAGCATTTTGGATTTTATTCGATCGGGAACCCGTTCTCCCCTTGAAAAGAACCATTTCCAACCACCCTGATAAAAAACGAATCGCCTCCTACCATGGTTGGCATGAGACGTACATTGTATGTCAATCCCCTCAGATGGAGGCACGAGCCTCCGGCAAAGGGGCTTAACCCGATTTGCTTTGTTATGCCCGCCTAAACTAACATCTCCATAAATAAACAGGTGCATCAATTTCAAACGAGTTAGTAGGTTAGGGCCAAAAACAACATTAAGTGGAGAAAATTTGCTACTAGGATAAACACTTTTATTGCAAGCAAATTTAACAACCACAAAATTAGCATCCACTTCGTGCAAATGCACGACTTCCTAAAAGAAAAGATTAGCTATGTTGACGATCTTGTTGGTTTCATGACATGCAATCAAATGTGACCCTTTAATACTCCTAGCAACAATCACAAAAATAGCTTCATTTTCTTTCTTTGTTCTAAGTAAACTCACTGTCAAATTTATAGAATTAATAATCCAAGGTTTACTCATGATGGGTAAATATGTATGGAATTCTTGGAGAAAAAACTTGGATTTAACCATTTTGCAAGTTCGGAATTTACTACAAGTGCAAATATGTTCAACACCAATCTTCAAAATAGGCCAATAAAATTGATCACGTAATACCCCTAAAACCCCATTGGTTTTAAATCGCCCCATCAAACAATCATCATGTGCTCCCCCACTAGCAATTTACGCATGGCACATTTACAAGGACACAATCCAACTTTCCAAAACAAATAATCTTCATACCCATAGAATCCATCAAAATATTGCTCACAACATGATTCATGAATGTTTAACAAATTCGGATAGTTAACATGCATGCTCTTACTATGTTCAACACGGAATGAGGGAGCATCTAGAAATGTTAGAAGCGAAGTCCTTTTATCATCAAGACATCCCAAATAATCTTTCCCATGGACTCCCCTAACTAGCAATTCCTTTAGAGAGCCAATATGCAAGTCAAGCATATTTTCACAAAATAAGGATTCAACATGCCCATGAAATGTACTATATGCAACATTTTCATAAAAGGGTTTGGTACTTATGCAATTGGGCACACGCAAAAAGTTACATTTACACATTAAGCACTCATCATGACAAGGATTCCTACCACATGTGACATTTTCACAAGTCAACAACACACTTATCAAATCTATATCAGGATCATACAACCCTCTAATGTATTCAAAACACAATAACCTTGCATTTAAAGAATTGTTAGGAGCATACCTCCTAGATGTTGCATTGGTTATCTCATTTTCTTTACCTCGGTTGTACTCGTTGTTGTAGGAAAATGTTTCCATGAATTTCTTCCATAAGGCATGCTTTTGGAGTTCTTTGTTGCCTTGATAAGTTGGCCTCACAATTTCCTGCAACAAAGAAATAACCAAACTAGGGAGGGAAGTGTTAGAATATTCAAGAGTAAAGGACATTTTGGAGTGATCTCTTCTCTCAATTTCTTTGGTGGCACTCATCACTTCCTCACCTTTTTTTGAGGTAGAATCCTCAACCCTCGGTTCTTCTCTCACCTCTCCTTTTTCTGGAGTCGTGGCTCCAACTCTCACTGCCTCTCCTTTTTCTAGGGACGTGGCCCCAACTCTCTTGCTCTCATTTTTATTTTCTTCAATTTTATCAATTGAAGGTTCTTTTGTTTTCTTATCCTCCCCTTCTTTCTCTTCTTTTTCCTTCTCCTTTTCTTCCTCTAATTCCTTCTTGAGCTTCATTTGGTCTTTGCATACTTCTTCCGAGCTCAAAGATAGGATCACAACCTTTTTTTCATTCATTTTGAAGCTACACCGTTTCCTTCTCCTATCAAGATTCACATTTCGCTTACATTGCCAAGGTCTCCCCAAGATTATGTGAGTAGTGTGTAAGGGAACCACATCACATAATATTTGATCACTATAAGTACCAATGTGAAAAGTAAGAAGAACTTGTTCACTTACCCTCACCTCCCCATAGTCGTTCAACATTTGCAATATATAAGGACTAGGATGCTTCATAATCGGTAACCCCAATTTCTCAACTCTACTAGCACTCACCAAATTAGTGTCAATCTCCCCATCCATCATGAGACTACATGGTTTATCACTCACTAGGCACTTAGTGTAGAAATTATCCTTCTCATGTTCCTCCACCTCATTAGTATGGGCCTTAGATTGTGGTGGCCTAGCATTTATCTCCAACACTCCCTTCTCATTATCACCCCTCCTATGGAATGATGGACTTTTCATTTTTGCCTTATCAATAATATCATCAATTCCATCTCCACTCCTACCTACCCATTCTCCTATTTTCCTATGCATGCTCCCATTTTGTTTACTATCTCTCTCATCATCCCTCTCATCATCCCAAACATCCATTCTAATTTTCCTATTCAAACTCCCATTTCGTTTTCTAACTCTATCCCTATACACTACGTCCCCAAGATTATCCTTCACCCTTCTTCTACTACACATCATTTCTTCACCTCCCCTATTTGATGTACTCTCCCCTCTTGTTCCTAAATTTTCCAACTCACCCCTACTTTTCTCCATTTGTCTAGTCATGGTGGTTGAAAGATTTTCCAACAAGTACTTCAAATCTTGAGTTTGAGAATTGAAAATGGACATGGTGTGCAAGTGTGAAAGTGTTCTCACAAGAAAATATTTCTCTCGTGTTTCACTCAAATTTGGCTTTTACCCTCTATTGAGCTCACCACTCTTGCCTTTTTCCACTCAAAAATCTCCTTTTTCAAGTTCTCCAAGGAAGGTAATCAACTAAACCACAAAGTATAATTCTTGTAGAGTTAAAGAAATCACCAACAAGGAAGAAGAAATTTAGAACAAGTAGATACAAATAGCAAGTAGAATTTATGTGCTTGCTATACTCAAAAGGAACAATATTTATGTGGGATAAGATGCTATGATCACAATTTCAACAATGGGATTGAATAACCACAAGTATTAGACAAGGCATATATGTAGAGCAAATAAGCACAAGAGTGTAAATTTCAATGAAGCAATTTAGCAAACACTTTGTACTCAATATTGAAGTGGCCTTGAATGTGTATTATGTGGATATATGAATAAATCCCCAACAACCCAAATGTAGTAAGGAATGAATGATCAACAATTTCCCAATGTATGAAGCAAGTGATATATGGAATAAAATGTTGATAACACAATTTCAATGATGAGAATTGGATAGCCCCAAGTAATTAGCAATGTATGGGCATTGAACAACAAAGCACTAATGGAGTATTTTTCTTTGGAACAATTTATCAAACACTTGGTGGCACACTTTTGAACACATAGAAATGCAAGTGTATGACTAATGGAATTCCCCAATAAGTCCAACGATCAAAATGCCCAATATGTGGAGTTCAACAAATGATCAAGAACAACAAATTTCCACAATTTTTTTTTCTTCAATTTTCGGAATTGTTTTTTTTTTTTGAATAACAACAACAATAATGTAAAGGATAGGTTTACCAAATTAGAGCCAAGCTCTGATACCAAATGATGCGAACCCCTTCGGTGCGTTGACCGAAAATTCCCACAACAATTTTAATACCAACCCAAGAAAGCTAAAGTGGTAAAATAAAGGGATAAACACCTTAACCCAAGTTTAAATCTAACCCAAAATTCAAGGATTAACAAACCCTAGCCCAATGGAGAGATTAAAACAAATTCCAAGGTGGCGAAAATCAACAACAAACACAAGAATAATAATACCCTAGATTTAGTTGAAGAAATTCCAAAGATAATACAAGAACAAAGGAGGTTAACCTTACCTCAATGAGTCTCTCTTAAGACCAAGCTTCAATGAACAACCAAGTTATCTTACAAAATGAAGAGAAATGTGTATATAATGTACAAAATGGGTAAAAAGTGTAATTTCGGAAATTGCAAGAAAAACCCCGTTTTTTGTAAAATGGAGTGTTTCGGTCGACCAACTGGTCGACCGAAATTATTTCGGTCGATCACCGGGTCGACCGAAAGTGACTGAAGCTGGGTCAAAAATTCCTCTGCAGAAGATCGGTCGACCGGAAGAATGTTCGGTTGACCGAAACTTGGCTGAACTCCAAACTTCACATTTTTTGTTCCAACTTGATTCTTAGCTTCTTTTCTTGATTTATTCACATTGTTTAGCCTCGAATCTTGAACCTCTTCGACGTCAGATCTCGTCGTGGGTCCCACTGGCACGCGCATCGAGGTTTGACTTTCTCGATTCTCATCATGTCTTTAAGGTAATTATACATAATTAAAATGTGTAATTTTTTATAATTATTTTAGATCAAACAAAATATTGCAGTCCTTAACAGGATTTATGCAATTACTCAGCTAATTCTTTTGCAGAATGTACTCGAAATTCTTTTTTTTTTAAATTTACAGCAAAATATTCTCATCTTTGTCATCTCTATCGTATCCCATTTGTAATTGGCCTTCTTTTATCTTAATGAATGTAGGCTTCAATTGGACCTGCAATGCAACAAATGCAAGTATTATATCAAATTAAAACTAAGAAAAATCAAACTAAAATGAAATGAAAGAAACTAGTTTAGAAAATGATTTTTCCCCTTTTTTGTTTTGGCTCAGAAAATCAATCAACCACCACAAGTGCAACACCACTATTTGAAGATTTGTACAACCACGAAAGAAGTACGGGTAATCACAAATCGAAACCAATCACAAAGAAGGGCAGCCCACGAAGGTCACGAAGAGCACATGTTCTGAATGCTAAGGAAATAACCATGAAGGAAGTACTTGAAATTCACACAGAAGGCACACTCAGTTCATGGCCTGAACTCGACAATTTATAGACAAAGAGTCCATTCCACAGATGAAGCTTAATGGAATGGAGGAGATCAAGATGAGCGGATGAGGCTTGTCAAAAAAGATAAAGATTTTTCTTGATAATAATAAGAACCGAAAACATATAATAGATAATGATAAGAGTTTGTTCGGTTTTATCTCTTTTCCAACAATATCTCCAAAGTGGGTATCGAGCACCAATCCCAATTGGGTGACTCCCTCAAAATACCCGACCAAGTGGGCTACAAACAATTGTAGTGTGGACTTAACTGTTCTTCAATATTGGCTTATAAAAGCTTGAAGTTAAAACGGGCCTCGATTTTTCATCATCGCCAAAGGGGGTTAATTTGGTAACACATTTACCTAACAATCCTCCACCTTGTTACCAAACTAACGTGTCAGCTTAACAAGAAAAAATAATAATAATAATAGTACAAAAGAAACTTACATACCTGTACCAATATTTAGAAGACTAAGACAACTTCTAAATTTCACCAATAGAAGCACCTTAGTGCCCATATCTGCAGGGTTGTATTCTGAAAGAACTTTCTCAAGTTTTACCATTTCTTGAGAAACAATATCTCTAATAAAATGTAACCTGACATCAATATGTTTAGTACGTTCATGAAAGACAGGATTTTTACACAGATGAATAGCAGATTGACTATCAGAATATACTGTCACATTACCATCAAGAACACATAGTTCATTTAATAGACCTTTAAACCAAAAAGACTCTTTAAAGGCTTTAGTAGCAGCAATATGTTCAGATTCAATAGTGGACAATGCAACAACGTGCTGAAGTTGTGATTTCCAACTAACACATGAATTACACAAAGTAAACACATAGGAAGAAGTTGATTTCCTATTATCTCTAACACCAGCATAATTAGCATCAGTAAATCCTTTCAATTTTAATCCTTCAGTACTAAACTTATACACCAGTCCAACATTACAAGTTTCTTTCAAATATCTAAACAACCATTTTAAAGCTTCCTAATGATTGGGACCAGGATTAGACATGTACCTGCTAATGTACTAACAGCAAAAGCTAAGTCAGGTCTAGTACACACCATTAAATATATCACAGATCCAATGGCATTAGAATATGGAATTTTCTTCATATATTTTTCTTCTTCTTCATTAGTAGGTGATTGTTCCTTTGATAAGACAAAATGATAGGCTAAAGGAAAAGTAACAGGTTTACAATCAGTCATGCCAAATTTTCATAATATACGGAGTCTGATGCAGAAATAGAATTGAATTTGACCTATCTCTTTCAATTTCCATGCCTAAGATTCTTTTAGCATTACCTAGGTCTTTCATGTCAAATTGATCACCCAACGTGGTTTTTATTTCATTCAAGAATTTCAAGTTAGGGCCAACAAGCAACATATCATCAACATATAATAATAAGAACAAACAGTTATTATTAGCACTTCCTTATTGATAATACAAGCAATGATCAAATTCACTCCTTTTAAAACCAATGGTTTGCACAAAAGAATCAAAACGTTTGTACCACTGTCTAGGAGATTATTTTAAACCATAAAGAGAGCTTTTAAGAAAACACACATTATTAGGTTTTAGTTTATTTTCAAAACCTTTTGGTTGATCCATAAAAATCTCTTCATCAAGTTCACCATGCAAAAAAGCAGTTTTAACATCAAGTTGTTCAAGTTCCCAATTAAAATGCACAACTAATGCAAGCATAGTCCTAATAGTGGTATACTTAACAACATGAGAAAAGATTTCATTATAGTCTACCCCTTCCTTTTGTGTGTAACCTTTAGCCTTAAACCTTAAAGGCTCTCCCAAAGTATTTCCCTCCTTAACTCTAAAAACCCATGCACCTAACAATAGACTTGTTTTTAGGTCTTGGGACTAACTCCCATGTTTGATTTTTATCGAGGGAACTCATCTCTTCATTCATCGCTTTCACCCAATTCTCAGCTTGTTTACTCTCTAAAGCTTCTTCAAAAGTATTCGGCTCCCTATTAACTAATTCTTGATAACTAGCATAAGCTAACTCAAAATCAGACTCTAACCTTTGAGGCACCCTATGTGTTCTCCTCACTCGGTCTTTAGCTAACTGATAATCAGATAAAGGACTTTGTTCTACTTGATGTTCCTCTACGACCTCATTACTCCCAACATTTTCATCCTGATTGTTTTCTACCTCAACATTTTGATGCTCCACCTCAATTTGTGTAGTGGAGATTTCAACAGGCACAGTCTCTAAATCCTCTTTGGATTCGCCACTAGTGTTTTCTTGCTGTTTTTCTCTCATAATGTCACTCTCTAATTTTAGACACGGCATCTCAGTTTCATTAAATGTAACATCACGACTTATGATGATTTTAACTCCAGTTTGACTTCTATCCCAAAGCTTATATCCCTTAACTCCTTCAGGATACCCTAAGAAAACACATTTCCTAGCTCTAGGTTCAAGTTTCCCCTTATTTTGATGAGAGAAAGCAGCACAGCCAAAAGTTCTCAACAAAGTATAGTCAGCACATTTACTATACCATTTTTCATGCGGAGTATCACCATTTAATGCACTAGAAGGTGTCAAATTAATCAGATAACATGCAGTAACAACAGCTTCACCCCAAAAATATTTAGGAATACCAGAACTCAACATCATACATCTAACTTTATCAAGTATAGTACGATTCATACGTTCAGCAACCCCATTTTGTTAAGGCGTACATGGAACAGTTTTATGTCTAGTAATTCCACTTTCCTTACACATATCATCAAAATCATTATTACAAAATTCAAGGCCATTATCAGTTCTCAAATATTTTATCTTCTTGCCAGTTTGATTTTCAACTTGTAATTTCCAGATTTTAAATTTCTTAAAGGTCTCAGTTTTATCTTTCAACAGATAAACCCACACTTTTCGAGAAAAATCATCAATTATGGATAAAAAAATATCTATTACCACCCATCGTAGGATGAGTGGCTGGCCCCCACAAGTCAGAATGAATATATTCTAAAACTCTTGTAGTTTTATGCACAACAGATGAGAAAGATAACTTATGATGTTTACCAAGCACACAGTGATCACAGAAGGCATGTCAGATACACAATATTTTCCAAACACACCTTTATCATTAAGCAATTTAAGTCCTTTAATGCTTACATGAGCTAACCTATTGTGCCACTTGTGTGTTTCATCGGTGTTGACAGAATTAATAGAGGAATTAATCACTTCAGCAATTGTCACATAAATACCATTTCTTCTGATACCTTTATGCGTAACCATGACACCCTTAGTCATTTTTAACATGTTGTTTCCAATTTTACCAGAAAACCCCTCTGATTCTAAAGCTCCTACTGAAATAAGATTTCTAGCCATTTCAGGAATATATCTGACTCACATAATTTGAGCACATAGCCAGTATCAAATTTTAAAGTGATATCACCAATCCCAGCAATTTTATAAGCATGGTTATTACAAAGAATAACATGACTGCTTTCAGATTCTTGCATATTTTCAAACCAATTCTTATGAGATGAAACATGAAATGATATACCAGAATCAAGTATCCATTCATGCAAGTGTGATTTCACAGTCATATTCACTTCAGTAGGTTCAGAATTCAATAACACATAGACTTCACAAAGTTCATTGTCAGGTGAAGTAACAACATTTGCCTCATCACGTAATTTTTCTTTTTGCTTATTTTTCTCAATGTGACAATCTTTAATAAGATGTCCAAGTTTATCACACCCATAGCATTTTCTACCTTTTGTTTTACCTTTTGACCTGGACCGACTTCTACCTTTCTTTTTACTACTAGATTCATGTCCACTTTGGTTATCATATGTCCTAGATTGAGACCTACTGTAGCGACCAAGAATTTTTACGCGATTAATAATTATTTTAATAGAAAATCGTGTCGCTACTATTTCACCCATTTTTATTAAGTTAACGCCGCGACGTATTCGTATAGCCAAGTCAAGAAATAATCGAGATCGTTCGATTTTAAATTAAATTCCGAATTTCTAAAAATATCTCCATTCTCTTGATTTAAAGTATATTAAGTCCAAGTACTTAATTCAATGTTATCCCAATATTTATTTATACAAAAATTATTTTTATTATTGAAATTAAGAAAATATATGCAAGCATGAGAGGTTCCATTATATGTAATCATGAAGAGCATAATATTTGTATAAATATGGAAAAGTATATGAATGATTTATATACTCCATTATATATAATCATGAAGAGCATAATAATTGTATAAATATGGAAAAGTATATGAATGGTTGATAGACTCCATTATATGTAATCATGAAGAGCATAATATTTGTATAAATATGGAAAAGTATATGAATGAATTATATACTCCATTATATATAATCATGAAGAGCATAATATTTGTATAAATATGGAAAAGTATATGAATGATTGATAAGACTCCATTATATGTAATCATGAAGAGCATAATATTTGTATAAATATGGAAAAGTATATGAATGATTTATATACTCCATTATATATAATCATGAAGAGCATAATAATTGTATAAATATGGAAAAGTATATGAATGATTGATAGACTCCATTATATATAATCATGAAGAGCATATTATTTGTATAAATATGGAAAAGTATATGAATGGTGCTTTACTTTAAGAAAATGATGTGTTAAAATTAATAGAATTGAATGATTATGTTTACAATATGCCAAATTTATACATCTATTTAAACCCATCTCTTTTACACACAACTCTACACATATACACTTATTTCCAACCTCTTGACAAAATCCACAAGTAAGAGAAATTCAAGGTGGTCAAGAAAGTTTTGGTCCATTTACTACTACACTTCATTTTAATCTTTTAAAAGGTAAGTATATCTTATGTTTTTATGAAAAGTAAGTATGTTTTTATGAAAGGTAAATATACCTTATGTTTTTATGAAAAGTAAGTATGTTTTTATGAAAGGTATTACCTTATGTTTTTATGAAAAGTAAGTATACCTTATGTTTTTATGAAAAGTAAGTATGTTTTTATGAAAGGTAAATAAACCTTATATTTTTAAGAAAAGTAAGTATGTTTTTATGAAAAGTAAAATACCTTATGTTTTTAAGAAAAGTAAGTATGTTTTTATGAAAAGTAAAATACCTTATATTTTTAAGAAAAGTAAGTATGTTTTTATGAAAATTAGATATACCTTATGTTTTTACGAAAATGTTTGGATCATTGCTATGAAATCAATCTCACAAGATTGCTATTGGTCCCATATGATATGTTTATGATTATGCTAAGGGGACCGGAGTTTAGTAGCGCTACACATAAGAATTCTTGCCATCTAAGTTCGGTAAAATTCTTGTGTCTATCTATGTTTATGAGGATTTCGATCCTATCCTATGTTATGATGAAAATGATCCATATGCTTTCAAAAGAAAATTTATGCTTGGTATACTTACTGGGATTTTATAAATCTCACTCCACGATATTTACCATTTTCAGATAATTGAAGGTTCGAGGCGGTCAACATGGAAGTGGCAAAAGTGGTTAAGATTGATGAGATAATTATGTTGAACTTTATGTAAGAAAATTATGTTCTATTTTTATTCACAAATTAAATTATGGGATTCTAATTATTCTTTTGAATAATTTTACATTACTATTTAAGTCTAGATAATATGATATGGGTCACTTTTAGTGGCACTCGAATGGTCGAGAATTCGGGTCGTCACACCTACCTCTCATCATATGGACCTCACCACTTTTTCTTTCAATTTTCTCAGCTTTCAACTCCAATTCTTTACTCCTTAATGACTCGATGACAATGTCAGTAGTTAAAGTCTCTCTCCCGTATTTAATGGCACTTTTAACCTCTTTATAAATATCAGGAACAACATTTAACAAAATAACAACTTTATATTCTTCAGGAACTTTTTCACCACAATTAATGATATCTTGCACAAGTTTATTGAAGGCATCTAAACTATCATCTAAGTCTTTAGAAGGATCAATTTTAAAGCTGAAAAAACTTTCAAGCAGAAAAAGTTTATTAGGAGTAGACTTTAACACATAAAGTTTCTCCAATTTATCCCAAAGTTCTTTAGTGGAGTCTAATTTACCAACTTTTCGTAAAACAGCATCAGACAAATGTAAAATTATAGAAGTGTATGCCAAGTCATCTAAGTCCTTTATCTCATCCGCAGTCAAATTTAAAGGAAAAGTGTTATCAAAAGCCTTTGAAACTTTTTGTTGAACAAGAATATCTTTCATCTTTTGTTGCCAGATTGAAAAATCCCCCTTACCGTTAAAGACCCCCATCTCAAAATGATGAGCAGACATTTTACCAAAAAATGCACAGAACACAAATTCAAGAATGTAAAATGATAACGATCTGCAAGTGCACGGGTTGCGCAAGTAATAAATTGGACGTAAGTCCAAGTATCGATCCCACAGAGATTGTGTTAAATTGTATTTTAGATTACTACCTTAACCGGAACTAGAGATTTGCTTTGATTTGAGAATTTTGATTTTGAAAACTAAAACAAAGATTAAACTAAAAAATTGACAAATTTGATTTTAAACGAATGAAAATAAATGCGTTAGAATTATGAATCCATTTTGACTCTATCATCCATATCTTAACCAATTATTTAAATACAATTCACGGGTTTTGAAAATCCATATTCCTAATGTTGTTAAAACTTCCTTTCGGACAAGCAATAACGTCTATTCCAACACACGACCCAACTATATTTCTA
Organism: Ligustrum vulgare; assembly: GCA_963555705.1. Lineage (NCBI taxonomy): Eukaryota > Viridiplantae > Streptophyta > Magnoliopsida > Lamiales > Oleaceae > Ligustrum > Ligustrum vulgare. The sequence goes on along the minus strand of OY743176.1, from coordinate 7,587,331 downwards.
TGTTGAATACGAATGTGCAAGAAAGCATTAAAAGAACTATGGATATTATAGCAGATAACACAAAGCATAGGGGTATATTTCTATCCCCTATTGGACTTTGTGGCAATCGAAACAAGTCTAATGAAATCCTAATCTTTCGAACTTAAGAAATCACAACCTAAAATCATACAATTAGTGATCAAGTAATTGCATGATAGAAAGAGCATAATTCAATTGTTCAAAATCATGAATTGCTTAAATTAAATAATAGATTAAAATATGGAGTCAAGAAATCAAAACTTCTTCACAATTCCAACACAATTAACCTAGCCTAGAAACATACTAGAAAATAAATAACAAGAGATATGAAAAGATGTAACCCAATTCATCTCCTTGCAATTGTATCTTCAATCTTGATCTTGGCGTGGTTTGGATCTTTCGGCACTTTGACAGTATTTTGGCATGAATTTAGCAAGTTGGGAACCCCCTAATCTCGTGCCTTAGGTCTGGTATTTATAGATTTTCCCAAAAATTAGGTTAATTGAGGAGAAAACCGCTGAATTCCGCGTAAAAAGCCCAGCTGAGGCCCAGTCGGGACTACCGTGCGACCGCACGGTTCAAAAGTGCGCGATCGCAGCCTCGAAAAGCCAACCTTCAGTCGCTGATTTTTTTGTCCGTGCGACCGCACGATTTTTCAACCGTGCGGCCGCACGGTTATACCGGCAGCTACAGTTTTCTTCTTTAAATTTCAGCAATTTGGTCATCATCCTTTTATTGCACAGCATTTAGTGTTTTGATCATATCTTTCTATTCCATTATCCGATTTAGGTGCTTCAAAGTCCGTTAGAAAGATAAATTAAATTACTACAATTCTTCCTGAAATATGATTTTCCCAATTCAAACGTTTACTGCCCAAAAATTAGCTTTCAAATCTGACTAAAAATCTGCCAGAAATCTTGTTTGATTGGAATAAATTTATGGTAATATTCTTACCATATTTCATTCCTTTTTGACTTCTAATTGCATCCAATTGACTCCTAAAAGTCCTCAAGTATCTTATCTTGATTCGAATCAACTATTGAATATTTGCAATTTGGTCCTTGAACTTCTGAAATTTACCAATTTGGTTCTTTCTTTGACTTTTCTTTCAATTTAGTCCTTGATCTACTTCATCCATTCTTGATTTGCATACTTTGGTTCTTTTATCATCCAATTTGCTTATTTTTGCTCCAATTCCATTGTTTTCTCGACTTTGGAATTATTTCTGAAATATAAACAAATAACACAAAATAAATAGCAAATATTCTAAAACAAACATATAAATTCATACTTTTAGGATAGAAATAAGTGTATAAAATACACTTATCATAAAAGACCAAAGGAAACACAGATTACACAAAGTAACCAAGAATAATATTCCTATGATTTCACAAAATATACGTTATTCTAGAACCCTAGGATTCCGTGAGAATCAAGTTCTCAGGTCAAGGGAAGAAACTGGAATAGGAGTCTGGGACAAAGTCTAGGTAAATAAGAGATAGTTAAAAGAAACAAAATTCAACAATAAGGCTTAATAAATAATTTCACAAAGAAATTTAAAGAACCCAGATAAAGCACGTAGTCCTAGGTACCAAGCAATGGCAGCCCCCAATCCTATTGACCACCCCACACGATGATCTACTAGTGTGGTAAAATTAAAAGAGTTTCAGCAAATTTACCAGAGCGGACTGTCTGTGTCCGTATATCGAGAGATGTGAGTCCCTAGAGTTATTTTTTCAAACCCTAGGGTTCTGAAGCTTTTAATCCCAATATGATTTTTACACCACCAAGGCAATTCTGTTCAAATTTTACTGCTGAAACAGAAATTCATAAAACTAACAGCACACAGTTGTTAGAAATAGTAAAATAAAGATTCTGGAAAAAAAAAATTTCTCCGAAAAAATCACGCGCCACCACCGGACCACAGCCAGAAAATCACGCTCCACACACCCGGAACCGCCTCGACCTGTTGAGTAAGGAGGTGGTCACCGTTTCACCAACCGGTCGCTGGTTTGGCCGGAATCGAAGAAAAACAGTTCGAAATTCTCGAACTCGTTGCCCCTGTTCTTCGAAAATTCTGATTTTCTGGACAAAAAAATCTTCACCAATCAGCTCTGATACCAATTGTAGGCTTCAATTTGACCTACAATGCAACAAATGCAAGGATTAGATCAAATTAAAACTAAGAAAAATCAAACTAAAATGAAATGAAAGAAACTAGTTTAGAAAATGATTTTTTCCCTTTTTGTTTTGGCTCAGAAAATCAATCCACCACCACAAATGCAACACCACTATTTGGAGATTTGTACAACCACGAAAGAAGTACGGGTAATCACAAATCGAAACCGATCACAAAGAAGGGCAGCCCACGAAGGTCACGAAGAGCACAAGTTCTGAATGCTTAGGAAATAACCACGAATGAAGTACTTGAAATTCACACAGAAGGCACACTCAGTTCATGGCCTGAACTTGGAAATTTATAGACAAAGAGTCCATCCCACAGATGAAGCTTAACGGAATGGAGGAGATCAAGATGAGCGGATGAGGCTTATCAAAAAAGATAATGATTTTTGTTGATAATAATAAGAACCGAAAATATATAATAGATAATGATAAGAGTTTGTTCGGTTTTATCTCTTTTCCAACAATATCTCCAAAGTGGGTATCGAGCACCAATCCCAATTGGGTTGACTCCCTCAAAATACCCGATCAAGTGGGCTACAAACAATTGTGGTGTGGACTTAACTGTTCTTCAATATTAGCTTATAAAAGCCTGAAGTTAAAACGGACCTCGATTTTTCATCATCGTCAAAGGGGGTTAATTTGGTAACACATTTACCTAACAATGACAGTTTCATTTGTCAATGTGTATAAATTGGTCGTGCTTTGAAAAAGATTATGGATAGTTATGTGTAAGTAGGGCTCGTTAACATACGTGAGAAATGCATAGGACTGAAAAAACGATAGTTTAATTTACTGTTTTCTGTTTTGTAAGTATTGTTTTGGTATTTTAGCAAATTATTGTGTACCCTTCTTCAAATCTTTGCATTTTTTAGTGGAAAAAAATTGTGATATATATGTGTTCTTTCTTCATATGCTGCTAATTCTGCTCTTCTGTTTAGAAATCTCCCCAACTGCCAGTCTCTTTTCCACATAAAGGCTCTTCAACAGCAGCAAGGGCTTGCACTCTCGCCCCGATGGGAGTCACCACCCACTTGCTTATATGAAATGCCCCAACTTCTTAATGAACATCAAAGGTAAATTCTATGGGAATTACCAGCATGTATTCACTTATCTTAAAAAATCTACTTTTGATTTTGACCGTTGCTTTGTGATTATGAGTATTTATTGGTTCTAAATTCCTAATTAGGAACCCAATCCATCTTAGTTTTTTGTCAAGTGATTAGTGATAAGTGTATTTTATACTTATCTGTATGTCTAAATTAGAAGAAATTATTGTTGTTTTAGGACATATGCTATTTAATTTATGTTTATTTGTTTACTTTGTAGAAAATATCCCAAAATGCGAAGAATGAGGCAATTAATGGAAAAATGACACAATTGGATGTTAATTGGAGCTAAATTGAGCAGATGGGGAGTGATAACATCAACCGGGAAACATGCTTGGTGCCAAAGTAACTAAATCAGATGTTGGAGTACCCAATTGAAGGAGTTGAAAGTTGAAGCGATCAAATCAAGAGGATACTAAAGTATGAGGACTAAATCGCCTAAATCAAAAGTTGAGGACATGAGGTGAAATTAAAAGGCAGGGACCAACTTACACAGCTGTGAAAAGATGGAAAATTGCAGTGCAACGTCCTTCATCGCGATCGCCAGATTCCTACCACGCGATCGCGAGGTGCCTCGAGTTTTTCAGCTGAATGTTTTACCCATGTCTACCTGATCGCTAGGTTTTATACCACACGATCGCGTGGCTTTCCGACTGGGTCGACTGTAGGTTTTTTCTCGCGATTTTCAACATAATTCTCTCTTTCTTGACCTAAGTTTCTCCAAAACCTATATATACAACACATGAGGCACGAAATCTGGACTTTTGCCTCTCCATAGAACGAGCTACAATCACGCTTTTCACGTCAAATTCTTGGGAGATCGGAGCAATGCAAAGGGGCGAGACTTGGAGATACTTGAAGAATTGATAATTGGTGCAATCTTTCCATTCTTCTTTGTTATTTTCAATGAACGTCATTATATTTTATTTTTGTTATTTAATCATGATGTGTAACTAAATTTAATGTTGGGATGAACGATGTAGCCTAATTAATTATTTTAATTCCATATTCCTTGTTTTAACGATTCAATGCATGTGTTGATTTATTATTGCGTTTAATCCGTGAATGAACTGGCCACTCTTTCATGATTTCATGTGTTATTTTTATAATCCGAGAGGTGAGTTAATAACATAAATCTAGGTAATAAATCCTGTAATTGAACGAGAGATAGAGATATACTCTTGTTATTATTGCGATCGTATGTGAATTCTTGTGTGTAATGCATCTAGATAAAGAATATTCAGACTCGCTGTAGAGATACAAAGTTGACTTATTTAGGTAGGATTGATTTAAACTTGAGATAGGAATCTCAATTTGAATTAGTGAATTCGATCGAACATATATTTAGGAAATAGAAGATGGAATTGGAATTGATTTAATTGGTTAGGCGAATTCGTGAATCCCAACTATTTTACAATCTTATTTGAAAACAAAACAATTTAACAATTCTTTTTAATTCATTAGTTCAATTTCTTAATTCTAAATTTTTATTCTTAAACTACTTTCATTTGTTCAAATAAAGTTAAGAACTGACATATTTCGGTACTTAGTAAACAGTCCTCGTGGGAATGATCACTCGACTCAAAAAGTCACTTTATTACTTGATTGCGATATCGTACACTTGCGATTTTACTACAATAATTAGGAACCAAAATTCAATCATGTGTTAATTTGTAGTAAACTAGCTAAATTAGATCTTGGGGGAAACTTGCATTGCTTTGTATGTATATCCCTAAGCCTTTTTCCATCTGCACCCATATTGCCACACTACTACTGCTACCACTACTACCATCACCGCTACTACCAGAACTACTACCATCGCTACCACCACAGCTACTACTATCACTATTGTTGTTGCAGCAAAAAGGAAGACATGATCCACAAGAATGCAGTCGCAATCTTTTTTGGTAAGAAAGTTTATTTGGCATAGCATTTTATTCTATCCTGATAAAAGAATTTATCTTTATAATTTGAATACTTCACGTGTTAGTTTTTCTTCTTCTATTCATTCACTTGTCGTGAAAACTTGTATCATGTGATGGAGTACTTGAATGGTGGAGATCTTTATTCATTACTCAGAAATATACTTGTTTAAATAAAGACGTTGCTCGTGTATATATTGCTGAAATTGTAAGTTTCTTCATGATAACACTTGTTCAGCTTTGATGTATTCAAGTTGCTTTGTTTTACATGAATGCAAATTTATAAGAAGGGAATATAAGATAATATAAAAGGAAAAAATTGTTTCCTATGGAGAATATAAAGTTGGGCATATTTGGTAGGGACCTATTATTCCTCTAACTATATCTATTTAAAAATTATTTATAAGTTTTGAAAGTTTATTTTTATTGTCGGTTTCACTCCAGTTCGACCATCGACCCTTTACTTTGTTTGAATGTTGGGAGCTTTACACATGAAAGCAAGTGATGTCTAGATATGTTGGTCATGCTATCCAATCAAAATTTGAAGTCAACAACTATATTGATAAATTAGTAAATATATGAGAGCCATTTTATTGGAAGTATCGTTTAATACCACTCTTTTGACACATAGATTGATGTCAGAAGCTAGTCGTGTTACATACCCTACTTGATGTAGTACTAAATGATATACTCACGCTACATTTTTTTTTTTTTAAATTAACAATATCATATTTTATTTTTAATGAATGTTCCTTGGCTTATTTTTGTATTAATGTCTACGCTTCGCCATAAATTTATTTTTAACCTTCTATTAATTTGCATATATTGCCCCTGTCTAGGTTCCCGTTTGAAAAATTTGTCAGGATGGCATAAAAAGAATTAATTTTCTCACATATTTTTAAATAAACAACTAGAAAAGTTTGACAAAGATTTTGTGCCTCATTTCAATGCACGTTAGTGAACTATTTGGACACAATCGTCATCATAGAGCAAATGTGTTGATCAATTGGAGGTTAATGATAAGTATGCGACGAAAAAACATAAGTGAAAAGTAAGAAAAGATTGGGGATTTCCGTTGCAATTACATCCGTTTGATAATACTGTTTAATTTATAAACTGGTTTATTTATGGTTTTGAGGTAAAAAGTAATGGTTGAAAATTGGATAAAGAAAAATGTGTGATTAAAAAGTAGTTTGAAAAATTGTGTAATTTATAAAATAGTTTATAAACCAAAAATAGTACAGTTACCAAATGGTCCTAAACGATAAGACTATTTAAGTAGTCTAACGTCCATATATTGGGTTGATCTTAGAGGAAATTACACCCTCACATGTATTGTAAAATTAAAATTCAAAAATCAAATTTTACACTGATTAGTTCAAAAACCAGGTCTTAGTTTTATTTTTATATTATTATTTTTATTTCTAATTACCTAATACTAGGCAATACACGTGAACCCTACTTATTTCAATCCCAACATTTTTCACTTTCATCTCCACCACTTCTCTCTCTCGAGGCAATCACCTCCCTCCTCCGGCACCAGCGACGGTGATGACGGCGACGACATCACTACAACAAGTGATGATGCTTTGGTTCTGATTTTAATGGTGATGGTGCTCTTCTATATGAATCGGTTGCGGTGCTCGTCGATGCTTGCTGTTCACGCAGTGGTTACCGCCATAGATCTCACCGCAGCGGCGCCCCTGTGCTTGGCTGTTGCAGCGACGCCAATGATTTTCGTTTGTTTGTTGTTTTGGGTTGAGGTGGTGTGCGGTGGTGACGATGACGATGTCTGTCATGGCGACGTGTGGTGCGATGGTGTTATGTGTGGTGGTGGTCACAACGATGGTAGATCTGTGTGTCGGTGTCTATAGTGGCAGTTGTGTGGGTGATGAGGTCATTAGGTTTGTGCAATGGTGCAGGGGCCTTGAAGTTGTGGTGGTGGTGTTGGCAGCGCTTCGGTGGTGGCACAAGTGAGATGGCGTTGGTGGTGACTGAAAGGTGGAGATGTAACTGTTAGTGGTGGTGTCGGAGGTGGCCGGTTGGGGTGTTGACAGTGGTGATTGGTCAGTGGCGATGGAGTGGGGTTGATAGTGGTGGTGGTGGTGGTGGTGGTGAGTTGTATAGTATTTGTGACCAATTATCGTGATTGTGACCAATGAAATAGATAAATTGTGACCTAAAAAATTCGTGGTTTGTGACCCAAAATTAAGTTGTGACTTATAAATTTGTGTTTTGTGACCAAAAAATAAGTTGTGACTTAAGATCAAATTTGTGTTTGTGATCCAAAAATAAGTTGTGACCACAAAATTCGATGTCCGTGGTCGTTAAATAATTTGTGACTTACGAAATTTATAAATTGTGATCGAAAAATAAGTTGTAACCGTTTGTGACTTACGAGATTTGTAAATCGTGATCGAAAAATAAGTGTGACCAAAAAATTCGATATTTGTGATCAATAAATAAGTTGTGATCAATTAAATCGATAATTTGTGACCAAAAAATGCGTTAACCATATAATTTAATAAATTGTGACCTATAAGATTTATGATCTATGACCAAAAAAACTCGTGATTTGTGAAAATTGTGACCTAAAAGATTCTCGATTTGTATCCAAGGAAAAATTGTGACCAATGAAATTTATGATTTGTGACCAATAAAGAAATTGTGACTCATAATTTGTTAAGTTGTGACCAATTGACTCAAGATTTACGACTGAAAAAAAAATCGTGACCTACGAAATTCGAAATTTGTGAACGAGAAAAAAAAAATTGTGACCTTAAAAATTGTGACTATGACTATAAACTTATGACCTGATTTGTGATTTGTGACCTAAAAAATTGTAACTTGTGACCATAATAAGCTGTGATCTAAAAAATTGTGACTTGTGACCATAAACAATAAAATATATATTAATTATGACCTGATTTTTGAAATAAAACCTTAAGCCCATGTTCTCTTTGCTGTTTTGAGATCGTTTTCTGTTTTTATTTTTGAAAACGCTAAAAACGCGTTCTCTTTACCATTTTCGAAAACGCATTTTAGAAAAAAAAAATTGTACACAAAATGCAAAACACCCAAAACCTCGTTTTGGACGTTTTGTGTGTATTTCGACAAAAAATTATCTTAATTTAGAACTAAGCTTAATATAAATTTTTTATTTTTTTTATTACTTTTTTTAGAATTATCCTAACTTGGAACTAAGCCTAAATAATTTTTTTTTTTTTTAAGAATTATCCTAATTTGGAACTAAGTTTAAATAAAGTTTTATTGAATTCAATATCAATGTTACAAAAAAAAAATTAAGTGAGAATTCTTGTTATTATATTTCAAAAAATGCAATGATAAATGGACTCTGGTGATTTTGAAAGAACTTGCATTTTCTGAATTTTAATAGTAGTAGAGCTTTTTCAAATCCCGAACCTGACCAAGCTGTGTTAATATAGACTCTTAATGCTCACATTAGTGTGTTGCATATAACCATGTTTTCAGTGTATTGTGAAAGGAAATTTGAGTTTGAATTAGTAATATTCTGCAAGCAAATTAATTAAAAATAATTAAGTAGTATTCTGCAAAATTTCAAACATAACGTGTTTTCCAGTTTTTCATTTTCAAAAACAGTTTTCAGAAATGACAAAACAAACGCGTTTTCAGCAAATTTGAAAACAAAAATGAAAACAGGAAATACAAAACATTTTCGAAAATGAAAATACAAAATAAAATACAAACAGAACGCCACCTAAGTTTCTTAATTTTGAAAATGTGTACTTTAAAAACCTCAGTTATGTATTCTTTCCTTGATCTTATCATATTATTGCTCCTATTTGGATCTGATTAAAATATAATTTTAATTTCAAGTCAAAATGATCAATAATTAATTTTAACTATTCATTTCATAGGATCCTTAACTTTTCAACGACGTATTTCATCAACTTCTATTACAATCTACTGAAAATCTGTTTTTAATTCCCACCAAACACGGGCTATCATATTACCTTATTCGCGCCGGTACATGAGAATGATCCCAAGTAAGGATGAATAACATTAATTATTGGGTTGCTAAACTAAGCACATCCATTGTGTTAGACAACCTTGCTAGACTTTTGTCAGGGGAACAAGTTTACCCCGAACCATGGACATATAGTGTCACTCGAAGCTATGAACCGAATTGATCTAAAGTAATCACGGAAGTCTCTAATGGAAGAGGCATATGCATAGTTATTTTCCACGTGTGGTTTAAATTAACTATTAGTCTAGTTGTACAATAAACTTGACAATGAGCTTGATCGTTGAGAGGTCAAGTTTAATGTGAGAGTAATCTCTTAAATTATACAATATGGAGTTTGCGCCAAACTCTATGCTCTTGTTGGGTTGGATTTTCATTCTATTAATTTTTACTTTTCAAAAAAATAAATGATGGATAAACGAGTAGTACTTATGAATAATATGAACTGTAATATTAAAATTATATTTAACTTTTGACTTTGAAAAATATTTTTTGAATGAAAGCAAAACCCAAACAAAGGATATAGCACTAAAAAGTAAATTGAGAGCTGAGAATTGATACTAATATTTCTCAATATTATGTCATTGCTATATTAGAAACATCTAGAAATACAATATTGGAAACGTACAAAAATTCCAGCTTCATATATGTAGTAATGTCTCCAAATATTTAAATATTTATTTGGAGAAGATTATTTGAAAAGAAAATAAGTTTTTCAAAAAATGCGCGGTTAAAAAAATTGAAACAATTATAATTCAAATGAAAAGTTAATTCAATAAAAAAATATATAATTGAAAATGAGTTTCATTTATTTTTCAAATAAGAAGTAAAGCATTCAAATCACACTGCACATTTAGAACCAAGAATTATTCTCACGTGTATAATATGGCTCCTTTCTTTAAAATTTATAATTCTAAATTATAATGGGCATAATTTCTCAAATCACTTTTCCATCACATAAAATTTCTCTTTTCAATTTTTAACCACACATCTTACTTAAAAAACCTAAATAATACATATTATAAATCAAATTTCATTTGTTTCCGTGGCCAAACGAGATAAAAGTTGGCCATTATGAACCAAAAGAAGAAAATACGAAAATAGAATGCAGAAATAAAATACTAATTTAATTTTATTGAGAGATAACCATGGATCATGAATATTTTAACATAAATTTATTCCTATTTATAGTGAAATGAAAATAATAACTTTCACAAGATAACATTAAACAATAACAACTATCAAATCTACATTATCTTGGACTTTATCTTCTCATTTTGTTGTATTATCCTATATATGAATTTGAATATCGTTATCTTATTTTATCTTCATCCTTTTTGATATTTTCTAACATAAGCCGTAAATTGTGTTGACGCTGAAAGCACAATTTGTTTTTAAAAGATTGAAAGTTGCTTAGATATTGATTTTGTGAAATCAACATTTTTTTTATCATCATTCTTGTAAAGATTTGTAACCCGTTGTTGTGTTGTGGATTCACATTTCTTTTTTGAGAATCTTGTGTATCTTATATTACATGGGTGGTGTATTTGAGAATTTTTTAGAGAATGAGCCAATGATTTGGACTTTTGATTGACAATGAATTCATACATTAATTTTTTATATGAATTTTTTTGTTGCTGTATTTTTTGAATTTTGTACGGGTAGGATTTTGATTTGTATTTTTTAATTCTGATATGATATATTTTGTGGAAGATAAAATGAGATGCGAATGGATTAATTTTTTTGGTGAAAATGATACTGAAATCATGATAAAAGAGAAAAATTGTGTTTATTGAATTTAACGTAAACACGATTTGTGATTACTCTGATTCTGATACCAAGAAGAAAATCCCAAAATAGAATGCGAAATAAAATACTAATTTAACTTTATTAAGTGATGACTAGGGGCCATGAATATTTTAACATAAATTGATTTCTCATTTTGTTGCGCTATCTTCTATTTGAATTTGAATTTTATTATCTCATTTTATCTCATCATTTTTTGATACATTTTCTAACACTAAAGACCACATAAATTGAAAAAAAAAAATAAAAAAATAATTATTATAATCTGAAAGATAAGATAGGAGAGAGCTGTTCTTACACACTTTTCTTTGTGATCCAAACTGTGCCACGTGTCATAGATTCATGAATGTATATTCCCATGAAATAGTCGGAGTCCCACATTGCGTTTGGTTGCTTCCCATTCTAATTGTGATTTTTCTCAACCAAAAACAAACCCTTCCACACAAAAATATGAATAAATAAAAATTGTGATAAAATAAAAATATCAAATGTTGTAATATTATAGACTTTTTCCCCATCTCCTTAAATGTTTTTTTTTTTTTTTAATAAATATATTATGTACTCCCTCATCTCATAAATAGGCTTCATTTTCTTATCCGAATTATATATATAGATTTTTTTTTATTGAGAAGTATTTATTTATTTATTTTTTTTATTAATGTACCCCTATTTATTACTTTCAATAATAATAGTTTTGATATTAATAAGGGTAAGTTAAAAATAATTTTTTTTGAAATGAATTGTGATTTTTAGGAGAATAGATGGTTGAAATTTGGTTGAAAAATTAAATATTGTGGGCTTGATTTTTTATAGATGATTGAGATTGAGTGCTGTAAAAAATGAGAAAATTTTAATAAAAGCAAAACAAACTCTAAATATGTTTTCTTAATTTGTAAAAAATCAAACAAGTCTATATAAATGGGACGAAGAGAGTAGTAAAAATTCAATTATGGGTATCAATGCCTCGAAAATATTATTACACATTGAAAAATAGAACATAGAATTTTGAAGTTTCATCTTAAAAAAATAAATCTTGTAAACAAGGAGTCGTCTAAACTTTTGTATATTATAAATTTTATTTTAGAAAATAAATACTCTAGAATATTAATTATAAATTTTTATATTCCTCCACTAAATCCAATTTAATGGGAAATTACCTATTCATGACAATTATTTTACATTTTTTATTTTCCAGTATTCTTGGGATGGGTGCCAATAGTGTGTTTTTTTTTTTTTTTTTTTTCAAGATAAATACATAAACGTTCCTCTAAATAACAAATGCCCATATCAAACCTTACACTCTGGGATGGGTGCCAATAGTGTTTTTTTTTTTTTTTTTTCAAGATAAATACATAAACCAATCCCTACTTTGTCTTTTTGGCGCAAAAATTACATCTTCAGTTCCTCTGATAACAAATGCCCATATCAAACCTTACACTCTGCTTATACATATATACATACATATACATACTACCACCATTTTTTTGAGTTTGGGAAAGCTTAGAGCTTCAGTATATAGTATAAACACATACGTACAGGATTTCCTGAAGTCATATATATCATAATAAGGTACGTAAGTAAGAATTTCTCTCCATAAATTTATGTGCATTTTTCCAGTACGTACGAAGATCATATGAGTTTTCTTTTGTGATCGTTTACTCGAATGCTAGAACAATAATATTTCTGATCTTATGATCGAATCGTGCTTTCCCATCCCGTTTCCGAATAAGAAAATAGAGTACAAAGTTTTCTTGCTAAATACATGTTGATAAAGTGGATTAAATAATAAGCGAGATTAGTAGGGAACAATACACACACACACACACACACGTTTGATAGTTATATATGTGTGTTAAGTGTTAACTAATATTGAATTATGGCTATTTTTTCCAATTATGATATTAGGTTTTGTTTGGTGGATATTAAAATTAGATTTTTAATATATTTTGATAAAAATTGATTTGTAATTGAATAGTTGTCCCATAAAATACACAGTTGAGATTGATTATTGATTTTTTACTTAGATTATACTCCCTCCGTCGCTTGAATACTATTTTCGTCCGTCCCACAAAGATAGACAACTTACTATGATGAGCATGTATTTAATTTTTCATTTCCTCGTATACTTCTAATTAATGTATATTTTATGTGGAGTTGAGTTTTTATCTTTCTTTAGAATGCCACCCATATATTTAAATTTGCTACATATACTTAATAATTATATTCACGTGATCAGCATTTGTTCAACCAAATAATGGAAAAAATTCACTACTATGTTTTTGACACATCTATATGTAAATCATTACGTAACTTCAACATGTACAATTAGTATTTTCTAAATATATTGGGTACATACCATGACCAGAGATCATAGGATGTCTTCAACTGTGAAAGGAGTGCTGGTACGCCCTGCTGCAAATGATGTACACGCTAGAAGACTGTTGAAAGAGAAATATGGGTATGCAGATCAAAATGATCATCTTTTCATGGCCAACCCGTCTTCTATTCTGGTTAGGAGGTGGTCGGGTCAGATTCGGGTCATTCGAATCCATGCAAATGGGATTTCAAATCCCAACCCGAAGCCCAAAAGAGAGCCCAACATTCTATCACAGGCAATACTCACCCCAGTATCAGATCCTACCCCAACTACTAGAAAGGTATTTAAATTAGAATTTCCTTTTATTTATTTATTTTTTAATATATGTTTGTAGAAATACATATATTATTATTCAAAATTGATAAAAAAAAAAAAAAAAAAAAAAAAAAAACCGTGTGATAAATGTATTTTTCTGGACATTACATACTTCTAATGACGTTCACATCTTGAAGACCCTGTGCAGATGCATGGGCATTGGGCTGCATAAAGCCAGGGGCGGCCCTGCTAGATATTCACATTAAATTTAAAGAAAAAAGAAAAAAACTCCCTTTTTTTGGATTACCTCATGAATAAAGGGATGAGTTCAACAAACCCACAAATGTGTATAAACTGCATGTATCTGCGGCACTTCTTTTGGCTTCATTTAGCCATTTGGCAATACTTAAACACGTACTCATATACGTGTTCATCAATGGGAGTCTCATATTCCCAGCTTGGGATAATACTGAAAAATCTGAACCCATTTTCTGGTACTTTTGATACTAGATTTTCTAAAATCATCATTGTTGTTTCCTCACCATGAAGGTAAATTTATAACTTTCTGCATTTTTTTATGCATATTTCTCTATTATGTTTTTTCTGCTTAAAGGTACTTTTTTAGATCATTAGATGTTTATTTGAACAACATGTATCATTGTCAGAAAAGCCAGATATTTTTGGGCCTAAACATGCTGTTGTATGCGGCTTTATGGGAAAAATTACTAAGAAGAATAGTTCACCTTGTGATCGAAACTTATGAGGGATAAGATTTAGTGCTTATTAGAAAAATCGAAAGCTTAAAAAATTGCTTAAGAGAGATCAATGTCAAGAATTAATTTTAACTGTACATTTCATTGATTCATCAATTTTTCAACCACACATTTTATTAACTTTTATCAAAATTTACTAAAAGTTTTACCGAAACTTTGTCGAATAAGCCCTTAGTTTGTAGTATTTTATCAAGAACAAATCATAGTTTGCCTCCGTTCCATTATTTTTAACTCATTTTTCTACATTACTCAATTTTAAGCACATATTTTAACAATAAAAAATTCTACACATAAACCTAATTTTTTTCTCATTTTCAACCACATAATATCCAATCAATCACTATTCAAAACTCTTCCACACACAATTTTAAGCCCTTAGTTTGTAGTATTTTAAGCCCTTAGTTTGTAGTATTTTATCAAGAACAAATCATAGTTTGCCTCCGTTTGATCCCCATTATTTTTAACTCATTTTTCTACATTACTCAATTTTAAGCACATATTTTAACAATAAAAAATTCTACACATAAACCTAATTTTCTTCTCATTTTCAACCACATAATATCCAATCAATCACTATTCAAAACTCTTCCACACACACCCACCCCCCCCCCCCCCAACCCACCAAATAATGGCAATAAACATAGGCAAATTGTTGGTATAGGTTAATTGTAGAAAGATTCAGCCTGTCAACTCAAAAAGTTTAGAAAGAATAAGACTTGGTTTGTAGGGTTGTTATTTCAAACAATAGTATGTTTGATTAGATAGTCGACCTCAAATTGATTAGGAATAGAACTTAAGTTTGTTGGCGCTATTACAATAGTATGTTTGATTAGATAGTTGACCTCAAATTTATTAGGAATAAAACTTAGTTTGTTGGCTCTATTACAATAGTATGTTTTAAG
Source organism: Ligustrum vulgare (assembly GCA_963555705.1). NCBI lineage: Eukaryota > Viridiplantae > Streptophyta > Magnoliopsida > Lamiales > Oleaceae > Ligustrum > Ligustrum vulgare. The sequence continues at coordinate 7,571,982 of OY743176.1, read as the reverse complement.
GAAATATTAGTTATTTATGTGACTGGAACTAATTACTGTGCTGATGAAAGATTCTCCTTAACTGCTTGGTTGAAGCCTTTTTTCCCCTGATGTTTTATTTTATGTTAACACCGGAATTCATTTTGCTTCGTTGTTCTTATAATGACTTGCTCTTTTTTGTTTGGAAAGCGTGTATTCACTTTCGGCAAGGGAAGGAGTGAAGGAAACAAGGGCATGAAATCCTTGGTAAGTCACTTAAAAATTTTCAATTGACTTTCCGAAGGGGATTTTAATCTATATATCTTCTGTAGTTAAGATTTACAGTTTTTGCTCATATTGCTTTCTTGTTCATCATGCATTACAATCGTGTGTTTAGAGTTTGGATTCGAATTCACCTGAAACTCTCATCAAAAAATTGTTCATGTACCTGGTTTAAAATATTAAGCTATTATAGAAGAATGCATTTATTACTCCAAATTTAGTCTTTCATTTTTAACATGCCGTCACACATAAGCGAGTTTTTTAAATTAAATGTGCAAAAAGTTCTATAATGTGTGGTAATGAGGCTTGAGCCCAAGATTTTTTGCGTGAATGTTGAACCAGTGATGCATCCAATTACGCAAATTAGGGACTATTTTGGTAGTTTTGTTATTTTAGTATCTTGAAGTGATTTTATATTTTCCATTTGATTAATGTTATGCTTATGGTGTCTTTCTTTCAATTACTATCTTAGATTATGGTCCTTGTTACGGTATTTTTGAGATTTTCCGTAGAATAGGATTATATGCACTGTAATATAAGACCACCATGTCTTTTGAAAGGAGGGACTTATGAAATGAAATTTGATGATATACCCTGCATCAACCACCTCATCTAGAACAAGAAGTATTAGACAGGGTACAAATTTATTTATTCAACTTTAGTTTTTGATGCTACTAGATTGTATTCCAACTTTAGTCGAAAGAACTTGTTGTTATTGAAATAATCTCTACTTTTCTTTTCTTAAAGTTGGGAGGAAAGGGTGCTAACCTTGCTGAAATGGCAAGCATTGGTTTGTCTGTGCCTCCGGGGCTAACCATCTCTACAGAAGCATGCCAGGAGTACCAGCAGATTGGTAAGAAGCTGCCACAAGGTTTGTGGGAAGAGATATTGGAAGGTCTAAAGATTGTGGAGGACGACATGGGAGCGTTCCTTGGGGACCCTTCCAAGCCTCTCCTTCTCTCCGTCAGATCTGGAGCTGCTGTAAGAGTCATTTTGCTGAAAACCTGACTATCTTAACTACCCAAAACTGAGTTTTAATAATATACTTTGCAATCATGTTTTCGTGTTTACATATGTTACTACAATAAACTTACCTTTCATTGTTTTTTAATCTTTTTATGAATGTGAAAAAATAGAGACAGTGAAAAATCATGCCGATTCTGCATGATGCCTAATGAATTATTCCTTGTTCCGTTTGTCAGAATTTTTCAATGTACGTGTTGCAAATATTTATTTTGATGGTCAATATAAAATTTAGGATGTGTGTCTTACATGATTAAAGTAGCTCTAAGGTCAATACTTTGTTAAAGTTGTATCTTTAGTCTCATATAGGGGATCCTTTAAACAATTAGTATAACCACAGAAAGAAAAGATGTTGCATGATGAACAATTATCTTAATCTTACATTGATGAATTTGTTTGGTATACATTTAGATTTCTATGCCCGGCATGATGGATACTGTCCTAAATCTTGGACTCAATGATGAAGTAGTTGAAGGTTTGGCTGCGAAAAGTGGAGAGCGGTTTGCATATGATTCTTTTAGACGGTTCCTGGACATGTTTGGAAATGTTGTAAGTTTTCACTCTGATGCCATAAACTTCTTCCGTAAAGAACATATGATTCACAATCCAGTATTTCAATTTATTCTCATTATCAACATTTTAGCCTAACATTTATTACAACTAATGTAATTTGAATTGAAAAGTGAACAGTACTAATGTATTTTTCTATTACGTCTCATTGGATTGAAGGTAATGGGCATTTCACATTCATTATTCGAGGAAAAGTTAGAAAAGATGAAGTCTGAAAAAGGTCTAAATCTCGACACCCATCTAACATCCTCTGATCTTAAAGAGCTGGTAGAACAATACAAGGATGTCTATGTTGAAGCCAAGGGTGAAAAGTTTCCTTCAGGTACCATGTATGATCAATAGCATTCACTGAGTTAGGTTTGATTCTGAGAGTAATTTTGTGGTTTTTGCACTTAAACATTTTTATTGTGTTTGTATCCATCTGCAGAGCCAAAAAAGCAGTTAGAGTTGGCTGTGAAAGCGGTTTTCGATTCATGGGATAGTCCGAGGGCCATTAAATATCGAAGCATTAACCAAATAACTGGTTTGAAGGGAACTGCTGTAAACATTCAGTGTATGGTATTTGGGAACATGGGAAATACTTCGGGAACAGGTGTTCTCTTCACTAGGAACCCGAGCACGGGTGAGAAGAAGCTGTATGGGGAGTTTCTAATCAATGCCCAGGTCTCAATTATTAGTTTCCTTTCGATTCATTTCGTAATGTATGTGTTGATCTGGCTATTTGAAAATGTTAATGTGGCTGAGCCGATAAACATATTTTTTAGGGTGAAGATGTTGTTGCTGGAATACGGACACCAGAGGACTTGGACACCATGAAGAACTGTATGCCTGAAGCTTACAAGGAGCTGGTTGAGAACTGCGAAATATTAGAGCGGCATTACAAAGATATGATGGTAATCTTCCGTATATACATTATATTATGAAATGTTTGGTTTCTTGGTTTTTGGTTCTTGATTTCTGATCTTGATCTCATTTCGACGTGAATAATATAAATGACAATAACTATGGCTCTAATTGGTTTCAATAAAGCTTCCAAGAAGACACAGATAATCCTGATGTGATCATCTGCATGCACTGTAACCTACAGGACATTGAGTTTACCGTCCAAGAAAATCGGCTTTGGATGTTGCAGTGCAGATCGGGAAAGCGTACAGGTAAAGGCGCTGTAAAAATTGCCGTAGACATGGTTAATGAAGGACTTGTTGATACTCGCACTGCAGTGAAGATGGTGGAACCCCAACATCTCGATCAACTTCTGCATCCACAGGTATAAGCATGCTAGCAAGGTTTGCTGTTGGTTATAGACTTATAGTACATTTTGGTATGCAATACTCGAGAGCAATGTGATTTAATTTTATTGCCAATTGCAAACATGACATTCTTGCTATAACTGACACAATTCACATTTTCATACACAAACACTCATTTATTCATAAATTACATTTTGTTTGGAACTGGACGGATCCTCCTTACTAAGAAAATTTCAAGAAGACAAAAATAAATATGGAAGAATAACGACACAAGATTTATGTAGAAAACTCCAAAAACTGGGAAAAAAATCACAGGCTGCCAAAAACAAAGATTTTCCACCGTATGAAAATTGTTACAATTATATAGTATCTCACGCATACAATGACCCAATTATGACACTCACTAAGCTTACTACACTCAAAATTATATTAATTTTGGAAAAAATATTCAAAGAGAACTTGTGAATGTTACACTTAGATTCTTCAATTTCTTGGAGTGTCTTAGGCGATTAGTAGGCACCTCTATTCGCAGTGCTTCTCGCCCGAAAATTTGCACCATATTTGCATGCAAATCTTACCAAATTCAACAAAGGATTGTAATTTGTAACAGGCTGCATGTATTACACAAAAGGCTTCAAATCATGGTAGAATGCTATTCAAAGCTACTGTAGATCGTCAACTTGCTGTCCAACATAAATGCATTTATGGTCTCACATGAGCCAATTTCTTGCACTTGATGCAATTTTGGCTGCGTATGGGCCAATTTCCCAACATATTTGACACAAGACTACTCTACGCATTTGACACAAAACTACTCTTTCTCATATGTAGTAATATCCTGGAAAATTAATTTTTTGCAAAGTAACCTGTGATGTGGTTCTAAAAATGAACGCTCCTTAAGCTAAAAAAGTACTTGTCATTCTTAATAACTTCATTTTCTATCTTTGGCTTAGTTTGAGGATCCATCTGCTTACAAAGAAAAAGTGATAGCGAAGGGCTTGCCTGCATCTCCAGGAGCAGCAGTGGGGCAAGTTGTGTTTAGTGCTGAAGATGCTGAAGCATGGCAGGCACAAGGAAAAAGTGTCATTCTTGTAAGATAATCAACTTTAGCCCTTAGATAATGTGACTAAACACATTGGTTCTCGTCCATCTTCACCAGATCATGAGTTTGCTTTATGGATTTTTTTTATTTGTTTTGCAGTATTCTAATGTCTCAAAAATATCTATCCTTTTCATATATGATGTTTCGCATTAATTATATGTTACATGTTTAGGTTGCATACAATGCTATCTGTCCCTTTTCGTTGACGTGTTTGAAATGTGTTCTTTAGGCCTCTTTGAATTGCCAGTAAAAAATCTAAAAATCATGTGGGATATAATATATTGAGCGTGTTCAGTTGGGATGATGTAAAGCGCCAAAAAAAAAAAAAGGGCATTTACCTTCTGCAGTCAACATATATACAAACAATTGGATAAGATTGCTATGGTTGCATAGTAGACTTCTTGTAGCGCCCCGAGTTCCGTATACCCGATTCACTACGTCATTTTCTGTCTAAATTTTTTCGAATAATATTTTTGCGGAAGAAATAGTTGAAATTCATTTTTTTGGCAACATTAAATAAACTGTAATGGCCGCTAAAATTGAAAACATTTATGAAACCATTTGAAATAGTAAATCGAACCATTAATATTGTAAAGAAATTGCCAATATCATAATTTCTCAAATAAATGAACTTCTCTAAATTATTCGGTTGTTTGGAAAATACGAAAATCATTAACGTCAAACTTTCAACCGTTCAACGATTATTGCCACCATCATTCATCGCTCGCCACCGTCTCCGAAATCTGCAAAACTGTTAAAAGTAGGGTGAGTATTTCATGGGGGAAATACTCAGTAGACTCATCGCAAATTAATTTAATTTATAAGATGATTAAACACATAAATCCCGGCTCTTTATAAAACGGGCATTGATAGAGCTTCTTTATAAAACTGCTCTTGATAAAACTCATATTGTGCATTACAGCACGGGACATATTTTGCAAATCATATGCTCTTTGAAAACATCTCTTTGAAAACAGTTCTTTGAAAACCATATACTTATAAAACATTTTAATTATGCCAAGCATAATTTCTTTTGAAAGCATAACATAAGATAGGATTGAAATCCTCATAAACATAAGAAGACACAAGAACTTTACCGAACTTAGGTGGCAAGAATTCTTATGCAGTAAAATCATAATAACAGTAAGTTTTCATCATAACATAGGATAATATCGAAATCCTCGTAAACATAAGAATTTTACCGAACTTAGGTGGCAAGAATTCTTATGTAGTAAGTCATAATAACAGTAAGATCATAATAACAGTAAGATCATAATAACAGTAAGATCATAATAACAGTAAGATCATAATAACAGTAAGTATACCAAAACATAATTCATGAAATTCATAGGGATCATTTCCATCATAACATAAGATAGGATCGAAATCCTCATAAACATACGCGACAGGAATTTTACCGAACTTAGGTGGTAAATCCTCATAAACATATGGAAAGGCAGGAATTTTACCGAACTTAGGTGGTAAATCCTCATAAACTTATGGAGACACAGAATTCTACCGAACTTAGGTGGTAAGAATTCTTATGCGTAGCAATGATCCAAAACATATAAAACATTATCGTAAAAACATAGGGTATACTTACTTTTCATAAAACATACTTAATTTTCTTGAAAATTGACTTTCACAAGTCACATGACATTTATATGAAATCATAATTTAAATCAATTAATAAGTGCGAGTCTACCTCAAATCTGACGAGTGCAAAGTTGAGCGGGAATGACTTCAATTTCTTTAAATTCTCCGTACGCTTCGTCTTAGCCAATAAGTCACTTTAGTATATCGAATATATAGTTCAAAATGATAAATTATAATTTGAGGACTAAAATTGATGTTTTGAAAGTTGAGGGATTAAAATGAATACTTTTGAAAGTTCAGGGACTAAAATAGATATTTTGAAAGTTAAGGGACTAAAATGAATACTTTTAAAACTTGGGCTTAAAAGTAAATCAGCAGGTACTGAAATAAAAGAGTTTAAAGTTAAAGGGCTGAAGTAAATCATTTTAAAGCTTTGAGGCTGAAATGGATGAGTTTAAAACAGTAGGGACTGAATTAAAACAATTTAAAACATCAGGGACTGATTTGCAAATTCTGGAAATATATCATTCAGATCTTTTACTCTCTCTCATTCATATCGATTTCACTCTCTCTCTCTCACAACTCGATCCAAGCTCTCTCTCTCTACCATTCTCTCACTCTCACGAAACGGAGGCTGCGAAGATCTGATTCTCCGATCTACAGTCGGCGATGTGCCGGCGTAAGGTGCGGCAAAGAAGGGGTTCCGGTTTTGAAAGAGTTTGGTGTGAGATGGGGATAAAAACCGAGGCTAAACTAGGCTTGAATCGCGATTAATCTCCGGTATTAAATCTGGCAGCGAAGGGCTTAAGGTTGAGGTAAGTATTTGGGTATTCTATTTCTTTGGTTTTGGGTTTTGTTTTGGGTTTTGATTTGGGGATTGTGGAGTTGAAATTTTGGGTCGGAGGTTACGGTGGTGCGCGGACTTGGGCAGTATTGCAGCGGTGGTGGTGTGATGAAGCTGGGTGGCCGCCGTGATGAAAATGATTGATTTCCTGTGGTTTGTGTATTCGGCTATGGGTTGCAGGTCGTGACTGTGGAGGTTGGTGACTGGTGGTCCAATTAGTTGTTCGGTGATAAACTGTGGTGATGGATTGTTGATGATGATGCAGTGTAGATGGTGGCTGGTGATGTTGATTTTTTTGCAGTGATGAAACAGTGATGGCTTGCTGTTTCGGTTAGTTGCAAATTTGGCAGTGGTGGGTTTTGAATTGATAACTGTTGTGATGTCCTTAGGTGAATACGGTGAAACTGCCATTGGTGTTTCTTTGTTTGAGTAATGGTTATGAGTTGTAGTTGCTGCTGCAGATGGTTGGCGATGGCTGGATTGAGGAGTGCTGGTTGACCGTGGCTTTATGAATTGGCTGTGAATTGATTTCTTGGAGGTGTGACTGAGTTGTGTGATGGTGATTGAGGGTAGTGAACTGTGATGGTGGCTATTGTGTGATCGATATTGGAGGTTGGTAATGGAGCTGCTGGTGGTTCGCTGGTGCTGGTGATGAGATGATGAAGATGGGTTGTGAAATGGATGTTGAATTGGAGAGGCAGGGGAGAAGTGTGGGCTAGACTATAAAAGGGGAGGAGGAAGATGACTTTCGGCGATAAAGGAAAAAGGTGCAGGGTTGTGGGGTTGGTCAGTGATGATGATAAAGATTCACAATCATTCAGGGTTGTGGGGTGATGTATAAAGAGAGGAGGCATATGACTTGAAAAGAAAAAAGAAAGAAAAGAAAATGGTTAATAGGGAACATGGGAAACATTAGAATAGAGGAAAAATCGTGGGTGGAAATGTAGGTTGGATAAATTTTTGATTATGATAAATATTGGACTAACTTTGATTATGAAACGTATTTAAAACAGATACATTTTGGACTGAAAATGAATTTGAAAATAAATAAATATTGATATAAAAATTGAATTACGTATTTGGACTTAAAATAATTTGAATAAGGAAAATTGAGATATTTTAATAAATTTGGAATTCAAAATGATTTTGAAAATAATACTTTGAATAAATAATTAAAATAACATAATTTTAGAAATTCGGATTTTAATTTAAAATCGAACAATTCGATATTTCTTGACTTGGCTAGACGAATCCGTCGCGGCGTTGACTTCAAAATAATAAATGAAATAGTAGCGACACGATTTTCTAAATATTAAAATAATTATTTATTGCATAAAAATTCTGGATCGCTATAATCTTACCTCCTTAAAATAATTTCGTCCTCGAAATTAAACTTACTTAATCTTATAATTTCTGAATACTTAATCAGAATCTCTTCTTCTTATCATCGAATATTCTCAAAATAATCAAAACAATTCCTGAATATTTTCTCTACGTAAAATACCCAAACATATCAACATAATATCATCAACTTATCTTTTCAATATTTGTAACCCAAAATTCAGTAAACAAATATCTCCCAAAACTAAGATTCTATACTTAAATGTCACCACATTTCCTGCAAAGTATTTCTTTCACTTGTATATACGTATGAATTCTGATTCAATACGGTACTCATTTTACTTTTGTATCATCACACTATACCAAGATTATCATTATTAAAACAAAATATCAGTACCCATAATCCAAGAAAATATTCCAAATCTTCAATCAAATCTCCTTTATCGATAAAATTTAACAGCGCATTACTTCTTGTCTCCTCTTATCATTAAAATAATCCTGCGCTTTCTTGCTGGTCATAACATCACGCGGATTCACTCAGATCCTTTGCGCTTTTAAATAGTTCATGCTGGGAAGAGGTTGAATCATCAAACAATGGATATCATCCTTTCTAACATTCGCAAGTATTATTCCAGTCTTCCTATGAATGATCTGAGAAAGATCTATAGAATAAGGCTCGAAAGATTGAGGTTGCTAATGGCTCATGATATTCCAGAAGATGTTCGCTGGTTGATAGAAGCAAAGGTTCGACTATCTGGTGAATTACCATCAACATTTCCAAAACATATGCCTGGTTTAGGCAAAAGCACGTTCGCAAAGAAACGAAGAGCAAAAAGACTGGGTGGTTGCTACAAATGTGCTCGTTGGAACTGTAATACACGTTGCAAATCAGTAGGATATTCTTCTACTAATCGGGATGATAAAATCGAATTCATAAAGGGTGGACTGAGTAAGGAGTCTTTGGATGATATTCGACTGACTCTTGAGACGCACCCAAGTGGTTATGTACAACGTGAACTTCTCTCCTTATACGCTCAGTTTAACGAGGACAAAAATCGTTATAGTCTCCAAAATATAATATCGAAAGATCCTGTTTGCCAGTCTGTTTTACAAAATGAGGCTTCTGGCAGTTCAGCAATGATATAAGGTAAATCTTTTTAAAATATTTTGCTGCTTTCTTTCACGCGTTTTGGAAATAAAATATATTTTCCTTTCTCGAGGTTTGATAAAGCTGGAAATAAATATTTAATCGCCGAAAGATGACAGCCTCGATACGATAAAAATATTCAAAAGTGGGCTGATTTTGTCAAAAGTAAATCTTTACTTTTTCAGAATCAATCAAAAACAGTAAATTTTTCCGGCTTTAAATAGTCAAACATATTTCATAGTTCAGGCATCCCAAAATCACATCTTCTTCGTAAGTTTTCTCTTCTATACTATCAAAGATGGAAGCACCAAAACTTCGACAAATCAAAACTATTTGTGTATTTTGTGGATCAAAAGTAGGGAAAGGCTTCGGTTATCTAGAAGCGGCTGTAGATCTTGGAAAGAAACTGGGGGAAAAAGGTATCACTCTTGTATATGGGGGTGGTAGCAGTGGTCTAATGGGTTGCGTTTCCCAATCTGCTCTTGCAGAGAAATCAAAAGTAATCGGTGTTATACCTGTCCCTTTGGTAGATGTTGCAGGCAAAACACGAGGGCATGAAGTTCAAACCTTATCCATCCATGAACGCATAACTTGTATGCTATATGGTTCTGATGCCTTTATAGCCCTGCCCGGAGGTTTTGGTACCTTAGAAGAAATCTTTAACATTACCTCGTGGGCTCAACTAGATCTCCATACTAAGCCTATTGGGCTTCTGAATGTTAACAATTTCTTTGATGGTTTGTTAACCTTTCTTGATTATGCTGTGGAACAGGGATTCATCTCTCCATTTTCCAGAAGGCTTCTTATTTCTGCTCCTACTATTGATGAACTACTGGATAAGCTGCAGTCATATATCTCAATACAAGATCCAGCAGGAGTTAAGATAGATTGGTCGCAAGGAAGGGGAATCAAGCGAAAATGGAGTCCGGTTAATGTAAACTTAACTCTTTGAATCTTAGAATAGGTGGGGGTAGAGTACGGAGTATTCTCACTCTCGAGACACCCCTCCATTTACTAGGATTTCCTTCATGTTTAAATCTTGTGTGTACTTCAAAGATTCCAGGTGGTAGATTACGGAGTATTCTTACTCTCGAAACACACCTCTTTGAAGGTTTCTTTATTTCCTCAAAAGATCAGAGGTGGTAGGATACGGCTACTCCGGAAACACATCTCTCATTCTGAGGATCTTTCCATGTTTTATCTCTTATGCTTTCGTGTGTTTCATGTATTCCTTTCCAGTGTGACTCTTGTGTGTTCTCCTTATGAGAAAATAATAAAATCTCTGCTATCATCTACTAAATCTCGTTTGTGATGTAAATAATCTTGCATGTCTAACCTTAATTCCTTTAGTGGATGCTTATCATATTATGCTCTTAATTCCAAATGATAAAATTCTGGATAGAGTCTCCCTTGTAATTTGGACTTATTCCAAACCATAAGCATACTTCATAACTCACAATAATAAATAACTCCACATTTGATCACAACGATCTAAAAATATTGAAAATAATTCTAACACTTCAATATCATCAAAATATCCCATAATTCAATTCATAATTCCTCAACATAGAAATTTCAAATCATATTTTTTTTTCAATATCACAATATTACTTCCTTCCATACCTTAATTGGCTCAAAAGTTACTCATACTTATAAATATATGCCATAAATCATGTTCCCAAAATTTATTCACAAAGCCAAACTTCATAATAAATTTCTCTTCAACATAGAGGCATAATAAATTAACTCAACATAATATCCATTACTTAATTCTCAATAAAATCATATTATTCCCATTATGCTCAACACTCGTTTTCTTTCTTAAAAATTTCTCATAATCATACATTAAAGCATATAAGTTATGACAAAGCATAACAACATCATTATTTTCGAAGAAATACATTCTTATTTCTCATAAATCATAAGTATCCGAAATACTCTTCATTCTTTCTCATAAATTAGTAAAATGAGTATTCGAAATACTGAAATAACTTTAAACATCATAAACTTCTTTACCTCGGAGTTGGTGGAACGAAATGATGGCAGTGGCAATCTTCATAAATAAAAATCTTATAATGGAAAATATTTCTTAAAATTCTTTTTGAAAATTTTACCAGTCTACAGAAACGCAGACTAGCTCTGATACCAACTTGTAGCGCCCCGAGTTCCGTATACCCGATTCACTACGTCATTTTCTGTCTAAATTTTTTCGAATAATATTTTTTGCGGAAGAAATAGTTGAAATTCATTTTTTTGGCAACATTAAATAAACTGTAATGGCCGCTAAAATTGAAAACATTTATGAAACCATTTGAAATAGTAAATCGAACCATTAATATTGTAAAGAAATTGCCAATATCATAATTTCTCAAATAAATGAACTTCTCTAAATTATTCGGTTGTTTGGAAAATACGAAAATCATTAACGTCAAACTTTCAACCGTTCAACGATTATTGCCACCATCATTCATCGCTCGCCACCGTCTCCGAAATCTGCAAAACTGTTAAAAGTAGGGTGAGTATTTCATGGGGGAAATACTCAGTAGACTCATCGCAAATTAATTTAATTTATAAGATGATTAAACACATAAATCCCGGCTCTTTATAAAACGGGCATTGATAGAGCTTCTTTATAAAACTGCTCTTGATAAAACTCATATTGTGCATTACAGCACGGGACATATTTTGCAAATCATATGCTCTTTGAAAACATCTCTTTGAAAACAGTTCTTTGAAAACCATATACTTATAAAACATTTTAATTATGCCAAGCATAATTTCTTTTGAAAGCATAACATAAGATAGGATTGAAATCCTCATAAACATAAGAAGACACAAGAACTTTACCGAACTTAGGTGGCAAGAATTCTTATGCAGTAAAATCATAATAACAGTAAGTTTTCATCATAACATAGGATAATATCGAAATCCTCGTAAACATAAGAATTTTACCGAACTTAGGTGGCAAGAATTCTTATGTAGTAAGTCATAATAACAGTAAGATCATAATAACAGTAAGATCATAATAACAGTAAGATCATAATAACAGTAAGATCATAATAACAGTAAGTATACCAAAACATAATTCATGAAATTCATAGGGATCATTTCCATCATAACATAAGATAGGATCGAAATCCTCATAAACATACGCGACAGGAATTTTACCGAACTTAGGTGGTAAATCCTCATAAACATATGGAAAGGCAGGAATTTTACCGAACTTAGGTGGTAAATCCTCATAAACTTATGGAGACACAGAATTCTACCGAACTTAGGTGGTAAGAATTCTTATGCGTAGCAATGATCCAAAACATATAAAACATTATCGTAAAAACATAGGGTATACTTACTTTTCATAAAACATACTTAATTTTCTTGAAAATTGACTTTCACAAGTCACATGACATTTATATGAAATCATAATTTAAATCAATTAATAAGTGCGAGTCTACCTCAAATCTGACGAGTGCAAAGTTGAGCGGGAATGACTTCAATTTCTTTAAATTCTCCGTACGCTTCGTCTTAGCCAATAAGTCACTTTAGTATATCGAATATATAGTTCAAAATGATAAATTATAATTTGAGGACTAAAATTGATGTTTTGAAAGTTGAGGGATTAAAATGAATACTTTTGAAAGTTCAGGGACTAAAATAGATATTTTGAAAGTTAAGGGACTAAAATGAATACTTTTAAAACTTGGGCTTAAAAGTAAATCAGCAGGTACTGAAATAAAAGAGTTTAAAGTTAAAGGGCTGAAGTAAATCATTTTAAAGCTTTGAGGCTGAAATGGATGAGTTTAAAACAGTAGGGACTGAATTAAAACAATTTAAAACATCAGGGACTGATTTGCAAATTCTGGAAATATATCATTCAGATCTTTTACTCTCTCTCATTCATATCGATTTCACTCTCTCTCTCTCACAACTCGATCCAAGCTCTCTCTCTCTACCATTCTCTCACTCTCACGAAACGGAGGCTGCGAAGATCTGATTCTCCGATCTACAGTCGGCGATGTGCCGGCGTAAGGTGCGGCAAAGAAGGGGTTCCGGTTTTGAAAGAGTTTGGTGTGAGATGGGGATAAAAACCGAGGCTAAACTAGGCTTGAATCGCGATTAATCTCCGGTATTAAATCTGGCAGCGAAGGGCTTAAGGTTGAGGTAAGTATTTGGGTATTCTATTTCTTTGGTTTTGGGTTTTGTTTTGGGTTTTGATTTGGGGATTGTGGAGTTGAAATTTTGGGTCGGAGGTTACGGTGGTGCGCGGACTTGGGCAGTATTGCAGCGGTGGTGGTGTGATGAAGCTGGGTGGCCGCCGTGATGAAAATGATTGATTTCCTGTGGTTTGTGTATTCGGCTATGGGTTGCAGGTCGTGACTGTGGAGGTTGGTGACTGGTGGTCCAATTAGTTGTTCGGTGATAAACTGTGGTGATGGATTGTTGATGATGATGCAGTGTAGATGGTGGCTGGTGATGTTGATTTTTTTGCAGTGATGAAACAGTGATGGCTTGCTGTTTCGGTTAGTTGCAAATTTGGCAGTGGTGGGTTTTGAATTGATAACTGTTGTGATGTCCTTAGGTGAATACGGTGAAACTGCCATTGGTGTTTCTTTGTTTGAGTAATGGTTATGAGTTGTAGTTGCTGCTGCAGATGGTTGGCGATGGCTGGATTGAGGAGTGCTGGTTGACCGTGGCTTTATGAATTGGCTGTGAATTGATTTCTTGGAGGTGTGACTGAGTTGTGTGATGGTGATTGAGGGTAGTGAACTGTGATGGTGGCTATTGTGTGATCGATATTGGAGGTTGGTAATGGAGCTGCTGGTGGTTCGCTGGTGCTGGTGATGAGATGATGAAGATGGGTTGTGAAATGGATGTTGAATTGGAGAGGCAGGGGAGAAGTGTGGGCTAGACTATAAAAGGGGAGGAGGAAGATGACTTTCGGCGATAAAGGAAAAAGGTGCAGGGTTGTGGGGTTGGTCAGTGATGATGATAAAGATTCACAATCATTCAGGGTTGTGGGGTGATGTATAAAGAGAGGAGGCATATGACTTGAAAAGAAAAAAAAAAGAAAAGAAAATGGTTAATAGGGAACATGGGAAACATTAGAATAGAGGAAAAATCGTGGGTGGAAATGTAGGTTGGATAAATTTTTGATTATGATAAATATTGGACTAACTTTGATTATGAAACGTATTTAAAACAGATACATTTTGGACTGAAAATGAATTTGAAAATAAATAAATATTGATATAAAAATTGAATTACGTATTTGGACTTAAAATAATTTGAATAAGGAAAATTGAGATATTTTAATAAATTTGGAATTCAAAATGATTTTGAAAATAATACTTTGAATAAATAATTAAAATAACATAATTTTAGAAATTCGGATTTTAATTTAAAATCGAACAATTCGATATTTCTTGACTTGGCTAGACGAATCCGTCGCGGCGTTGACTTCAAAATAATAAATGAAATAGTAGCGACACGATTTTCTAAATATTAAAATAATTATTTATTGCATAAAAATTCTGGATCGCTATACTTCTTCTCAGTTAGTATCAAGAAATCTGCTTGAACCTTACATTATTTATACTAAATTCATTTATTCAACTCACTGATCCTGTTTTCAATGTTAAAACCGAACTTTCCCCCGATATCCAATGGTAATGGCTGAAGGTGAGAACCGAGACAAGTCCAGAGGACGTTGGAGGCATGCACGCAGCTGTAGGAATTTTGACTGCCAGAGGTGGCATGACATCTCATGCAGCCGTGGTAGCACGAGGCTGGGGAAAATGTTGTGTTTCTGGTTGTTCTGATATCCGTGTGAACGATTATGAGAAGGTCCGTAAAATACGTATTCTTTGAATGACATACTTATTATTTTAGTGGTTTTAAGTTTTTACTGTTTCATTTCATTTCAGGTTCTGATGGTTAGAGGGGAAGTAATAAATGAAGGAGAGTGGATATCATTGAATGGTTCTACAGGTGAAGTTATCTTGGGTAAACAGCCACTTTCTCCTCCTGCTATGACAGGGGATTTGGAGATTTTCATGTCGTGGGCAGATGAGATTAGACGAATCAAGGTGTTATAAACATTCATAAATTAGTTTCATTCTATCCTTATTATATTTCGGAATATTAAACGTTTGAAGTCTGTAATAGGTTATGGCAAATGCTGACACGCCCGAGGATGCACTAACAGCTCGAAATAATGGAGCTCAAGGAATTGGTTTGTGTAGGACAGAGCATATGGTAAGCATTTCCAAGTTTTTGCCGGTAGTATTCTTTCTTATCAGAAGTCTAAAAACTGTATTCAAACAAGAATTCTTCAACGCCTTATATAAGCTTTTAAAAGATAAAAACTGAGAAGTGCTGTTAGTTTTCGCACCTTTTAAGGTTCTCTAGGGAATTTGAATGATAAAAACCTTTGAAGAAGTGTGATGAACAATCTTTTTTGGTGTGTACTGATGTTATAGATTAAGTCACAGTCCTTAACTCTGAGATAATTCTAAATAGAAAAAGCAAGCAATAAAAAGTTAAAGTGCTCACAGATTTATTGCGGTTCATGGGAGCTTACCGTTGCACCTTTTCGCTATAATGGAGAAGAAGTAGGGTATAACACCTCTCACACGCCGAAAATGATCACATAAATAATCTTATGTCATAATTTTAGAAGATCTAATTAAATGTATAAATATATGATCCCAAAAAAGCTACACCTAAAATTTTGCGGTCAAGGGGATAAGTGTACAATATGATTAGACTTTATACACTCGAACTATTAGGACCAATTTGAAATGGATGCAACTACATCATTGCAATTGGAAACCTATAAATTTCAGTGCAAGTAGTGAATAAAGGCAGTTTTTGCAATTGCAATTGTAATTGCTGAATTGCATCTACGCATTCTTTTGTGCCTGTAGATATAGTGTATTGCATGCCGGATGAAAGGTTTGACAGCATTGATGTTGTATTTGTTTCAGTTCTTTGCTTCTGACGAGAGGATTAAGGCCATAAGAAAGATGATAATGTCAGTTACACCTGAACAAAGGAAGGAAGCCTTAGACCTTTTGCTACCTTACCAACGAGCCGACTTTGAGGGAATTTTCCGTGCAATGGATGGTACTTTATGTCTTCAGCGATTTTTTGTCTTGATAAGAGTAATGCTATTACTAGAAACCGCAAATGGACAATCATCTGTCTAGCAGTGGCGTCATTGACACCTACTCCATTGAATTAAAATGCATCCCTCAACTTCATTGGAGAATATGGTAGTGCCATAGTGACCCAACTGTTTCATAGATTGTTGTCCATCTACAATGCTTACAAATAGTATTTTTCCTTGTTTATTGTAAAATGGAATAAAAATCTGAAAGTAAGGTGTCATATACAGATGGAAGAAATAAAGTAACGTATATACCTCATTGGTTAAGGTGGATTTTACACTAGTACCGTATAATACTAAAAAAGAAAAGTAGCTAAAATGTTTGTTTATAATGAAGTCCAATCATTTCGGTACTGTTTACCAAACACGCTCTAGATAGCCACCTGAGTTGGCAAATGCTGTATCCCTTAATATATTTCCTTTAAATTTTCAGGTCTTCCAGTGACAATCAGACTTTTGGATCCTCCACTTCATGAATTTCTACCAGAAGGTGACCTAAAACAGATTGTTGGTGAACTAACCACTGAGACGGGCATGAATGAAGATGAGGTTTACTCAAGGATTGAGAAATTATCAGAAGTTAATCCTATGCTTGGATTTCGAGGATGCAGGTCTGATACTTTTTGTCCATCTTATAAATGAAGTGTGCGGTATGTCGACTCTATTAAATATAATTGTTAATTCATGACTTGAGAATAGATAAACACGTGGGGATTTGCTTTTTATCAACATTATTATATTATATGAATCTACATTTCCTTTTGTCATCATGGTAATAGTCGAATAATTATCATGTATGCGTCTGCCACCTATTATTAGCAGCAACTCAGCTAATGTTTGGTATATTTCCTAGTATACATGAATTTTATTTTACTATAACAGTATGTCTAGAATTAAATCTCATTTCGGGGTTTTATTAAATTTCGACAGGCTAGGGATATCATATCCGGAGTTGACAGAAATGCAGGTTCGTGCAATATTTCAAGCTGCCATCTCTATGACCAACCAAGGCATTACTGTCCTTCCAGAGATAATGGTTCCTCTAATTGGTACACCTCAGGCATGTCATATCATTTTTTCCTATTTTGTAGTCAACGCGTATAACAAATAGAGTGCTACAAAAAATATACAATTTAACAAATATCTCCTATGTTCATAACCTTGAAAATAGAAGCTAGTCCAGAAACTGATACATTATGTGTATCAATGGTGCCAGGAACTGAGTCATCAGGTGGGTTTAATTCGTGGTGTTGCAAAGAAAGTGTTCTCTGAGGTGGGAACCTCGTTGAGCTATAAGGTGGGCACCATGATAGAAGTTCCCCGAGCTGCTTTAGTTGCAGATGAGGTAATGTGGATATAATTCGGGGATTATTTATATCACTACACATTCTTTAAATCAAGAACAATGCCTGAATTTATTTTTTTTATTTCGAAGTTTGCAACTCAACATAAGACATGACATGTCCTGATTATGAACCTTTTTTTTTTTTGGGTTATGCATTTTGATGCTTATCAATAGATTGCAGAGGAAGCCGAATTCTTCTCCTTTGGGACAAATGATCTTACGCAGATGACATTTGGGTACAGTAGAGACGATGTTGGCAAGTTTCTTCCTATATATTTGTCTAAGGGAATTCTCCAAAATGATCCGTTTGAGGTTAGTAGTCAGTTCTGTGGTAGCATCCAAACCTCTTGGAACAAATGGGAACTTATTGTATCCTAAATAAATGATCGGCATCTCGTCTAGGTACTCGATCAGAAAGGTGTTGGTCAACTCATCAAGTTAGCCACAGAAAAAGGTCGTGCAGCCAGGCCAAGCCTGAAGGTGATTATCATCATCATTGATATACCGTGTCAAATGCATGAATTAGCCTCTGTTTGATAAATCGTTTATAAGCTGTTGTTTATAAAAACTAAAAAGCGACATGTCAATATTTCATAGATCCATTTTTTTTTTTTTTTTGAAAAATCAAAAATGGTGAGCGAGAATCTTTGACTAACTGAAATTGTTGACTTTTCGTAAAAATAAACCAATGAGATGTCATGTGGTTTTTGGTTTTTACCAAACAGAGGCTAATGGTATAATAGCAGGATAGTAAAACTTTTGCAAAGTAAGTTTTTTGCTAAAATATTGTTTATTATATTGTCGTCTGTCGAGCATTGCGTAGACATGCACTATCTATGCGGCATCAGTGGACCTCTTAACTGGTTTGGTAAATTGCAGGTTGGAATTTGTGGAGAGCATGGTGGGGAGCCTTCTTCTGTGGCCTTCTTTGCAGAGGCTGGACTGGACTATGTTTCATGCTCTCCATTCAGGTAAATATTGTTCAGTCATTGATATATTTCACATAATAAGCTTTTATGCAAGATTTGCTTCTATTTGGACTTTGGTGGAGAATTTCCTTTGTTTGATAACACTGTTTGATTTATAAACTGGTTTATTTATGATTTTGAGGTAAAAAATAGTTGTTGGAAATTGAAGAGAGGAGATGCGTGTGGTTAAAATGTAGTTTGAGAAATTGTGTAAATTATAAACTGATTTATAAATCAGTTTATTTTGGTTACCATTTTGATAAAATTGATAAGATGTATAGTTGAAAAGTCGCGGGTCTCATTAAATATGTGATTGATATTGATTGTTGACTTTGACACCTTTGTTTGGTAACAATATTTGATTTATAAAATGGTTTATTTATGATTTTGAGGTAAAAAATAGTTGTTGAAAATTGAAGAGAAAATGTGTGTGCTTAAGAAGTGATTTGGGAAATTGTGTAGTTTAGAAACTGATTTATAAATCGGTTTATTTTGTTTACCAAATGGATGCTTAGATTAAAATTCAGATTTTGATTGTTGCCAAACATGGGTATAGAGAATTTATTTATTTCTAATTATAGTTTATTTTCAAGGGAAAATTATAGTTTATTTTCCCATAATTATTGGATATAATCCTTATCGAATATGCTATTATTTTAATTACTAGTAATCGCACCCGTGCGATGCACGGAATAATAATATTTATTAAATAAGTTGTAAAAATATAATGCTCAATAAAAATAATACAATAAAAAAAAATATCTTGTATCCACAAATTGTGAATAATTTGTAATTTCATTTCTCCCTATAAGATTTCTCACTTTAATGCATAAATTGTATATTCAATATACAATCAAAAATGAAAAAAAGAAAAAAAAAGTTATGAATTGCTTTTTTTTTTTTAAACAGTTAATTGTTCATTCTCTAATTTTCTTAATTTATTTATTCATATAGAATTGATTATTCAAAAAAAAAAAAATTATGTTCATTCACAACCACATATTATTTAAAATTAATTTTTCGCAATTGCACATACTACTTTTTAACCACACATTCTAAAAAAAGAAAATCAATATTCAACCACTCAATTGATTGATTTGACAATTATTTTATATTTTATACTACCTTCTTTCATTTTCAATCACACATTTAAAACTATTTCTATAGTTTATATCAAACTTACTCATATTCAATGGTTTCAAATACAACGTGATATTTTATTTTTCACCGAGTATTAAAAGTGGTCATGTTACACACACACACACACACAAAACTATTTTTTGTACATATTAAATAACTGTATTGACCCTATTTTATTTTTAAATAGAATAAGTTTGATAAAACCTTATATTTTTATTTTCTGTAGAATTCAATGAATCAATTCTTAAAGTCTGTAGTATATATTTTACAAATTGATGTTATTTTAAATTTATAAAAATTAAAAAATAGATAAATGAACAAAATGAGTAAATTTATAAAATTAATTTCAAAATTACCAAAGAGTTTATTGAAACCTAAAGTTGTAAAAATTAAAATGATTCAATTAAATTTACTTAGAAAGATCGGATATCTATTATTTCTTTTCATTTGATAAGAAAAAAGATTTGAAATTAATCATTTATGTCAAATTGAAGTTAGGTAAGAAATGATAGATATCATTTTATGACTAAATGAGATAAATTAAAAAGATTGGATATTGAAAAAAGTAAAAAGCATAAGTAAATCTTTTACCTTTATTATTTGACACAATTTTATGAATGATATATTTAGAGTTTACTTTCATTTGTTAGCTTGTATTGAACTTCTCGTTAAGATCTTAAATTTGACACCTATATTACATATTTTTTTACTTCAAAATATTACAATAATTATCAAAAGAATAAAAATAATATACAATTTGACGTTTTTATAGATTTTTTATTTTTTATAAATCAATAAGTCATTTATTACATGTCACCTATAATTAATTGAAGTTTCCTAATTCAATTTTAAAATAATTAATAAAACTACAAAGTTTCCTAAAATAGAAGGTAAAAATGGCGGGAAACTATGTGCGGATTTATGTGACGGCTATGTTGTTATTATATATATATTAAGATTATTATGTTTTCTCAACAGGGTGCCAATTGCTAGGCTGGCTGCTGCTCAAGTTGCAGCATGAGGAAAAACTATGGGAGGACCATTTTACAGATTCTGAGTGGCAATTTGTAAGCAAATAAATACATTTGTATATTCTGAAAATAAAAACTAAAGTAAAGATAAAATTCTCAATTAGGATATAAGAATTCATGTGCATTTAAATGCCTTGTACAAATGTAATATATTCAGTTGCTCTTTGTTCTATAATCTATATAAACTCGAGTTTTTTTTTTTTTTTTTGAAAGTATATATACTCGAGTTTGAGATAGTGTTTATTTTAAAAATTCTCCGTATGCATTCAAAGTGATGAGCTGAAATATTTTTGTCCCCTTTTTTTTTTTCAATGTGAACTCTTCACCAGTATTCTTGGCACCTCTCACCTATACAGTAGAAGATACTACTCTGTTTAAAAAGATTAAATTGAAATTAGCGGAGGAAAAAGAAAAAAAAAATGTTGGAAAATGGTTTGAACTTGGAGTTATTTTGCCATATTTTTTAGTGGACAAGTGTTCATTCGTTTTGGAAGATCAAAGTAGATTCACGTTCTTCTCTATATTTACTTGTCAAAAATGATGTTGGATGAATAAAAATTGAATATAAACATTAGAAGAGATTTTTAAACTGCAGGGAAAATTGTTGTAACTTGAGTGGGAAGTTAACAAAATAAGTACATATATTCCATAAAGTATAATCATACATAACATAGACGTTCTCCTTAGCTACGCACCTGGCGGGCGCGCATGATACGCAAATCATGACTATAGCACCTTAGGCCATTAAACCGTGTGACGAACTCTCAAGCAGTTATGGTGGAGTGACGAATGTATTTTAAAGATATTGTGTAATATCGAACTTAAATTTATAATTTTAATTTCTTCTCTCCAATGAATCGAAATTTCTTATTTTTTTTGGTACTTATCAATTTCTTGTTTTCTTCTTTGATATATTTTCTATATTCTGCATTTTGGACAAACGATTTCTAATAGAATCTTGATGAGATTTAATTATTCTTACTTCTTGTGTTATATTTTACAATAATATCAAATGCATTACTAACAGACCTGACACATTGAAATTATCTTTAATATGATCGAGTCATTACGCTCAATACATAACTAAGCGTACGTCAATAGCCTTTCTACTCTCTCTTCTTGTTCCACGTCAACCCCTGAAAACTCTAATTTTTCGTCCCATCGTACTCATCTTTGTATATATTATATATATATATATATATGACTCGCAGTCTCTTATTTCCTAAACAATTCTTTGAATTAATTTTCAAATAATTTGTGTCATTTTCTCAAATATTGGCATATCAAATGCCATTGAATTGGAAAAATAAAAAAGAAGTCTATAATTGAACGCGTACGTGCTGTAAGTGGGTTGGAAGTTGCCGCAAGTTGTCTCGTAATAAATGGGTAGGTTGGTCAAATCGATTTATTGGGTCATTTTCAGCTGGTGGGGGTTGTTGGGTTTAGAGATGGCAAAAAAACTCGACCTGATGAGTACCCGATCCGAACCCATCCTGAATAAATAAATTAATAAAAAATAATAAGGAAAAAAAAATAAAAAAAAAATTAAACGGGGTGGGTAGCTTGACCCTCCCCGGCAACCCGAAATTCACGAGTCGCGCGACGGGTTTGGAATTGAAAAAAATTCGCGGGACGGGGCACGGGTCAGGGGGACTCAACCGGAACCCGTCCCGTTGCCACCATTAATTGGGTTGTGAGTGGGGTGGGGTGGAGTGGGATGGGGTGAGGGGGGGGGGTTTCTAAATGAAACGGACATTTCGACTACTGTTTTTCATCTTAAAAAAAAAATGCCCACGTGAGGCAATTTTTTGTATGGTGGGCCACCGATTAAATACTCGTTCCCTTACCACCCCTAAGATTTTACCCTGAAAACAATTCTAAAAACTAAAAATTAAAACCTACGTCCTAACCAGAAAACATCTCGACTGTCAGTGAAACCGAGTCGGTTTTATACCCCGCCCTAGTATGACCAGAATAATTTCTTTTTTATCAAAAAAATATTAGAAGTTATTTCTTTTACCAACAAGATTTAAATTCATCGGATCTCCGACTGCAACTTCAGTTGAATTTGAATCTCCTTCATAAATTGGGATCGACCACTCGTCTAAGGAATGTCGCTTAGTTTAACCGGGTTTTACTCCGTTAAAAAACCCGCCCCTCACAAGGGCGGGCCCCATTACCCCCTACCACTCGTCTAAAGGATGTCGCTTAGTTTAACTGGTTTTTACTGGCTTCGACTGGGAGTTAAAAGCCCTGTCCCTCACAAGGAGCGGGTTTTTTTGTTACCCTTTCCGCCACGGGAAGGGTGACATTTTTGTAGTTTAACCTGAAAAATCTCATTATAACAGTCATCTTTCCTCCATATATTGAGATCGATGTAGCTTAGTTTGACCCCAGTAATGAAAAATCTCATTTTTACAATCATCTGTCTTTATCTTAAGCAGTCATTTTTTTAGGTTAAGTCCTTCTTTGATTTTTATTAAAATTTTCTCATTTCTATAATACTCAATTTCAATTATCCATTAAAAGTCAAATACTGATTGAAAATTAAATTCACAGTATTTGACTTTTTAACCAAATCTCGACAATCAATTTTCTCAAAAATCATTATTCATTTCAAAAAACTCATTTAATTAAAATCAAACACACTCTAAATATGTTACTAAAAAAAATTTAGTTATTAAAAAGTAATTTTAAAAAAAATTTGTTTATAAATTGCAAACATTATTGATGTTTGCAATAATCGATAACTTATATATTCATATGGGAAATATCCATAAATAGATCTATCAACATAAATAGTTTGAGAAATAAACTTTGAAATTAAAACATTTGATAAATAGCCTTTGACTACTTAAACTTCCTCAAATACCCTCATTTTCAAACAAAGCCATCTAACTATAAAACAACTTCAATTTAGTCCCCAAATAATTTTTTGGAAACAAAATAATAAAATTAGTTTTTTAAGTAATTAAATTTATGCCTGTTTACGACCCCACATACTTGAGGAAAAAAAGGAAAGATTTAATTAGGAGCTTACATAGATAATATACAGAATTAGTTCGTATTGAAGAATAATCAAGTACTAGAGCTATAGAATTATACGAAGAACTTAAAAGATTGGTTAAACAACATATTGAATATCTGAGATTAATAGAAATAAACGAGATAAGACAAGAAGAAATATTTTTTTACAAGAATCATAAGACGATTATAATTCTGCATATAATTCCTTAAGAAAATAGAGAGTGTTTTCTGCACACCCTGGTGAAATTGGTATCAGAGCCCTGTTACGAAACAAAAAATCATAATGAATTTATCAGAAGAAGAAAATATAATTGAAGAATTTCTAAAAAATGTAGAAAAACATAAAAAACCAAGTTATCCTTATTTACCAAAAAATAATTTGAACGAAGGATTTGAAGAAATGAATAAGAAATTGAAAAATTTAGAATATAATTTACAAATAGGAAATGCTATATTAGATAAAAATCTAAAAGGAAAAAATAAAATCATAATTAATCCTCCTCAGGATTACAGAAAAAAAATTAAAGATAAACATAAAGGAAATGAAAAAATATTTGAAATAAAACAATTTATGATAACCGATGTGGAAGAATTAAAAAGAAAATTCTTAGAATCTACGGGAGAAGAATATGATGAATATAAAAATCAATTAGAAGAATTAGCAAAACAAGTAGAAAATACTAAAATGCATACAAACTCATCTGCTAGTAATAACGTAAAAGAAGAATTTAGTAGTGATGAAAATACAAGTAATCCATATGGAACTTACATGCCTAGAAGAGAAGGATTCCAAAGATATAGGAAAACTCAGAATAGATATAGTGGAAATATTAGAAAACAATCCATAAAAGAAGTAAATCCAACTAAATCATTTAATGAACCAATCCATACAACAGGAATATGGTTAGATTTAGACTGTGTAGATACAAATAAAGCTATTGAAACATGGACAAAAAGTACTGATTTAGCAATACAATTTAATAAATGAGACACATATACAACTTTTGGATTTATAGAACACACATTTAGAGGTATAGTGTTGAGTACATTTTACATGCATATTTCATATGTTTTTTGTGGTACTTTTTGAGTAATTTGGACAAATATCTACTGAATTGTGCATATTTTGTGGTTAAATAGGTTCAACATTCAAATACATGGAAAAAGCACAAGAAAGGAGCTAAATTGATGAATAATTGAAGAAATTAAGGAGAAAAGAGTCAAATCTTCTAAAGAGTCAAAGTTTAGGGACCAAATTGTCACTTCCGAAAAGTTTTGGATCGCATGTGTAATTGGTCAAAGGACTAAATTGCAAGTTTCCAAAGTTTAAGAACTCAAATGCACTTTTGGAAGGGCTCAATTGAAAGAAATCGAAAACTTTGGGGACCAATCTGATCTACATTGAAAGCTGGAGGACCCAATTGTAAATCACTGAAGGACGGACCTACAGGTGAACCACGCAATCACGTGGATCTATCAAGTCGCGTTCGCGAACTAGGCCATAAATGCAACCCGAAAGATTTTAGCCCAACCACGCGATTGCGTGGTCAAAATTTTGAACTGATTTTCTGGGCCGACCCAGTGCGACTCGGTTCGACCCAAACGCTGAGAACGCGGATCTACACGAAAATTGGGTATTTTTGGCTAGGGTTTCATACTTTTCTCTCCATTTTCATTCCATAACCCATTTTCTCTCATTCGTTCTTTAATTCCTTGCTATTTTCTTGTAATTTTCTTTTGTAATTAGTTAGTATAGTTGATGAATGTTGATGAAGGGAAGAACTACCAACAATATTTTAGAAGAACTTTGATGTTTTGAAACTTCAAGCATTGTTGAAGGGGAGTTTTTATTTTAAATCTTCATATTTCTTCATATACTTGAATCTAATGTTGAAATGTTGTATTTAATTCTTGAATTTCATTGTTATTTCATCATGGGCTAAACTATTTTGTGTTGGGATTATTGATGAAGCTTGACCTAGCTTAGTTGATTTTAATGCTTGTATTAAGAATTTAGGCTATTTATTATCTTGTGCATTTATTGTTGTATTTATTGACTTGCATATATTGTGGCCACATTTATGCTTGGATTTCATGGGATGTGCAATTATTGAGAAATTGTTGTGTATTCTAGATCAATACAATATTTGCTCTAGGTTCTTATTTAGGATAGAGATATACCTAAAACCCTAGATGATCAATTGAGCTATTTTCACATATGTTTAATGCAATTGGTGTGTTTTTAATTGATATAGAGATATAGTAGGTTAATTCCACTAATTAGGGTTGATTACACTCAAGAGAGGTAATTGGCTAAGCTTGGAAAATCGAGTCTAACATGATTAATGAATTGCATTTCTATTTGCTTGCTGAGAATTCAATTAGGTAATGGTTAAGTGGAATCAAGAATCCCAACACTCCTTTATCATCTATTTATCATCATTTTCTAGTTATTTACTTACAATTGCGATTTTAGCTCTAGTATTAACTCAACTCCAAAACCAAAACTTTATTGTGTGTGTTTCTTGTTAAAATTGATTAAAACTAGGGTATAATTGAAATAGACAATCCTTGTGGGATCGATAAACCAGACTCATTTAGTCCACTATCACTTGTATGCGATACGTGCACTTGCGGTATAATTGAAATAGACAATCCATATGGAACTTACATACCTAGAAGAGAAGGATTCTAAAGATATAGGAAAACTCAGAATAAATATAGTGGAAATATTAGAAAACAATCCATAAAAGAAGTAAATCCAACTAAATCATTTAATGAACCAATCCATACAACAGGAATATGGTTAGATTTAGACTGTGTAAATACAAATAAAGCTATTGAAACATGGACAAAAAGTACTGATTTAGCAATACAATTTAATAATGGGACACATATACAACTTTTGGATTTATAGAACATACATTTAGAGGTATAGTATCAGAATGGTGGAGAAAACTACATGTAATACAAAAAGAAGAATAAAATATGGAGAAAATACAACTGATGCATTAGATAATAGGAATAATCTAAATGATCAAAGTATAAGAGATGTATTAAATAGGTTGGAAAGAGCCCTCAGAACAGAAATTTTAGGAGATAGATGCACAATTGATGAAGAAGCTAGAAAACAAGGTAAATATAATGAAGGAATGATTGCAATGGAAAATTTAAGAATATGTGATATGTGCAAATTAGAAAGATATACATGTAAATTTCAAGAATTATACTATACAATCAGTCGGGGAGATTATACAGATAATAAGCCAATCTTAAGATCTTACCTCACAAAATTACCATTCCCATGGGGAACTAAGTTATTAAAATAATATAATAAAATATCACCTGAAAGGGATGTAGAAGGAATACATATATATAGATAGTCTTGGAAGTAGAATTGAATTTACAAAAAGAATGATAAACATTTGGTACAGAGAAGCACTAGAAAATAAAAAAAAAAAAGCATATAAGATAAGGAATAACTCTTTATGTTGTTACAAAGATATAGGTCAAATAGAACAATTTGGATGTCATAAGAAGAAATATAAGCCATATAAAAAACATAAAAAGAAGATTCAAAAACTTTAAAAAGTTTAAGAAAAGAAACTTCAAGCCTTATAAAAAATATTTCAAGAAAAGAAATTGGTCTGAAAAGCCCAGAAAAAATATATCAAAAAATTTAGACAGTGAATATAGTAGTATTTATGAGTTAAAAACATCATCATCAGATGAAGAATCTGAAGAAAATATATATATGAATGAAATTCAAGAAGTACAAAGACTAGATATTGAAACAAACGAGGAAGAAGAAGACTCAGTATAAGGAATTTGTCAAGAAATTATATTTGATAGCAAAAGATATAAGGAGATAACTAAAAGAATCTTAGACTTACAAGAAAAAGATGTATTTCATCAAGGATTCTTAGGAATACTCCCTAGGATGAACAAAACAATTGTAAGTATGAATTATAAAGAAATCCCAATTAACATAGAAGATGTAGTGGGAAAAACCAGAATCCCAATAATTACTAAAGAATGGATAAAACAAAAATTATCTAATATCCCAGAAAATATTAGGAAGAAGTTAAAATGTATTGAAATTGGAGGAATCCAAGTTATGATTAAAGGATTCTTTAGAGAAGGTATGAATATATCTATTGAAATTTATTGCATGGATAACAGAATTCTACAAGATCCTATAGATGCCCTATTAGGAACTGTTGTAGGAAATCTAGTTTATCAGAAGATAATATTTATAGTAAAACAAAATTATGCAATCTCAATAAAAGATGAAAACATAGACCAAAGTTTCAATTTTTATTATAGAATTGGAAACTTGAAAATGTTACATAAAAGTAAGGCTATTAGTATAAGCATAAAATCAATATTTGCTTTTAGTACTAGCCATCATAGCAATTTAAGGAAAATAACAGATAACATAATAATATGAAAATATTTTGATGAATTGGCACAGTATATTTCACCTAGAAAATATAAGGAATGTGAAGTTACAATACCAGAACAAATAATGCTTGATTTTCACAAACAAATTAAGGAAATTAATTCTGAAGAAAGAATAATAAGAAAATGTAGTGAGAGACTACAAGGAGAAAATATTATTGCAAGATTCCCACCTAGAGGAAATGTTAATATAGAACGACTTAAAAATCAAAGTATTGATGAACCAGTAAGCTCACAATATTATATCAGGACTAGATATATCAACCAAGAAGGGATCAAGAATGATCTTCTTGTCCTTATAGATATAGGAGCAGATAAAAACCTAGTAGATGCTAAATTTGTTAGCCACCTACAAGATTATGAGTTACCACAAAAATATGTCTTTAAAGATTACTTAGGACATAACCTCGAAATAAAAAGATATCTGAATTTCCCTCTTATAAATTATAGGAGAAAATCAAGGTGAACATAAAATAGAAATAATCCTATATAAGGATGATAATTATGGACTTAGCCAAACACCTATATTATTAGGAATGAGCTTTCTTGAAAAAGTAAGCCCTTACAAGATATGTCAAGGATATATAAAAATAACACTTGAAGGAAACTCAGTTATTATACCAAGGATAGATGAAAATATAAGATCATTGTTACCATGGAAATGATAATAAATACCAATCCCATGAGTCCATATATTGAAGTTATACTCAATTTAAAAAATTATTGTAAAATAAAATCTCATGCTTATTTAGATACAGGAAGTACTATAAGCCTTTACTTACCAAATGTACTACCATCTGAATATTGGAAATATGACTCAAAGAAAGTTGTAACTGCTACGACAGCAGGAGGAAACAAGATAATATATAGCAAATATGCTACACAAATATCTTTTCTAATATCTCTTAGAGAAGTGTTCATTGATAATATATATATGTCAACTACAATTGGATATGATATTTTGCTAGGACAAAATTTCCTATTAAAATATGCACATTTTACTCAATTTATTGATAAATATATGTTCACAACATCTTGTGCACACAAGATATTTACTCCTAGAATCACAAGAGTTGTAAGCATAGCTTATAAAGAAATTAATCATCAGAGCTCCTCAACCCAGCGTGTTGGATGTTGGAGCATAGAAAAATTTAAACAAATTAATGTGCTAAAAATGACAATAGGAGATAAGTTAGAAAAACTTAGAAAAGAAATTTCTGAAATTTATTCTGAAAACCCATTAGAAAAATGGGATACATATAAAGTTAAAGCTGAGATAGAGCTTATAAAACAAAATATTGTAGTAAGAGTTAAACCAATGAAATACAGTGTTGAAGACCAAGAGGAATTTAAAATCAAAATAAAAGAATTACTAGAAGTCAAACTAATTAGGTATATTAAAAGTCCACATAGTAGTCCAGCATTTATGGTTAGGAAATATAGTGAAATAAAAAGAGGAAAAACCAGAATGGTGATTAACTATAAAAGGCTAAACGAAGTTACAAAATATTATGGATATTACTTGCCAAATAAGGACATTCTTATTAAACAAGTACAAAACAAGAAGATATTTTCAAAGTTCGATTGTAAATCAGGATTTTGGCAAATTATGCTCACAGAAGATAGCAAATCTTTAATTGCATTTAGCACTCCTAATCCTTTAGGCCAATTTGAATGGAATGTAATGCCATTTGGATTGAAAAATGCACCATAGATATTCCAAAGAAGAATGGATGAGGTAGTAAAACCTATTACTCATTTTTGTATTGTCTACATAGACGATTTACTTATTCATTCAAAAGATATGAACGAACATATTGAACATCTTGAAAAGTTTTGTTATATCAAGAAAAACATGGTATTACACTTTCTCAAAAGAAAGCTGAGATAGCAAAAATATAGATAGAATTTCTTGGATTATTTATAAAAGAAGGAGAATTGCAATTGCAATCTCATATTGGTGAAAAATTTCAAAATTTTCCTAAATAAATTAAAGATAAAAAACATTTACAAAGTTTCCTCGATATATTAAATTATGCTGAAGGATTTATTGAAAATTGTACCAAATTAAAAAATTACTTTCTTCCAAAATTAAGGAAAATGTAATGTGGTCTTGGGATGAACAAGATTGCAAAAACATCAGGAAGGTAAAAGATGAATTAAAAAATCTATCAAAACTTATTATTCCACAGGAAGAAGATTTTTTATCCTTGAAACTGACGCTTCAGATTACTACTGGGGAGCAGTACTTAAGGTAAAAAAGAATCATAAAGAATATAAATGTGAAAAGAATTGTTCTTGTCTGGAAATACTTGTAGGATATACATCAGGAACATTCAAAGAAGTTGAAACGAGGTATGAAACAAATAGGAAAGAGCTCATTGCTGTGAAGCGAGGAGTACAAAAATATGAAGATTACTTGCTATAAAAAATGTTCTTGATTAGAACTGATAATACATAAGTTAAAGCATTTCTAAAAAATAATGTTGATCCATCTATTGCCAATAGATACGTTATCAGAATCCAGATATGGTTTTCATAATTCAAGTTTGATATTGAATATATTAAAGGACAATCTAATTTTCTTCTTGATTATCTTAACAGAGATGGAGCTGAAGGAATTAAAGACAAAAGTTCGGATACTTAAACTTAAAGTCTCTTGTTTGGAAATGCAAATTCAAAATATACAAGAAAGCCTTCTAGACAGTACCAATATAGCCCATTCGGCAGAAAATATTTGTACAAAGTCTAGTAACCCTTCATCGGGTCTTATGAATACTAGCGCTCTTCCCGAGGAAAAAGGGAAAGATAAGATAATATTAGAAACCCCTTCACAAGGAAAAATTAATTCTAATGTTTGTACTGAAAATATGGAAATAGATGCAAAGCCTTCATTCAAGAAGGATAATCAAGATACCAAGAAGGTTATGGAAACCTCTTCATAGAGGAACGAAATTGATTTCAAAACCCGTATTGATCAAATAAATCCAAAAGATGTGGTAAAGGTTTGCCACAAACAAAAATTACCAAACAAAGATAACTATGAAGAAGTTCTCTTCTTTATTGTTATTTTCAATATATTGTCAGATTGGTATCTAGAAGTAGGAAAATGGATGAAGACCCTACATTATGAAAAATACAATAAGATATATTTCTATCCAGGAGCTCCAGCTAATTGGGTTCAAAATTGTTTTGAACTATGGAATATACTCTGCATATATCCAAGCAAAGATTTATGGGAAATTTCACAACTTCCCATAGATGTTAAAAAGACAGTTCGAAGATTTACTAAAGTTATCAAAAGTACGAACATATATATCTGATTCTTTTCAGCCACAATGTAATGAGATAAATATGAAGGAACAATGATCCCATCATTTCATTGTATCAAGATAGGGATCACAAACCAACACTTCTTACCAACTAGCCAAAAGTTGTTAAGAATGGATATGAAGATATTGTTAACATAATTTCTTACAGAAGAGCTAAAGGATATAAAGAAATATTTGATAATTTAAGTCAAGTTATTTTTTAAAAGAAAAAAATTGGTTATATCCTTCAGATAATCATGTAATCTACTCCAATGCAAGATTTCCATCTAAAGAAATAGATATTTGTGAATTGGACCACCTACTTGAGAAAATTATTATCAATGAAGTAAGTGGAAGTGAAACTATGCGCAAAGAGCTATGCAAGATAATGTGGGACCATCCAAAGAATAGGTGTGAACATTGTCTTGTTGAAGATATGAGTCATGCATAAATCGATAGTACAGAATTCCCAGCAAAGTTCTTTGACTCAAGGATGGAAAAATAAAGTTGCCAAATAGTGACCCTTTATCACTACTTTAATAAAGTCATTTATTAAAGAAAAACTGTAGTCACTAAATAACAAGAAGATAGCTGCCATGACAAAGACCCTTCACTCACTACTTTAATAAAGTCTCTTTATTAAAGAAAAGTTGTGGTGTTTTGTCTCAATCCGAAAGATAAATTGTCAAAAATTATTGAAGTCAGCTAGCAAGAAAGATAAATGCACCGAAAAAGGTGATTGATGACTACTCAACAAGAAATTTATTGTAGAAGAGATAAGATTCTTGTCTGATTACCAAAAAGGAGAGGAGAAAAATAATTCAAGACCTCTATAAAAGGGGAAGAGATTAAGTGAAAATGGTATCCCGAAATATTTGAGTCAAGCACTTGTACTCTTTTATTAAAAACTTGTTTACATCACTTGTATTCAAGAAAAATATTGGTAGATAGTTTGAAGATATCAAAGCTTGTAATAAGGTAATCACTTATAGAGATCTAAACTTTATAAGGTGAGTACCAAAAGTGAATGTATGTAGTTTGCAGTATGTACAATATCAATTTATGAATGAAATGATGTTTGAGTTTTTATCTAAGCTTTCTTAAAAAGGTTTTCGTTAAGTTTCTCATGACCCCCGACAGTATTGATATTTTCCAAAATGAGTTTTCTTCTTTGAAGAATCTGTTGCTCAACAGAAATCCCATCAGCTTTTTGATGTGTTGTGGCAGGATAATATTTGA
The DNA here is from genome assembly GCA_963555705.1 of Ligustrum vulgare. Lineage (NCBI taxonomy): Eukaryota > Viridiplantae > Streptophyta > Magnoliopsida > Lamiales > Oleaceae > Ligustrum > Ligustrum vulgare. Next base: position 7,539,179 of record OY743176.1, on the reverse strand, counting down.
GCTTTATTTCAGTTTTAAAACTTGTTTTTAAAACATGTAATTTTGGAAAAGTTCTAAGTAAGGTCTTTCTGAAAGGAGTCGAGATATGGGTGAAAATAGAGACTCTGAATACTGTGGGATAGCGTCTGCGGAAACACGACTAGTTCTCTAGAGTGAGAAATGCAACATTGATTAAAAAACTTTTTGCGGAAACAGTTGTGGACCTAATTTATTAAAAAACATCTAATATTCATTTGATTCAAATGTTTGATTGAGTACATGCAAGATAACTATAGAACGACAATGGAGGGAAAACCTGCTTATTTTTATTTGATTATTGTAAGCTTACTTACTATCATTTACAAACTTTGATTTCATGCTTTTAATCATTTGCTTCCACATGCTTGTTATTTTTAATTATGAACAATGATGATAGAGAAGATATTGAGAGACTTAGAATAGTTAAAGATAATACCTTTGATTTAAGATCTAGAGAAATAGAAAAACTTTTCAGAGAATTAAAATAAGAAAATAATCAAGAAAAGTAGGAAAAAAAATACTAAATACCATCAGATATCATCAGTATGAACAACAATATCTAATTTGGTTACAAAAAAATACTGAAATTAGATTCTCATATTTAGTTTTACGAACCATAGACCAAGAAAATAGAATAATTAGACATAATCCTAACAAACCTTATCGTTTGAATTTATGAACACTTCATAAACATCCACTTCTAATAATTGTGATAAATTCTATTTGAATGATAAAGATATTTCGTTTTTATTAAATATTACTGAAAAATATCAAAACACATGTATTATGTTGTCCAGTCCAAATTAGAAAAAATATATAAAGATATTGATTACGCTTGCATAAATAATATAATATTTAACTATGTTGAAACTGTAAAAAATATAAATATAATTTATAATATATCGTCGAATATAAAGATATGGAAGAAGAAGTTTCGAAATGAATAATATTAGGATATATTATTAAGCTAGATCATCCAAAAGTCTTTGAAAAATTATCAAAATATAAAGAGTATTTAGAACAATTGAAAGAATTACGAAAAATTCAAATAATTAGTCCCGAGTTAAATCAACCAAAATAAAGAAATGATATACCTTAAAATTTATTGATGTTCTAACTTTCTTATTCACAATTAAATTCCATTTCAAAGCATATACAACACGATGAAAGAGAAGAATTAAAACTTGCAAATGAACTTTCCTAAAATGATCTTTATTATAATTACTCCATCATCATACAGCTTAATCCAACACCACCACTGCAGCCTCCACCGCCGTGGCGGAGCTACACAACTTCCACTTCTTAACATGTTGTTTTTACACCCCAACCCCATCCCACACAAGCACTACAAACTTTACCCCAAGGTATTCATACTAATGAACTAACTATAACAACACTTCACAACCTGGAACCTTCCTACAATTAGCAACCCCGTAATCAGCCACAAATTACATCATCATCATAGATAGAGCTAAATACATGGAACGGTAAAGCTTTTTCATCTTACTTCTCGATCACAAGATTCATCCGTAGTCAAAAAAAATTTCACAGAATGAATCCCAGATCCCAGAAATAAGAACCCAAAAAGCCATTAACAACTATAACTTGATTCTTCATTCAAGACGAAGCAATCGCCTCAAGTCTCTTGTAGCCGAATCGTCAAACACTTTGCGTGCACCATCTTGTTTCCTGTTGTTGAAAAAAGAAGGAACAGGTAGAGATCTAGGAGAAGGAGACGTGGAAAAGGCCGATCCGGCGTAGATGTCTGCACCACCTCTGCCCGGGGCCGGGGCCTGCGCCAACAGCCGGATCTGCTTTGGAACCATTTCTGGAGTGTCAGGACCAATTCTACCGGTCCCATAAACCACCATATCATCAGCTGGTCTCTGCTTTGAAGAACCTAATTTTTTGTCACTGGTGTTAGTTTTAGGATCGAGAGAATCCAATGATACCCCTCTCCTCAAAATAGTTACCTGCCCCATAACAGGCCCGTTATTACCCCTGGATTTCAACGCATCGGCGCTTGATGATTTCTTGGATATGAAATTCTCATGTTGGTTGTTGAGTTTCTTCTTCTGATTCTGATCCGACTTTTCAGATCGGAAAATCGGCTTCCGGTAACCAGATTCACCGTGTCTCGTGTTTTTTCGACGATAAAACGCCGCCGGAGACACCCTGAACCTTTCTCCTAAACAATCCTGTGGTCTCAAAACCTCTGTGCCCATTTTCAACCTTAAAATCAAGAAATATTCACCTAAATATAAATTATCTTTACGGCTTGACCTATTGTCACAACATCAACAAAAATCAGCTAAAAAGGGGGAAATCAAACAGAAAAGAGCAATCCCAAGTTTAAAAACTTCTAATTGACAAAGGGATTGATCTATACAACACTTCTCTCCTAAATTCCTAAGATTTTGGTTCAGAACACTTGTTCTGATAAATATGGCATATGCAATATTATGTATGTATATATATATCAGAAATGGGTGAATGGTACTGGGGTGAATATATAGAGAAAGAGGAAGTTGTGTGGAACCGGTCGCACCGACCCTACGCGTGAGAGAGGGGAAAATGGGGCCGCCAGGATTGATTAATTTTGCAGTGTCTGACTAGACCGGGTATCACGTGGGACCCATGTATTAACGTTGTGAAGTGTTCTGTTAGTCTTTGGATTGGTCATATTTCGTTGAAATCACCCTCTTTTTTCTTTTTTCTTTTTCGCAAGACCCGGTTCCTTCCCTCCTTGGTAAATGTTTTTTATGAAAAATTGGACGACTGCTCCTCGAGCTACTGCTCTAGTAACAAATTGGTCCGCTCCTTTTCGTTATAGTCTCACTATTTGATAGATTTTTAAAGGAGCATGTTTAAATATTTATTAAGTGGTCATGTAATTCTTGTATTCTAACTTTGTGAAGTTAGATGAACTTTACAACTTTGGCCAATTCTGGAAAATTTATTTTGGCGCATGTTTTTGGAAATAAGAGTAATTCCATCGTAAACTGAATCTCAATTATCAACATAATCTTAATAATATTTTTATTTTTATTTTTTTCCCTGCAGTTACAATTCATTTCCCAGCTTTTCCACAGTTACTGAATTAGTGACTACTCAAAGTGATGGCCAATTACCAGATTATTGGATTGTATTAGTTGTGTATTAGAACTGCAATTCAGTTCTGTACACCACACGAAGCAGTAAGAAGAAGCTTCCATCTAAATCTACGACCTCTCTTCAAGTAATGTCTTCCCCCAAATTCAAGTAAATACATCAATTTTCTTCTACTATTCTAATGTCGTCTCCATCAAAATCTATCAAAAATATTAGAAAAATGCCTTAGAAGCAGCAATCAAAAGTGGATTTGACATCAGAGCTCGCCGGGAAGTACGCTATTTGGGTAATTCCTCAGTTGTATGATTACGGATCGGATTTCCAGTGCAAAAACCTCTCCAATTGCAAGCAAGATATAGATTATGATCATTGCGATTTCTGTTGTGGTTTTCTCATTTTAGTTTCTCTGAATTGGATACTTGTGACAGAACTTGATAAACGCTTGCTTGGTGCTGACACAGCAGGGAACATATCATGGTGGCTACCAAGTAGAATAATTGTTTAAGTAGTTTGTAGTCATTCTTTAGTGTAATTTGTGTGATTATGATGACTACCTTTATTTTTGATAAAAAATGATATTTCATGTGAATCTTAGTTTTGTGTGGAGATGAAGTTAGTCTTTTTGTGGCTTGGATGATGGGGTCTTGAATCCTTAACTTCAAGCAAATATGAGGACAATAGCTATTTAGTTATCTAGCTTAGCAATTTCTTTAGCTATTCACGAGAAAAAAATGTTTCATGCATTGTCACCGTCTCCACAAAATTTAGATTGAGGGAGAAGGAAGGAGAGAGGGAAAAAGACAAAGAGGGAGAGAGAGAGAGAGAGAGAGAGAGAGAGAGAGAGAGGGGTATAGGGGGAGGGAGAGTGAGAGTGAGAGGGAGAAAATACGAGATAAGGGGAGAAGCTGAGAAATGGATCGGGAAAATAGTAGTGGTGAGGATGATGATGTTATGGACCATGAGAGAAAAAGGCATAGAAGAGAGGATGATAATAAAAACAGGGATCGTGAATGAATCAGCAAGTCCAACAGGAAAATGGATGATCGTGAAGGCAGTAGCCCTCCAAAATAGGGAGATGAAAACTTAACGGACAGGAAAGAGAAGACTTGGCTGAAGAACAAGAGAGACTCAACGACGAGATGGAAAAGATGTAATGAGGAGTACAAGAATGGTAGGAGCTACGAAGAAAGGAGGAGGAATTTGAGAGGAAAAAAATTGAAATTACCGCAAATGTTGATGGACAAAAGTCTGGTAAGACATGGACCCTGGAAGGGGAATCCGGTGATGAAGAAGCTGGCATTCAGGGGAAAACTAACATGGATGTTGATGAGTCTGGATCTGCCAAGATTATGGATGAGGATTGGAATGGCTTGTCCCTTGAATTGAATAGGTGATAAACTTCTTTTTGAACGGTTTACTTATCATTTTTCAGAAATAGCTTTTAGTTTAAAAATTAAAAATCTCATCATCCAATCACACATGTCAATGAGACTTGGTTTCTTTTATCCCTTCAAGATTGAGGATGGACCTCGGTAATGACTGCAGCTCGAGCCTCTTCTATCAATATATGATTATGTTGGTTTTTGTTTGCAATTTCCAATACCTTTCCCTATATGAAGTGGCAGCGTCAAAAGTTTAATTTTTCTGATAAGAAAACACTACTATCTGCGAGGAATTAGTGGCCAATAGCCGGATCCTCCGACCCATTTTTCAAAATACCCTTTGACCCATTTGTAAGTTAAAAAGAAAAAGCGAAATTGGTTTATTATTGACAAAGTCTAAAATATCTTTATAAGTATTCAAAAGAGTCCGGCCTCCTCACCATTTTCATAGTTCGGGTCCGGCGAAAAAAGTCTCCTCACCATATTCTAGTTCGATCGTGCAAAACAAGAAGAACTTCACTCCGGGTTGTTAAAGATTCAAACTTTAGACAATGTTAGATTACTTTTTTAGCTTTAATTCCTAGATTTATAGCTTGAAGTTTGAAATTTTTCTTATGTAAATCGAGTTTGAGTTCATAGAGAAGCATTTTTCTTGATCCACCATTGTTGGAAAGCTTGGGAAGAAGATGAAGTAATGGTCCGGCTGGACCATTTCCGTTTCCAAAAAGGTCCTGCCGGACCTTCTGCCGGGCCTTTTTGAAAAGGTCCGGTCGGACTGTTCTGAGTACATCTTTTTTTACATTAAAAATATATTTTAAAATTCTAAATAATTATTTTATTCTTAATATTATTTATCATTTATTACAAAAATAATTTCATTACTAAATATAATTAGAATTAACAAATGGTTAACTATGATTTCATAATTGTAACAAAAATTTAATAATTTCACAATGTTGAAAAATGTAATTATAATGTCATAATTTGTTAATAATAATTACAAATAAGATATGTAATTACAATTTCATAATTTCTTAATAAAAATGAATTAATAATTTCATAATAATTAGAAATAAGATATGTAATTATAATTTCATAATGCAAATAAGAAATTTATTAATAATATCAAAATAAATATAATTATAATAATTAAATATTGTTGATAAAAAATTATTAATATTTTTCATAATAATTAGAAATAATAAATATTAACTATAATTCCATAAATGTAGAAATATATATAATAGTTTCATAACATTAATAATTATAATTACACAACTTTAATAAAAAAATAATACAATAATAATTAATATTGTTTATATATAAACCATAATAATAAAAAATAATAATAATAATAAAGTTTTTCCTGTAATGTTTAATTTTTCTACTTGTTCATTTACGTGCGGTAGTTTACAATGTAGAATGGTTAAATATTGTGGCATACTTTTTTGAACTTTGATTTTAACATTTGAAATTATTGCAGGATGGAGTATGCTGTTGGTCTTGAACTGAGAGGGCTTCCAGCTAAAATTTCCCAGTACAGGGAATGTGACTTCGGCGCAGTTCTAAAGACTCTTGATGAGTATCATCAAGATATCTTGAAGCGATCATTCCTATGGCGATTCAAAGAATTGGCCAAAATGCAATTTGCACCTCAGATTATAGATTCTATGGTACTTCGACTTCTGAAACCAGTAGACGGTGGTGCATATAGTTTTTGCTTCGGGGATGACAAGATAATCACATTCTCGAGGTTTGAGTTTTCCCTCATCATGGGATTAAAGTGTGATGGCCAAACGGACTCAACGCCCGAATTACTGTCAAAATCGAGGCTTCATCTGAAATACTTCGAAGAACAAAGGGCCATTTACAGGGGGAGCTCTGGAATACTTTAAAGACTTGACCCGATATGTTGGACATATTGAAATTATGCATGGTCTATATTCTGGAGAGCTTCGTGAAGGGCAAGCAAGCAAATAATGGTATCGACTTATATGGTTTGGAACTTGTTGATGATATTGAAGCCTTCAACAACTATCCATGGGGGTCTATAATTTATGTCGATACCGTTAACATATTTAAGAAAACTCATTCGATGCCCAAGGCGAAGAAGGGCCCCCGGAAGTATGATGCGTACGGCTTCCCTTTTGCTCTGCAGGTAATAATTTTAAACTTTTCATTTTGAATTAGTTTATTAAGTTTTTCATCGTCATAATAATTGTAAGTTTCACAGATATGGGCATATGAGGTTATTCCCGCCTTAGGTGACAGGTGGGCAGTTAAGACGGGGACACGATTTCCTCGAATGTTAAATTGGAGAGCAACGGAGGAGCCAATTTCTAGGAAGCTTTCGGCTATCCTCGATGATCCTAAGGTGAGTATTTAGAAATTATTATTAATGTAATATAATATTTGACACATGATTTATAAATTGTTTGAATGTTAATATATTAGCTCGAAGTCCTTCACGCGTTGACGGCTTCGACCGTAGAGGAGGAGCAGGACTACATGCGTGGACTGATATGTAATGTAATTTTAGATTGTTATTTACTTTTTGGGTTAAATAATTAATCTTCACTTTTGTTATATTTAGGATCAACTCGGTCCAGTACGACACATGTCCCCGCCGCTCATGAGATCTCATTCACCGGGGGCATCTCGCGGACCTTTACGCTCCTCCACTCCCCCGGTATGTTCATGGATTCAATAAGCTATAATATTTTACTGGGGGTTAGTTTATTTCCTATTATATTATTTGGAGTTTATAATTTGAATTTGATATGTTTTTGAATTGAGAATTATTTTTGGAGTAGTCGGTGATATGGGAGTATTATTGAGTTGTGGTTGGTGTTTTGAATTGTCGGGGTTGAGTGGTTGAATGTTTTTGCTTTATTATGACATTTTGATGTCTCTTTATAGAGTGGCCAAGTCCAATTTTAAGGGGAGACTCTATCGAAAATTTTGTAGAATCTTAAATAAACAATATTCGACATTTAATTTCCATTTTTGTTATATCTAGGATCAACGCAGTCCAATACGAGACATGTCTCCGCCGCTCATGAGATCTCATTTACCGGGGGCATCTCGCAGACCTTTACGCTCCTCCACTCCCCCGGTATGTTCATGGATTCAATAAGCTATAATATTTTACTGGGGGTTAGTTTATTTCCTATTATATTATTTGGAGTTTATAATTTGAATTTGATATGTTTTTGAGTTGAGAATTATTTTTGGAGTATTCGGTGATATGGGAGTATTATTGAGTTGTGGTTGGTGTTTTGAATTGTCGTGGTTGAATGTTTTTGCTTTATTATGACATTTTGATGTCCCTCTATAGGGTGGCTAAATCCAATTTTAAGGGGAGACTTTGTCGAAAATTTTGTAGAATCTTAAATAAACAATATTCGACATTTAATTTCCACTTTTTTTATATCTAGGATCAATGCAGTCCAATACGAAACATGTCCCCGTCACTCATGAGATCTCATTCACCAGGGGCATCTCGCGGACCTTTACGCTCCCCCACTCCCCCGGTATGTTAATGGATTCAGTTTTCAATAAACTATAGTATTTTAATGATCACATTTACATGTTATAATATTTGAGTTAAATAATCAATTGTCATTTTTGTTTTCAGCGCCTAGTACCTCACATTGATGATTTGTTTGAGCGTCTGGTGGGGGTCATTCGTGATGAGATGCATGCCCTTGGGGATGAGCTCGGAGGTAAGGTCGACGCCCTCGAAGTGAAGGTCGAAGCCCTCGGAGGTAAGGTCGACGCCCTTAGGGATGAGCTCCGAGGTGGGCATGGAGCCTTAGATATGATGCCAGAGCATGATGAGCTGGATGATATGATAGCTCGGATGACGGAGCAAGATCTTTACAGGGTGCCAACTTGGGTCGCTAGGGATGTAACTGAGGGGGTGCCTCGGGCAGAGGTGGAGGTTCCTCGGGGGGCGGAGGAGGAGGGGCTTCGGGTGGAGGAGGTGGTGCCTCGGGAGGCGGAGGAGGAGGTGCTTTGGTTCGCAATAGTCCTCAGAAGCGGAGCTTGGCTTTCCGACGATGTGAGTGCATAATCGTAATTATGTGAACTCACTATATTATTTGTTGATTAAATAATATTTAATTCGCTTATATTTTATGTTGGAGCATGTTGATCTTGCGATGGAGTTGCTGTGCGATCGAGCTAGTAGGTACACGAAATCGTTCGGATTTCCCGGGCGAGTGATCTTGTGTTGCGGCTTTAAAAACGCTGTCGACATTGAGTACTCAATGTTCGAAAACAACCCTGCCTCGTACGTGTTGCCAGATTACATGTTGGACTACGTGGTAGGGGCAGAACCCGTGTGTGGCCAGTCGTGGACGGGTTGTACACACATCTATATTCCGGTGATCGGGAACTCGCACATCATTGCTGTTGAGGTCGTGTTCTCCGAATCGAAAATGTATGTGTACGACTCCGAACATGGTTGTTTCACAGAGACCCAGCTCCAAGAAACTCTGATGCAGTGATGCTCTTGGCATTCATTGTTCCTCTAATGGCTAAGCGTGCTGCAATTCATGTCGATGATGTACTAGCCATTGAGAGGATCAAGGGGATTTCCAAACAAGGTATCATGTAAATTTTCTTATACTCGTATTTTAGTATTTAATTAAATTCTTAACTATATTCATTTATTTCACTAAAGTTTTTTTTTAACTTACAGTGGAGATTGCGGAATTTTTGCAATAAAATATATTGAGTTCTTGAGCAACGGACGAGATGCCAAGATGATCAATCAAGAACATATATAGAAGTGGAGGATAAAGTTGGCTACTGATTTATTTACCTACAATTGTGATCCATAAGATTTAGAAATGTAAAAATACAGTTTTTATATGTAATTGTGTATATATATTTATTTGTCAATTTCTTTATTACTGTCAATTTATTTATTATAGTTTTTATTTGTCAATTTCTTTAGTTGAATAAATTGCCTCACAAGTATAGATAACAATATATTTTTTGGAACAAAAAAATAGTATATATATATATAAACCCTAAACCCTAAACCCCAAACCCCAAAATGGAAAACTATACCCTAAACCCTAAAATATCTTTTTTTTTTCCAAGAAACATTTATCATCTTTCATCGTATAATAAGCAATTCACGAACTTTATTAACTAAGATAATTTATTATCAATAACACTACAATTACAGTAAAAGTTTTAATAGTGATAAAATTAATTATTCAAGGGAATCTGACTAGTACAAGTTTGGAGAGTATGACCGACTGAGCCGCACCTGCCGCACTTTCGCGGTCTGAGAAACTCTCTAGTAGATGGTATTCTAGACGTACGTACACGTCCATGAGTACGTGATGAGATTCGAAGCGCGGAAGAAACGCCGGAAAGTCCCAAACTCAGGTTGTGGTTCGACGGATGAATCATGACCTGATATTCACGACGCGATGGCTCGATGATGTGGAATAAAGAACCACGACTTTCGAAACGCCACAAGGATTTGTCCAATCTCCCTGATAAGTTTCTGGTTTTGAACGCCACAAATATTCTCAAGAAATATTTGATAAGTTCGATATTTGAACGTCACAAGAAATATTCTTGATAAGTTCGAAAACATAGGAATCCACCTACATCTTTTATTGAATCCTCAATAAAAAACAAAATTTAATCTAAAAATACGCAAAAACCCTAATTTCCGTATGCATAATTGACTTGCTGTTTTGAAGCCCCAAATGATGGAATTTGACCATAAAATCAGTCGGCTCAAGGGCTTTGGCCCATGAGTTTTGCTCAGTGGCCCATTTCTACTCGAAAACATATATTATGCATCTAATTATGACATGGTTGACTGAATTGCACTTTTATTTTGCTTGAATATTTAACTTTTTCCGTCAAGCCTGCTATGACTCCGATTGTCGAGGGTCCGGAACACATCAGTACGTCTTCGAACATTTAGTGGCAGTAAATTATCAAGCGGGAGCAAGTGTTCGGGAAGTTCCCACTCAGCCTCATTTGGTAGAGAAAATATAGTTTCAGCATATGCTTCTCTCCACAAAGCAGTGGTTAGTACTCAGTTGATAATGACTATGTTGAAAAGCCCTATGTCTAGCAACTGCAACTGCATGAGCGCATGGAAAGCACTCAAGCTGAAACTGTCTACACGTGCACGTGTTGTCATTCAAGTCCACAACATAACCAACATTACATCCGCATACAACGTTGAATCTAAACTGATCCAGTGGCTCCACGCCCAACCTTCTAGCTAGGTCTAATGTCTTGAAGAGTTTGGTTTCCATGGCAGGGGTGAGATAAGATGTGCATGATTGAGATTCCTCGCGTCTATCGTGAAACCAAACCTGTAACTTCTCCCTAATGTTCTCAATCATTGCCAGAATTGGTAACTCTCGATCCTTCTTAAATAATGCATTCAAAGACTCCACATTATTTGACGTCATCATATTGTATCGACGTCCTGGAAATTGACACCGTGCCCAATGTTGAGCTCCCAATTTATCTATTAAGTACTCCGAGGCTTTCTTACTCTTGTTATCTATTTCGATCATGAACTTATTATAATCTTCAAAAGTGTAAGTCTCTGCCACTCTCTTAAACAAGGAAACGATCCCAGTACCACGGTACGTCGTCTTCAAATTTCCTTGTATATGGTACATGCAATAACCGTGGTGTGCCTCGGGAAAAAATTCAGCTATACCATTTATGATAGAATTTCTCTGATCAGTTATAAAAGCAAGCTCATGGACATCTCCAATTACTTCCCTCAACTTTGAGAAAAACCAACTCATCGCTAGATCATTTTCGCTATCCACTATGCCGAACGTAAGAGGATATATTTGAATGTTGACATCTTGACATGTAGCAATAATTAACTTACATTCATATCTAGCTTTCAGTGTTGTACCATCTACTAGAATTAGAGGTCGCATCAATCTTCTAAATCCATTTATACATTGTTCAAGAGCCATGAAAAAATACTTGAAGCGATATTCATCGTCAGCCTCAATAAAGAATGTCGAACCAGGATTAGTTCTCGACATGTTATGACAATACCTGGCTAATTTCGCATAACTTTCCTCGGGTGAACCCATTAAATCCTCTAACGCACATTCTCTAGCCTTCCAGGCCTTCTGGTAGCTCATGGTCACCCCAAAATCTCTCTGCACATCGTTAAAGATGTCTCTGGGTCTGTAAATAGTCCTTGGGTCATTAAACTTATGCATTATCTGTCGTACTATAAACCATGAACGCGCTTGTCTGTGATCATTTCGACGAATGCCCATTTGACAAGTATGCTCTCGTGCATACTTGCGAACTACGAAGAATTGATTTGTGCCCATCCTCGTTGCTCGCAGACGCCAACTACAATTATCATCTACACAGACAATTGTGTAGGTACTCCTGTCTGACTTCTTCACTTTAAACTCGAAATTGTGCTTAAGTGCAATATTGTGCACCGCTTCTTGGAGATCTTGCTTGGTATTAAATAATTGCTGGACTTCCAAATCTTCATCATCTGGAACCACACGTGAACAATTAGTCGATCGTGAACTTGGCCCATCCTGTGAGTTCTCGAAGTGCTCATGTTGACTTCTGGATAAATTAATCAGATCATTGTTTGTAAATGGAATGTCCTCCTGATTGTCTCCGACTACATCGTGACCTCTATGGGTGATAAGAGGATCATGGAGTATAGCAACTGTATCAGGAATAACATCATCATCCTCACGAACTATTTCTAATGTGCCCCAAATATCATTCACATTCTGATCCCCACCATCGAATTCTTCATTCTGATTATCGGGGGTATCCTTTCGTACTAAAGTTACAGAGAGAGGAATAGTTTCCTTTTTATTCGCCTCAATTAATCACGTAATTTGCACATCAAAAGTAACAAACAAGGGTGGCAATGCAACAGTAGAATTAGAGTTATATAGAAATTCAAATTTCATATCATATTCAGATAGATTAACTTCGAGTTGATCTTGTAGTTTGCTATACATGTCTGTAAATGACATACCTGGAGTTAACAAAATTACAGAAATGTTTTGATCACTTGTATATTTCCATGACCATCGCAGATTTTCATCAACCACGAATTCACCAAAATAAGAAACTGGTGTGAAAGCCATATCTGCATTAATTAAAAATAATAAAATTTCAAAACAACAAGTTAAGGAAAATCAGAGTAACTGATAAAAAATAATTGTAAAAAAATAGTTGTCGGGCCGGAGCCTCGGTCCGGCCGGACCATGCATTCGCAATATTTAACCATTCTACATTGTAAACTACCGCACGTAAATGAACAAGTAGAAAAATTAAACATTATTTAATTATTATAATTATATTTATTTTGATATTATTAATAAATTTTTTATTTGCATTATGAAATTATAATTACATATCTTATTTCTAATTATTATGAAATTATTAATTCATTTTTATTAAGAAATTAAGAAATTATAATTACATATCTTATTTGTAATTATTATTAACAAATTATGACATTATTTAGTAATGAAATTATTTTTGTAATATATGATAAATAATATTAAGAATAAAAAAATTATTTAGAATTTTATAATTTATTTATAATGTAAAAAAATAATTTAGAATAATTATTTTTTAAATTGGTCCGGCCGGACCATTGTAGGGTTTGGCCATGGTCGGGTCGGACCATTGACCGACATTTTTTTTCCACTCTAATGTTCAATTTTTCGATTTTGTTACTAAACTGATAAAAATCACACTTCACCATATTAATTTTCATTGTTTAGTCTACATAATTATAGATCTATAATTATTATTAACTAAAAAATTAACAATATATGATTTTTTCGTTAATTTTTGGTTACTGAAATTTTAGATCTGTTGAATAAGTTTAACACAACGAGAACAAAATTAAATACAGTATAATAAATATTGCTAAATCAACTTACCGATAAGAAGTAGTAAATGAAATCTTTTAGTTGAGATTTGTATATTTTTTGCGGATTTTTTTAGCACAAGCAGATAAAAATGAGAGAATAATTTATCTGCGTATTGAGCACAAACAGATGAAAAAATGAGAGAATAATAAAAAGTGAGAATAGTATTGTTTTCGTTTTAATATAAATATGAAATATAAGATAAATGAAAGGTATAAGAGAAATATGGTTATTAAGGGTATACACGTCATTTTAAAGAAAAAGAGGTATTGTGGTTAATTTTTGAAAAGTTAAGGTATTTTGACTTAGCCCATATTTGACTTGGGTATTTTTAAAATTCTCCCACTATCTGCAAGTAACATCATTGTTTTAGGTGGAACTACTGTTGCATACATGCAGACAAGAAATAGGTGTAGATGTCAGAATTCTTTAAGACCTTGCGATGGAACCAAAGACAATAAAGAAGAATCAAACAATGTGACTGGAAGGGATAACAATGTAACAAAGAGTAGGAAAAAGAGAGGAAGTTTGAGGTCTCTCCAAGTTTTGGCTGTTATTCTTTTTTCTCGTATGGGTCGAATGGGTGCAATAGACATTTTGACGTTGGTGGCTATAGCAGTAAGGTACTTTATTTAAGAGCCTACCAGTGAGTTGAGTCAGAATCAAATTTTATTCATGTTCTAACCTGTCATTTCGTGTCTGTAATAAGGATGACAAAAAAATCCGAAGGACTCGAAAATTATCCACCACATCGGGTCCGCGGGGCGGATTTCGGGGCGGACCCGCCCAGCCCCGTGACCTGAAAATATATATATATTTTGGGAATGAGAAACTAAATAAATTTAATGAGGTTTAAAAGAAATGAACCTTGATGAGATTCAGGGGTATAAGAATGTATAACCACTATACCATTATGTTGTTTATTGATTTTTTTCCTTCAAATAAATACATATTATCTTTAAAGTTCAAATTTAAAAACTCTAACTAGTTTGAAGCCTAAGTTTTTCGCCTAAAATTTCATTACCAATTTTTGAGAAGAAGAAATAAAAAAAATAAAAAAAATTTATTTTCGGGTCATTGGCGAGGCGGGTAGATCGCCCCGCACCCGACCCGAGAACAGTCGCGGGGCGAGATAATGGCATTTCGGGTTAGGGGAGGGGCGGGGCGACCCCGACCCACCCAAAACCCGACTCATTGCTATCCATAGTCTGTAACTAAATCTACAAGGACTCGTGGTCATCTTCTTTTCCTTTTTTTTAATAAGACCCGAGAACAGTAGCGGGGCGAGATAATGGCATTTCGGGTTCGGGGCGGGGCGGGGCCGACCCACCCAAAACCCGACTCATTGCTATCCATTGTCTGTAACTAAATCTACAAGGACTCGTGGTCATCTTCTTTTCCTTTTTTTTTTTTTAATAATGATTTAAATTAAATAGATTCTGTCTTTCTATATTCAGAAGAATTGTTTTGATTCATTCTCCCAGTGCTTGATACTATTACTATTTTATCAATGTAAAATAAAAAAATATGCATTTTCATGTTTAGATCGTGTCTTGATCTTTCCTGAGAGAGATTCATACATTTATCATCTCGATCATTCTTAAAGATAAACATTAATGTTATTGGTGCATTTTTCTGTCTTGATGCTTGCTCTTGTGTTTTCTCATAACACGGCAATTCGAGCCAGCCTTTACGAGTCCGTTTCTGGTATCAACCCCCTCGAAAGTCGAAACTTTAGCTCTTTTGTTCATCCCTACCCTATTGAATGCCGCCAATGCATTACTCTGGCGACCTCGTGTGGATTCACCACTAACCTACATATGGAATAACTCACCTAAAGTCATGGATGGAGAAGGGGGAAAAATTAACAGAGATAGAGTAGAAAGTTATGAGCGGTTCAGTCGCTCAGAGAAAGAAAGTTACGAGCTGTTGATATGATCCCACTAAGTAGGGAAAACCTATAAAACTGAGCAGCTGATAAATTGTCTCAAAATACAGATGTGCAAAATTTTGGATCAGATATATATATATATATATTAAAAAGTAATTTAAAAAAATATATTGTTTAAAAATAATTTGTTTGTTTGGATAAGTCATTTGTGTAAATACATTATACACATAGCTTTACATATGGCAATGAGTTGCTTTGGTGTTGATTGTAAAAACGATGTGATATTCGTAAAAATGTTTTCTTGTCAAATGTCAAGTGTTAATTGTCAACTTTTCTATAAAAATTAGGGAAAATTGTAATCACGGCCCCAAATCTTTCTTTCTTTTGCAGACTTTACCCAAACATTCACTTTGTGCCACATATAGTCTCAAACCTTTAAAATACTAGCACCAGAAGGACAAATGGACGGTTTTCATTCAAATTACTGTTAGTTAACCATAAAAATTAATTCTGACCAAATATAAGAGGGGCAAAATGGTAAGTTTAGTATTTTAACATATAAGAAAACGAAATAAAAAAGAAAGGTCATGCTTGCTGGATTGCCACGGACCATCATCGCTGGTCGCTGCCGGAACTACTACTGGGAAATCAAGAGAAACAGTTGCGACGAGGACTTCACCAATTGCGGGGCTCGAGGCCAATATCGATATCATCTGAACAACGACCTAGAGATTGCGAGGCGAGGGAGCAGAGTCCCAGAAATTTTTTACACACTCAATTCCACCTTCTCTGGCAAGAAACAACTTCAATTTATCATCTCCCAAAATTAAATTACACAAACACCCAATTGAATTTTCCTCTGGCAACGCAAGACTTCTCTTCCGCAAAAACGCTTCCTGATTCAAGCACCCGGAGCAAATGATTAAGCAATACTAATCCTTCAGCAAGCAAAACATGCTTGCTCGAATCGACCGTGGAAATTTTCGCAATGACAGCGACTGTTCTTTCCTTAATTTCTGATGAAGAACTGGAATCTAGTAAACGCACGAGTATAGGAATGAATCCCTGTGCCATCGCAATTAATACATTCTTATCATCTTCCTGTAATAGTCAGAGAAGCGAGTCAAGGGCAGAGATTATGGACTCAGAGGACCCGATCTGAAGACGAGTCATCAAGTTTCGAGACTTAGTCCGGACCGACTCCTGTTTACTGAATGATGAAACATTCGATACAGTTGCCGATATGGCAATATGATGGCTTGTGGTGAGCGAAGAGAAGAGAAAGATAATGGTAACAAGTTCTGGGTTTGGAAGAGAAAAAAGAAGAGGGATGAGAGTAGACAGATGATGGCCGGTGACAAGTTTGGGGGGTTTTGGACGGGCGGGTCGGGGGTTGTTTGGAGGAAGAAGATGAACTATATTTTTATTTCTATTTTTTTTAATTTAGTTTTTTGTTTTCTTATATGTTAAAATACTAAATTACTGTTTTGCCCCTCTTATATTTGGTCAAAATTAATTTTTATGATCAACTAACAGTAATTTGGATGGAAACCGTCCATTTGTTCTTCTGGTTCGAGTATTTTAAAAGTTTGGGACTATAGGTGGTACAAAATGAAGGTTTTAGTAAAGTTCGCAAAAGAAAGAAATGTTTAGGACCATGAGTGCAATTTTCCCTAAAAATTATCAGTACTAGTAGCGTTATTTATTTTGTTTTAAGGATGTTTTTAATTGGAATTATGATTAATTAGGCAAACAAAAATGTAGAAAATTGGAATAAAATTAACCGGAGGCATTCCACCTTACATTGGAAAGTAACGGCGTTAAAATCTAACGGCAACTTGTCGTTTGCGATGGAGAGGAGTCATTATTTGGGGGACCATAGTTTTGTGCTTATCTGCAGACTGCAGTTTCCGTGGGCTAAATTTCTGTCACCTGTTGATCAGTTTTATTACTCACTACCCACTTTTGTGCCGCCACGTAGCCTTACTAAGGATAGGATTGAAATTTTAAAAAAATTCATCTTGATGCTGATCTTGTTTAAAAAGAATGAATGGGTAATGATTTTTAGGAGGTTATGCATTTAAAAAGTAATTTTTTTTTTGAGTTTACGTATAATATTATTTTATTAATAAATATGTGATTAAAAATAAGATAATAAATGTATTAAATTTTTAAAGGGGGTTAGACATGGGCTTAATTTACCTTTTAAGAGCTCGTTTGATGTAGGAGAAATTGGAGGAAAATTGAAATTTCGAGAGAATGTGGTTAAAAAGTATGAAAGTAGTGGATCTTAAAAAAAAATTGTGGTGCGATGTACATATATGTTCAATTGACAATAAATAAATTATAGAAAAAGTACAATGTAGAGAAGCAAAAAAAATTAGATGTAAATGTGCATTAAAATATACATTTTTCACTGAAAATTTTATTTGCATCTTGTTTACATTTCCCATTGGAGATAATTCTGACAAACTTGGAGTGCTAAATCAACAATTAGATCTAAAATACACCAACACTGTTGAAGATGCTCTCACTATTCAATCATAAAGTTAAAATAAGTAGCAAATTATCTTGTTCAATTCATTAATGTCATCAGAAGGGACATTTTAATCATTGTAATTCTCAACATTTCTTCACAAAGCTAAAATAAATAAAGAATAAGAAATAAATAAAAGAACAAAAGATGGAAAATGAATATCCATTTGAAGAGGACATGGGTGGGCAACATGAAGAATGAAATAAATACCTCTTTCCATGTTTCAACATGTAAGTTAAAAGTACTGTTTAAAGGGAAAATGCATCATAGTTGAAATCAATATATCGAATAAAAGAATCATAGATTCATATTCTATAGGTGTGATGAGATCTATTGATTGAAAATGTTAAATATTTTCATGTGCAGGATGAAATAGTTTTCCTGGAAAGAATCATATTCAATACTACTGAAGAACATGTGGTACAACCACTTTTCATAATGGAAATTGAGAATCATTATACTTCAATTTGGTTCAATCTGGACACTTCAACTCATATGTAAACAACTGTGTAGGAGTAGTTAACATCAATGGAAGAATTTTCCATTCGCAGGAGAAACATGTATCCAGAAAAAGTGCCGAGAAAATAAAAAATAGTTACTAACCGAATTTTTTAGGAAAGATGAATGGGAATTAAGCTTTAACGATTCAGCTCCCTCGTTGGGACCTTCTCCGTGTCGTACTCATGGTCTTTCTACTCTCCCTGGTCATCCTGAATCTCAAGGGATGCCAGTCTCGTTTCTAGGAAGTTGATTTTTGCCTTCCATGAGTTTCGAACCTTGTACCTAGATAAAAGTATAACATATACACCAACTTAAAATTTTAGTTTTTAAAATTTATAAAAACTAAAATTTCACTTTAAATTCAAATACAAGATAAAAATATAACATATAACATATACACCAACTTAAAATTTTAGTTTTTAAAATTTATAAAAACGTCACGAGATATGCGCAACCATCAGTTAATATTCTGTAAATATGCATTATATTTTGTTTACATCGACTCCTTTTACTATATTTCTGAACTCATTTTATTATCATGTGTTTATTATGCAAAAAAAAAATTAAAAGAAATCATGAGGTCATATTATTATTGTTTTTGTTCCATCAAATCGATGAACAAGTGTTATTATGTTGTAGCAACATTTGAGATGGTGGTTGGTGATGGTGATGCGAACCCTCTTGGTACTTGACCAAAAATTCTCACAATAATTTTAATCATCTCAAGAAAGTTAAAATTAGTAAAGATAAATCTTATCCCAAGTTTAAGTCTAACCAAAATTTAAAGGTTGAGAGAAATCTAGTCCAATGGATAGAAAATTAAACAAAATCCAAGATTGATAAATAAATCTTAACCAAAACTCATTTTCCCCAAAATTCCAAGAATATTGATTTTTAACCCAGTGGAAAGGAATAAGAAAATTTTAAGATTTCTTCCAACAATTACAAGAAGTAAAATACTCCAAGTGAAATCGAGAACATTATCTTAAAGAGGTTGGATGACAGGAAGGGATTTCCTCATCTTCAATGTCTTTATCAAGAAGAGTCTTTAAAGTTCAAAACATAATGTGTGCTAGGGTTTGAAGGGTTCTATTTATAGTAAAAATTAAAGAAGAAAAGAGAAAACCGGATTTAAAATAAAAAAACTCACGAATTGTGGCCTCAAAAAAACCATGCGATCGCGTATGGTTAAGTTGCGCGATGGAATGGTGGTTGTTCGCTCCGCAAGTGCACGGGTCGCGCAAGTAATAAAGTGGACGTGAGGCCAAGTATCGATCCCACAGAGATTGTTTTAAATTGTGTTTTAGACTACTACCTTAACCGGAACAAGAAATTTGTTTTGATTTGAGGAAGTTATTTTGAAAACTAAAATAAAGATTAAACTAAAGAAATAAGGAAAATTTGATTTATGAAAACTTATGAAATGAATATGCTAGAATTGAGAATCCAGATTAGTTCCATCAATTATGCATTACTCTAATTGTCTAATGATAATTCACGTGGTTTTGAAAATTCATATTCCTAATGTTGTTAAAACTCCATTTCGGACAAGCATTAACTCCTATTCATACACACGACCCAACTATATTTCTATGTTGAATACGGATTTGTAGAAAAGCATTACAAGAATTGTGAATACTATAGCACATAACACAAAGTATAGGAGTATATTTCTATCCCATATCGAACTTTGTGGCAATTGAAGCTAGTCTAATGAATTCCTAATCTTTCGAACTTAAGAAAACGTAACCTAAAAGCATACAATTGGTTATCAAGTAATTGCATAATAATAAAAGCACGCATCAATTGCTCAAACCCATGAATTAATTAAATTAAACATTCAAGTAACACATAAAATCTGGAATTTAATGCTTCATCACAATTCTAACATTTAAAACCTAGCCTATATACATAATTGAATAAAAATCATAAGAAAAATGGATAGATGTCACCCTATTCATCTCTTGATCTTCAGTTTTCAATTGTGTTCTTGGCTTGACATGGATCCCTCGGCAATTCGACAACGTTCTGGGATGAAACAAGACAATTGGGAACCCCCAATTTCGTGTCCCAAGTCTGGTATATATAGATGTTCATGAGAATTAGGTTACTTGGGGAGAAAGAATGTTGATTTCCGCGCAAAAAGCCCAGCTGCGGCCCACAAGTTTAACCGTGCGACTTCACAGTTCAAAATGATGCGGCTGCATGACTCTGCAGGTATGTTTCAGTCGCTGATTTTGTTGATCGTGCGACCACATGGTTTTAATACCATGTGACCGCACGGCGTTGCGGTTGAAGGTAATTTCTGACTTTTGAAGTGCTACAAGTTGGTCCCTGTCTTTTAATTTCACAGCTGGTCCTCCAACTTCCGATTGTTGCAATTTGGCCCCTGAACTTTTGATTTCTTCTTCGAATTGGCCCTTTGATTAACTTCATCAACTCTTGATTTGCTTATTTTGACACTTTTATCATCCAATTGCTCAATTTTGGCTTCAAGTTCATTGTTTTCTCGACTTTGGGTTATTTTTTAAAGATAAACAAATATAAGCAAAATAAATAGCAAATATCTTGAACAAACAATGAAAATCCTACTTTTAAGATAAAAATAAGTGTATAAAATACACTTATCAGTGGTCTCTTTTCATTTGAACCCGTATTCTTCCCTTTTATGGTGATTTGGACCATGCAATCGCGCAAATTTTATACCATGCGATCACATGGTATAATCTCTGAATTCTGTATGCACCATTTTCAGTATTTTCGTCACAACTTTTGATCCTTGTATTTGATTGAGGCGATTCAAAATAATTTGGAAAGTAGACAAAAATGGATACAATTCGATAAGAAATAGTAAGCCTTTTAGGATGGTATCTCTGTCAAAACTTTAGTTGAAACTCAAACACGACCTATTCTCGTCCGGAATTGATGTCTTACATTTGAGCTTGATTTCATACTTTGTAAATGAGTCCCACCAATAACTCTTGGAACTCCTTGGCCTCAACTCTCATCATGGGTCCCGTCCCACGTTCATCGAGTTTTGACTTTCTTGGATCTCATCAGATGGTTTTATCAATTTAAAGAAATGTGCGTGCTACTTTGGGATTCACAGCACTATGAATTAATTTGCTGAGCCAGAAATTTGAAGGTACCGATATCAGAACAATTTTCCTGATCAAACATTACTCTAATTAAATATGGTATCTTGATATCTTCCGTATCTTAAATAATTATATCTTAAATATTGTTCTGAGTTCTAATTTCACTTGCATGATTAGCATTCTTTTTACGTCATATTACAATTGATTTTTTCATCTTGGTTCTAAAATCTGGATAAATTGTTAAATGATGTTTATTATTCTTTTTCTACTTCAGCAATGGATTGATTATGAACTATATATACAAATAGAAGGAGAAACCCTCTCAACTTCAATTTCTTTGAATAATGTAGATTAAGAATATATTTCAGGATATACAAAATTTAAATAAGCCATCAATCAGTAATTAGAAGAAAGATGATGATATTATTGATAAGGGTATTACGTATTTAGATATTTGAATAATGTTTAAGGTAAATTGAATTCGATATTGAGACTGTTTAAATCAGTACTTTGAATATTTTATAGGTAAAATATGTAGGAAAATTTGGACAATTTTTATTTAATTTCAAAAACATATATATTTAAATAAAAATATCATAATATCGTTATAATATCAAGTGCATTGCACATGTCATATACTAGTATATAAAGAAAAACACTTTGGAAGAAGTTATGTATATATTCTTGACAATTTTTTAAGTTACAATTTTGATCCCAACTTAAAATTAACAAAGAGTTTAGTTAAAAATCTATTAACTAATAATAATTTATTTATATCATTTATTTTTTTTATCTAAAAAAATATATTAATTAACATATAATAAATAGGAATTTATATCTGTCTTTATAATGTGGAAAATGTCAAATGATTTTTTCTACATTTAGAATACATTCTTAACTTATTAAATTAAAATGCATATTGAAAGAGTTCAAGAAAATAACATAATATATTTTGTAAATCTCGTACAAAATAGTTAATTACATTACTGTTATGGATGATGTATTGATTGCATTTGATGACGCGTTTAGTACAATGAGAAATGAAATTGAAATCATTAATGATGGTTAATATTAATATTTAACAATTATCTATTTAACTAAATTTTGAATTTCGTGGAAAAAAATAAATGATAATTAATTATTGAAAGTAAGGCCAATTAGGTTAACCCGAGACACCCATTTCCAGATAGAACATTTGAGTTTGAGTCTATAGGTGGGTTGAATTGAGATTTGGATCTTTTTGTATGTATGTTAAAAAAAAAATAAAAAATAAAAGTAATAATAATTAAGTAATTTTCAATGATATTATGAATGACATGTTTTTCCTTCAAAATTTCTATTAAAAAGGTGTTTACATTTATTGTTGTTAATTAATAATTGTTTAATATCAATTCTTTTTTAAAAACGAAGTAACTTCAAATCGTGTGAAAATATCTGTTATTTTCTATAAAAAACAATATCAAATTTTTTTCACGAATAATTTCATTTTATTGTGGAAAAATTAATAATCATTTATTATTTAAATAGAAAATTAACTTTTATTATTCAAAGAATCTATTATGATTTGAAGTAGTTTTATTATTTGTAAAACTTTAATAATTATTTTAATATAATATTTTTTTATGCATTTTGTATACGGGAAAAATCTTATGTATAAGCTTTAAAATTTATAGATACTTATCGAAATACTAGTTTCAAGAATAACAACTATACAATTGCAAAAGCCTTGAAGAAAAACAAAAATTTATTAAAATTCTTTTAAAGTTTATCTATTTCATTTTCACTAAATCACTGAGTATTGAAGTATAATCATCGTTTGCAATAGGAATGACAATTGAGACGGGTCAAGGTTGTCATGTCCCGGACCTCAGAACTGTTTGGCCCCACCCCGCTTGGTCGCGGGGTGCCGTTGCCCCCTTTTTCATCTTTAAAAAAGAAAGCACGATAAAATAAGAATAAACCCAACAAAAGTCAAATTGTAAGAGATACTTTAGACTTGAGGTTACAAATTTTATTAGTATAAAGATTCTATTAATATTATATTCAATAAAACAAAATAAATCAAAAAATATGCAGTGGTTGTGATTTACACATTCCCCAACCCAGGTTTGATTCCTCCTGGCCACCCAGTCCTTCACCGTATTACCTTAACAGTTAATAATTTATTTTTCAAAAAAAAAAAAAAAAAAATTTTCGAATTTTCAGGCGAGTCTATCTTGAAAAGCTCCTGTGGGCGAGGACTCGACCCTACCCTGTCCCCTGGGCCTAATTATTTGGGGTGGGTGTACGCCCCGCAGATTTTCAATTGGTCGATTTTTTTTTGGTCATATTTAGTTTACACTTAACAATGATGAGAACTAATTTTCTAGGCTTATTTTATATCTTAAGCAATTTTGAGTTCTTGAAATTGAATAGAAACATAAATATCATTTTTTGGGAATAAATCTCTCATGCACTCAGCCCTCATTTTAAAGAGAAATTAATTTTTTAAAAATTATTTCTCTTTAAAAAGAAGGAAAAAAATTATAAATTTCAGTGTAGAATATTTTATTGTATGTTGAAAAAATTCCTTTCTCAAAGTGAAATATCCGCTTTGTTGTTGTAGACACAAAAATGAAATCAAAGAATTAAGAAGATAATAGAAAATAAAAAGAGATTAAAGACTTGAATTGCAAATAATGTTATCCTAAAAACTAAATTTGCGTCATTTCGTAAAGAGAATGCTAAAGGGTCTTCAAGCAAATTACTTTAGCGGATTTCAAATCTCAAACCAAGTATCAAATATCACAATTGAAAATTTGGAAATAAAGAATAAGAAGAACAATGAAAAAGATTCTAAGTATGAAGAACAAGAATTAGAGGGTGATAATCTCAATTACAAAGTGATAATCATATGTTGTAAAACATAAATTATATCATTATTTATAGAATTCTATCACCTCAATTCGTGGTTCACACAACTTTTCATGAAATAGTGCAAAATGTTGATGAAAAGGTGGTCCAACGGTCCAAAATTTTAATCACGCGACCGAGAGCTTCAAAATCCATGCGGCTGCACGGTTCAATTATTGACCAAACCAGTTAGTCTGGTCCGGTCCACCTGATCCGTCCTCTTCGATACAGTTGGTCTGTTTGGATCGGCTCTTGCACTTTTGGATCGGTTCTCATCATTTCAATCTGATTTTTGCATTTTTCACCTTTATACTCCAATGTCTATATTTGAACAACATTTTTTTTATAACAATCCCCCACATGTTCAAATATAGAAACTCAACTTAGAATCATAAACGATGTCAAGCATAAGATAATGTATCTTTTGATTTGAACCTTATATTGTGCAAACATTGCAAAGTAATATAGTGATCCAAGGTAGCCTTAGCTTTGAACTAGTTATCCTTTATGCTATTATGGACGACGTCGCACACATGAACATTCTTGTTCAATATGTTCCAAAAAAGTTTACTTTGACGCGTTAAAGACCTTGTGCCCATCCGAATTCATAGACTTTTCAGAAAGTAACTCCAACTTTCCTTGAAGCGGAACCACTTCTAAGTTCATATAGGAGAAATTCTTACAGTGTCTTGGTAACTTTTAAAGACACTTGTACTAAGTACTGAATTTCTTTAAGATTATTATTCAACCCTTCAAAACAGTTACCCCAACACTTATATCCTTAGGATAGAGCATTTTAAATTATATACTAAGTGTCGTAACAATTTACTTATCAAATGACTTGTTGTTACCCTTTGAACTCGTGAATTACTCATTTCGTAATGACAGACAGGGTTGCCGTCTTTGGTGAATTTATAATAGGAGTTTAAGCCTCATCCTACTCGATGTTTGTCTTACCAACTCTTTGATAAGTGGTATTGTGAATGGATTAGCCAAATTCTCACTTGATCTTACATAAGTAAGTGAAATTATTCCATTCTTTATTAATTTTCCTATGTAATAATGTCTAAGACTCATATGCTTAGACTTTTCATTGTAGACTTCGTTATAAGATTGACTTTCGCATAGTATAGATATCGAAGACTCATTCTTCGCATTTAATTGTATTTCATTAGAGATGCCAAAAAAATCCGACCCGAACCCGCCCGCCGACCCGCGGGGCTGGTATGGGACGGTTTTTCCCTACCTGAACGGGTCACGGGGCGGGTACGGGTTTGGTCGTCCCGCCCCGAATAAATAAATTAATAAAAAATAATAAGGAAAAAAAATAAAAAAAAAAAACAAAAAAAATTAAACGGGGCGGCGGGGTTGACTCGCCCAGACCCCAAACCCGACCCGCCCCCAAATTCGAGGGGCGGGTGGCTCGGGTTTCAAAAAATTTCGCTAGGCGGGTGGCGGGTCGAGGAGACCGGACCCGAACCCGCCCCGTTGTCATCACTATACTTCATAAAGAAGATCTTTTAGCTACTCTGCTTCTTTTCCAGTTTCAGATAATGCCACAAACTAGAATTCCATTGTGGAATGCGTAATCATTGTTTATTTCTTTAATCTTTAAGAAATAGTACCTTCTCCAAATGTAAATAAGCATCCCCGAGGTTGATTTATTTTCACCAGCACTTGATATCCAACTCGCATCGGTATATCCTTCAAGTATAGCTTGGAATTTGGAATATTGGACTCCAAGGTTTTTAGTTCTCTTTAAATAACCAAGAACCCTTCCTATTGCTTCCAATGCTCAACACTTGGATTGCTAGTAAATCTACTAAGTTTACTTGCGGAAATGGAATGTCCGGTCTAGTGCATTGAACAACATACATTAGGCTCTCAATTGCACTTGCATATTCGAGTTGCCCAATATCCCATCCAACATTCTTCATCAGTTTAATACTTGAATCGAATGGAGTATTTGCCTCTTTAATGTTCAAGTGTTCGAATTTTTCAATCATATTCTCAATATAATGTGATTGTGTTAATGTATACCCCAAATCACTTTTGATCATTTTTATACCCAATATGGTATCTACTTGATCAAGATCTTTCATTTTGAATGTTGACAATAGAAACATCTTTGTTTCTTTTATACCGTTTATGTGATTACTTATAATCAACATGTTGTCTACATATAAACACACAAATATAACAAGTATGACATGCCCCACCCCAAGTACCTTTACTAGACTTTAAGTGAGACATGCACTGATGATAGATTTTAATTAAAAATCAAAATCTATCATCAAGGCTCGTAAAATCTTAAAGTTTCTGCAAATAATTTGACAGTATTTGCCTTTAATAATTAACACATATATCACCCTATTTTTTAAAAATAATTTAAAACACAATTCTCAACATATAAGTAGTTCTACCCACGGTTCAATATCGATGAAGTTAGTTTACAAAAACACATTCCCTATATTTGAATAAAACAACACGTGGCGTAATTCAAAACTATATTTACATGATATATGAAATAATTACAACCCATAAAATTTACAAAGTTTTCAAAAGATTAAAATGTTGAAAATTAACATCATGTGATCATGTCCACCTTTTCTTTTTCTAAACTTGATGTCACAGGCTAGGCGTACCAGAAGTTGCTCAACTTCAGTTGTCACCTGAAAGAAATTTACATGGGAAAAATAGGTAAGCTAATAAACTTAGTGAGTGAAAAATCCAATAACAAACCATTTTTCCCAAAATTTGTATTCGTAAAAAAAATAAAAATCAAGAAATAATCATTTATCATTATTTTCTAAATTTACTTTTACAAATAAAACAAGAAGATATCATCATATAATAACAATACAAAATTCACCAAAGTTCTCATATCATAATCTCATCGATTGTATTTCATCATATCAAACCACATGTGCGCAATGTGTCAGCTTGAGTCACTGGTAACCCGTGGCCCCTTCGCCAAGGCGGCATAATTAAACAGCTTAAGCCCTAAGCCCTTTGGAAATGCAGCATATTTAAACAGCTTAAACCCTAGGACTCTTCTCTCGTAGGAGGCATATACTTACCAACATTGAGTATCAGTTGGCAAAATTTTGCATTAATCATAATTAACAATTCACACTTCACATCATTTTTCATAAATTTCACATTATCTCAAAATCATGAAATATCATTCATAACATATAAAACTTTTCAAATATAAGCCATAACTTTTATAAAAATCATAGAAAACATCATAAATAATTTCTTTTCTAAAGAGTAAGAAAAGAAGATTTTCACTCACAATTTTTGGACCAATATTCTAGTTTGGTTGGTATGCTTTTCCAATCTCCTCAATTTCACCTGTAATACACAATGTAAACCAACTTACATTCCAATCTTTCCAAAATTTTCTACCCTTTTCTATACGTTACCCATATTATGTATTTTCTAATTCCACAAGTAATTATGGTTTCCTTACATTGGTAATCATCATAAGTCCTATAAAATTACTTACATTGGTAATCATCATAAATCCTATAATTCATGTAATTGGTGATGGTTCTCTAATATTTAGACCAAAACATTATTTTTGTTAAAAAAATTCAGCATACCCCCTTTTTCTACATTTTGAAGTTCAAGCCAATTTCATCAAGAATTTCATTTCTTCCTTCACATATATCATTTCCCCATTCACATACCAATTTCATGAGATCCAAAATTATAAGAAATAAGTTCATAATTCACCTTCATGCTTCTTAACCCACTTGATATGGAAACTAACATAATTTCGTCATATATGCTAAATTCTAATTTCTAGGGAATTTCTATACCAAAGGAAACATATGAACAAGATTATGATTCATTCTTCAATTCCATCCCAAAATTTCAGAAACCCTAGGTTTTTAAATCTCCTTCAACATGTAAGGAAATCAAAGAATTCAAAGAAGAAAAACATTTGTTATCTTGTTGTGATTTCTCATCTTTCCCTTCCTTTTCTTTTCTAAATTTTTTTGCAAAATTTTCCCTTCTTTCTTCTCAAAATTTCTTTCCTCTCTCTTCTCTAAGCTATCTCTTTTCTTTTATTTTAAGTGGTGGTTTATGATGAGAATAAGAATTTAAAAGAGTGGGTTAAGGGAAGAAAATATCTAACAAATTTTCTCTCTCTCTCTCTCTCTCTCTCTCACTTAACCGACATAGGGCTGATGCCCCCATTTTTTTTTTTTCCTTTTTTTTTTCCATCAATCTATAAGTTGGTCCTCAACCTTAGGCTCCCATTCAATCTAATCACTGAAACTTTTATGCGATTCTATGCAATACCGGGAAAAACGACAAATCCGGAACTTTTATAATTTTGATCTTTACCTTCTCTAATTCCATTTTTATATACTATAATAAAAAAAATTCAACAACATATAATCAAAGACATAAGAAAATAATTCTTAAACTTAGTAACCTTTAAAAATACGTGAATCAGGGTATTACAAGCATATCACAATTTTTGATTTATAAACATTTATCTACCATATTGTGTGAAAAATCAAAAGATATAATTACATTATAAAATTTCTCATGCCATTTTTTAGGAGCTTGTTTTAAACCATATAATGATTTAACAAGTTTACAAACTTTATTTTCATTACTCGGAAGAATAAAGCCTTCATGTTGTTCCATGTAAACTTCTTCATCTAACTCTCTATTTAAAAATGCAGTCTTAACATCAATTTGATGCACGTATAAATCATATATAGATGATAATGCAAATAAAATTCTAATAGTATTAATTCTGGCTACGGGTGCATAAGTGTCAAAATAATTAATTCCTTCTTTTCGTCGAAAACCTTTAGCAACTAATCTTGCTATATAAGTTTGAATTGAGCCATCAATATTATATTTTCTTAGAAATACCCACTTGCAACCAATGGCTTTTGATCCAGCCGGTAATTCAACAATCTTTCAAGTATTGTTGGACATTATAGAATCCTTCTCATAATTGAAGCATTTTTCCAAAATGTGCTATATGTAGAAGTCATTGACTCTTTATAGGTTGTAGGATAACTATCAATTTGAAGAATATATGTAATTGTTCTTACTACTTCTTCCTTGCTTCAACCAAGTATAGGGAAATTCTTTGAGAATCAATCTCATCGTGTCCTAACATCTTCTCTTTACGAGATCTCTTACTTCTTCGAGGTTCACTAGTCTCAATTACATCTTGAGAAGATGTTTATAGTGATTTATTAGAAGTCGTTTCATTGAATTTTGAGGAATATCATCAACACTTAATGAATTCTCAGAAAATCCAACATCTCATGATTGTATAATTACATTGGATATTAGATCAAGTAGCCTATATACTTTACTATTTATAGCATATCGAAAAAAGACACTTTTGATCCCTATTAGTCATAGTTTTGTCCTACTAGGATTAGTGTTTTTATAGTAAGCCAAATACTTACACACTTTAAAATATCAATTGTTAGGTTTTCTATCTTTCCACAATTCATTAGGTGAAACTTTAAGTTTTTTAGAGGGAATTCTATTATTTATGTAACACGCGGTAAGTAAGGCCTCTCCCCATAAATTATTAGGCAATTTAGACCTTGTCATCATAGCATTTACCATCTCAACTAAGGTTTCGTTTTTCCTTTAAACTAGTCCATTTTTTTTCGTTGTTCTAGGTGCACTACATTGATTTATAATACCATGCTCTTTACAAAAGATGCCAAATTCTTTAGAAAAGTATTCTCTACCTCTATCACTTCTAAGGACTTTAATCCTTTTGATTTTCTACTTCACTTTTATATGCTTCAAACATATGAAATGCCTCATTTCTATGTTTCATTAAATAAACATAACAAAATCTAGAGAAATCATCAATGAAAGTGATGAAATATTTATCACCACCTCTAGTTAGTATACCATTGAGTTCACAAATATCGGTATGTACTAAGTTAAGAATGTTGGATGATCTTTCTACACTTTGAAAATGTTTTTTAATCATTTTGAACTAAGTGAAAATTTCACATTTATCATTCTTTGTAAATTCACAATATAACATGTCATTTGTAATCATTCTTTGTAAAGTAGAATATCCAATGTACCCTAATCTATCATGCCATAAAAGAACACACAAAGTAAGAAGAATTTATTTTATTGATAGCATTGTCAATAGTACACAATTGGATTCCATTAGTAGAATAGCATTTTTCAACAAAGAAACCATTGAAGGACAATACAAGTTTTCCCGATTAAAAAATACATTTTATGCCCGCTTTTCCCAACAAATCATCACTAAAAAGGTTTCTATTCATATCCGGTACACGTAAGACATTTGTGAGTATTACAACTTTTCCAAATGTAAATTGAAGATCAACATTCCCTTTGCCTATGACTTTCAAACAATGTTCATTCCCCATTTGAATTTGTTGACCATCATTAATTTCTTGATTGGTCTTGTAGAGAGATTTGTCATAGAAAACATGAACGGTGGCGCATGTATCATACCACCATCCTAGAATTTTTCCTTTGATAGAATTTACCTCGTTTATTGTTGCAATAATTTTATTCTTGTCAATGGAATTAACCCTACCTCCAACTTTGCTTTGTTTTCTATGTCGGAAATCTTTTGCAAAGTGGTCGAATTTTTTACACACAAAGCATTCTCCCTTGGGCTTCTTTTTGAATTTGTTGTTGTTGTCCTTATTAAACTTTCTCTTGTTTTAGAAGTGCTAACATGAGAATTTTCAATCTTATCTCTTGCCCTCGACTCTTTCTCAATTCGGAGATTTTTTTAATTTGCTCAATTGAAAAGTCTTCGGAGTTGTGAAGAATTTTCTTCCTATATCCTCTCCAAGTAGAAGGAAATTTTGCAATAATTTCTCCTACTTGAAATGATTGAAGTTCTATCTTCATCACTTTAAGTTTATTGACAATCACTTGCAACTCATGCACTTGGGGGTAATAAAGGAATATTTTCCAAATTTGAAATCAAAATACCTTGTAATTAGGAATTTAGTAGTACCTTCCTATTCGGCCTTGTGTTTGTTTTCAAGTGCATTTCATATCTCTTTTGCAGATTTTGTGTTGGTGTACAAGTAATAGAGACGATCCGATAGCGCATTTAGAATGTGATCACGACATATAAGTTTATCTTCTTCTCGCTTCTTTCAATCAATTTTTGCTTGTTCTGTGTCTTTGTAGGAAAGTTCGGGTAGATCTTCCAAATTAGGATCAAGAATGTAGAAAATTTTCAACATCGTTAATAAGAACTTTATTTTGTCTTTCCACCTTGTGAAGTTTGTACCATCAAAGCGATCCAACCGTACCAAGTCTTTATTCATCAACTTGATTGTAGCCATAGTTGTGTCTCCTTCGGTTGCCATATTAAAAAATTTAGCTTTTAGATTGTTGATAAAATTTCTTTCTTGAAGTGAAATATCCACTTTGTTGTTGTAGACACAAAAATGAAATCAAATAATGAAGAAGATAATAGAAAATAAGAAGAAGAGATTAAATGCCTGAATCGCAAAGAATGTTATCCTAAAAGCTAAATTTGTGTCATCTCGTAAAGAGAATGCTAAAAGGCCTCTAAGCAAATTTCTTTAGCGGATTTCAAGTCTCAAACCAAGTATCAAATAGCACAATTGAAAACTTGGTAACATGGAACAAGAAGAACAGTGAAAAAGATTTTAAGAAGGAAGAACAAGAATTAGAGGGCGATAATTTCAATTACAAAGTGATAATCATATGTTGTAAAACATGAATTCTATCCTTATTTACAGAATTCTATCATCCCAATTCGTGGTTCACATAACTCTTCATGAAAGAGTTTAAAATGTTGATGAAAAGGTGTATACAAAAAATTGGAACATTTTGTACAACGATAAAAAATTTTAACCGCGTGACCGCGTGCTTAAAAATCCATGTGACCGCATGGTTCATTATTGACCGGACCAATTAGTCCGGTCCGCTCCACTTGGCCTGTCCGATTCATTATAGTTGGTCTGTTTGGACCGGTTCTTACACTTTTTGGACCGGTTCTCATCATTTCAATCCGATTTTTGCATTTTTTCACCTTTATACTTTGATATCTATATTTGAACAACATTTTTTTATAACATTGTATAAACGTGTGATTAAAAATGAGTATGATGAAACAAGAATTTTTATTTAATGAGAATCAAACAAAGATTTAATATAATTTTTTCGATATTTGAATATTTAATTGTTGATAGGACGATAATATTATTTTGAACTTCTTCAAACCTAAGACAATTTCTAACTAAAACGAATTAACTACAAGGGCCGCTACACAAACTTCCTCGATCAAGCTAGTCACTTTGAATGGGATTGATTTTTTTTTTTCATTTCAACTTTTCAAACTCAATCTCAATCATCAATTCTTAATCAAGTCAGTAATTTTTGACTTTTTAAACATTTTTAAATCATACATTCATAAAAATAATAATAATAATAATAATAATAATAATAATAAAAACTTCTAAAACCACATTACCAAACAGACTCTTAGTCTCTCTTTGACAAACTTGTTTAATAACATATTTTTTATAACACAATTCTTCAAAGTACTTTTTAACTACACATTTTTTCTTTTTACTTTTCAACCACATATTTTACTTATAAAAAAATGATTTTAAATACAATACTTTTAACACTTTACCACAACCTCTCTCTCAATCATAATAATCTTGGCTTTGAAAGAGAAAGGTGGCGTACAAAATAAGAAAATCATAGTGTGGTCAAACTTAGAAACAATGGAGATTAAAATAGTAAATTGTTTCGTTAATATTGGGATGGCTAAGTGGAGATGTTGTCCCTTTTTTAATCGAAAGAAAAGATCCCATAATGTTTCGTTTGACCAATCGTTTGTTATGTAAAAAATATTGATATTTAGTAGTTATGGAAATAATCATTTGTCCAGGTGTTAATATGTCCACGATGTTAACACCTGTTCACGGTGAACAGATGATCATTCATGTTAGTAGTTATATCATTGAGATAGAAAATGTCAATTCAGTCCCATTTGTACATGAAATTACACAAATTTTCCTCCTTTATATCTTGGTAATAAGTAGAAAACGTTACACAAGGAATTAAACAAGAAAAGAGGAAATAACCACCTTTTTGAACTTGGCCCTCTTCAATTCAGGCCAAGAGAAGAGGAATTTGGCCCCCACCAACATGGTGTAGCGATAAAGTAGGAAGAGTTGGAATCAGAGGATTGGAGTTCGAATTTTGGTAATTGAAAGACTGTATTTAAATGTTGAAAGACAAGTGATTGCATGAAGATAGGGTATCGTCCGTACGATGTAAAGAGGGGGTAGAGGGTTCATGGGAGATGAGAATAGTTATCCGAATGTCCACTTCAAGTATGTATAGGCTGTATTCGTATTCGAATTTACATGATGAGTGAAATGGGGGAATGCCACTCTTCCCCAGGATTAGTCGGGTGAAGTTTGAACACTTGCATCCTAAAAAAAGGGGGCGGGGAATTTGGCATTCTTCTGTTCCAGCCAATTAGTTTCAACTTGATGGTGCACTCCAAATTCTTCTCTCTTCTTAAAAGCTTCCAAAATATTTTTAGTATAGTCGAGACTCGATACTTCTGGCTAAGGGGAACCGTCCCCTTACAATAAGAGATGTTCATCCGAATGTATGTTAATGACATTTCCTTTTTTTATTTTTAACATGGTTGATATGTCCCCAGCTATAGATATATCCTGCATAGAATGAAAAATCTCAATTATTATTTCAACAAGTACCCGACTTTAAAATAGTTAATGGAAATGTTATCCTTGGCTGATTAATAATCTTGATTTGAGGCATCATCTAAATCCCATCTTTGTTACAAGACAAAAGCCCTCCTATTGGATAACATGGGACAATATTACGAACTAAAAATGAAGTTAAAATTTTCTTTGTTATACTCTTCAGTCAAGTGTTACGTCTTAAGTGTATTCTTATGTACATTTCATGTCTTTAAATTAGCATTTTCGGAATATAATCAGCAAATATCTACTAAATATTACATATTTTGTGTTTAAATAGGTTAATATCCAAGTTTGAGGCAAAAAATCACAAAAGGAGTGCAAACTATGCTGAAACTGGAAGTTTGAAGACCAGATTGCAAAAGTTTAAAAGTTGAAGAACCTCAAGTGCAAATCTTGAAGGACCTATTTGAAAGAAATCTAAAAATTTTGGGACTAAATTCATCGGCATTGAAAGATGAAGGAACCTGTTGCAATTATAAGAAGGATCAAACTGCAAGAAGACGCCTTAGCTGAACCAAGCGCTCACATGGTTCAAACCACCCCACGAACGCGAACCATGGCTTAAGAATGACCAGAGCCAAAAGTCATGTTCCGTGCGATCGCGTCGACCTATATACTTTTTTTTAAAAAAAAATTGAGCTGAATCGGGTCAACCTGACACATTTCGCTGTTTTATGCGGATTTATCCTTTTTTTGGGATTTTTGAGGTATTTTTGAGCACATATAAATAGAGAACAATCTCATTTTGCTAGGGTTTATGTAAATCTTGCCTCTTTTTATTTTTCTCTTAAAGTTTTACATTTTAATGCAATATTTAATTAAAGTTTTTACTTTTTATGTTTTAGTAGTTTTTCTTCCATTTGAAGCTTCTTATTGTTGTGGAATTTATAATATTGTTGTTTTTTTCAACTTTTTACTTAAACTTTCAAAGCATTTATGACACATTTAATGCATTTTTGTTGGAGTTGAAGAAATTAATGGGCGAAGATGAAATTTGTTTCAAAGTGAAGAAATTTTGGAGTGCTCACTTCAAGAAGCTTAATTAGAAGGGAGTTCTCTTTACCATTTTAATTGTAAACTTTTATTTATCTTGTTATTGACATGTTTATATTAGTTGTTAAATGTTGTAATTATTTATTTATGAGTTAATGTTATTTTATGGGAATGTTGAATTTGTTTAATTTCACTTAGTCATTTAAAGTTATTGATTGATTTTGAGTTATTTAGGTTTATGTATTTATGATTATGAATGTAGTTTTATGTTTATGTAGCTTCTAAATGTTTTTTAATATTTTGAGTTGTAATTGAAATTTAATACACATGTTATGTTGAACTTAGACCATCCCATGTAATTTGGTTAATTGATTAACTAACACTAATTGATTTTTAAGAGAAGAAATTAGTGTGATTAAGAAAATTAAATTTAACTACCTTATGTTATGTAACTCATTCTAATTACTAAGTTTAGGTTGTCATTATTTCATTTAGGTTAATTAGCTTTTGTTCTAGTTTTTACATTGTTACTTATTTGCTTTAGATAATTAATTTTATATATTCTTGTCTTTAATTATGTCACTTAGTTAGGAATTTGAAATCAAACTAAATCTTTTGTGTTACTTGACTTTTTTTTAAAAAAAATGAAATCAACAAATTTAGTTACAAATCAAACATTCCTCGTTGGTACGCCAATCTCTTATCATTTTACTACTTGAACGTGAACTGTGCATTTATGCTATACTATTTTAGCGAACATTACATACTCGACATGCTCTAATGGTCTTAAATTAGTAGACTTTGAGCAATTATAGCATATTTCGGATGCACACAGTGTTTTTGTTATTAACTAATTTCATACTCGTGCGATACAAGAACATATTCTATTGATAAAAAATAATGTACTGAAATAGAGAAATGAGAAAAAATCAACAAAAACTAACAAAAGTCAATGCCAAAGCAAAAGATGTTGAGTCATTGGTATCATCCACAACGTTTACTTTCACTCAGTATTGTGGTACGACATTGTTTGCTTGTAGATTACACGCAGCGTTTATTCCCTTCCCAAACAAACTTCCGGTACTCTCTAGCTCTTTCTTCGGCCTCGATACCTGCTCCCAAATATCGGGTTGTTGGATCTGGAAACATAGGAAGTCCCAAAAACAGCAGCGACCATCTGGGTTCTTTTAATTCTTCTTAAGTTCAATTCTTCGGTGGATAATTCTATGCCGGCATGCAATTTGGAAGCATTTTTGGTCAACAGATAGAGAAGAAGAATACGGGTTTTTTGAATCAATTAATTTAACCACCCACTAAATACACAACCCTCAGTAACCGTCCATGATTAATATAATAATTGGCCACTACTTCTGATTTTGTTGACAATTGAGATTCTGAGACTCCAGTATTAATATATAGATAGATTTCATTTTATACTTATTTGCTAAATTTATTTATGTTGGTCCTAGGTCT
Organism: Ligustrum vulgare; assembly: GCA_963555705.1. NCBI lineage: Eukaryota > Viridiplantae > Streptophyta > Magnoliopsida > Lamiales > Oleaceae > Ligustrum > Ligustrum vulgare. The sequence goes on along the minus strand of OY743176.1, from coordinate 7,502,551 downwards.
ATCTTCAAAATTAGATATAACAACAAATCACCCAAAAATAAACTTGCAGAAAACGTAAATAAGAAATAACACAAGAAATTTTTTACCCACAAATAGGTCCAAATGTTCACATAGAGGGTAACCCGTTAAACATCTACCAAGGTAGAATACATACGCTCCAAATTCACTAAAAATCAGGAAAGTATCAAGATTACAGAATATATGAATCCAAGCGTTTACCAACGAAACACCCTTCGACATCCAAATACATGAAGTATACAAACTCAAACTATTCTACCAAAAAATTACAATTTGATGTGGAAACGAAGAAGAAGAGAAAATCCTAGGCTATTTTATAGAGAAAGATAGATGTGTCAAGATGGACGGGCCGACCAGACCCGTGAAAATCGGCCAGGATCAACCCGGGACTGCGGGCCGACCTGGGACCCACGCGGGCGGTTCACGTGGGTCACGGGTCAAGAAGTAGTGAACCGGGAATTTTGTGGGTCAAACATTCTTGGGCCGCGATTAACCCGTTGACCCGTAAAAAAAATATTTTTATGAAATACTGTAACATGGAAAATCTCCATTCTTCTAGAAATTCTAATACAACTTTTAAAGCAAAATCTTATTTTTTTTCTCCCTAATAGCTAAAAAACGTAATGTTCTTCGATAATAGTAATTAAAAATACATTTAGCGTTTAATTGTTATTTGTTTATGTTTTATTTAAATTTGCAAATTTAGAAGTAATTCATATAACATAAAATATAATTTTAAATTCTATGTAAATATTTTATGGTATAAATATGAATTTATCATTTTAATTATTTTGTATTTAGAAATTTGACAAAAAATTGTTATAAATATGAAAAAATTTATAATTTTATTCATACGGACCAAATCAGAACGAACCGTGACCCGCAGGGCTTGACCTAGATGGGCCAGCGGGCGGACTTGGGTTGTAGTTTGAATTTTGCAGGCTGATCTGGAACCGGCCCGTAACCCGCAGGGGGCAGACTTTTTTCAAGTGGGTCGTTACTGGACTTTTATGTTGACGGATCGATTCGACCCAGACCACCCGAATTGACACCTTTAGAGGAAGAGATGAAGGAATAACCAATAATGAAAACTACACAAAAATTCCAAGCGTCAAGCCAGGTATATAAGCTAACCCAAGAGACGCTTGATCCATGGTCCAATAATCATCCATGTGTAAGTAGGGATGTCAACGAGTCGAACCGGCTCGCGAGCCGAAGATCAAGGCTCGAGCTTTTAGGGGTCAAATTTTTTTTGGCCCGAGCCGAACCGAGCTAAAGCTCGTCCCCAAAAATAAGGCTCGACTCGAGCTTTTTCCGAACCGAGCCAAGTCCCAAGCTTTTAATTTTTTAAAATTTTTATAGCAAAAATTCATAAAATTTGTTTGAAAATGTGTATATATAGCAAGTTGGACCGAGCTCGTGGTCGAAATTCATTGCTCAAGCTCCCATCGAGCTTTTTTAGCGGACTTTTTTTTTTGCTCGAGCGGAACCGACCCAAATTCCGTCTCTAAAAAAAAAGCTCGGCTCGAGTTTTGACTTGAAATCTCGAGCCGCAAGCTGAGCCCGAATGACTCGAGCCGACGAGCCGTTTTGCCATCCTTACGTGTAAGGACACAAATGAAAGTTCATCAACTAATAAAATCGTGTTTCAGAGGGTTTTGTCCAACCAATGTTCACGTATTCGAATCAGAATCACTTCACAATTTTGTGAGGCATTAATATAACAATTTATTTATTAATAGACTAGACCAACCTATTTTGTTGATTCCTACACTCTAGTTCTCGATATTAACAAAACTAAAGGATGTCTTCGCCATAGTAATAGTCACATTTCTCGATCCAATGTCACATAACAAACATCCATATATATTATTTGAAAATATTCTCAACATTCTGGCCTAAATTTTGTCGTCTCTCTTAACACCTTAACCTTTTTTAGATAAAGTGATTAACGTCATGGAATATTATTGCAAAGAGAGCAAAACCCGAATGAAGAAAAAATATGAATATTTTTTTCATAATTCAGCTGGAACTTCAATAACAAATCTGTTTCTGTATCCATCTGGAGGGATTCGAACAACATCCTCTAGGCACAATCACATGGTACATTTTGCTAGTGTTCTCCATGTTGAAACTGTTGGTAAAAATTAACGTACATAATTATATTTTAATAACATAACTTTTACGTGCATAAAATTCGATAGAATCTCAACTTATCGAAATTGAATATTTGAAGTAGAAACCAAAAATTCATGAATGTGAATTTGGTAGAGATAGGAGTTTGACTCTTTATTCTTAAGACGATAATGACACGCACATGTGCTAACGGTTTATACACATTCGTATTCCAAGATACAACTACCATATTTCACAATAGGAGCATTCCAAATTACGTTGACCAATGAACCTTACTTATCATTTGAACTCTCTTCGCATGAAACTCGATTACAAATAAATGCATAATCTTTTGAAGTGAATATGCATTAGTATGATAATACAATCATGAAAAATGAATGGTTGAATTGATGAATGAATGAATTAAAATCTAAACATATAGGGTCTATCTATAGACGTTGAAATATTGTGTTTCAAAAGATACAACTATTTCAAAAGACACATCATTTGAAATTAGTAACTAATTGAAAAGACACACTTATTGGAAAATTTTAATTTCAAAAGTCATGAACATTTTTCTAAAAGGACATACCTCTTCATCCAATTATGTTCTAGAATATTCAAAAATATTCTAATAATTTTCCAATAACGTCACATTTTTTTAAGTGGCTTAATTTCTCATTCATCGACTAATAGTTCCACTTAAATAATCACATAGAATTAGTCACAGCCAATTTTATATACAAAGTTCTAACAATCTCTTACATGAATGAAAATTAATACAAAGACTATGCAGACACTAAAGAAAATGTAAGTGGAAAGCTATTGCATCATGAGAGGTAACTTCTGGCTTTGAACTTGCCTTAGTGAAATATTATCGAATTTATTTGGTTAATCAGTTAACATGATGTCTTGAACTGTTCAACACTTGGTGTAAATCAAGACAATAATACTCACACAATATCTTCCCTAACAGTTTCAGTTCTTATGGTTGTATTCATTTTGACCCCGAACGACTCTTAGCTTCATAAGTGTTTTACAGAATTCAAGCCTTGAAACATTCTCATAGAAGCGGCCCCACTTCTCACTTACATATGTGATCTCTTATTAGGAGTAATCTTCCCTACCCTCTTGGTTTATCCAAGATATATGAATCATTAAAAACTAAGCTTAACCTAGACACTCTGCAGAAAGCATTTTGATTTGACCATATCTAATCCCAAGTGCTTAACTGAATATTCGTAACTAAGTTGTCACATTGAACCAAGTTCTTGGGATCTCCAGTCAGCATGGTTGAGTTATCATTACAAAGAATCAAAGATTACATGCGTAGTAGACTTTCCATTCCCTTCGATTAACAGTTTAATGATCTCTTATTAAGCTTTTCGATATAGTGGACCCACAAAATAATATCATCTGAGATCAACTGCAATACAAGACAATCTATACCGTTTGAGACACAGTCAATCAATGTCACAAGTATACTTGTCACTTTTGGAACTCTGAAGCGACCATGCTTTTCTTGCTTTAGTTGAAACTTCATTATAGTTATTCGTAACCCCCACAAGTCTAGGATATTGAATAAATAAGCTTCCAAAATCTCTTGAATAAAATACTTATTTCTCACTTTATCTAAAGCTCTTATTCCAAAAACTCATCTTCAAATTCATAATGATTTCGAACATTTTCAAATACCGCACTAGCATAGTAAACACATTTACTAGTGGATATGATTCCTTAAAATGGACTTCCATGTCACAATACAAACAAATTTTCTTGGGAATAGTTCAGTTGAGCAATGTTCAAAATCTCGTTATTATAATTTGAAGAAATCAAGGCCACCCCGACACTTAACGGGTAGTCCCAAGTTCAAATTTTGATATATACTCGAACGACTTGACACGATTGAGATAAAATTTGAAATGCAACACTATATGAATTAAATCTTAAAATCAAGAACCTTAAGAGCTTAGATTTTGAAGTCCAGAACTCGAAAGACTAAATCAAAAGTTTTGGAAAACTTTTACTTTTAAAGTTGTAGATTCTTAGACCTTGAGTTCTCAATATGCAATTAAATCCTTAATGTAAAATTGTAACTCAAGTCCCTTGGCCTATTAAATTCTCAATTACAAGTCCTTTTCATCAAATCACTAAGGTTTCTTAACTAGTGATTTTTTCAATAATTTGTAATTGATATTCAATTTATTGAATCATTACAATGCACTTTAACTTACGAATATTCTTCAAATATTATTAATTATTGCGTATCAATATATCCACGCAATAAATGATCTTGTTCCATTTTAACTACTTTTGGTTATTATGAACAATCCTTATCCTTTCCATCTTCTAGAAAAACTTTCTATGACTCATTAGGTATAAAGAATGCAAGTTTTAAACTAAATTACCCCCACAATTCCTCAATTAGTAATGCATGTACAAGTAGTAACATTACCCCCACAAATCTTGGGTTTGGCTCGAACTTCAAGTTCATCAACTCTAAAATTTAATTCCATCGTTAATGATGTTTATATGGCTCACCATATAAAATGACTAGGAATGTCAATGTCTTGTGAAAGTTTATGTTACTTTCACTTTTAAGGATTTTGCAATCTCATTTAGTAACGACATTGACCCAACTATATAGTTGGATCATTCAAATTTGATCATAATCAACCCATACACTCAAAATCGATTCGCGAGTCACACCACATCTCATATTTAAACGAACCACAAAAGTTGACTGCTGACGGTGGCTCCATTCCGGAGGTCTTACAGACCGCCAACACACGAATTGTCCACTTGATAAGTGGTTTTGTTCCACTTAAAGTGTACGCGTCCTCATAGAGTTTCAAACCTTGAATCTATTGAATATAGAATTTTCAAGTAGCTCCCTGGTACTACTAGAGCAAAAGTCATGAATATTTATCTAAAATGACACACCTATTCATCCAATTATGTTCTAGAATATTCAATAATATTCTAATAATTTTTAAACAATGTCACATTTTTTTAAACGGCTTAATTTCTCATTCACTGACTAACGGTTCCACTTAAATAACCATATAAAATTGGTCACTTACAAAGTTCCAACAGAAGCTAATTTGATGAATTTCGACCTAACTTCTGAACGCGTCCCCCCTTCGTGGTTGTTGGGACAAGCATAGATCACTTGAATTTGATAACGAAAGGAAGAGATACATTACGCTGAAATCACATCATAGCTTCTGATATATTCTAAAATGATTTTCTGTTTCCCTTTGGCTTATTTAATTCTACGAGTTGATGGAGGCCTGGATTTGCTCTAATGTTTTTCCCTTTGTTTCAGGCACTATCTTCACCACAAAAAGTACTGTAAGAGCACAGAATCCGGCATAGAGCATGAATGTTCCTGAGAAGAAAATTTCAGACATAAGTATGAATCAATTACAAAACATGTTGGATGAATTTGTGAATAGTGACGCCAAAACAAGTAGAAAGATAGTTTGTAAATTCGAGCCGAAAATTGAACAGAGTAACGACAAGAAAAATACAAACAAGAAGAAGAAGAAAAGTAGGGACAAAGTCGAGGCAAGAGTTGGACTCTTTGTCTTTAAGTCGAATTTGCCCCGCAACGGTGCCTACGAATTCCGGCAATCGACTCCCAAAATACAACGTCTACACTTGTGTTTGCAGCACTCCAAAACACAAGTACAACGAACCAAATTTTGACTTATGTACTCCAAGGATGAAATGAAGGAAATTCAAAACAAATGCAATGATTTAATTTTTGGAGAGAAGAGAGGATAATATATGTTTTGCATATCAAATTGTGAGGAATAGAACACCCAAAAGGTCCTACTTATAGACCATGAAAGAGTGTGGACGAAATGGTTGAAGTCAAACCATGCACCTTTATGAAAATGTGTCTATTCACCGGACAACAGTGCGACCGCACGATTTTTACTCAAAAATCGGAATTGAATTTGACGTGTGATCGCACGGTTTCCCAACCATGCGGTCCCACGGTCAAATATTTTGACCCGATTTCATCCCTTTTAGTAATTTCTCATTCATCCGATATTGGTTTTCGAAGTGCCAAATATACCCTTCAATACATGTAGAAAAATCAAAATTCTCTTTCGGGGTCGTTGCCCCCCTCGACCTCCGTTTGTACGTCCCGAAGCGGTGAAGTGGTAAACAATTTTGCCTAAACGGATTGAGCCGAGCTTTTGAGTATTTAGCCGAAGTCGACACGAAGTCACTTTAATCGATTTTCAATTCTCGATTTATTTAACCAATATCCAACAAAACATTAATATAAAACTAAGGTGTTTTAGTTTGATTCTTCCCATGTTTGGACAGTAATCCTTTACCTGTTGAACTCCAGCTCATGAGAAAGTTGAATGTGTAGGACACTGCCCAGGCACCTAACCAGTTTACTAGTACTACCAGGCTCCCAGCTAAACCTTTCATGTGAATTGGGAATATCTGAAAAGTGAAAAATAATGTTAGGATTTACGGCGAAAAAGGATTTATATAGCCGACTCCAAATTTACTGAGAAGAAGTCTTGTGTAAAGAAAAGGGACAGTAGCTATAACAAGAACAATAGTCTCTGAGCTTACCTCAGACATAATGACCCAAGGAACTGCTCCCATTCCTATTGAAAATGATACTATGTAGACCTGTTCATGTTGATTCGACAAACAAAAAATTTAGTCGGACGAAGTTCAATTGATTGACATATTTAGGCACAAGAACAAGGAGCGTGTTTTGTGTTCGCAAAAGAGCTCATTTTTCGAATACTTTTATGATCAGTGGAGTTGAGTTGAGCTCACCATTACTCCAAACACAGCTAGTAATGGTACCCATTCGAACAGCAGATCTTGGCCCTGTGAAAGGAGCATAGTGTGTTAAAATTAATAAATTATGTACCGGGAATAAGTTACGAAAGACGTTAGTAACAGTAAACTACCTTGAGGAAGAAAGAAGCTCCAGTCAGGAAGCTCCCAAGAAATGTGCCTGATGCTGATATCTGAAAATGCAAAACCAAGTTCGTCGCTTCTTTGAGACGACGTCACTTGCCAAATGAGAAAGAAGTCAATAATAAGTACTCACCATGAGGAGTGGTCGTCTTCCTAGCTTATCCATTAACATTGCTCCAACTACAGTTATTGGGACCTAGAACATGGTATCAGCAAAAACTTAGACAAAGATTTAACCAAATAGTAGTTTGACAGATACATGTGTTGGCAGACACATCACATCATTTTCAAAATCAGCAGACAAAACTAAACTACCAACACACTATCTGTAAATCAATCTGGACAAAATCATCTGTACAAGAATCATTTTCCTTAACCAAATAGGCTGTGTTTGGCAGCATGAAATCAGGGTTTTGAAATGGAACTCGCCAAGAATCAATCTGATGCTCCCAAATTCGGCTTGAGATACTTTAACAAACCTGAATTATAGCATAAGCAATTGTTCCAAGTTTCCCTGATGAAAATCCGGCAGCCACAAACGTTTCACTTGCATAGAAACCGATTCCATTTATACCTCCAAACTGTTGGAATACCATTAATCCAACACCAATCTGAATAGGAAAAGAATGATCCCGAATAAGTACTTGTAAGCAAGATTGTAAAGTTAATTAAGAACAAGAGAAAAGTTGCTTACAATGATGGCACGCGTGTATTTCCTCTTGAACAAATCGAAGATTCTAGCTTTAGGAAGATATTGTAGGGCGTCGATACTAGCCTGTCAGCATAAAATTTATCATAATCAGCAGTAGAAATCAAAAGAATTTTATATTTTCGGAAACTTTGGATGGAAAAATATACTTGAATATCAGCAGATTCTTGAGAAACATCAGCATCTCTGCCACGAAGTTGGTGTAATGCCAATTCAAATTCTTTCTGATGTCCCATTTTTGCCTGAAAATTCCAACGTTTGTTTAATATAACACAATTATTTTCTCATTAGCAAAGATTACTAAATATTCAAAATCGAAGTAAAGCTCACCAGCCACCGGGGAGACTCAGGGATAAAGAACAATCCCACAAGCAGAAAAACGCATGGAAGAAGTCCTTCATATAAAAAATCCCCAGTCAGTTTCAGAAAATTGCTCCATTGTTCGTGCACAACGTGCGCAGAACTGGATAGGACTAGACAGTGTAATGAATAATATTTTAACTTCTATTTCTCGCGAACAGAATTTTGATCTCACCAGTAAGAGCCAAAGCTCGCCAAGTTACAACCGTTCCAAGCAAGTATGCAGTCGATGCACCACAAACAATCATGAGCTGCAGTACAAACATATAAGAATTGGACTCAAATTCAAAACAGAGATTATTTTTGCGTTTCATCAAACACCACATACACGTGCAGCCTATTATCCTCGTACCTGATTAAGCGTTGCAAGTCCTCCACGAAGATTCTTTTGCGCTATTTCAGCTATAAATATTGGAACCTGTTTGTGTAATTAAGTATTGGAGAAGATTAATAATCATGAATTAAGCTAGACTTTTGGCTTATACTCAAATAATCAAATTAATGTTGAATAAGTACCACAAAAGAGAAAATTCCTATGCCATATCCAGTAGAAAATCTCCCTATGTCAAGTGACCAAGCTTCCTGCATATATCAAACAACAAATGATCCTATTACTGGGTACGTCATAGGCTACCATCAACTTGCTCTACTACCAGGGATCACTCAACCAATCTCTTGAGGTTGAGAGTTAGAATCCCTGGGACATTCCAAGCCAAACTTAGGACAAAATCCACTTCTCAGGGAACAATCTGTGTTGCGGGACGCCACAGGCTACCATCACCAGATCCCATTTACAATTATTAGTTTGAGAAAAAACACTGCAGAAGAAATTCATATGTACCTTGGAGAAATAGACTAAGAGCCATCCTGTAATGCAGAAAGCTGATGAAGTTCTCATGGCCTGTTCCATGACCAAATTAAACAAAACCTTTAATAACTTAAAAATAATCATTTTTTTTTTCAAGAAAATTTGATTAAACATACCCCTTTTCTACCAATGAGATCAGCAATTTTTCCACTGGTTATTGCACCAATCATAGCTCCAATTGTTATTATGGATCCAAACATAGAGTACTGCAACACAATACTACATGAGTTTTCACATTATGTAACATTGGTTTATTCGACTGTACGATATTGTCCAGTCCAGCGTACGAAATATGTCACGAGATCACGAACCTCAGCTAGTGATAACTTTAAGTCTTGTCTGATTGCAGATTGAGTGGGTGCTGAGTAGCCCACCTGCAAAAGAAATTAACTTAAGCTAAAGATTTTCCTACTTACTTTTGGTGATCCTGATCAAGAAGAAGGAAAAAAAAAAGGCAAAAAGGAAACTTGTTAATACAAGCTCTTTTCTTGAAAAAACCTGGTTTATGTAAAAATATATAGATACAGCAGATCACACACACACACACACATGCATTTACTTACACATGATCCAAATTCAAAAGAACCACAAACAGCTACGAAAGTACTTATAAGCACCATCCAAATTGAGCCATTTTTTTCACTTATGATCACATCATCTCCTTCAGAATCTACACACTTAGCTTGTTGAATTAATGGCTTTTGCAGATCATCAGGATTCTTTTCAATGCCATTTTCTATATCCTTGTATTGATCAATAGCCATTTCTCTATCTTCTACTCTTTCTTTCTTTCTCTCTCTATATATATATCCAGAATGCACAGAGTACAGACTTGAAGTTTGATGAATGCACAAGTTTTTTCAGCTCTATATATATGTGTGTGTGTATTATGTATAGGCATTATACCCAGCTAGATATTTTCATGAGATTTTTCTTGTATCAATAATTAGAATTCTAAAATAAATAAATTGTTCTTCAGTAAGATTAGAATTCATGTGAAAATAAAGCTGTCACTGACGTGTGATCATGTCAGCCCATGATAAACACACCATATGGAAACTGGAAAACTTAGGTGCGCAAAATGTATTTTTCTTCTGAGATTTTAATAATTGACAGCAAGAAATGAGTAATCAAATCCCATGTTCATTTCATATTACAGAAACAAATAAGTCATTTTCTTATTTAAATTGGTAATGATCCAATGTATCACTAATGTAATTATTATTCAATGATTCCAATTTCTAATGCATCAGTAACCGAGTTGAGATCTGTTGCTTCATTTGCTGTCCCGATGATTAAAAAATTGATACATCACTGGTTTAATTTTTTTCCTATTTGTTAGTGAGAATAAATGTAATGATGTGTTATTTTTAATGACGAGACATTCAATGAGACAACCAAATGAGGCAGCAGGTCCCACCTCATAACTAACCTTACGAGATTAAGAGTTCGACAACCTAAAATCGTGTCTAGTCAATTGGGACAAAATGAAACAATACGTGTATAACGGATACGTTATAAGACTACCGTCATCAACCGTAACACATAGTGGATGTCATAAAATGTGTCCACTGCGATTGTGATGTTGTCGCGTGTCCCTATATATATTTTTTGGGACACATGGCAATATCACACCCACAGTAAATGTCATAAAATGTGCTCACCGTGTGTACTAGATCAATTCCGTACATTATATTCATAGTTAAATAGAGAAAATATGTCTTCATTACTATTGACGGTTCGGAAATGACTATATGAGGTCCGTCCAAATAAAATTCTAAAGGATAGAAGATAGATAAAGCCATAAAGGTCTATCTCGAGCAATAAGAGCGTAGCTTTATCAAGTCATTCACGTGTGTTCGAGCCTCCTATGAAACTTGAGCGGAAGGGTAAATTAGAAAAAGATAAAAATAAAAACTCAACGGATGACAAAATTTCTAGCACCAGACTGTCCCGAATAACAGAGGGGAGGAATAAGGTGACACCAAATTCCAAAATTTCCAAAATCTGAATATGGCCCTATCATTTTTTCTTTACGTTTCTTTTCATTTTCCTCCCAAAATTTCCAAAATCTGAATATGACCATATCCTTTTTCTGTATGTTTTTCAATTTAAATTCTTATTTTTAAAAATAAAAAATAATATTAAAACAAATAGATATTATTTATAGGCCGTAAATAAAGATATTTTTAATTCTCGCTCTCGAAGAGAAATCCATACTTGAAAGAAAAACCTTTTGCATTTTTAACTGACTCTGTTTAATCAATCGCTTATAAAGGGTTATTCATAAATATATTGTTGATTTTTTTTTTTTTTTTTTAATTTCTCGGCTCAAGCTTTCCCGGGCTTGGCCCAGTCGAATCCCAAACTTTTAAAATATACTTTATTTTTATAACAAAAAATCATAAATTTTATAATGAGAATGTATATAAAAAAACGAGGTAGCTGAATTTCAAAGCTCGAGCATTTTGAGCGAGTTTTTTTTTGGCTTGAGCTGAACTGAGTTGATCCGAGCCAAAACTTGTCCTTACCCCCCCACCCCCCCAACCAAAAAAAAAAAAAAAAAAACCTCGGCTCTAGCCGCGAGCCAAGTTGAGTTCGACCATCTCAAATCGACGAACCATTTTGCCAATCTCATAGAAATTTGATAATTTGAGGGATCTAGGTATTGCGTCATTATCAACTCTATCAAAGTAGTCAGCACTTTGAAAGAAAAGTATGTGTCTTCTAAATGATTTATAAATTAATTTATAAATAACACAATTTTTTAAATCATTTTTTAATATTTTTTGGATTCACCTCTTAACCATTAGGAGTGGGCGCGGTCCAGTTCCGAAAGGAACCGATTACCAATGAGAATCTAAGTAATGGAACCATTGATTCCATATTTGGCTACGAGATCGAACCGGATCCGAACCAATTGGTTCCGGGTCGGTCCGGTTTGGTTCGGTCCTTTTACATTTGAAATTGTTAAAATAAAATGTCCCTAATAAAGATTAAAATTTTCTTTCAACGCTACTTTTAAAAAAATTTCTTTCAATTCTACCGTTTGCTCAAATTTGCCTTCGAAAATCAGAATTTCATATCAACAGCTTTTAGAGTTTTGTTTGTAAAATTATTTAGAATTTAGGTAATGCCGAAAGATTTAGATTTGGGTTGGGAATTATGAGTTAAAACTTAAATTGGGAGTTAAATTGATTATATAAAATAAAGAATTAAAGAGATTGGATGAAATTGGAGGAGGATACTATTTATGTGGAAATTTTGCTCAAATGGGAACTTGCCTAAACGGTTTCACCGCTTCACGATTTATATTAAAAAAATAATAATTCAACATACAAGAGAACCGAAGTACCGTTGGTTCCAATTAATAAGAACCGGGAACCGGATCGGTTCCCGTTCAGTTCTAAATATAAGTACCAAATCGGGAATTTTCCTTGGCAGAACCGAATCTGGACCGGCCGGTTCTAATCGGTTCCGGTTCGATTCCACCGGTTCCGGGAAAATGTGCACACTCCTATTAACCCATATATTTTACTTAAAAAACATAAATAAACAAAAAAAAAATGATGGCTATAGCCGTTTAACAGAGAAATTTAGCATGTGTTCTTTAATTAATTTATAAATAATACAATTTCTTTAACTGCTTTTTAATCACTTTTCAATCATAAAACGATATGGTGACTTTTGGTATTTATTTATAATATAATACTAGCTAAAAACACATTTTTATGTTAAAATTCTTTAATGATGTAAATAACGCATTGCACTGAAACAACATAATGTTAATTTTTTACTGAAGTAATTCCTTCCTTGAAAGTAAATTCATTCCTTCCTTGAAAGTAAATTCATGACTTTTATTTGTTTAAGCAAAATATATAGAATATAGTTGATTTCATGAAAATAAAAATTAATTTGCTTTGTTGACAACAGAATCTGGTGGACCGTATATCAACACGTTTCAGTTCTTCTATCTTGAACACGTAAACTTACTGCTAACTTGGACAAACGGTCAGTATGCAATGAGGTCGGGATGACACCCGTTTGCACTCAACGCTCAAGTCAGGACTCATTGTGAGTAAATATAATTGGATGCGAAAAATATAAGTGTGTAAAAGAGAAAAAATGAGTGAAATTTATGTATTGTGTTTAAGTATTGAGTTATTAACATCTTTCTTGGAGACAAATATGATCTATATATAGAAGAAGTTGATGTCTAGGATCGTAACACGTGTAAAACTTTACACGTGGTAAGACCACAGGTCTTAATGAGATAAATTATTTTCTTGGTAATAATTATTACCTATAAGAATAGAGTTAAAACTATTCGAAGAACGTACTTCTCATTAAAGATATAGTCACATCAAGCTGTCTTCTGCAAATAAGTCACCTCAAACTGTCTTGTCACTTTTCTAAGGTACTGACCTCGATACAATATGATCCCGACACATTATGAGTTCGACATAGCATGACCCCGGTACAATATGAGTCCAGTACATCGTGAGTCGGCACGACATCATGACTCCGACATCATGATTCCAGCATATGAGTCCAACATGATGGAAGTAACACGAAGTCTGCAGGCCGTAAATGACACCAATATTACTCGTTGTCACTCTTTTCCCCAAACTGCTGACCATTCCTTCGATCAACAAAAAATACTTCATTTTTCGGAGTCAATAAGCCCCAATCGGACCTTAAAACCTTACTGAACAACTAGATGGAAAATCGCTAACCACTCCTCCAATCACCAAAACATACTTCTTTTTCTGTAGTCAATAAGCCCCCTGAACCGAAAAACCTCACACCACAACTGGATGGAAAATCGAAACTTTCGAACAAGAATATAAGACGATGAAAGGAGGTGGAGAGAATTGAAACGCTCGAACAAGAAGACGATGAAAATCACGGCGAAAGAAAGACTCGAAAATTTGGAAAATCCTAGAAGGTGCTGTTGTTTTATCCAAAGCCAAAAGACGTCGTAGAGGGCGGAAAAATGAACAGTAAAATATTATGGTAAAAAAAATATAGGATATAAATATATTAAATGTCAAGTTTTCATTGGTTAAGCGCAATAAAATATTGTAGTAAAAAGTTTTTCCTCAATATTGAATTTCAAATTTGTAGTAAGAATATTTAAGTCCAAAATTTAAGAAAATGGATATCACTAAATATTGAGACATTTTTGCAAATGACAATGTGAAAGCGGACATTTTATGTAATTCCCTCGTTATTTAATTGAATACTGAATAATACAATAATTGACATAAGACTCGTGAATCATGTGAACTACAAATATAAAAATGAATTAAGCTTTAATACCATTATTACAAAAAAATGAATACAAGACTTTTACGTTTATGATTTATTAACATATTTGTGACAATTTTTTTTCGGGAAAGAATTAAATTAAATATTAATGAAAATAACCTAACCTATTAGCATGATAATAATATTTTTTAGAAGATTGAATAAGGCTTCCATGCCAGCTTCTTGTAAATATTACGTTAATTGTCACAATAATCATGAACTTTGATTCATCATTGAAATTTAAAATGTTGGATTTTGATTATTAAACTTAGGGTAGTTATATTTATACCACAATTTTTTTTTTAATATTTACACCACATTTTAATTAAATGAAAGATTTTTGATATTTGCTCACTTTTGCTTTTATGTCCTCGATTTTTTAAAACACAATTTATATCCAAATATTCTACTGATATAAATTGAAAAGAGGGGAAAATATTTTTTTTTGACTTTTTTTAGTTTGTATTAGTTATTTACTTCAATTATTTAAAAAATCCGAGAGATAAATAAGTTTTTTTGGCCCTCATAAGAAATATTTTGAATAAAAATCATCTTTATGGACAAAATATAAAAATTAATAGATGGCCGATGATAAAAGATTTATATAAAAAACTTGAGAGCATAAGTCGAAAAATAAGAAAGCTTAAGAATATTCATTAAAAATAAAATATAGTGTAATTAACAAATATTGTGGCATTGATATAATTACCCTTAAACTTATGTTTATATTTATATCTTCAATTGATCACTAAAGTTTAAATATTCGAGTTTTGGTTACTAAAGTTTAAAAACTTCTTCAATTGATCATTAAAATTTTGAAAATCATCTTTGACTGTTAATTTATTTATGCAAATGATAATTTGGAATAACATTTATAAATGTTCAGGTTAGTCTTGTCATTTTTCAAGTTTAGTCATCGTAACCCAATCACCTTAAAGATTAGTGAATAATCGAGCACGCTTTTAAAACTGTAGTGACTAATCAAAGATGTTTTAAAATTTCTTATGCTGCAATTTGATGTGCCGTAATTGTTCGATTAAATATAACTTGACGCCACGTGTACATTCTGTCTATTATGTCACAAATTCAATTATGAAACTTAAGTCAATGACCAACATCCAATATTGTGAGAAGTATAGTCATGGACGACCATGACATTAGGCGGCAAGGTAGCTACCTATGGCCCCCGATCATATTTTGAGCAAAAAGGCCCCGGACGGTTGAACCAAGAAGTTTAAATATATAAATTCTGAATAAGAAATTTTGAACAATAAATTTACCTTAGCTTAGTTGGTTGAGGAGAGAAAATTAGCTTTAAAGAATTACCATGGTCACACGTTCAATTCTTCTTGCCAACATATTTTAATTTTTTAAATCTTTGTAGCCAATTTTTTGACATACTTAAATATAGTACAGACCCCAATATATATTTTTAGTTTGGAGACATCTTGGGCCCCCGAAAACTCATGGCCGACCCTGAGTATAGTGATCAAAACTCGACACTTTAAACTTCATTGATCAGTCGAAGACATATATACAAGTTTAATGATTATTGAGATGATTAATTCGTAAGTTTAATGATAAAAACACTATAATTTAAATTCTAGTGATCAATTGAAAACATAGATATGATTCATTGATTATTGAGATAATTAACCCATAAATTTAGTGATAAAAATTCAACACTTTAAATTTCAATGATCAATTAAAGATATAGATATAAGTTTAGTGATTATTGAGACAATTAACATCTAGCTTGTCTAGGATTTTACATGGATCCTACGTAGCATAACCAATAATTTAATTAATTATTAATTATCAAATGATTATTCAAAAATGTCTATAGTAGAAAATCGATATTTTGATGTTCAATGTTGATTCTTGATTTCATTAAAGCTGTTACATAACAAATTGTCAGTCTCAAATATTAGTTGGATGAGCAAAATTGAAACCTTTTTCTTTTTGGCTACATTAATAAAATATATTAGATCTATGGGCAATAAAAAAGTGTGTAAATATTTATTTTTAATGTTGCATGATCATGCAACTTGAGTGATGTTCAATGTTGATTCTTGATTTCATAAAAGCCGTCATATGACAAATTGTCAAAGTCTCAAATATTAGTTGGATGAGCAAAATTGAAACCTTTTTCTTTTTGGCTATATTAATAAAATATATTGGATCTATGGGCAATAAAAAAGTGTGTAAATTTATTTTTATTGCATGATCATGCATATGCAACTTGAGTGCACAAGTTGAAGTTGGACTAGTGATACATTTTCTTTGAATTATATGAGAATTGGGCTAACGTGTTCGCATAATTAATTATTTTACTCATAATCAATTATTTTGAAGAACATGTGTCAAATTATTTATTATATTACTGGACTTCATTAAAAAATCTTTTCGTTTATATCTCAACTTGTCTTTGTATTATTATTTTTTGGAGTATGACTTTAGATTTTCCAAACAAGCAATGAGCAACGTAGCTTTTCTTATTCAACTATATATATTTTTGCAAACCTTGTCCATTTTTATTCAATAAACCTTTAAAGAATTCTATAATTCAATAAAAATTATCAAGAGTGAACGATGTAGCTTGGTTCCAATACTTAGCCATTTGATCAAACTAATACGTAATTGGTTTGTGTTTTAAGTAGAATTAGGTTAACTCCACGTGTGAACTTTCTTCCTTTCTTGCAAATTTGATATTGGCTAGTAACTTAGACTTGAGATTGATAAAGAAATTAATAATTTGTAAAATTTATTGTAAATTCGAAGCAAGTCAAACAAACCATTGGTAGAAGAACAAATATCAAAGTTTGATGTTATGACAGATCATGTTAACTTCATTTTTCTAGAAAATTTAAATATCGTTCATTTTCTTCTTGCGTGTTTTCTTTTCATGCAAATTATAAGCTCCTCTTTTATTTACTTTCTGAGATCGTTAGGATTTATTAGTTCAAAATGGATAAGAAATTGAACATGAAATATTTTTACACCTAAATAATGTCTCTATCAAATGCTTGAAAGAACAAGATGTGAATCATGTGATCAGTGATACTAAGAAAGTTGGCATGATTGCTAGCCAACTTAAGGTGGTCAAAAGACTTAAAACTCAAAAATCAAAAATACTTTCACATAACCAATCCAATGATTGCTTGATTCAAGGGGTATGTTTGGCGGTCCATTTATAAACTATTGTGTTTATAAATAGTGATATGTTAACATTTCGTTAGTTGAATCTTTTGAAAAGTAAAAAATTGATGGTAAGAATTTTTGGTCAATTAAATTTGTTGATTTTTTAAATAAAGTCCAATTAGATTCTGACATGTGTCATTTATAAACAAAGCTTTGCCCAACAAATACTTCGTAGTGATATAAATCAAGAAAAAATGGCATTGGAGGATTCTATTTATTCGGATATAGGCTCTTAAGGTATTTTCTAATAAAAATTATTGAATTTGCTAGTTGTACACATTACTGTACACAATGGGTTACACACTAGTTCTACCTAGCGTATGTGTAATCATTTTTCAATTAATCTTTCAAGTATGTAGAATCTAATTCAGGTTTAGGGTGGACAAAAAAATCAGAACTGAGTAAAATGAATCGAAATTGAACAAAAAATCGAAATATTTCGATTCTTAAAAAAATATATATATATATATTCAAAACCGAAACCGATTTAAAAAAAAAAAAATCGAAATCGGCCGGTTCTCAAAATCAAAACTGAAAACCGAATTCAAAATCGATAAAAGTATTTTCTTTTTCATTTTTCATTGTGAATTATACATCAAAATATATTTATGCTCACACTTTAATGTGTAGACAGTTGGTTAGAGGAGTATAAATTTACTTACAATCTTTCCATTTAAGAAATTTTATCCAGATTGGTAAGATATTTTAATTAGAAATTCATGACTCACAATCTTCTCCAAATAGAACCATACTTTAATGTATAAGCACTTAGACAGTGTATGAAATGTTGTCTGTTTGATACACTAATATTATGTGATTTCGTTTCATACACTATTATAATATTATTATTTTGTGGAATTTACTTTTACTGAGATTCAAATGTTCTTGTTTCCTCGTCGTGATTTCGTTTTCACTGATTGATTTATAAACTGGTTTATTTATGATTTTGAGGTAAAAAGTAATGGTTGAAAGTTGGAGAGAGAAAATGTGTGGTTAAAAAGTTATTTGAAAAATTGTGTAATTTATAAACATGTTTATAAACCAAAAAGCACAAATTATCAAACGGTGGCTAACCATCAAGATTTCGAGATTCACATTCTTGCTATATTTTACATGAATTCGGAGTTTAATTTTAATTTGAAGCTTTATTTGGTTGTATTTACTTTTAATTTTTCTAAACAATTAGATTATTTTTTTTGATATTTGCATCAAATTTAATATTTTTAATTGGAACTGATCAAAAATCGAAAAATAATCGAAAATCAAATCGAAATTGAAACCATTTGGTTCTTATCTTTAGAGGAACCAAATCGAAATTAAACTGAACTGAAAGTTTCGGTTCGATTTCGATTTCGATTTCGATTTCTTTAATAATTGAATCAAACCAGTAAACATTCAGCTCTATTCAGGTTGACTCTCAATTTTCAATTTTATCTTTCAAGTTTGTAGCAACCAAATTCAGGTTGACTGTCAATTCTTGACTTGATGGCCGGTGTGAGAGTGAGACATGACATGCTACAACGTACGAGTAGTGGGTACCAAAGTCTATGTTTGGCAAACTTTTTTAAACATGTTTTTAAGAAGGAAAATTCTAAACATACATTTTTGTTTGATATTATTAGATGACGTAATTAGTTGTCATCTTTGAATTAATTGTTGCTGAGGTGGTGACCCATGTTGAGGTGGTGACCCACCTCAACAACAACCAATCCCGAGGTGACTTCTAAGCATGTCATTTAGCCTCTGTTTGTTAAAAAAATTTTGTTTAAAAACATGTTTTTTTGTGTTTTCTAGGTAAAATGTGTGGTTAAAAATTGGAGAGAGAAAATTTGTGTGGTTAAAAAGTGATTTGGGGAATTGTGTAGGAAAAAACATGTTTAAAAACATGTTTGCCAAACACATTCTTAATAATATTAAAAAAAATGTCCGTGTAGAACTACTCTTTTAAAAAACATTTTTCTAAATTACTTCAATTATATATTTTATCTTGAAAATATCACATTATTTTTTTTTAAAAAACTTTTTTTAACAAACAACGCCTTAATGTTGGAAAAGGAATCCTACACACGCACAACAATGAAAGAAATGAAAATGATTGATTAGAGTATGTTTGGTAATGTGAAAAATTTTGATTTTTGTGGGTTAATTTCACGAAATATCATTGAAGTTTGGTCGAAATTTCAAAAATACCACCAAAGTTACAAACTTACGCGAAATACCATTGAAGTTTTGGGCGCTTACACCAAGTACCACTCTGTTAAATTTTCAATGTTAATCTGCTCATGTGGTCGTTAATGTATGATGTGACCATTAATTCTTGGTTGTTGTCGCTGACTTGGCATTTACCTCAAATGACCAGACCAAACAAACTCATCCAAAACCCTAATGCTCTCTCTGTCTTTGCAAAGTGCAAACATTGAATCCAACTTACACCTACCTTCAAATCTGAAATCGAATATCCTTGAAATCCTCCATAGCCCATAGGCAGACCCAAATTTAAATGTGAGCTTTTTGAATCTGCAACGAGGCTTCGATGAAGAACCATCCCTTGAAAATTTTATGTTTGAACATGAATCGAAGTTCATCCCGGATTGTTATGTCAAAATTCCATATTTTGTTGTTATTGGTGCCGATGTCAGAATTCTTCAACTAGAAATGTTCAGTGCCTGGGAAAATTCCATCGAATTTGTTCAATTCATTGTTTGGTTTGGTTTTTAGAGGGGATCATGGGCTACAGATGCAGCAAACACAGAATATATATTGCTTTTCCTTTAAACTGGTGAAATTATATATAACTAATTTGATGATTTTTTCTTCTCATTTATTTATTTTTTAGGAAGGGGGATGTTGTTGCTGTAATTGTGAGCAGTAACTAAGGATGCTTGTCATTGTTGAATATTCTGTGTAAGCTTATTCAATCATTAATGAAAAAATGTTAATTTTATGGCATTTGATTACTAGCTTACGAAACTCTACTTTCTGCAATCAATTTCCATGCAATAAGATGATGATTCTATGACATTTGATTACTTATTACATTTGCTAATCCACCAGATTCTGTTAATAAAAAAAAAAATGTTGTCACCTAGTTGAAACAAGAATCAATTCAATAATATAGAAGCCAAGAACATTTCTATTCAATAATAATATTCAATCTCAGCATGCTAATAATCAATGCCGATTTAGTGCCCACAATGGGCACCATAAAATGTGTCCACTGTGGTTGTGATGTTGTCAAGTGTCTCAATATATATTTTTTGGACACATGGCAACATCACACCCACAGTGGGTGCCATAAAATGTGCCCACTGTGAGTACTAGATCAATTCCGTACTAATAATAGCAGTTATGTAACATTTCAAATGGTAATTCCAAGATTACAAGCCAAGAACAAAATAAACAACTCTTCCTCTTTGAAACTGTTCTGGGAATGGGCAAGTCTTGTGTTGTAGACACCCCGAATTGTGAATATAATACTAGTTGTTTGGCTTTCGGCACTGATGGTACATATTCAGTCTGGGAGAATGGTGGTTGTTCTGCACAACTTCTAGTATATGCACCTTGTCCACCAAGCCACAATGACTACAAGCAGCAAGTCAAGATATAGATGTTACTTGATCTAGTTTCATGCCTCGTCTTAGCATTTCGTCATGGATTAGAAAAGCCTCCTTTGCATGGGCGTAAATCATTTCACATTGTCTCTAAATTGCAAGATCAGCACACGCACTTAAAACGCTACTATGTGCAAAGCTTTCAATTTTATAACCTTCCTGTGACATTGCTATGCCAAACAACCATGGCAGTCCAAAGAAAAACATCCTTCCGCAAAATCGAGTAGAAAACCTTTTGAGCAGAATCAATCTCCCCATTGCTGAAATTCATGGACATCAATGTGCTTCCAACTTAAACACTCCTCACAAATCCTACCTTCTCGCCATAAAGCAAAACACTTTCTTAGCACAATCCATATCACCAGAATTAGAATACATCACTAGTAGAGATGTTTGAACATGGACATTATTCAAGAATCCAAGCTTTAAACACAGTGAATTCATTGAAGACCCCACTATCCCATCCTCAAGGCTAGCCGATGCTTGCAAACGATCTATTTGGCACTAGCCCCCCCCCCCCAATTTCTCAACTTTGTAAAACACCAAAAATGCCAAACGTGTATGGCGAAGACAACGAGAACAGATGGGAATTAGAGCATTGTATGACACAATGTTTCTTTGAGGCATTTTGTCAAATAGAAGTCGACAGTCCACAGAGGAACCGCATTTGGAGTAGGTTTGGACGTTGTGTAAGTATGTCGTTTTGGAGACCAAACCATGCTGCATTTCACAGCTATTCTGAGAGACGATCCAAGGGGATTTGGGGGTAGGTCAAGTGTGAGGTGGGTTCAATATTCGTGCGCGGAGAGAGAGAGAGGGGGGGGAGGTTTTGGGATGGGTTTGCATGGTCTTGTCATTTGAGGTTAAATGCTAAGTCAGCGACAACAACCAAAATTAATGGCCACGTCATACATTAACGACCACATAAGCATATTAATGTTGGAAATTTTACAGAGTGGTACTTGATGTAAGGGTCCAAAATTTCAATGGTAGTTCGCGTAAGTTTGTAACTTTAATGTATTTTTGAAACTTTGACCAAACTTCAGTGGTGTTTCATGAAATTAACCCGATTTTGTAGTTTTTTTATGGATGTATAGTTTGGAAAGTAAAACATTGTGGACTTGTTTAAGAATTGATGGTTGAAATTGAGTTTGAAATGTTGTGTACAAATTTTTATCATTACCACCAAACTTCTTAATTTTTGTCATTATTAATTGATTTATTTTTTTCTAAAAATTAACATTATTATTATTATTATTATTATCAAGTACAAATGTATTTAAAAAGTAATATATATATATATATATATATATATATTGATTAAAATAACTAAATTTTGTTTTATTTACCGTGAAAAATAATGTCAATCAAACAACAAAACTTGAAAATCTCATATTTTTTTCACCTAGAAAATTAAAATAATTAAACACATTAAACTTCTAATTTTCAGAAAAATAAATTTCAAAGAATTCATTTTCTTTCAACCCAAATTTTACCCTCGCTAACAAACGGAGAGGAGAAGAAGAATTAGTTAATAACAACTTAAAAGACCTCATAATAATTAACTGTCCAATAGGTAAGTTGTTTTTTTCTTGTTTATAAATAAGTTTTTTTTACCCAATTTTTCAAACTACATTTTAATCAAATACATTTTCTCTCTCTAATTTTTAGCCACATATTTTACCTAGAGAAAAATAAAAAACACAAAAGAAACCGTGCACAAAGTTGCCGAACAGTTTGTAATACGAGAGTTATCTTTCTCTCCAGTCAAAATTAGACAACTAGCTTGTTTGGTAAACTTATTTATAAAAAAAAATTATAAAAAACATCATTCTCCAAATCACTTTTTAAAAACACATTTTTTCAAATCATATATTTTTCCAAAAAATTATAAATTATTTGTTTATAAACAAATAAAAGTTGCTAAACAGATAATTATAAGATACTCATCATTTTCTAGTTTTCTCTCTCTTTCTCTGACAAATTTTCTCACACGTATCATATATTTCATAATGGAATTGGCCTCTCAATTTATCAAATTCATGATATTCGAATATTTATCCTCAACAAAAATCTCCATCAAAGCTTTTAATTATGTTGTGAAACGCATGGTTATTATTGTACGTACTGGAGAAAATTAAACTCTAATATTCAAACTTTGACGTCATCCATTTGAAATTTGAAAATAACAAAGTGTACACATTTTTATGGAGTTTGATTTTCTTCGTTAAGTGAAGTATGAGAATTGAATAGGACAACTCAGCTCTTTTCATATTCCCTAACATTTCTAAATCAAATAATGTTTTATTAATAGTTCAAAAGAACAAGATGTGACACTAAGAAAGTTGACATACATGTTCATAACGATAATACTCAAGTAAAATACAACCTGTATTCCATTATCCCAACTTGATCGATCAATAATTGATAATTATTTACGATATTATAATTTATTTAAGTACATTCCAACTATATTAATGTCTACTTTAACTATTATTAATTGAATAATTTACAACTACATAATTAAAAATAACATGATATTAGTATTGAGCATGTTTAACTAGTGTTACTTCCATTTATTTGTTACATATTTCCCATTTGTCTTCCATTTAATGCCTTTTTATTTTGCTAAAAGCCTTTGATAAAAGTTTAAGAAATGTATAATTAAAAAATTGATAAAAATTATAAGTTTTACGAAATGTGCGATTTAAATGAATTGTTTAAATTCGACTCAATCTTTTATCAATTTTTTAAGCAGAATAAAACAAAGGCCAGTATTATCACACGTAAAAGAAAAATTCTCCTGTATGTGCAACATAAAAATCACAATGTAATGTAATACAACACATTGGGATCTCATTAAAAACAAATTACTTCTCATCCAATGTAACTGTAAAAAATAACTAGTGACCTATAAAGTTACAATATATCAGAGAAAGAGATACACCAGGTATGAAATCAGAGACTATAAACCTCTTCGCCTTCATATCTGACTCAGATTCTAAAGGTCGATGGAAGTAACACTACGAGCACTTCTCTGGACGCCAAATTCGTGCTCGTACTCAACTTGGCGATCAAAGTCGAGAAAGCAGCGCCGATATACCGATGCAATGAACCCGAATCCTACATAACATGGCTTACATTTTGGATCAGTTATGTGATGAATCCAACGAGTTATTGAACAGACACCTCCGAATAGTCGTCCCAAGTTCAACAACTCTCCGAGGATGGAGGACGACTGCACATATACCGAAACAAACACTGATAGCAACAATTGAAAAGATAACAGGTCGAGAAATCAAAAATGTTTTAGTAAATAAGCGACTGCACGGCTTTCCTGGGCTTTCCTTTAGACTTAGGCTTGTGACCACATCACGACTCAAAAGAGGACCTGTTGCACTTTCATCAAGAGGAGGCGAAAATATTCTGGCCCCCAACTTATCCTTCGCCGTCTTTTCCGAACCCTGCAAAGTTCAAAAATCATCTCATTTACCACAAGATTAACACAAGTAGAATTATTCAGAGGATTGAACTAAGTAAGAGATCACCTTTTCCCAGTAACAAACTTCGACACAAACTCAATGAAGAATATATGACTTGAAGCAAAAGTTAAAACTTTATCCATCCATTGTATCAATCGCAATAAAATAAGAAATAAAAATTGCACTACTGGTCAACCTTGTCCGAGTAGCAAATTGGTCGCCAACCTTTGAAAATGTGCAGATCCATCTTCTACCATTCATTGTAGTTGCACAGTAAGCTGCAACAATGAAAGGCTTCTAAATCTCCGTTAAATCGCCACATAAGCCTCTCGTGTCCAACTTTATGAAGCTAGTTTTTATTTCCCAACTTGGGCTGGTGTCTAGAAATTTGAAGAGGGCGTGTTTTCACAAGAACCACGAACCACGTGACAATTTAACGGAGATTTGGATGCTTTGTCTTTGAGGACTTATTGTGCAACTATAGTAGAGAACCAACTTGCTACTGGGAAATCGGGGACCAATGCTGAAATTTTCCCACTGAATAATTTGATGCACAACATATGAAGTCCTCACCTGATTGGCAAATTGAACATCAATTCGAAGATCGTTTTGGGAAGTTTGACTACAATCATTTCCATCCATCACATGCGTCACTGTGCAGTCTTTTTCCTGTAATTTCTGACAATTTATATTTCTTGCATTATTCAAAATCTTCCGAAGTAGCATCGAATCAGCATCAGGAACACCCGTAAACAAATACTTATCCGTTACGGTTTTCATGTGGTACAATACTCTGTCTAAAATGACTGTAGACTCGTTTTCTATCAAAAAGTTCAGTAAGTAGTTGATTCTTTGTATCTGAGCAGCTGTCAAATGAGGCTCTAACAAGGGATCCTTGAGCAACCATGCAACTTCCAACAAAAAATCATAATATTCTGTCCGTCTTAAGGAATAAACTTCACATGCCAATGCTGGAGCTGCAAACTGGTGCTGATCAGAGCAAAGAGAAGTGTCAAACTTTTGTTCCATAATCGACATTTCTTCACAAATTGGTTTGTCCCCAATAAGAATTGGAATGAAGTTGGATAGGCCAGACTGATTCTCAACCTGCAAAAGAGATATCCTCAATATATGTGAAACTAAGTCTGACCATAATGATTATCGTATCAGCGTGATTCCTGCAACAGCTCTTATATCAATTTTACCAAAGCAAAGAAGTCACATTTTTTTAACAAATACTTGTCCTAGTACATAAGTGAATTGACCAATACAACTTCATTTTACAAGTAAATAAGAAGTGGGTAGAAGATGGTTCTCACCTCAATAAACGCTGGGCCAAAAATATCTGGGTCAGTTTGAGGGACGTGTATCTTTAATAATTGATGGTCTAAAATGCTGTTGTCCCCTTCACGCTTGCAAGAAACCGATGAAATGCTAATATCATATGCCAGGTACCGGCCAGCAAAGGACACAAGAAACCTGACATCAGATGAAAAAAATTACATAATACACTCCAGAAAGAAGATTGAGCTACATGTTTTTCCAAGAAATGTTAGTAGAACGATAAAAATTAAGGAAAACTGTACGTAGTTAAATTTTTTTTTTTCCAGCAGAGTACAGAACTTGATAAACAATAACTGCTATCAATCAACCACTTAACTATGAAACAGACAATCATTTTCCTTGTCAAAATCTAGTCATTGTTATGCATAGATAACTAGGAATATATCCATTTTCTTTGTTTCCACCATTAGCTTGATTGGGAAAGAGTTGAAGCAATGATATCTCAAAATATAGCACAAGACAGAGAGGCTTCACCGTGACCCCTTGAACAATCACATCCCTTTTGTACTTTGGTCCATCTACAACTATGTTGCACGAACACTTCAAATAAGGTGGCGTGTCTGTGTCCGACAATCCTTGAACACTCTACCATGGTCATTTTTATTTTTTTTACAAAAAAAATTATATATTTTTAACTCAAAATTATTATTAAATGATAAATAGGTATTCATATTTAAAATATTTCAACTAGAAAAATTAATAACAAGTATAAAACTGTATTTATATTATGCAAATGAAGAATTTTTAAAGAATTTTATCAAAGTGTCGGCAACTTGTCGTGACAATTCTTTTTGAAAAATCCCGTCTCCATGTGTTAGACACATTTTTGTGTCAATGCATCATAGATCTACATCATCTTTTCCATGGTTTCATATCATTTCTTAAAACTCTAGCCCAGTACAATATATATAGGTTAGCTTTTCCTTTCAATGAATACAATCTCTGAGGCATATAATAATGCACACTCTACTATTGCAAAGAACCAAATATCACATTATCTCCATATAGCAGTCTTCCACTTTTTTCTTTGTTTTCTATTTTTTTGGTTGTTATGCAAATTGCAACAAGTAGACTGCTGTATATTTTTCCACTTCAGCAAAATTATTTTAAAACTACCTCATCAACCACATAAAACAACCTCCCACTTTACCAATTCACCTTACCCATCACCACTACTTCCTCCACTCCCCCCCCCCCCCCCCCGCCCTCCCTTTCACTCTCTCCCTCCACTTCTCCCTCCTACTCCAAGGTCCCACAATTTAAATCAAAACAGTACGAGTAGTGTTCAATGGTGTAGAAAAGAGAATTAATTATGAGAAGTAAAGAACTTGAAGTCAAAAAATTCTTACCACTAAGACTCAATAAAAAAATATCAGATAGTGACTTATCTTTCGGAAAGAAACTTTGTCAGTTGAATTGCTAAAGCAGTACTATCATACCGAAATTTTGGTTGAAGTAGATTACTTCCACAGGCAACAAACTCTAAAGGCTTGCCAGCCTCAAAGCTTGTTGGATGAATAAAATGAATCTTCGGAGCTTGTCCCTTGACCTTGACTTGCACTACTGAAGCTCCATCTGTTACAGAGAATCTAACACTGTTAAGAAGCTGGCATAAGTGTCTCCTATTAACAACAAAGAGAGAATCTTCAATAGCAATCAACTATGAACTTTTTCCTCCCTCCCTACCTACCTACCACCATAATAATAAAACTAGAAAAATAGCATGTACTTTCTTCATCTCCAGAAGACGGTTCCAAATTATTATTTTGTTTTTATGAGAGGAACTTACATCAGTCCACTTTTTTTACTTTCCATATGGGATTAGAAAATATTAAATTTCCCCCACGATTCCTTCTTCCTTAACAAACCAACCAATTATAACTTTTAGTATGAGATGTGAAGACTCTGAATCTTAATTTCTCATATTACACAACATGTAGATATACAAGAGATATTACATATTATCACTTTAGTCCCTAAACTATAATAGATGTTGTATTGGTACAATTAATTGACTAAACATCTCAACACTCCCCCTCAAATTGGTGCATAGATATCACACATGCCCAACTTGGATATCGATGTATAGAATGAATTACTAGCCACTCCATGTGTCATGATGTCGGCTAGTTGACTTGCACTCTTAATATATGGAATCTCTATATTCTTGGAGTCGAGGTTATCTTTGATGTAGTTCCTGTCAAGTTCAACGTGCTTTGTTCGATCATGTTGAACTGGATTGTTCGCTATCTCAATAGCTGCAGTGTTGTCACAAAAGAGCAACATAGGCTTACTTGGACCAAAATCAAGTTCAGTAAGAAGAATTTTCAACCACGTAAGCTCGGTAGTTGCATGATGCAGAGCACGATATTCAGCCTCTGCGCTAGATAGTGAAACCACGTTTTGTTTCTTACTTCTCCAAGTAACAAGATTTCCTCCAACAAATGAGACATATCCCGACGTGGATTTTCTATCCAATCTCGATCCAGCAAAGTCCGAATCTGTGTAACTCACAATGTCGAGATTATCACTTTTTGAGTATAAGATGCCCTTGCCAGGAGAGGATTTTAAATATGCCAAGATAAGATTAATTGCACTCATGTGCTGTTCACTTGGGTTGTGCATGAATTGGCTCACAACACTTACCGCATATGATAAATCAGGTCTTGTGTGAGTAAGATAGATCAATTTCCCTACCAATCTCTGATATCTCTCCTTATTTGTAGGAACCTGATCTGGATAGATAGATAAGCCATGATTCACCTCAATAGGTGTGTCTACAGGAGTACATGCTGACATACCAGTTTCTGCTAGGAGGTCAAGGGCAAACTTACGTTGGGATATGACAAGTCCTTGCTTAGATCGTGATACTTCAATCCCTAAAAAATATTTTAGAGTACCCAAGTCTTTCATTTCAAACTCCCTCGTCAGGTGTGCCTGAAGTTTTTCAACTTCACTGGGATTACTCCCAGTAACAATCATATCGTCCACATACACAATGAGTAAGGTGATATCCTGGCCATCTCTTTTATAAAATAAAGTATGGTCAGCTAGAGTCTGCTTAAAAACATACTTCTTCATTGAACAACTCAACCTTCCAAACCATGCCCTTGGTGATTGTTTTAGCCCATATAGAGCTTTCTTCAACTTACACACCTTACCCCCTGGAGGGGTAAAACCCTTAGGTGGGTCCATATATACTTCCTCTGTTAGATCACCATGTAGGAAGGCATTTTTAACATCGAATTGCCTCAATGTCCAATCAAGATGGACTGCTAAAGATATTATAACTCTAACAGTATTCATCTTGGCTACTGGAGCAAATGTCTCTTGGTAATCAATCCCATAGGTCTGTGTGTAACCTTTGGAAACCAGTCTAGCCTTATACCTGTCCACAGTCCCATCTGGTTTGTATTTCAGCGAGTACACCCATTTGCACCCTACAGTCTTCTTTCCTGGTGGTAAGGAGATCATCTCCCAAGTAGAATTCCTTTGGAGAGCATCCATTTCTTCTACCATAGCAGATTTCCACTTAGGTTGATCAACAGCTTCCTGAAAATTGTTAGGAATAGACACGGAAGATATCTGAAGGGCAAATGTCAGGTTAGTCTTAGATAAACGATGGTATGAAACATAATCAGATATAGGAAACATTGTATGAGAAGAACATGTTGAGAATCCCAATCTATCAGATGGGTTACGATTCCGAAGGGAACGTCTCCTAGCCGGGGTGTCAACATTGTCCAAAGATGCATGGTTAGGATTAGAAACAGGAATAAAGTTGGAAGGAGTAGGAGGTGAAGTATGTACCTCATTTTCAATCGTAGAAGAGTTCGACGGCACTGTAGTATCAATAGGAGGACTATTTTCAGTAACTAGTGCAGGGGTGCAAGTAGTATCTAAATTTCTCCTGGTATAACACTTTTGGAACAACCTTGGTGATCTGTCACTTTCAACTTCGAGCTCTCCCTTTCCACCAGAAATCCACACTTTTTTTTCTTCTAACCACATTTGTTCCTCTTCTTTACTACAAATCTCCCCCTAAAGAGGAACCAACGACACATCATCCGAGAAAAAGGACTCCGACTCACAGAATTCAACATCCATAGAGATATAGTACTTCCCAGTAGGGGGTAAAAACATTTGTAGCCCTTCTGGGAGCTGGAGTTACCAAGGAAAACACATTTTAAGGCACGAGGATCAAGCTTGTCTCGAAGATGGGAGTGCACATGGACATAACACACACAACCAAAAACTTTGGGACAAATATTCAAGGCAGAAGGAATAGAGTGGAACTTTGACAACATCCTTAGGGGTGTTTGAAAATCAATTATGCGAGAGGGCATACGATTGATAAGAAAAACAGCAAATGTCACTGCATCAGCCCAAAAACGTTTTGGAACCCGCATAGTGAAGCATAAGACTCGGGCTACCTCAAGAATGTGTCGATTTTTTCTCTCTGCTATGCCATTTTGTTGTGGGGTGTAAGCACAAGTTGTTTGGTGAAGAATACCGTGAGTTGCAAAGAAGGTGGCAAGGGTTTGGTTCATAAACTCCCGACCGTTGTCAGAACGAAAGGTCTTAACCTGAGTATGAAATTGTGTCTCAACCATTTTGGAAAATTGAGGGATAACATGTACAACATCACCTTTCGATTTTAACAAATATATCCAACATACTCGGGTACAATCATCAATAAAAGAAACAAAATATTTTTGACCTGAAGTTGATGGAGTGGAGAAAGGGCCCCAAACATCTGTATGAACACAAGTAAATGGAACATGACTTCTATTGAAACTGATTTTAAAAGTTACACGATGATTTTTGGCAAAAATACATTGTTCACATCGCATACTAGAACTAGGAATATCCTGAAACAGGTTTGGAAACAAATGTTCTAAATAAGAAAAAGAGGGATGTCCTAATCGACAATGAGAAGATCTACTAACTGCTTGAAGACCAGCGCCTGTTTGCAACTTCCTTGTCCCCTCCAAAAAATATAGTCCTCCTCTTTCTCTACCAGTGCCAATCGTCGTCTTCGTTCGATTGTCCTGAAAGACACAATGAGAAGATGAGAAAGTAACAGAACAATCTAGAGTTTTTGTAATTTGACTAATGGACAACAGATTTGTAGAGAAAGTAGGTGCAAGTAAAACAGAAGATAGAGAGAGTAAGTGAAAAAGAAACATTTCCGGCCCCAGTGATTTGGACAGGAGTGCCATTAGCCACCTGAATAGACTGAACATGTGAGGTAGATAAAGAATTAAGAGTAGAAAGATTGCAGGTAAAATGGTCAGTTGCTCCTGAATCAATAACCCAAGAGTCAGATACAGCAGAAGTAGATGCCAAACCAAAGGTACCTTCCCCGGGAGACAATCGAGCAACATGAGAGGCCGCAGGTGCATGAGTAGTCTGAGAAGATCTCCAATCTTTTCTCTCTCCTTGTTTGCGTGTGTGCCAGTCCGGGTACCCATTTTTCTTAAAGCACTTGTCAACAGTGTGCCCTTTGAAATGGCAGAATGAGCAAATATCAACCGACTGGTTAGGGCCTCGTGGTCGAGGATTGAATCCTCTAGCAGCTAATGCGGAAGTCTCAGAGTGATTTTCAGTTCCCATGGTAAGCTGTCGTTGTTCTTCACGGCGAACCATAGAGAACACTTCCTCTAGGGTTGGAAGAGGTATTGCAGCTAAAATGCGACTTCGCACCTGATCCAGGATATAATCCAGTCCCGCAAGAAACATGTAAATTCTATCTTCAGCATAACGTTTCCTTAACTCCTCAATATCAACAGCACACTTCATAGTGTTTGGCCTGCGATAGTCAAGTTCCAAGAAAATGGAGTTCATTTCAGTGTAGTACGTGACAAGGGGCCGCCCCCCTTGACTCAATTGAAAAGATCTTCTCACCAACTCATAAATCTGTGATGAATCAGAAACATCAAGGTAACTTCTCTTAACCGCATCCCATACATCTTTAGCAGTATCACACTGAACAAAATGTGCCACAAGGTTATCGATCATAGAATTGATAAGCCAAGACTTCACAATGGCATCATCCGCCACCCACTCACCATAATCCGAATCACTTTTACCCGGTGCGGTTTTCTCACCAAAAATGTGATCTGATTTTCTTCTACCAACAATGTGCATTTCCAAAAGTTTCGACCAAACACGATAATTTTTTCCATCCAACTTAATGTGAATTGGAGACGATGTCTCATGAATTAATGATGTCATAATCTTGTTTCCAGCCATTTTTCCAAATAGCCAAAGTCGATACAACCCTATGGCCACCAACAAATAAAATTCACCACTGAATAAAAACACAGTACATGCAATTTCTCTGATCCAACCCAAACAACTGACTATATTTCAAGGAGAAAAGATGATTTCAACCTAGATATATATGACGAGACAAATAAGGCAGCGGAACAGACAAGACCAAGCCAGAAAAAATGAGGAAACTAAGCTGCAATATTTTCGCCGGAGCAGAGCGGAGTCGCGCAGTGCAGGGAAAATGCGCAGTGCAGGAAGCAATTTCCGTCACCGGGAACCACGCCACCACCTAGGGTTTCGGTCGCCAAGAGGTGGGTCGGCGCTCGCCGCCGTTGTCGGCGCTGGGTGGTACCGGAAACGGGCTGGACAGAAACGGCTGGGCAGGTTAGGGTTTTTTCTTTTTTCTTCTCTCAGGCTCTGATACCATGAAGACTCTGAATCTTAATTTCTCATATTACACAACATGTAGATATACAAGAGATATTACATATTATCACTTTAGTCCCTAAACTATAATAGATGTTGTATTGGTACAATTAATTGACTAAACATCTCAACAAGATGATTACGGGTTTTGAAGTCTTTATGGCAGCAATAGTGAGTGAAGAAAGTATTAAATCTTCTATAATGATTTCTGTGTTATTCCAGAAGAAGAAGAAACCTATATGGAAAATTGATACACTGACAACATAGGCAAATGCATATCTACAATGCTAATTATGTGAGATTGCCAGCTAACCTTTTGTGACACGAAATATCATGTCATTAAGATAGACTAGCATCGTGCCTCTTCCAGATAGCATGTTTCCAGGTGAGACAACAAGGTCTTGTATATGTACAGCAGACTCCTCCAATAACTGCATAATGCAATGATATTGTATAATGAGACCATCAAGAATTTACTAGAAATTATGCTGAAGATTGCAGCAAAAAGTTTAAATCTGCCTCATACACAAATTATGGCGCATGCAAAGCAAAGTGTGTATTATAGCAATTGTAATGGATTGATTCAATTAAATTTTTAAGTTATACCTTCTGCTCTAATGAGCCTACTGTTAAATATGTAAAGTAGCCATTTAGATATTAATCTTCCTCCACGGCGAGTCTCCCACAATAGCAACAGATCACCCAGAATTATTTTTTTTACCATTTTATTATTATTAATAATGATCAGAAAAATCTTAACACAATTTTGTAGATTTAGGCTGTGTTTGTGCCCCATTATTTGTGAAAATGAGTTTTGTAATAGTGGTTTTTTTTGGGGAATGTATAGTTAAAAAGTAAGAAGAAGTTTTGGATTAACGTGCAAAATTATTTTATTGGAAGAATGTGGTTGAAAATAAGTAATTAGAAAATGGGGCTAAAAAGGGGCTTACAATACAATGTATTATGGAGTTCAAGTGTTTAATAGATATTGGGTGACAAGGAAGATCTATAATACCTTAACCCACATAAACTTTGGCATTGCAACAAAAGCAGTCAAAATTGTACAACCCGGACGGATATACCCTTCCAATTCAACTGGCATGCTAGCCAACCATTCAAATATCTGTAAAAACATTCACCCTGTGTTAATCAAATACCACTATCTTTTACACAAATAACATATTTTCTTCCTCATATACTAAACTGCATAAAAAATCTGAATACTTGATGCCGAAGACGCCGAGGAAACTCAGCAGGATTCCAATCATAGAGCTTAAAGGAGATTCGACCAGTAGGACACTGCAACAAA
The DNA here is from genome assembly GCA_963555705.1 of Ligustrum vulgare. Taxonomy (NCBI): domain Eukaryota; kingdom Viridiplantae; phylum Streptophyta; class Magnoliopsida; order Lamiales; family Oleaceae; genus Ligustrum; species Ligustrum vulgare. The sequence continues at coordinate 7,468,557 of OY743176.1, read as the reverse complement.
GCATCAAACAGAGCACATTTTTTAAGTCAGCTTCTCAATGAAATAGAATCACATCATGTGAGGAAGCAAATTGGCATTAAACCAACCAAAGAGGAGAAAGCACTCTTGTTATCATGACAAGATGTGGAGTTCGTGTATTTTGGGTTCTCTTTATCCTCATCAGTGCGAGTTTCAACAGAAGCTGCAGATAATACACTATCACTGAGGATATTTTTGGAACCGAGAACCCAGCTTAGAGTTGATGCATGCCCTTCTGACTCCAATAAAATTTCCTTCTCTGGCACTTGACTACTTAAGTGTATCATATCTGCGAAGTCCAGAAATATGCAAGGGTGGTCAGCTAATTCAATATTGTAAAATACTGCAAACGTGCAGAAAAAAAAAAAAAACAAAGCAATAGAACGAGTAGCAAGAAATCCCTGATTAATCGTCGCTTTAACAAGAGGTATTTTCAAATTTTCAAAGGGCTCCACAAGTAGCAAGCACAAACAAAATATTCCATTATAGCAGAAATGAATGCATACAATAGAGGGAGCCAGACACATTTTGCAGAGATGAGACATAATCACAATGTTGATACAAGTGAATTGTACCTTTTCTAGTGTCATTATCGCCGCTGACATTATCAGCTAAGGCGACCTGTTGAGGTTCCGTCTCAAAACTGCCTTTAGTATCATTGGTTTTTCTTCGGCGTCTGTTATTGTGACGTTCTAATTTTCTCCGACAACTCCGTTTTCCTTCATCAAAATCCGATAAAATATGAAACCTGCCAAAGGTAATAGAAAGAAAATCAGATATGATCCAATCAGGAGATTTTATTGAATAAATGCATCCACAGTGCACTTCAAATTTGGAGATAAATAGCTCCAGGGCCACTTATCCCCAGGGAAAATTTAAGAATCTACACAATCTTTTTTTTTCCTAAATTCAGTGGATGAGGCCCACTTAAAACTGTGCTTTATTGCCTTCAAATCTTTTTGATAAATTATAAATACGGGGGGAACCATCATCCTAACAAATTTCAGGATTCCAAAGATATCCCCAAATACCTGACATAAGTTCAACCAAAATCTTGATGTTTTCACAATTTTTCTTTCCAGTCTGAGATGGCTAAATTTAGCATCCATATCAATTGAATATAAGTGGCAGTTACAAATATCTGTATTGTGGTCTCTGAACATTTACACCGAACCATTTTCAACAAATTTCTGCATCAAGAGCACTGCAAATTTCTACCATAACCCCAAAATTCCATAATCCAAATCGTTATCAGCAACACCATACAATCTCAACGCACCAAATCTAATCCTTAGTTTCTCCAGTGATAGCATGCACATGCACACATTTAAACCATCCAACTAGAGGCAGTGTACAAAAATTCACACTACTTTTACAGTCATAAACACGAGAAAATTAACAGTTACATATCAAAACCTACCATCCAATTTGCAACTCCCAATATATATCTTCCATTGCCTTTTATACATGCACAGCAAGAAAAACAAACTATGCCTATTCAGCTATTCTCAATAAATTTAAAGTCAGCTACATAAATAAATTTTAACCATAAATTGGATTGTGAGTTTTGACTTTTGATAGAGTAGAAGATCTTTAACACGTTCAGGTAAACTAATATATATCTCTTCTCATCATTAATTATGTACCTAAAGACTTTCTATTGACCCATAATCCAATTCAAAAAAGTCACACTTCACTACCCGCCAATTACATTATACAACTATCCTAAGCTACAAACTCATACTTCTATACTCCCACATGGCTACACAAGCTTTTCCTTAAATTGAATTAAACATAATGAACTCATGAACTTCGCCTCATTCCTAAAACTTGTTTCACCATTAATTCCACTAGTAAAATGATCAAGCAATTATATAATAATAACAGAACCAGAATCCTAATTCCCAGAGAAAAGAAATACTATATACACGATTCAATTAAGTAAAATCTCGAAAATGTATCTTTGATTGTCGAAAATTGATTAAAATGAACTATCTACAGTCGGCCCATAGTAGATAAAGCTAAATTCTTCATAGCCAAAACACCACGCATGCAGCAACTATGCACGTAAAAAACAATATCCAATGTAAAAATCCAAATCCAAATCAAAATCATATATGAACAATCTATTGATCTTAATTGAGCTTACTTTCCACACTGCTGGCAATATCTCTTGCTCTCCCCTTCAAGAACCACCGAGCTCGCATTTGCACACCGCAAGCAAATTCTGTGCCTCTTATGATACCCTTTGAGCTCACTAATATCTGCTTCGCACTCCGGCACCTGACAACGAGCCGGCGCGCCACCACCTGAAACTCTTGCAGACCGGACCCGCTTCTTCCCTGGGAGAACCCCACCAGTCTCCTCCGCCGCCGCCGCCTCCAACATCTCGTCTAGCTCCGGGCACGCACAGGGGATCCGACCCGCCAAAAAGTTAGGACAAACCAGCCTCGGGTCCCTCTTCCTGACTCGACCCGAAATACCAGTCTCTTGACTTTGACCCTGATCGACTCCAGTTTCAAGTTGTGATTCTAGGCGTGGGATATTTTGTTGTGGGTCGGTGGGGTCAAAGGACAGATTTATACTGTCATCAAGCTCGAAATCGAGAAAATCGGACCAGTCGAAAAGGGAAGAGGCTGGGGGCTCATCAGGTAAATCATAGGCAATTGTGGAGGGCATTTCTGTGTCCTTCACCAGGTCAGTTGCAATTGAAGGGGATGAGTTATCACGCATTTCTCTTAGTATCGACTTTTCCGTAAAGATAGAAGAGACAAGACTGAGAGAAAATTGGAGGGTACGGCGGCTTGAGGTGGTCAAGATAGTGGTGGTGGCATTAGGTGAAAGGACAACGATATTCTATTTCCTGTCTAACAAAAATGGTGGTTGGAGCATCACATCCTGCTAAAATTTGTCTCTTTGATTTTCACTTTTTCTCTGATCCAATTTTTTTGGGTAAAAATGGTGAAATATGTCAAATTTTTCAAAGGGATCCGATCTTTTTTACAATAAATACTATAAGTCCAGAAGTAATTAATCGCATTCTTTATCGCTTGCAAGCTAGTTGAATAAACATACTTTTTTATTATCTTTATATATTTATATAAGATTTATGCAACTCATAAAGATGAATAATTACTTTGAAATTTTAAAACACGAGGAAATTTACTCCTCAGTGTCAATTAGGCAATCTCATGGTAATATGTATTCGTCAAGTTTTTTCCGCACTCTCCCCTTAGGTCAATTTTTAAACTCATGTTTATAAAATTTATTTATTTATTTATTTTTATCATGACCATAGTCTCCATTTAGAAATTTAAAAATTGGAACTTGATTACGTTTTCTTGAAAATTGTTTAATTTCAATAGTAAGACTCTGTTTTCAAATGTTGGTGGGGAGTTGTACCAAACTGTAATAGAATCGCACTTATATGAAGCAGTTGATTGCATGTAATAAAATTATCGAGGTGCTACGGGTACCCAGGAAAATGGACCAAGGTGATTTTAAGAAAACAATATCTTCTCTTTGTGTTCCCAAAAATAATACAATTAATACTTTCAAAAAAAATTAATAATAATAATAATAATAATAATACAATTAATGAACATGTTAACTACTCAAATCAAATACAATAAATTGGATCGGATTTTGAAATTCCAGAATTATTCAAATCAACCAGAAATGCCTTCATGTAAAAATGTTGATAAATGTATTTTATACACTTATTTCTATCCTAAAAATAAGATTTTTTGTGTTTGTTTGAGAATATTTGCTATTCATTTCGTTATTATCAATTTTTATTTCAGAAATAATCTCATAGCCTCTGTTCGGTTGAATATAAAGAGAATTGAAATTATTTTGTTGATTAATTTGTATTTTTAGGTAAGATGTTTGGTTAAAATTTGGAGAGAAAAAATATGAATGATTAAAAATTAGCATTGAAAATTGTGTAAATTAATTTTTTTGTCTTTTTCCTAATTAATGTGTCCGCCGAACGGTGCCAATGTCATGAATGCAAAGGAATTAGAGCAAAAATTGAGTCAAATTGGATGATAAAAATACTAAAGTGTGTAAATCAAGAATTGATGAAGTTAATCAAGGTGCCATTGGAAGAATAATCAAAGAAGAAATCAAATTTGAAAAAAATCAGAAGTTTAGTGGTCAAATTGCAACAATTAGAAGTTGAGGGACTTGCAATAAAACATAAGGACCAACTTGTAGCACACTGAAAGATGAAATTTGCCTGAAGAGTTTACACCGCATGTTCGCACGGAGCTCAAGCATGTGATCGCATGATTGTTGTAAAAATGGTCAGAATGCAATTACGTATTACCGCTCGATCGCATGGATTTCAACCATGCGATCACATGGTTAATTTCTGGGCTGACATATGGACTTTTTCACGAATTTTCAATAGAATTTTAATCTCTTTTGACCTAGTTTCGACCTAATCTATATATACAAGACTTGATGCACGTTTTGAGGGGTTCCCAAGTTGTTAATTACATGTCAAAAAGTTGTTCAATTGTTGAGGAATCCATGCAAAGTCAAAGACCCAATTGAGGACCAAGGATCAAGATTATGAATAGGGTGATATCTATCAATTCTTTTTGTGAATTATTTTCAATTATGTATCTAAACTAAGTTTCTATTGTTAAAATTGTGATGAAACTCTAATTTTTTATTCTATGTTTTGACTCTATATTTAATAAATACAATTTACATGTTTGATGCAATTAATTATGTTTTTATTTTTATCCAATTTGTGAACGTATAATTATTGATGTTTGTGATAATTTTCTATGTTCGAAAGAATATGAAGGTATTAGACCTTGATTAATTGTCATTGTTAAGACCGTGCCCAAAATGTAGTACATTGAACCACCAGCGAATGCCCAATAAGGGCCCAATGGACCTTAGTCCATGATTAAAGTTTAGGATATCACCTTGGGCCAACTGTCGAGGTGGAATAGCACGCAAACTTCTTTGGCCGAACTAATTTATGTCTAGCCGATGTGCTTTATGCTTAGCCGAGGTACTTTACGACGACATTCCAGATGAGTGATGGGACAAGGGATGAAGTCAGAGATGTGACACCGCCTTTACCAAAAAGTGAAGGCGCCCATCTCCTACCAAACATAGTAATGATTACTCTTAAAAAGCAAGATTTTCCTCTCCAACAATTAGGGTAAATACACGTGTAATGTCCACCACGTGTCGCCATCCAAGACTATAAATTCCTCTATAAATAGGACGCTCCTCTCACCTTATAAGGGGTTAGCATTTTCACTCTCTAGACAAAATATTTAACTCTCACTTCCTTTTCTCTCTTTTACACACTTATACTTCCCGCACCCAAATTATATTTGCTTGAAATGGGCACTGACGTTAGCATCGGAGTACAAATGGGAGTCACCTCGGCCTCCTTTGCAAACTGATCGTTTGTCACAGTGAGCGGAGATCCACGTGTCAAAGATGGAGGAGTTGAGACGTGTTGTTCCAAGGTCCAACCGAATTTTGTGGTCAACAGCCATAAAGTTCGATTAGAGATAGAAATATACACCTATACTTTGCGTAATCCCAATAAATGTTCATAATTCGTTAATGCTTTTCCTCAAAATTAAGCATGAAAAACTTATCCACAACTTCAAGTGCATTGACTTGTGATAACACTCCAAGTTCCTAAGAATTAGCATAACTTAACCTAGCCACACAGTTTTCAGAAGCAAGCAACAACTTCGATGTATCGTTTGTGTACTTCTGACCAGAATCTGATGGTCTAACTTCATCAATTCTATCTTCCACAAAAAGTTTCCTTGCAGTTGTACAACCGACATTGAACTTGATTTCATTCCTTGATACCTTATCATCTTCATTGCACTTCTTTATAAAATACTCATCATTGATTTCACTACCAGATTTCGGAAAATTTTGCATATGTATCCCATTTTGCAAAACTAGTTGATGGACCAGAGAAGAATTTTCACTTTTACTAGAATTTGACTTGCCATTAGTTCCTAGAGAAGCCTTCATACGAGCTGCCAAACCAGATGCCCTAATGGATGCAGCTCACAATGATGTAAACCCTCCATTGCCAGAACCTGTAAAACACAAAATTATAGCTACAAGATTGAAGCTTGCAATAGCACCTTATCCAGTTTCACTCTAAATCTTATCAATCTACAAACCTCATCTAAAAAAATATAATTAAGCAAAAGAATATGCCACGAAGTTAAGCACCCATTCTAGCATAAGAAGTATATGGGTTATATAGTCCAAATGAGTATAATGGAAAAGCATCAAAGTTAATCATAGACCACGACCTTTTCTTACTTTCAGTTCTGTTGAAATTTCCATCGTGAAAGTAAAATGGACAACAAAAAATGGAGAATAATATCAGCATCTAAAATAAGTAAGAAAACTATGTTCAGGCTCAGAAGATTATGTGATGAAAAGAGCATGCAAAACTCAAAAAGATCTTCAATCAATAGGGGCAATGCTCCCATGATTGTTAAATGAATGCTAAAAACAACAGTTTATCCTATATCACAATTTATACTCTCGTATTTTCATAGTTACACAATCAAGAATGCAGTAAAATAACATAATTTAGATGGTAAAGATAATGTGGGAGGAATAGTATTATAATGAGTAAGATGGAATGGGTTCGAAATTTTATAACACTATGTTTAGCTAAGCTTAAAAATGTAGAAGTTACTTTTTAAGTAACTATTTTTTATAAACATGTGCCGATATGTCTTATTTTCTATCTCATGGTATCATATTGTGTTCTTGCTCTGCTATATTTGAAGATTACAGTCAATACCTCGGTGTAAGTCAGGAATAATCCAATATTATGCTACTTTTTCCTACTTTTACTCTCATAGAATGTAACTTAATAAGTAATTACTAACTCACTTAATTCCTATCTTGATCAATAGAAGAAATTGCTCATTTTAAAACTTAGTTACTTTTAAATGAACTTTTAAGCTTAACCAAACATGCTCAATAACCAAAATCATTAGTACTATGTCTTGCAAGATAAGGACCATGTTCACAAGGACTAGGGTCAATCTTGTTCTCTCCGTAAACTGGACAATCACCATCGCTTCGATAAAACTCATCATCAGATAATTCCTATGTCTCGCATAACGGTTGGGTTTCATCTTGATGTAAACCCCATTGGTGATTAAATCAAAAATCTTCACAACAATTTTTTTATCAATCCAACAAAGTTAAAAATGGTAATAAATGGATAATCTTGATCCAAGTTTAACCCAACCAAAATTCTAAGGAAGATGAACCCTAACCCAATGGAGAGATTAAAACAAATACCAAGATATTGTGAAATAAACAACAACAAATACATAAGACAAATTCTCAATATATAAGTTGAAGAAAATTCCAAGGATAGTTACAAGTGAAGAAAGGATGTTTACCTCCCTAAATGCTTTCCAAGGAGTAATCTTAATGCAAAAACTAAACTAGGTTTCAAGACATTTTTTATTTGTAATACAAAATGTGAGAAACAAGAAGTTTGAAAAATTGCACAAAAAACCCATTTTTCGAATCCGTAGACTTTAGATTGACCAATTCGGTCGACCGAAACTATTTTCGTTGATCACAGGTCGACCGAAACTATTTCCGTTGATCACAGGGTCGACCAAAATGGTACTTTCGATCGTACGGAGATCAGCCGAACCCTACTAAGACTAACTCTAAAATCTCTGCAGAGTTTCGGTCGATCGAGGTGACTTGAGCTTCCAAAAATAAGCAATTGACCCCAATCTTGCTTTCTTCCACGTGGACTTGATTTCGGAGCTTGAAAATGAGTCCCACCATCGACTCTTGGACCTCTTTGGCCTTGAATCTTGTCAAGGTTAACTTGTTTGACTTTGACTTGATTGACTCCCTTGATTCTCATCACATTTGTTCCTTCATCATCATTAACAACAGCATCTTCAACATTGCAGTCATCTGCTAACTGTGTGTGCATTATTTCCTCCATGCAGTCAGGATCTTCCAACACTTGGGTTTCCCCGACAAGATCCAATGCTCGGGTTTCACCAAAATGATCCAACACTCCGGTTTCACCAACATGATCTAACATTTGGGTTTCACCAACATGATCCACCGGTTGAGTTTCACCAACAAGATTCAGCAATTGAGTCTCAAATGCATCTTCCAAGGGAAAAGTATAATCAACAGTATTCTGCAGATGCAGAAACTCATCAGCACAATCACCTTTAAATACATAGCCTAATAAAATGATTTTAACAAAAAGAATTTAGTTATTGAAGTATAAATCATACTCCTCAAATCAGTCCTTCAATCAATTGAAAATATGTAACACCCTGTTATTTAACATTGTAGCAATTTATAAATTGATTTATTTAGATAAAATGTGTGGTTAAAAAGTGGAGAGGGGAATTGTGTTGTTTATAAGTTGATTTATAAATTGTAATGATTGCGTTAAAGAACGGAGTGTAAGTAAATAAATTAATTTCGTACTTCAAAGATTTCAAGTTTGTAATAGCTTGGACTTGTTCTATGTTATCAAAAGAAATAATTGGGGAAGACTGCAACTTTTAACTAGAACACATAACTTAAATCAAAGCGTTAATTGTCCCACTGATCACTGGACTTATATCCATGTCTTTGATCGATCACTGAATTTCAAAGTGTCGAGTTTTGATCGCTGAACTTATTATTTAATTATCTCAATAATCACTAAACTATATCTACATCTTCGATTGGTTATTGAACTTTAAAATGTCGAGTTTTGATCACTAAATTATGAGTTAATTGTCTCGAATATCACATAACTTATATAAATGTAGAGTTTTGATCACTAAACTTATAACTATAGTGAACGTTAGTCATTGACTTAATTTTTGTATAGAATTGACGACGTATCAAACGGAATGTACACATGGCATCACATCACTTCACCTTCAATCGACCAATAACGACACACCAAATTACAATGTAAGAAGGCTTTTAAAAAGTCATCGATTAGTCACTAAACTTTTAAAACGTTTTCGATTGTTCACTAAACTTTAAGTTGATCAAGTTTGGTCACTGAACTTATAAAGATGACACGACTAACCTAAAAATTTATAAACGATTTTTTAAATTATCAGTTGTATACAACAAATCAACAGTAAAAAATGTTTTTAAAAAATGTAATGACCATTTGAAGACGTTCTTAAAAGTTTCTTACTTAGCAATTTGATGTGTCGTGGATGGTTGATGGGCAATCCGTCAGCCACGTCACCAATTTTGATACGAAAGTTAGGTCAATGACTAACATCCACAATTTTGATAAGTTTAGTGATCAAAACTCAGTATTTACATAAGTTCAATAATTATTGGGACAATTAACTAATAGCCTTGTTTGAACCCCATTATTTGAATATCAAGTTTTTAAAACACTCAATCTCAACTATTTATTTTAGTCAACCCCAAAATATTTTATTTTTCAAACAATTTTTAACATCACATTCTCTAAAAAATACTATTCAAAATTACATTATTTCCTAAATAATGGGGTTCAAACAAGGGCATAGTGTAGTGATCAAACATTTTAAAGTTCAGTGAGTAATTGAAGACGTTTATATAAGTTCTATGATCAAAACTTGACACTTTAATGTTCAGTGATCGATCGAAGACATGTGTATAAGTTTAGTGATCATTGAGACAATCTATATAATCTATATAATATATAAAAGTAGCTGAGTCAACCTCAGTCAACTTCATTGTTTCCCTCCAAAACTCTTGTGCTATGTGTAGATTTTATTTATTTATTTTTTCAATTTTTGGGGACTTCAATATTTATTATGTTCACACTACTCATATCTCTCATCCAATAATCAACTTCAAAACCCACTTCAAAAATAATTGGACCTTCAATATTTATTTATTATTTTCAAAATCACTGACATCTATTTACATTCTTCAATATTTATTGTATTTATATGGCTTCTATTTCCCGCCGCCTAATTACACTAGAAAGCCAATTTTTTTTATTTTTTTCCCTTTTTCGTTTTTTCAGAATTTGTTTCATTTTTTACCATTTTTCAAAATCTGTTTATTCATTTTTGTTTTCTATATCTTTTTTTTTTCAATTTCCCGATATACAAGTTGTAGCGTACCCAGTCCTCAAGTGCTGCCGGCCGTCTACTCGTGGTCTTTCCACTCCCCCTGGTCGTCCTGCTCCTCAAGGGCTGGCAGCCTCGTTTCTAGAAGTGAATTTTTGCCTTCCGCAGGATTCGAACTATGTACCTAGGGGTTTAGTACAATGATTCTTAGAATCCTGCTACCATTAAACCACTTGGTCTAATGGTACCAGGGATTCCATGAAGTTTGTACTTAATCCCTAGGTACAAGGTTCGAATCCTTGGGGAGGCAAAAACCCACTTCCTGGAAACGAGGCTGTCAGCCCTTGAGGAGCAGGACGACCAGGGGGGAGTGGAAAGACCATGAGTAGACGGTCGGCAGCCCTTGAGGATCGGGTACGCTACAAAAAATGCGCCTTTTTTTGTAACGACCCGGCTCCCTCGCTGGGGCCTTCTCCGAGTCGTACTCATGGTCTTTCCACTCCCCCCTTGGTCGTCCTGGTCCTCAACGGCTGCCAGCCTCGTTTCCAAGAAGTGGATTTTTGTCTTCCGCATGATCGAACCTTGTACCTATGAGTTAAGTACAAAGATTCTTAAATCCCTGCTACCATTAGACCTATTTAACATGACCCCTCCACCCCACCTTCTATTTATCACGTTTTATGATTTAAAATTTCTGGTGCGGTGGTAATGCTTATTAGTTATTAATATTACAAACCAGTTGAAAATAAAAAATCGTAAATTATTTTTTGAAAAAGTAAAAAGAATTGACACTACTCTTTTCTTCAAGACCTGTGATATTTTGAGTCGTTGAACATAGATTTGGGTTTCTGACAAAAAAGAAAAAATATTAAAACAATAATATTGTAGAGAAAGCTTCGAAAACAATATAGAATGCAAAATTATTTTGGACTAATAAGAGGATTTGTTAATAGTCTATTTATATTATGTTCTAGATTTCTTTGTTGGGGTTGCAATGTGTTAACTAATGTTGGGCTATTTAGAATAGCTTTGGGTTGGATAGATATGTTAATGGTTTCAGCCGTTGAGTGAAGAAAAAACATATTTTTCATGAATCAGTATATATATTTGATGAAATTGTATATCACATTGTATAAAAAATAATAAAAACAAGAAACCAGAATTATTATTTTTTAAAAATTTGTTCTTATCGAGAAGTTGTTTTTTATTTTTTATAATATAAGAACGATAATTTGTTTGATTTTACTTATTTATATTTGGCTTTTTGTGTCAAAATCTCTCTTTTCATGAAAAAATGTGTTCTTCTAACGTTTTCAATCTTACAAATAAAATATTTGTATTCAGTTATACAAATCCAAAGTAAAATTTTCAGTTAAAAATTATGTCGAAATTTTATTACTAGATAATACTCTCTCCGTCCTACAAAGATAGTCCACTATTTCTTTTTTGTTCGTCTCAAATAGATAGTCTACTTTATTTTTTAAGAGTGAAATTAATATTTTATATTCCTTTTTGTCCTTATAAATCTGTGTGAAAATGAGTAGAGGACTATCTTTATGGGACGGAGGGAGTACTAAATTATAAATCACATAATACGTATATTTTTTTATAAATAATCTTATTTTTAGTTATTTAGTACATCTAAAAATTGGAGCTCTTTTTTATAACGTATTATTAAATTATTAAATATTTTTATAGATAATTACATTTAATACGTAATTAATTTCTTATAATAATTGTGATATTTTATTGGTCTTAATTTTATGGATAAATATTTGATTCAGTCATACAGATCCAATGTCAAATTCTCTATTAAAATTATATTTAAAATTTATACACATTCGTATTTTTATAAATCACGTTGTATTGAAATTTTTATAACTAAATCCTATTTTTAAGTTATTTATTACATATGCATATTAAAGTTCTTTCATATATTGCATTATTTATCAAAATTATTTTAATGACAATTACATTTAATTCTTAATTAATTTTTTATTCCAAAAAGTTTCATATCACATTTTTTAACATTAACGATTAACAGATTTATTTATATTGTTTGAAATGATATAGTTATTAATAGTTTTTGTCCTAACTGTTAATTTTAAAATTTCAAAAATTAAATAACCATACCAAGATATTCTTTGCTATATTTTAATTCAAATTTTATGATATTTTTTTACAATAATATATAAAGTGTCTCCCAATTTACTTAACTAAAAATTGAGATGATCAATACTAAATTATAATTTCAATCAAAAAATAATTACGTTGTATAAATATTGAAAAACTAAAATATCATAAATTTGATGCAATATCTTTGTCAACCTCGCAATTTATTATTATTATACATATTATTTTTCATTGTCAATGGTCAAAATATTGAATTTTATCTTTTATATGCATGATTTCTATTATTAACTTTTTCATCTATTGTTTGAATGTTCAGAGTACATGAATACTGGAGATCTTACATTTAAGTGTTCATTTTGTAAGACGAATTTTTGGTTCGAGGAGATAGTGAATAATCGTTACAAAATTTGACGATCATATTATATAAGGTCAAATTCTATCTGACAGTAATGCAGGACACAAATTCTTTATTCCAAGAATATCGTTGAGTCATTCGAATTTTAGGATACTTATTAGATTTCAAAAAAAAAAAAAAAAACAATTTTCATTGATGATTTCATATGCCATGACTATCAATAAGAGTCAGACACAATCATTTTCGCATGTATGACTTCTTCCTAAAAAGTTGATGTTTACACATGAAACTAATAAATGATGAACTTATATCTTATTTGTGAATGTTATTTATTTTGTTTAAGGATTCATTTAATTTCGAATAAGATTATTTTTATTTAGATGTTTCTTCCCGTACATCACATGGGATGATTCACTAGTTAACTCTAAAACAAAAGAAAGATTTTTCGACATAGCTAGCAGCACAGAAAAATGTTAGAAAATGTTTACATCATCTATGCACCTTAATCCACCTGTACATTCATTAAATTTTACATACCATAAGAACTACGTTCATTAAATTATATATATCATAAGAACTGAATTCCTATGGGTTTTCTACCCCCCACATAAACTTTCACCACGATAAGATTATATTATATATATCCTAAAAAGCTAAAACAAAAATAATTAATCTCAACATGAAAATAAGCATTGTTAAAAGATGGTAATTTCAACACTACATTTGAATTTTCTCATGAATTACAATCTAAGCCCACAATGCATCTTTTACCAAAATATATATATATATATATATAAATTTCAAATTAAAATAGATCCACAACCACCAAAAAAGATGTCTCTCGAAAAAAAAATGCAAATGTGTTGTTTTCACTTCAAATTAAATCAATGTTCAAATTATTCTCCACGGAATAATTCTTATTAGATTTCACTTCACCTTTGCAATTCATCTGCAGTTTGAAAAACAGGAAATTATTACACGATAAACTAAAAAAGAAACCTCAACTAAAAGGAAAAATAGCAATTTTACTCACAAAAATAAATAGAAAACAAAAGAAATTACGAAATGTAGTAAAGTATATAAATTTTATTGATTAAGAACTGATGGTGAGAAATTTTCATGATAACCAATCAAAACTCGGAAATAAGTTTCACGATCATGTAAACAACAGAATTTTCACTGATTCGAGAATTGATAAAAAGGGAAAATTTTATTCACGACAAAGTTAAAAAAATGCGCGAAGTTAAAGAGTGCAGTAAATACTAAAACTTCCATTGATTTGAGAACTAATTAAAAGAAATGCTTATTTTATTAATTAATAATGACAAACCAAAAAAAATTACAAAATTGATAAAGAAAATAGAACTTCGGTTGATTTGGGAACGAACAGAAAATGAATCGAAATTAGAAAAGAGACTTACAGGCAGAATCCTGAGAGCAGTCAGGGTTTGAGAGACGAGGAAATTTTGGAGGGAAATTGATTCAGATTCTTGAGAATCGCCGCCTTTTAAGCGACACTGTTTTTTTTACTGTGGGTTTTAAAACTACCTTTTTTTTTTAATGACCGGCACGTGTTAGAAAGAAGAAAAGATTGTGGTTGGAGGATGCATATTATCACCGACCGTAGGGAGGTCTCTCTCTCCTACGAAACCGAAAAATGATGGAGGTCGGTCTTCACAAAATTTACTCTCACTTCACATCCTCGAAAACTCGTCCAAAAATCCCCCCACTTCATCACTTTTGTTGAATTTTTCTATGCACATCTTCTCTCCTATCGTCGATATCGATTCCCATATTAGCGAGAAAACAAATCTGGAACAGCAATTTCCCAAAAAATTGTTGCGCTGCTCGAGGCACCTAATTGTGGAAATCGCCTGATTTTTGCACTTCGATCGTGTTATACTCACCGAACATAGGTTCGCCGCCTTCAGTTGTGTGGACACTGGCAGATTTCGAAGTCCAACGTGCCTGTCAACAAATCTCTACTAAGACCAGGGCCCCCGACCATGCGGTATCACACTTTATTTGCTCAAGAATTTGATGAGCAGTTGTTCAAACCTTGTTTATTGATTCTTTTGCAATTTTAGGTCAGAATTTCTACAGCCTTTTCATACGTATGCAAAATTACAATTTCTGTAACTGTGATGATTTCATGGATCTCTGAAAACGTATATTTAGAAGTTTAGAATTTTGATGCTTTCGATTTTGGTATTGAATGATTGATTCATTGTAATATCGATTTTGGGAAATTAATTAGGAATCACGTGACTGGCTGGAAGTTTAAGCTAGGGGAAAAAAATGGCAGATGATCTTTTTGACACCTTTATTTGGGAAATTTTATTTTCATTTTTTAAATTTTTTTTTGCTTTTTCATGAGTGTTTGTTACATGAAGCTGGAATTCCCCATCTGAAATGGTTTGGAGTTTAAGGTGAATACAATTACATGCCTACTGATCTTCTGTGGTCGAGCTAAGATTCTTAGAAGATTTGTTTAACTATTGCAATAGGAATTTCACACTTAAAACAATTCTAATGCTTGCTGATTAGTAAACTACCATAATTTCTGGGTTTGGGGTGAAAAGCAAATCAGGTATATTCGTCAAGCATTATGAAATGTGTGCTTATGTCTACCATTTTGTTTGCTAGCATTATTTTTTGTGAGCACATTTTGATCACTATACATCTTCGGTTGATGTTTTCCTCATATCTACTTCTCATTGAATTTGATGTCATACCCTACGGTCGGATCCCACCGCGATAAAGCGATATACTAGTATTTTTATCTTTATTGAAACTTTACTTACATCAATATTTAATATTTAATTAATTTTTACTTACTTTTGTTGTCTTTCAAAAACTTACAATATTCTCTCACCAATACCGCGTCACCATCACCATGCCACCTCCATTTTTCTCGACAAGGCTCGATGTATCGTTGAAAGACGTTATCATTGAGTTTTCAACAATTCTTCAACGTGTTTGATAAAATATCTGACCAAATATAATTAAAGTATCATAAATTTTTTTGTAAAGTATCAAGGTGTGATATTAAAATTTCGCCCAAAAATAGCATAAAAACTTGATAGAGACATAGAGTTTTATGTTATGTCACAATGTTTTCAAAATCGACCAGATCATCAACCCGACCGAGAGACTGGGTCAAGGTCAGAGGGTCAACCCGGAGTCGACTCTGCGTCGACCTGGACATTAATTAATATTAAAAAAATATTAAAAATCAAAAAATCAAAAAAATTAAAAAAATAATAAAAAAACCCGGTTCCGAGTCGGCCAAGTTTCCCGAGTCGTTGACCGGGTTTGACCCGACAAGGTTTTAAATGTGACATGGCCCGATTTTTTGCCCGAGTCGCGGGTTTCCGGGCCGGGTTTGACAACATCGGTTATAGTACTAAAAATTTGAAAGTATTATAAGTATCATGTTGTAATACTTTAAAAGTATCATAATACTTGTGATGATGAATACATTTTTCAGTAAAAAAAAAAAAAAATTGAAGTATTTTTCAATAATTCTTTAAAATGATTTAAATTTCAATTATGATACTAAAAAGTTGGATATTTGTCCAAACGCCCCCATTATTTTCTCGAATCTACACTTTTGATGTAATATTAATAATAATTAGTTATAGACGGACGGTAGACAGTAAAAATGTTACTTCGGTCATGTTGTAATTCACAAACAACTAATAAGTAAATTCTATAGCTTATACGTGTGAGCACAATTGTAATCAATTTGAAATTCATGTGGGAAAGTCGAGAGTCCACCTTAAACTTGATCAAAAGTGATTGTATATGACTTACCTAAACATGATGAAGAGAGTATAAAATACGTTTGCTTCATGAGTTAGTCAACTTCACCCTACGACCCCTTGTTTGTCTTGGTTGTCATTTAATGATTTCCCATCAATAAGCAACAAATTTGTTAAAAATATTTAATAACGTGTTATCGAGTAAGTATTGTCCATGAACTTACTATTCACGGTAGTTCAACGAAGTAAGTTTTTTTTTTTTTTTTTTTTGGTTTTTTAACCAATTTTTAAACTACACAATTCTCCAAATCAATCTCTAACCTTACATATTTTCTCTCTCTATTTTTAACAATCCTTCTACCTAAAAAACCACAAAAAACAATTTTTTTTTTAAACATAGCCACCGAACAAGGGCTTAATCATTTTCCATAATGAAATATTTAAATTAAAAGAAAATTAAAATGTACATGAATTTTTTTAAGAAAAAAGGGTTAAAGCCTTGAAAAATGATTAATGCAACTTTAGGATTGAAATTCAATGATTCATAAGGTTTGAAACTAATAATGCCTAAAAATTTGAATCACGTTGGAGTCGAATGATGCAAAAGATGACATAATGACCATTTATTTCAAACTGAAGCAGTCAAGCTCATAAAGGCAATGAACATTGTTCAACACCAGATTCAGAAGACTGTCATATACAAGTACAAGGATAAACGAAAAAACACGGAAATCAGTACTTTATTTCAACACTGTCGAGTGCTAACCAAGTTGTCACCACCCAAAGCGAGAAGGGGGGGGGGGGGGGGGGGGGATATTCAGCCCTGAAGCCCAATTATTCCTGCGCAAGATGGACAAAAATATTCATCATCTCGAAGTTGACAAAGAACGAAATTATAGAACCGATAAAAGCACTCTTTCGATCTCTCTTCAAAAAGTTGTGAGTTTTGGACAGTTCAACCTCTGTGTGGCGGTCCAATTTTTGTTTATAAACAAATGTGTTGTTTTCTAGGGAAAGACTCTGTTTGGTAGAACTAAAAAGTTAGATTTTAATCCAAATCAACTTAACATTTGATCTTAATCACACCTTTTGTGGGATCTACAACTTTTCAATCACACATTTCATCAAATTTTGTCAAAATCTAATAAAAATCTGATTTTTATCTTATACCAAACAGGGGCAAAATATGTGTTCAAAAAGCGATTCCGAAAATATGCATAGTTAAAAAGTAGTTTGGAAAAATGTGAAGAAAATAAGCAAGTTTACCAGACAGGAACATAGTTTAGAAGACTTGATAGTGAAAATAGTAACCTTGGCTCTTCTACCCTGATTCTATGGTTTCTCATATCATTGTAAATCATTATAGAGTAATTCAATTTTATCCAAATGTGCAGAATTATATGTTAATGCACTTGAAAAGACATGATCAGATGCCATTTTTGACATTGTAAACAAAAACATTTCTCACAACAATATATTTATGTTGGCAAATAACTGCCTTACCACAAGCAACTCTCCCACCAGCATTTCCAGTGCTTTTGCTCAGTTCATGACCTCCTGAAACAAAGAGAATTAATTAGTAAAACACTGCCATAAATTTCGCAATATAATGAGAAGAAAATTGTCAAAGCACTATATCTGAAGAAAAGAACAATATTAAGCAAGAGATGGAGGGCATCAATACGTTTGGCACATTTCTATATTATGCTCCCACTCTCCCCAACCAACCAAAGAAAATAAAAGAAACAGTGCTTCCTTGGCTAAGCTTCTAGGTGCTTATAAGCTGTGGATCCCAAAGAACGTGCGGCTAAAATATAGATAAAAGTTGGAATAATGCTACATTGTACCACTGGCTATGTTGTTCGGACTCAGGTATAGGTCTAAGTGTCGGACCTTATTTTTTTTCAAAACCTAGGATACCGGGACACAGCTAAAAAAACGAAAATTTTTGACATAAATGCATTTTATAAAATTCAAATTACTTAAGAAATTTATTTATTAGTAATAATAGATGCATATCTTGAAGATATGAAGGATTATCTTTTGATTTAAATTATATAAGGTATCATTTTTTGATTAAAAAGATCGGAGAAGGATTCCAAACCCATGTCCCATACCCAAGTGTCCGACACGGATACTTCTTCAAAAGTGAAGAGTATGAGCAACATAGACCACTGGTATTAAAACATCATACCATGTGGCAATACATGATAGGTCCAATTAGATGAGTCATAAGATAATTGAACTTATCATTCTTTGCCATATAGGGTGGTGTTCTAGCTGTGCCACCGATACTAGATAGCATTATTCCAAAAGTTGTGGGCCATAAAAAGTATGTAGTAAAAATGATGTTTGACCTGCTTATAAGGACATAAAAGCTTTGCCAAAAATACTAACAGTGTTCTGAAATGAAACCCCCACTTCAGTGCTTTAATTACTATTAAGAATAAATTCGTGCTCTAGGTCATTGCATATGAAAATTCAGCTATTAAAGTGATAGACAACACCCACCCTTTCCAAGATCATCAGGATCAGAATGGACAACTACAGCCCTTCCAATTATGGAATGTGGTCCCGAAAGAGGAATCTGCAAAGAGACAACAAAAATTTAATATTTGTTCGAGAACGAGATGAATATTTATGGATGTTAGCTGACTGCAAAAGAAAGGAATATGCTACCTGGTTGTCAGTAATAGTGAAAGTAACGGTGCCTGTAACAATTAAAATGTGAAGATAAATGAGGTAGTTCAATATATTTGAAAGGCATGATGGTGCTAGTTTAAGTATATCCAGAAGCACTGGTGATCAGTGACTGAATGTCTAGCACTAAAATTATAAAAATGTGGTATTTCTCTCACTTCACCAGTAATATCACTGGGGGGTACTCACAGAATCTTTTCAGCATTAAATAGTGAAACAGCAAGTCAATGAAAATCTGAGAGAGGAAGAAAAGAAACTGGATACAATGACTTGACTTAAATTAGAAACAGAGACAAGGAAATGTATATCCTTAGTTAGCCCCTGTTGGTAGCAATTTTAATCAAGATTTTAATCTAAGCCAAAGTCAACAATTAATTTTAACCATATATTTCATGGGACCCACAACTTTTCAACCACACATCTCATCAACTTTTATCAAAATCTACTAAAAACCTGATTTTAATCACTACCGAACAGGGGCTTAATAGGAAAAGGCAATCACAATTAGCGAAGTGTGGAAATTTATTTAGTGTTTGAACCCCTTATTTGAGAGGAATAGATTTTGTAATAGTGATTTTTTGAAGAAAGTGGTTAAAAAATATGAAAAAAAAAAAAAAAATTGGATTCAAGTATAAAACTATTTTATTCGGAGAATGTATAGTTGAAAATGAATTTTTAAAGAATAAGAATCAAACAGATGCTTAGACTGTCTAATGACGATATCATGCAAATTTTCTAGTGAAAGGAAATTTATGTACCATCTTCACCAACTTTGACGTTACCAAGATCGCCAGCATGACGAGTTTCATCCTCTGGAGCACCATGCTCTTTTCCAGCAGGATTAAAATGAGGACCTAAAATCGAATTACTGGAAACGTGAGATAACCATTTCAATTGAGAAAACTGGATTCGTCTACGAAATTTACAAGTTAATATAAACAAAAAGACTAACAAACATCGCAAAAAAATTACCAGTTGACATGCAACCGTTCGTGGTGTCACCTAGAGCATGGACGTGAAATCCATGAAGGCCAGGCTTAAGGCCACTCAGGTTTCCAGTAACTGTTGTTGGAGCTGACATATTAAACAAACAAAAGAACATACTCATCCACCTGAACTCATAATAAGTATTTCTTATACAAAACATTTAATTTCAATTATGTGACACATACCATCTCCTTCTTGAGCAAAGTAGATGGTGCCACTAACTCCCTCGCTGCTGCTGAGGACTGCAACGGCCTTCACCATGGTGATATGTGATCTGACAAATAAATAATGATACAGCGTTAGTATTCGGATACACACAGAAAGATCAACTTGAAAGTGTGCATGATGAACTGTAACCAAATAAGGCAGTTTTCATGTAATGATGACATAGAGTCAATACCGATAATAAGAGCTTTAAATGGATGTAAAATGCCTCAGCAAAGGCTTCAATCGTTAGAACGTGAGAACTCAACTCATGGTTAGAAACTAATATCAATACTATGCTTTCCAAGTCAAACTTCTTTTTCTTATATCAAACAAGCAAACTCCTTTTGATTACTATTATTGTGTGTGGCAAGTGATGCTCATCAATGTGCTCAATCTAATTGCAAGTGTCTAAGAAGAATCCTTACGCTTTTGGGGCACTTTTTTGTGTTTTGAAAAGGTGGATAGTCAAGATAACAAAATTATCAGCAATTCGAATCGATTAAAAAACCACCCAAAAAGAAACTTGAAAAGGTATCACACAAAAAAAAAAAAAAAATTCTAATAAAATGAGTGTATCAAAACTCAATAATACAACCAACAAACACGAAAGGGATAATTGTCTTCAAACGTTTAATTTAAAATATACAATCTTCTACGATATTCAAAGACTCAACCTTTATTGGTTACATAAAATCCAAATGTTGCGTGTAATATGAATATAATCAAGGAATAATCATGTACTTAAAAAGATAATAATCATCCAGCCCATTTTTTTATCAGAAAAAAATTTCTTTAGTCGAAAATCACTGCCCCGTCCAGCCTTCAACCTCCCGGCCCCCCTCAAGAAAATGGAGTTTTAAATTTCAATAGAAAGGCATTTACAATGTGTTCAGGTAATATGTGTTATAATCTGCACGAATTTCAAACTACTTTTTTAATCACAAAAATTTTCTCTTTCCAATTTTTAACCACAAATTATACCTAAAAAATACAAATAACACTAATCAGTGACCGAACAGTGGCTTAAACATAGTAAAATGAATTGCACGTTCTTCAACTCTGTACTTTCAGAAACTGTGCTCCAATAAACAATTAACCCCAGGAGAAAACCAAAAATTAATCCTTGTAATATTTTTTAAACGACAACTAAGCAAATATATAAATCCAAGTAGTGTCAAAATTAAGCTGAAATTGAATCTAAAGATCAACAGTCAAAGTCAGTAAGCAATATATAAATCAAGTCGTTTCAAGATTAAAGCCTAAAAGGAAATTTAAATGTCGAAATTCAAAGTTAAACAAAGTATTAATTCATAGATCGATGGAAAAAAAAATTACATATACTGATTAAATCTAGTAAAAGCAATAGCAATAACAAAGATCAGACGATTTAATTATAAAAAATGTAAATTAAATTGAGAATTTATTGAACCTCAGGGCACCCCTATTTGGAATCAGATGTGTCGAGAAAATAGTCTTTGCGAAACACAGAAATTAGGAACTGATTTCTAGTGAACAAGGAGTCGTTTGGTTGGATTTTATGATGAGAATAGTCAGTATTTACTCTTTTTCACCAACCCCGAGAGCCTCTACACGCGCATTGTCAGTGTGTGAATCAGGTGGTCAAGGGTCGATTCACAATTTCGCATTACTTCTATTTCTAATGGAATTAATCTGACTGAACAATTGTGGTGGCAATGTAGATGATAATTTGATAATGTGGAGGTGTTATTATTGTTGATTAAAAAGATGATGTTGTAGACATTAAAAAAAAAAAATTATTAATTGGATTGGATAAAATTTAATAATCCAATTCCAATTAATTTATTAAACAAATAAAGTCCACCTAAAAGAAACCAATGGATGAGGCTCATCCTACTTTTCAAAATCCTAACCATTTTATTTATTTATTTATTTAAATAAATGAGGTGGTTACAAAATTCTCTCTATAAATAGGACGATTGGTCCATGAAAAAAGGAAAGAAAAAAAGAAGAAAAAAAAGAAGGAGAAAAAGAAAAGCAAATTGCAGGTGGAGAATACAAAAAATTCTCTCAAACATCAAACCAAGTCCAAAATTCAAGAAGATCAAAGTCTTCTTCAAATCAAGCAAGTTCAAATCAATTTCAAGAAGATCAAAGCCTTCTTCAAATCAAAGCAAGTCAATCCGAAGTGCAAATCCAAAGTTCAAATCCAAGTCTCAAGTTCCAAGTGACAAGCAAGCAATCTCTCAACAAATCAAATTTTTCAGCAAATTCAGAAGTCCAGGAATCAAGCCACGTGGCCCCTTGTCTTCAAACACGCAGAATGTTAATCAGAGGATTTTGCAATTTTTGCATTTACAAGAGCTGTCCACTTGTATTTTCTCAAATTCAATTTGTAACAATTTCAGTATTTTTAATAATACTTCGAAATTCGTCGTACAAATTTCTTGGCACGCCCAGTGGGACCCTCTTGCCTCTCATCTTCCGTTCTGCAAAACTTTCAAGTTTCAACAAATACATCGTACATGGCAAGCGAAAAAGCGAAGGAAACTGTGACCCGTCTGGAGGAAACACTTGCTGAACTTTTCCATGTGACCAGAGCCCAAACAAAATCTGGGAAAACTCAACTGGTTACACCATTGAAGAAGTTCTCCAAAAAGGGCAAGATGAAAATCGCTTTCAAGAAGCAGGGCACCCGGTCGTCAGAAAAGAACTTGGCAAAAAGTCCCTGTTCTGGTTCTATCTCCAGTGGCAGGTCTATTTCTGGATCAACTCATGCTACTTCTCCGCGAAAATGGGGAGACTATACCGCTTCTGAAGAATCAATCGAGCCGGTGATGGTAACAGAAATGTCACCAAACACTGATGATCGAGTTCAACAAATGGCAGTCTCCATTGAAAAAATTGACAAAGTCTTTGGAGGAAAAAGATGCACAAATCGCCGCTCTCATGCATCGACTGGAGTTGCAAAGCCCTTTGAAAAAGGACAACCCAGAAAATGCAAGCTCTTCCAAAGTCAAAGATCCTGAAATTCAAGAATACCAGCAGAAGCAAGATATGCATGACCGTACTGTTGTGCAAAATGTGTTTCGTGACACCACTCAACTCTCTGTTGGCTCTTTGTCCGTCCAACAACTTCAACATATGATCACTGACACCATCCGTGCTCAATACGGTGGCTCACCGCAATCTTCATTGGTTTATGCCAAACCATATAGTCGTCGAATCGACGAGATGAGAATGCCTCTTGGCTACCAACCACCGAAATTTCAATATTTTGATGGAAATGGCAACCCGAAACAACATGTAGCTCATTTCATTGAAACGTGTAACAATGCTGGCACATACAATGATACCATGGTAAAGCAGTTTGTACGCTCCCTCAAAGGTGCTGCATTTGAATGGTATACAGACTTGACAGCCGGGTCAATTGACAGTTGGGATCAGCTCGAATGTGAATTTCTCACACGTTTCTATAGCACCAGACGGACCGTCAGCCTTCCAGAACTTGCCAGAACTAAGCAAAATAAGGAGGAACCAGTTGTTGAATACATTGAACGCTGGAGAAATCTCGTCCTTAATTGCAAGGAACGTATCAGCGAAGCATCCTCTATCGACATGTGTGTGCAAGGCATGCATTGGGGACTCCTTTATAATCTCCAAGCAAATATGCCTCACTCTTTTAAAGAGTTGGCCACACGTGCTCATGATCTAGAAATTCAAATTACAAGGCATGGAAGTTACTTGCCAAGCGACCCGCGTGACAAAAAGGATCCCAAGAAGGAAGTCAAAAAGGACAGTAAGCCAGGTAAGTTGAAAGAATCTCTGGTCATATCTACCGCTCCTGCAAAAATCACTTTTCAGAAATCAAGTTCAAATCCAAATCCAAATTCAAAGCCAAAGCAAGAGTTCAGGCCTAACAAGGCACAAGCACAAAAGAAAGGTCTTCTAAGTTTGAAAGAACTTGAAGAAAAGGAGTATCCATTCTCAGACTCCGAAGTTTCTGGAATTTTAGATCAACTCCTTGAACAACGAATAATCAAACTTCCAACATCGAAGAGGCCAGAAGAGGCTAGTCAAGTTGATCATCCTAAGTACTGCAGGTTCCACAGAATAATCAGTCATCCGGTGGAGAGATGTTTTGTGTTGAAAGATCTTATTGTTCGGTTGGACAAAGAAAATAAGATCAAACTCGAAACTGGTGAAAATCCAACAGTTGCTTGTTCGATGATTTCCTTTGGGTCATTCGATCCAATCCCTGTTGCAAATAAAGAGCAGTTTGCCCCTATTGCATATGATATGGACAAATTCTCGTCTGGGGAAAAGGAGTTTGGACCTCAACTTCCAAAAGGAGCTATTCCAGTAGAGTTCAAGGTAGACGGAGAAGTCACCATCACATACATATATCCAGAAATGGATAAACCACATACTCCCAACCGTCCAACATTTTATGAAATCATGACAGATGACTTGGATGTTTGGGATTCTGATTCGGAATCTGAAGATGAAATTGGTGATGGTTGGTCCACATTCATAAGCAAGAAGGAGAAATATCAGACGCCCGACAAATTAGGTAAAATACCATCTTTGATATCTCTTGCAGGACCAACACTGGGGGCATTGAGTATGGAAATCTCCCCTATTGAAGAAACACCTTCAGAAGGAAGTGATATGCCATGGACTCTTGTGAAAAGACGACACCGAAAAGCTCAACAACTACCAAATCCTGATACACATGATGAACAATCAAAGCTAAGAAGGAGGCCGAGAAACAGTAAGAAGAAGTCCAAAGCTAAGACAAGTTCAGCTCCTAGACCCATAACTTTGGAAGAGTATTTTCCTCAGGATTTCTTTGACAAAGAATGTTTCACTTCTAACGTCATAGGTCTGGATGGAGAAAGTAAATCAAAGAATGTTGCAGGAGAGAGTTCGAAGACGAAGAAAGTAATATCATGTCTCAATAATATCTCTTCAAACACAAGTTTGTCTGAGGCTCTAGATCTACCTTTCGATGATAGGATGGCTTTGATCACGGCATTGATTGATCCAGAAGCTTATCAAGGGAAAGTGTTGGAACCAATTACTTCTACAACTTACCAAGACTGTATGGCCACAATCACATTCAATGACGATGACTTACAGCTGGGATCTCGTTTGCATAACATGCCTCTATATGTTTGTGGTTATATCCGGGAGTGCAAAATACATCGGATAATGATTGATTGTGGTTCAGCTGTGAACATTATGCCAATCAATACTATGAAGAAAATTGGAATAAAGATTGGAGATCTTTCTAAAAGCAACATCATGATTCAGGGATTCAATCAGAAAGGTCAAGGAGCCATTGGCATGATACGCTTGAAGCTACAAATTGCAGACCTAGTTTCCACAGCTCTCTTCCATGTCATTGATGCCAAAACATCTTATGAATTACTTCTTGGACGTGTCTGGCTGCATGAAACAGGAGTGGTACCCTCAACTTGGCATCAATGTTTTAAGTACAGCCGAGATGGAGAAGTCAAATGCGTGGTAGCTGAGACCAAGCCCTTCCTGAAAGAAGAAGCTTACTTCGCAGACGCCAAGTTTTACTTTGAAGATGAAGAATTTCATTCAGCAGGGCTATCTACAGCGGGGTTTGAAATGGAAAGTGTTAATCAGAAAGTTGTAGTTCCACCACATCAACTTATGACAGGTAAATCAAAACTTACTTGTGAAAGGTCTTCTAGAGGTAAACAACCTCAGGAAACTTCAAAAGGTGTTGAGTTATCGAGGAAAGAATTGACTTTTCCGATACCTAACATTACAAAACTAGTTATACCACATCAACTTATGAAAGTTGCAAAGGTTGGTGAAGCTTCAACATCTATTCCAAGTATATCAAGACTCCGTATCTCTGATTCACCTGAACAGAATTTGACACATGCAAAAGGGGTTGATGAAATGAAGAGAAATTTCAAGGGATGTTACAATCCGAGAGCCAATAAACTGCTTGAAAATGCTGGGTTTGGAAGAGGAGAGCCTCGAAAATTAGGTGATCTTGACGCAGTACTTGCAGGTGGACGTGTCCCATCAGGTTTGGATGGATCAATCATACCACAACCAAAATATGGCTTGTGATATAATCCAAATCAACCAAAAATGATTAAAGTTAAGAAGGTTTCCTCAAACCCAATCATGATTCAAATATGTGAGATTCCTGAAGAAAAACCCGAAGAGTCGAGACCTTCCGTATTTGACCGAATTCAAGGTGAAAACGTCAGAGTTTCGGTATTCGAAAGGCTAAAGGGAGAATCTTCAACAACCACTGAATCAAAAGATAAAGTCTCAGTCTTCCAGAGGTTAAGCAGCAATGACCCTATATCTGCTCAAGTTGATGAAAATGCTCGGACTTTTATAGAATCGTCTCAAAGACAATCTGCCTTCTCTCGACTTGGAGTTAAGAATTCAGATATGAGTTTAAAGACTCAACGTTCCAGGAGAAGGCGCAAAACTAGAAAGACTTCCAAGCTTCAAAAGGATGACGGAAATGAAGAAAAAGTATCAATAAACCACATTGCTTTTGAAGAACTTGGTAACCCAGAATCCGAGGTT
The DNA here is from genome assembly GCA_963555705.1 of Ligustrum vulgare. NCBI lineage: Eukaryota > Viridiplantae > Streptophyta > Magnoliopsida > Lamiales > Oleaceae > Ligustrum > Ligustrum vulgare. The sequence continues at coordinate 7,441,726 of OY743176.1, read as the reverse complement.
GAAGACTCAAACACATCAGATGAACCTGAACCAGCTCCGCCAACATTTGAAGAAGGGGGGCAAGCTACTGTGGACGATTTGAAACAGTTGAACTTGGGAACAGAAGAGGAGCCGAGGCCAATCTATGTCAGTGCCCTTCTGAGTCCAAAAGAAGAATCTGAGTATTTCAACATGTTACAAGAATACAAGGATGTGTTTGCATGGTCCTACAAAGAAATGCCGGGGCTGGATCCTAAAGTTGCTGTGCATCATCTTGCAGTAAAGCATGGAGTTCGTCCTATCAAGCAGCCTCAGAGAAGATTTCGGCCAGAATTGATTCCCCAAATTGAAGTAGAAATCAACAAACTCATTGAAGCTGGGTTCATACGTGAAGTCAAGTATCCGACTTGGATTGCTAACATTGTTCCTGTCAGAAAGAAGAATGGACAGTTACGAGTTTGTGTTGACTTTCGAGACCTAAATCAAGCTTGCCCTAAAGATGATTTTCCACTTCCAATAACAGAGTTAATGGTGGATGCAACAACTGGATACGAGGTTCTTTCTTTCATGGATGGGTCTTCTGGGTACAATCAAATCCGAATGAATCCTAAAGATGAAGAGCTTACAGCATTCCGCACACCTAAGGGGATATACTGTTATAAGGTCATGCCTTTTTGATTGAAAAATGCCGGGGCAACTTATCAAAGGGCAATGCAAAAGGTTTTTGATGACATGATGCATGGAAAAGTTGAATGTTATGTGGATGACCTTGTTGTCTAGACAAAAAGACGAGACGATCATCTACAAAACTTACAAGATGTTTTCAAAAGACTCCGGCGCTATCAGTTGAAAATGAATCCATTAAAGTGTGCATTTGGGGTCACTTCTGGAAAGTTTCTTGGCTTCATAGTCCGACATCGAGGCATTGAGATAGACCAATCAAAAATTGATGCCATAATTAACATGCGTGAACCCAGCAATTTACATGAACTAAAAAGTCTTCAAGGAAGGTTAGCATATATTCGAAGATTTATTTCTAATCTTGCTGGTCGTTGTCACCCATTCAACAGGTTGGTAAAGAAAGATGTACCATTTGAATGGAATGATGCATGTCGTGATGCTTTTCAAAGTATTAAGAAATATCTATCTCACCCACCAGTACTTACAGCTCCAACTCCTGGAAAGCCATTGACTCTCTATGTTGCAGCGCAAGAATATTCTCTAGGTGCTCTTCTTGCCCAAAACAATGATGAAGGAAAGGAGAATGCGCTCTATTACCTGAGTCGGACATTAGTAGGTGCTGAACTGAAGTACTCGCCAATTGAGAAGATGTGTTTGGCATTAATATTTGCAGCTAAGAAATTGAGGCATTATATGTTAGCACACACAATCAATCTAGTCTCAAGGGTGGATCCATTGAAGTACATAATGTCAAGGCCTATTCTTTCTGGAAGGATAGGAAAATGGGCACTTCTATTATCGAAGTTCGACATCAACTTTATTCCTCAAAAGGCTGTTAAAGGACAAGCATTAGCAGATTTTCTTGTTGATCATCCAATTCCTGCAGAATGGGAGCTCTCTGAAGACCTTCCGGATGAAGAAGTCTTTTACACTGAAGTTGTACCTTCATGGAGGCTATTCTTTGACGGGGCAGCTCGAAAGTACGGTGCTGGAGCAGGAGTCGTATTTGTCACTCCTCATGATCAAGTTATGCCATATGCCTTTGCTTTCCAATAACATGGCAGAATATCAAGCTCTCATTATTGGTTTGGAGACTGCATTGGACATGGGAATTAATCAATTAGAAGTCTTTGGAGATTCTATGTTGATAATCAACCAGCTTCTATCCGAATATGAAGTCAGAAATTTGGATCTAAAGCCATATCATGAGTACGCATCAACACTTTTGAGGCAGTTTGAATCAATACAAATCAAATTTGTTCCAAGAAATGAAAACAAAGAAGCTGATGCATTAGCCAATTTAGCTGCTGTTCTAGCCAGATCGGATGAAGAGTCTATCCACCAAGTGTCAATTGTTCAAAAATGGGTTATTCCACCACTATTTCCAGAGAATCTGCAAGAAAACAACAGTGTTGAAGTTTCCGATGAAGAAAAAGCTGATTGGAGGCAACCAATAATTGATTATCTTCAACATCAAAGGTTACCGGACAATCCCCGTCGTAGGACTGAAGTCCGAAGGCGTGCTTCTCGCTTCATATTCTACAAGAACACACTCTATCGACGTTCATTTGATGGAGTTTTCCTTCGATGCCTAAGTAATGAGGAAAAATCACACATTCTTGAAGAAGCTCATTCTGGAATATGCGGTGCTCATCAGTCCAGGCCCAAGCTCCATTTTCGGATAAAAAGAATGGGGTACTATTGGCCATCCATGGTTCAAGATTCTATGGACTATGCAAGGAAATGTGAAGCTTGTCAAGTCCATGCAAATTTCATCCACCAGCCTCCGGAACCATTGCACCCGACGATAGCCTCGTGGCCTTTCGATGCTTGGGGCCTTGATGTGATTGGACCTATAACTCCAAAATCTTCAGCTGGACATTCATACATCCTTGCTGGAACTGATTATTTCTCCAAGTGGGCTGAAGCTGTACCGCTGAGGGAAGTAAAGAAAGAAAATGTTGCGGATTTCATTCGTGTTCAAATCATTTACCGATATGGAGTTCCTCGACACATCATCACTGATAATGGAAAGCCTTTCTGCAATAGCCACATAAATAATTTATGTGCTAAATTTGGGTTCAGACAATACAATTCCTCCATGTATAATGCAGCAGCCAACGGACTTGCAGAGGCATTCAACAAGACCCTGTGCAATCTGTTGAAGAAAGTTGTGTCTAAATCAAAAAGGGACTGGCATGAAAGAATTGGAGAAGCCTTGTGGGCTTACCGCACTACTTAGCAGACCCCAACACAAGCTACCCCTTATGCTTTAGTGTATGGAGTAGAAGCTGTCCTGCCTTTAGAATGCCAAATTCCATCATTGCGGATTGCTATTCAAGAAGGGTTGACAACAGAAGAAAATGCCCGTCTTCGACTCGAGGAGCTAGAAGCTTTGGATGAGAAGAGATTAGAGTCACAAATGCACTTGGAATGTTATCAAGCTCGTATGGAAAGGTCCTTCAACAAAAGGGTGCGGCCGAGATCATTTCAAGTAGGAGATATGGTACTTTCAGTGCGCAGACCAATCATAATCACAAGAAAAACTGGGGGCAAGTTCCAACCTAAATGGGATGGTCCATTTCTTGTTACTCACGTGTTCACAAATGGAGCATACAAGATCGTTGACAAAGATGGACTGCAAATTGGACCTATCAACGGGAAATTTCTAAAGCGTTTTTACGCTTAAAGTTCTTTAAATTTTGTTGTACCTAAATGTACTACTCCTGGCCCGCAAGAGGATAAACTGTGAACGGCTCTATAAACAAAAAAAAATGTTGTTGTATAGAACTACGTTTTGACTTGATCCATTTTGGGTACGTAGGCAGCTTGAATGGAAATTATAAATTCAAGTTCAGTCAAAATCAATAAATTCTTTCTATTTTTCTTGAATTAATCTTTCTTTGCAAAAAAAAAAGTTTACAAGAGAGATGCAAAAAAAAAAAAAAATCCAATAAAGAATGATGTTGATGAATTAAAGTTCATTCAACATAGCAAAAAAAAAAAAGAGAAGAAGTCTTCATTCTATCTTAATCAATCACTGTCAATCAACTGCAAGAAGTTGTCTTCAAGAGCCTTCCTTTCTTGGTCAATGGATCCTGCAATTGTGGCATCTTTAACCTGTACTTGCTCCAATGTGGTCTTCTTTGTCTCAAGTGAACTGGTATTTTCCTGGCAAGTTTGGAGTTCATCACGAAGTCTATCCAGCTCGGAGTTCAAATCACTAATTCGAGCTTCCAAAGAAGAACATGTGGAATTCCCTGCTGCTATTTGGATATCAAGAGATTTCAACTGCTTAGCCTTTTCTTCTGCAGTCAAACACTCCAAGTACTGCTGTCTTTTAGCAAGATAAACGTCAACTCCTCCAAGAAATACATCCATGTGTCTCATCAAAGGCATTGGATCTGCACGGAATTGATTGATGATCACATCCCGAAGAATTGATTTGCTTTCATTCCACCAAGTCCGAATGTTGGAAAAACCATGCTTCAAAGCTTCCTTAAACAATGCCCGCAGGAAATTAATCTTGGCTTCTTGTAGAGCATTCTTCAAGAAAGAAGATTCTTCGGTAAATCTGTGCAGAGGACCAGAGATGGAAGAACATATTGGTGTCGTCTCACAATTATTTATCTTCTGACCTGGAGCTGGTAATGCTAATAAAGGAGAGGTATTCGAAGTATCCTGTCCAATCTCTGAACTGCTAACTCGCAAAGGCTCAGAATTCACCTCATCATTAAGATCATCTTGATTAGGTGATATGACACCATTATTAATACTGCTTGGGTATTTGCAAGGAGGCTCATGTCTATCGTTGCCATAAATTTCATCAAGTGCACCAATCATCTCATGGTTCTCATTACGATGATCTGCTGAATAAAACATCCCTTCAGGAACTTGTGGAAATCCTACAACAAATAGAAAGTTGAAGAAATTAAATACCAATCTATTAGGGCATTGAATGGGCTAAAAAATGAAGATGTATACCTGCGTTTTGTGTTTGAGGCGACATATCCAAATTTTCATCGCCATAGGATACATCTGGGATGCTCAAGTCATGTCTAAATGTTTCAGAACAAGCTTCCTTAGGATTCTCCACAACCTGAGAATCTTTGGGTCGTATTGTCCGCTTCCGACGCAATATTTGAGAAAGAGGAATCTGAAGTTCGAATTCAAAACGAAAAAAATAAGATGCAAATTATCATTCAAAAAAATAAAAAAAAAAACTGAATGATAAATAAATCTTACCTGGTCTCTAGGATTACTGCTTTCCAAAGGAAGTGTGGCATCAAGTGTTTGTGGTGTTCGGTCCATAGAGCTACTGCTTTCTGAAATTGTAATGGGCTCATGTACCTTCTCTACATGTTCTGAAGTTGAAGTGTAATCCATGCGAGAGTGTATTATTTTAATTTTCTTGATACCTCTTTCATTTGGAACATCCATAGGTCTCTTCCGAAGAGTCACTTGAGAATCTACATAAGAGGAGTCCAATTCACGGGCATTATGACTTCCTGTTTGTTCGGGGGCAGATGGAGATTTACCAAGTACAAAGTTATTATCTTCGCTGGACAATAAATCTTGCACTTTAATCTTGTTCAGACCAGGATATACTTTATCTTCCCACCAAGCTTCGTATGATGGATCAACTTGAAGTTGTATATCATCAATGCGCCCCGAAAGATGAAATGTGCATCTACTTCCTACCTGCGTCAAAGATAACCAAGCATGGTAGAGGGTCAACGCATTGGCTGTAAGCATCATTGGTTTTGGTGAGCCTGGAATCGTTTGCCTAAAGCCTTGTTGTCTTGCAAATCTGTGAGGGTTGTAAGCTTCAAGAATAAACAGGTTATTATCACGACGGTAAGAAAGAAACCCTGGTCGGATACTCATCATGAACTCTGAAGTCTCTATAGATCTTTCATTGTTATCTGTGCGTATACCACCATGGGGTAAATAAATCGGATTCCACGAAAAATCATTAGAGTCCATTTTTCCGCGAAGGAGTTCTCGACAATCAAATGCATCAACCTCCCAATGTTGGAAATCATTTAAAGTCCCAGCATATCTTCGGATAATAGGACGACCTATGCTCTTGTCAACGTTAGCATAGATGCCCCGAACAAAATAAGTTGCAGCCCAAGCGTACAAAAAATGTCCGGGAAATGTATATTTGACTGATCCAATGTCATGGCCAGTCACGCAATTTGTTGTCTCGGTAAGTCCTCTGTAAATGCAAGCCAAGATGGGAGGTACCAAGCTGTAAGTTGATTTTGTAGCCATTCTGGAAGCTAATTTAAAAGTTCCCAACCTGAGACAATCATCTCTAGAAGGAAAAATAAAACGGCAGAGCCAAAGGGAAAGATAAGCCGCTATGTCCAACTCTTCTTGTTCTTCAACGGATAAAGAAGTATTCCAGTAGTCCGTGTCCCTGTGCAGAATATCGTGTAATGTTTCTGTGCAAACAGGTCTCTGTAAATTTTCTTTGGCTACTGAATGATCCCCTGAAGATGGATTTGCTTCCATAGCCTGCTTAAACGCCTTGCTTTTCGTTGGATTCGGAACACAATCATCAGTTTTGAACCAGAAATCAATCCAGTCGCTGTGGCGGACCCGCTCACTTTTCTTTTTGTCAACGATCAGTGAAAAGGCCTTAAATAAATATAAGCAAGATATGGGGAGGGAGTTTGTTAGTTCCAAAAGACTTGGTACTACCTCCTCGTAATAATCACCCCTGATGGAAAGTCCAGTAATCTCCTGCATATCCCAAAGCGAAATGCTGATCTCTCCATTGCCAGTTACAAAAGTGTTGGTCTCTGGGCACCAAACTTCGCAAAGAGCTCGATAAATAGAGTCCGGACGAGAGTAGTCCTTAGTGGCAGAGTAAACGGCATGAGCTAGTTCAGGAAGATTTTTCTTGATGAGAAGCTTATGAATCCAAAGGGACCATTCCCAAAACTTCGACAAGAAAGAAATCTCTCCACGATAATAGACTGTACTTCCCCATCTGATCTCCCTTTGATCAATTCTCTTAGAAATGATTGCTTTTGGAATGAACGTTGTGTCTGAAGTGTGATGCGGAGGAGGACACAAACAAGGATGTCTAGTACGAGTTGAATTCCTCTGGCTGACACTGAGAATACGCATGTCCATACCCTGCAAAAGAACTGCATGGACGAAAGGGTATGTCATTGGCTTATGGATGGTAAGTTTAAAATCTCCTGTCAAGTTGCATGGAAGCTTCAAAGTAGTCTTGGGGAAGCAAATGATTTGACTTTTCCGTGCAGGATCATAAAATTCCTTAATTTCAGGTAATTTCAAATTTTTCTTGTCTTTGGAATTTTGTTTTGCCATCCCTGAAAAAAAAATAAGCAGATTAAAAAAAAAAAAAAATCATCAAAAATCAACGTTTCCATCCTTAAAATTTTATTATGCCGGGGAGTATCCAAATGGATACATTCCACATATTTTTCAGGTCTTCCAAATTTCAATCCTGAAAAAAAAAAAAAATTTATTATGCCGGGGAGTATCCAAATAGATACATTCCGCATATTTTTCAGGTCCTCAAAATCTTCAATCCTGAAAATTTTATTATGCCGGGGAGTATCCAAAAGGATATATTCCGCATATTTTTCAGGTCTTCCAAATTTCCATCCTGAAAATTTTATTATGCCGGGGAGTATACAAAAGATATATTCCGCATATTTTTCAGGTCTTCCAAATTTCCATCCTGAAAATTTTATTATGCCGGGGAGTATCCAAATAGATACATTCCGCATATTTTTCAGATCTTCCAAAGTTCAATCCTGAAAATTTTATTATGCCGGGGAGTATCCAAAACGATACATTCCGCATATTCTTCAGGTCTTCAAAAATCTTCAACCTGTAAAAGTAAATCTAGCGGGGGTATCTAAAAAGATACATTCCGAAGATTTACCAAATTTTCAAAGTACATGTTTAAGAAAAAAAAATTGATCAAAACACAGTTCAACCTTCAAATTGCTCGTCCACTTTTGAAGAATCCTGTTAAACAAACAAACAAAAAAATGAGTTTATATTAAAAAAAAAAAAAATTAATAATTGTTTCGGTCGAAACCAATTTAATTGGTTTCTAGATCTAGAAACCAATTAAATTGGTTTCACGTGAGAAACCAATTTTGGTTTCTCACGTGAAACCAATTTAATTGGTTTCGGTCGAAACCAGTTAATTAAAAAAAAAAATGGAAATTACCTTTTCTTGGTGAAATTTCAAAGTTCCAATCCTTCTCCACGTTGTCCCTTTCAAAAAAATCAACTTGTTGAAAAATTTTGAAAAAAAAAAAATTGATAATATTTTCACACTTTTCTTTCTTTGTTCTTCGTTCTTTAAGTTTTCTTGGAATGAAAAAGTAATTTTCAATGTTGATCGGGTACAAAAACTATTGTGAAAAATTTCAATATTTAAGAAGACCAGTAAAATTGAAATTGTGAAATAACATCAAAATCACAAGATATAGATAAAGTAAGAAAGGTTAGAGAAGAGTTTGAACTTGAATTAAACTCATTTAAAAAAAAAAAAAAACACTGTTCACGTTAAAAAAAAAAAAATTCCCGTTGGATCTCATGAATTGAATGAGTTTGGATTATAAATCTTGTATATGATTTATTCTCCAACTAAATCAAAATCTTGACAAGATAATGATTTGTAATTACGTTCTATTTTTATTTAAAAAAAAAAATTCAAATTCAAATTCTTTCAAGAGATATAGTTTAATACAATATCATATTTATTTGTATTAATCTTAAACAAATTTCAAACCAAATTTCAAATTTCAAGATTTATCTATTTATTTATTTTCATAATAAATAAATAAATAAATCTTGAGGGGGACATTTGTAGACATTAAAAAAAAAAATTATTAATTGGATTGGATCAAATTTAATAATCCAATTCCAATTAATTTATTAAACAAATAAAGTCCACTAAAGCCCACCTAAAAGAAACCAATGGATGAGGCTCATCCTACTTTTCAAAACCCTAACCATTTTATTTATTTATTTATTTAAATAAATGAGGTGGTTACAAAATTCTCTCTATAAATAGGACCATTGGTCCATGAAAAAAGGAAAGAAAAAAAGAAGAAAAAAAAGAAGGAGAAAAAGAAAAGCAAATTGCAGGTGGAGAATACAAAAAATTCTCTCAAACATCAAGCCAAGTCCAAAATTCAAGAAGATCAAAGTCTTCTTCAAATCAAGCAAGTTCAAATCAATTTCAAGAAGATCAAAGCCTTCTTCAAATCAAAGCAAGTCAATCCGAAGTGCAAATCCAAAGTTCAAATCCAAGTCTCAAGTTCCAAGTGACAAGCAAGCAATCTCTCAACAAATCAAATTTTCCAGCAAATTCAGAAGTCCAGGAATCAAGCCACGTGGCCCCTTGTCTTCAAACACGCAGAACGTTAATCAGAGGATTTTGCAATTTTTGCATTTACAAGAGCTGTCCACTTGTATTTTCTCAAATTCAATTTGTAACAATTTCAGTATTTTTAATAATACTTCGAAATTCGTCGTACAGATGTGATGTGTGAATCAAGTGGTCAAGGGTCGATTCACAATTTCGCATTACTTCTATCTCTAATGGAATTAATCTGAGTGAACAATTGTGGTGACAATGTAGATGATAATTTGATAATGTGGAGGTGTTATTGTTGTTGATTAAAAAGATGATGTGATTTGTGGAAAGAGAGGATTGCGCCACGTAGGTAAATTGTGATCCTCATTGTGACTGTAGCAAAACTAATTTCTAATGTTATGAAAAAAATAATTTGGAAAATTTCATTCAACACAAGAATAGAGGCTTAAAATTTCTAATGCTATGAAAAAAAAATAATTACGTTAAAGATTAGGGGCTTAAAATTTCATTTAACACAAGACAAATGCCTTCTTAAAATTATTCAAATATATTGAGAATTGACTTTTAATATCTGTTTGGAAAACGGTTTATAAACCAATTTATAAATGACACAATTTCTTAAATTATTTTTTAACCACTTACATTTTATCTCTCCACTTTTCAATCACATCTTACCTTAAAATTATAAATAAATCAATTTATAAATTATTACAATATTATCAAACGGAAGCTTAAATTTTAAAATAATTTTTTACTTTTCAAAGATATTATCAAATGTGACTCAAGATAAACGAGACGATTTTCAAGTGATAGTCATGTAGTCATTGTAAGACCGCTTTTTATTTTTGTGCAATTTTAAATTTCGCTCAATATTTATGTTAATGTGATTATAAATTTTAAATTTGTGATATTTAATGTCTATAATTTGAATTATTTTGCAGTAGAAGGACTTGGGCACCGTCTCGATCGATGTACCAATTAAAAGTTTATAAATTGTTTATTTTAATAATTTACGTGTAATTTATGTGATTAATTGTTTTATTTCCTAAACATGTTATTTTCTATTTATTTTTTTGTTAAATGGAAAGTTGGGGAAAAGTTTAGTGGCAATTGGAGAGTAAATAAAACTTATGGGCTTAATTAAAAACAGGAGGAGACATGAGGGAGTAAATTGCAAATTTCAAAAGATTAAACATTAAATCCTAAATCTAATCTAACCTAACCCTCATTCGAGGAAATACATATCAATACCCTTAAAAACATACCGATTTTTGAAAATACCCTAACAATTTTATATCTTTTAAAAATAGCCTTAATCACTATAAAATACCACAAATATCCTTATATATCATATTTCAATTAAACCCATTAAGATTTAGAAAAGTTACAACCTAGTCCTTGAAATTTTATTAATTTTATTTATGATTTTATTTGATTTTTGTTCGCTCATAGTAGCACCCTCACTTTTATGGTATCAGAGCCATATGGCAGATCTAAAAGATAAATATTATATAACACAAATTAAAAATGAATATATAATATATACATCAAGATTTATAATTATGCATACATTAACACTACCCGATAATTATAAAATAGAAATCTTGAGAACTTTAAAAGATTTAGACAAAGATATAAGAAGAGAAATATATGATCTAATAAATTTCGATATAATAAAAGAAGATTTTATCATAAACGAAATATTAGATTTAATCCACAAAGATATACTAGAAGAGTTATATAAAGATTATAGAAATGGATTATCATAGGGCAGATCCTCAATTAATTAGGTATCTAGACATAGAAACAAATGAAAAGTTAGATTTAATAGTAGAACAAAGAAGAAATTTAATGGACCAAATAAGAGAAGAAAGAAATATAAAACGGCAAGAAAAATTAAGATTAAGATTATTGGAGAAAAAGAGAGAATATTTTGATAGAATTTTAAAACAATTACCAAAAATTCAAACGATTTTAGAAGATAAAGAAAAAACTAGAAAAGAAAAATATGATAAAACAAACACATTGGAAGACTATCTAAAATATTATAGAATATATCATAGAAAATCAATGATTGGATCAATAGAAGAATATTGTGAATATCAAATAATGAATTATAAAGAAGCAAAATATGAAATAGAACTTATTTTAGAAATCGAACATATTAAAGGAAGAAATTAATGACAGAATTTTCAGAAATAAAATTTGAAAAACAAATAATAGAAAATATAAGACTTCCAGTTGGATCTTATCAAATAAAAGGAGCTAATACAACTATGTTTCAACCATTAAGCTCATGGGGAGAATCTAATGAATTTCTTAACATGCAATTAAATTGGATAAGTGCATTTTTATGGCAAACATATAAAAACATAAATTTACAAGATAAATTAGCTATCGAAGAATTACAACAATTAAATATACATGACATGAATATTAAAGAAAAATTACAAAATATTCAAAATAAACTAACAATACAATTTAAAGAATTAAAAGAAATGATAGGAGAGGCTAAAAATATAGATGAAGAAATTTTAAAAGAATTCCAAAGAAAATCAGGAGAATTGATTAATCAAGATAAAATTGGAATAATTATAGAAAAAATAGATAGGTTAAATGAAAAAATAAGAAAGAATGAAAATGAAAAAATCATATCAATAGAAGAAAGAATCAAAAAGTTAGAAATAAAAATAGATGATATGTATGACAGACTATTTAAGGTACAAAAAACTCAAAAACCAAGAGTATAAAATGTCGATAAGCGAATATATTGAAGATTTAAAAATATTAATAAAAACATTAATAAGTGATGTACAAGAAGTAAAAAATGAATTAAAAGAAGTAAGAAATGATATAAATATACTAAAACTAGAGATTAGAGAATTCAAAGAAAATAATAAAAGCAAAGATAAGAAAATAGACAAAAAACTCATAGAAAAAGAAATACTTAGAATAGGAAAGAAGCATTTCGAACAAGAAAAAATTATAATAGAAGCAGGAAGTATGGATGATGAATTTAGAAGAAATATATTACCAAAAATATTAGAGGAATAATTAGAATTACAAAAATCTATAGAAAAAACTTTAGGAAAATTAAAAGATGAAGAAAAAATTGAAGAAGAACAAGACAAAAATGAATGAAGAATTAGATTTGCTTATAGAAAATTTTGACCAGTTAAGTATAGAAAACTATGGATTAAAAGTAACTTTTGATAATAATAAGTTCAGAAAAATACAAAAATTATCTTTAGATTTGAAAATAGGAAAATGAGAAATATTAGACAGAATATGGAAAAGAAAAAAAGTAGCAATAAATGAATATCATAAAATTGAAAGAGCAATAGATGTTAGAACCACTCAAGAAACACACAAATTAAATCTTTTAACAAAAAATACAGTTGCAGAATTATTAACAAAGATTAATAGAAAATAAAGTGAAAAGATTCAATATGTTTACTTAGCAGGTATCCAAATAATGTTTAAATCCCTGTTTAGAGAAGGATTAGATTCGCCTTTGACTGTAAGTTTACATGATGGAAGAATTATAAATTTAAAAGACAGTCATTTAGGAACAGTAGAAGGAAATCTAACATATAAGAAACTAATATTTACATGTTACCCAAAATATTGTATATCATTAAAAGATAGAAATTTTAATGAAGTTTTAGGATTACATTTCAAATTACATAAAGATGATATAATGGAACCAGGAGATAAAATTATGACTATAGAATACAGGGCATTATACACATTTACTAATTCTAATTATGGAAACATTTATTCTAAAAAACCATATATTGAAATTCATAAAGAATGTAAAGATTTTGGTAAAACTGTAGAACCAGATAAACAAATAAGTTTAGTTCCAAGAAATTATGAACTTACTATAACAAAAAATAAACCAGAAATCATAGAGTTACGAGAAGAAGAATACCCTAATAATAACATAACATTTGAAGATGGCAGATTAATTAGGAGATCAGCAAGTTCACCTAATAGAAAACAATTAGGAGAAACTAGTAATATAAAAGAAATAAAACTTAATAGAAATGCTGGAAATATGAAAATAGAAGGTGAATATTTTAATGGAATAGAACATATAAAAGGATCAAATATATTAATTGACACAGGAGCTAGCGAATGTCATATAGCTTCAAATAGAAATAAAGGACTAATATCTCATAGAACCGATCCATATAGATATATAAATTTTGATGGACAAATACATATGACTGAACTTGAAGTAAAAGTACCAATAAAAATAGGAGGAATAAATCTCCTAGTACCATGTCATGTAGATAGTAGTATGGCAAATCCTCATGTATTATTAGGTATGAGCTTTCTAGATGGACTAGAAGATTATAGTATAAAACGTGAAGGATTATATATAACTCATAATGGTCAAACTATACTATGCAGAAAGGCTGAATAAATGAATAACCAAATAAGTTTTCCATTAGCTGTTTATATACAAGTTACAATTGTTGAAACAAATATAACAACATGTGCATTAATTGACACGGGAAGTGATATAACAATATTCAAAAGCTTCTTAATAAAATCATGGAATACTAATGGAAAAATAAGAATTACAGGAGTAACAGGAGAAAGTACTCATATAATTAATAGTGCTGATAAAATTGATATAATACTTGGGAGTAAACAAATAGTTGTAAATAAAGTATATAATTATAACAAATTAGAATGTGATATATTACTAGGAAATGACTTTATACAACAATTTCAATATTATAAACAAAATAATTACATGGTAATGTTACAAACACCTTGTGCACATTTACTCAAAATACCACGAGAATTTAGACCTTACAGAGTTCAGCCAACACAGCGTGGTGATAAATGGGAGAAAAAACCAATTATACAAAATGAAATAAAAAATAAAAGAATAATGTATAAAAAAGCCTTAAAAACAAACATACAAACAAATATGGAAAAAATCATTGATCAACTAGAAAAAATTTGTGGAGAAAATCCATTATTATTTTGGAAACCACATCATCCAAAAGCTAAAATAGAATTAACAGAAAATGTTATTATAAGAGTTAGACCAATGATGTATACCATACAAGATACACAAGAATTTAAAACCCAGATAAAAGAATTACTTAATCAAAAATTAATCAGACCTAGTAATGGACCCCATAGTAGTCCAGCTTTTATGGTCATGAAACATTCTGAACAAAAAAGAGGTAAAGCTAGAATGGTGATAAATTATAAAGAATTAAACAAATATACTAAATTTGATGGATACTTTTTACCAAATAAAGAGGTACTGATAAATCTTGTAAAAGGAAAGCAATATTATTCTAAATTTGATTGCAAATCAGGATTTTGGCAAGTAAAAATGGAAAAAGATAGTATTCAATATACATCATTTAGTACACCCCAAGGTAAGTATGAATGGATGATTATGCCATTTGGTTTAAAAAATGCACCACAAATATATCAAAGAAGAATGGATAACATATTTAGAAAATTTAATGAATTCTTAATCGTCTATGTCGATGACATATTAATATGTTCTAATAATATAGAAGAACATAGAAACCATTTAATTAAGTTTATAAATGAATGCAAAAAAGAAGGAATTGTTCTTTCAAAAAATAAAACTATAATAGAAAAATAAGAAATTGATTTTCTTGGATTATCAATAAATAAAAGGGGGATAAAATTACAAACTCATATATCTAAGAAGATAGAAAGTTTTCCAAACAAATTAGAATCAAAAGAACAAATACAAAAATTTTTAGGATGTTTAAATTATGCAGAAGGATTTATTGAAAATCTATAAAAAAAGAGACATAAAATTCAAATTTTACTCAGGAAAACAAATACCAAAGGATGGAGTGATGAACATACAGAAATTGTCAAATCACTAAAAGAAGAATGTAAAAATTTACCAAAATTAAGATTACCAGATGAAAAAGATAATCTGATAGTTAATACTGATGCCTCGGATAAATATTGGGCAGCAATATTAAAAACAGATCTTAATGAAATTTGTAGATACTCAAGTGGAACGTTTAATCAAGCAGAAATAAATTATACTACTCATGAGAAAGAACTGTTAGCAATTATCAGAGGAATAAAGAAGTTTTCATTGTTTTTATTATCTAAAAAATTCATTGTTGAAACTGATAATTCTCAAGTTGCAGGTTTAGTAAAAAATAAATTACCACCTGAACCTCAATATAGAAGGCTCCATAGATGGCAAGCCTATTTGGCGTTTTATAATTTTGATATAATTCATATTAAAGGTGTTAATAATTATCTTGCGGATTTTTTAAGCAGGAATATTGAATTTGCAGATGGATAATATCAAAAGATCCCTGATAGACGCCAAAAAGCGAATGAACTTCCTCATGGAGGAAGCTGAAGATATAAAGCTTGGAATTGAACAACTTGCAGAAACTCTCCAAGGAAGTTTCAAGCAATTGATGGAAATCTCAACATTTCATCATAATTATACTAAAGAATTGAGCGATAACATAATTGAGATTGAATCTCAGTTTGAATCGTTGATTACCAAACAGGCTGATACCAAACAGGTCATACCAAAAATACAAACAGGTACATCTTCTGGAAGCAGTGGTGGACCAACAATTAAAAGAGATGAACCAAGTCCTAAAAAAGTTGTTATAAATGAAGCCAGTCCTCGAAAAATCACAATCAATGCCAAAGATGAACATACAAGGGTAGTCAGAATTCGTGCTGAAGAGGAAGATGATTCCCCTTTTTTACCAAAAGAAAACGAATATAAAACCACTGTTGAAGTTATATATGAAATTCAAGAATGTGATTGCTATTACATTTCGTCTGGAGACCATGTATACCCACGATTGATCGTTACTCAGGGAGGAGATCCCGTCATGACAAAAATGGCAGCTGATTATGGATTCTTGGATCTTATCTATCCAGGAAAATATCTAAAATAAATAGAAAAATTTGATGATTTACTAAAAGGAGAAATTTCAAAGTTTGCTCAAGGAAGATCCATATATTTAAAATTTTATTCGATCAGTCCTGAAATTGATGGAAGAATATATTATCCTACTGAGCATATTATCACGATTGGGTATGTTGCTCGAAATTTTCAAATTGAAGTTGGAAAAAATACCAAACCAGTACCAAACATTACAAGATCATGGTTTAGGTCCCGAATGGTATTGGGAATTAAAGTTCTCTACAACATTGCCAAAAACCTATATGAGAAAAAATTCAAATGCATATGCCAGTACAATGGATGGACCTTACTCACTAATGGAGGAAAAGAAAAGTCAACAATCTTGTAAGAATACATCAATAAATTTGATACTCATCAAATCCATGGAAGTTTTGTCACTTTGCAAGAGGCGTGCATAGCTAGGAATTGCCCCACATGCCAAAGGAACTGATGGACAGGTGGAAGCCATTTGATAAGTCTGCTTTACATACCAACAGAAGTGATGGACAGATGGAAGCCAATTGATAAACCTGATTTAATGGAACAAGACAGCACAATGTAAGGGCTATAAGAAGACTGAAAATAGAGGGATAGGTGTCCCTATAATGTAGCCATGTGAAGAAATAAAGGGACAGCTGTATCCTTGTAATAAAGAATAGATGGACAGGTGTGTCCTTGTAGGTCCTTGTAAAATTCAAATTATTGTATCCATTACATAAGCAATGATGTAAGAGGTTGTATAGTAATACCTCGTGAAGTTGTAAATAAGGATCTTCTGATTAGAGAAGAGGCAGAACTCTCTTGAGCACTCAGTTTGTGAGAAAGCCAAAAATCTTCTGTCTTTCAAAAAATTCTCATACAAATCCTTTGGCAATCTTCATATTATCAATAAAATCCCAATTTACTTATCATATTATGATGAGTTTCTAAATTCTTGTCTTCTAAATCCTATTTCCAAAAAGAAGATATATTATTAAGACAACTCCCTACACTCTGTCCTAAAATATTTTCCATCTAAAGAGTTATACAGTGAAGACATCCAGGTTTAGCTAATAACCCGTGAAGGCAGGAAGCCATTGGAGGGTGTGGAGCAGAAACCTATAAGCCTGAAGGTCACTAACAATAGAAGAAAAATACAAAGGTACTGAGAACATGAAAAGAGGTTAGTATTCTTAATATATCTATCTTTACGGAATTAGGAGGAAGAAGAGTTTTTAACATGACATAATCCAGAATTATTAAGTTTAATTACCAAAACAGTCCTTATAATGATGAATACCATAGCATAATTGAACCTTTATTCATACATAAACAGTTTACTAGACCAAATAATGAAATAAAAAAGTTATATCATGTCTATATACCATGTTGTTAACTATCTTTCCAACATTAAAAAGAATATTAGGATTAGAAATTACAAAATCAATTATTTATTTTTGGCTTGATAGTGATAACACTGAAATAAATAATGAATTATATTTAGGATATGTGTTTAGTAGTGATAATGATTATGATCCTGTAATAGATTATGATAGTAATGGAAGAGATGAATCTTTCTTTACCAGTTTTTGAAAACCTTAATATCATGAATGAAAGTAATTATATAATGAAAAAACCCAGAACTAAAAGAGGTCCATATAAAGTTCAAAAGCATATCAAAAGTAAAAAAGGTATTGAATATGAAAATGAAATTGATAAAATAGGATACCAAGAGCAACTCTATACATCACAAGAGATATTAAAAAGTTTTAAAGAAAATTTGATAGAAAACTTTGCTAGAGGAACTGTAAGATCTATAATGATACATGATATTCAAGATATAATTGATAAATTAGAAAAGAGAAAGAAAAATATTTCAAAATATAATATACCATTTGAACCAAGTATAGATATCATGGCTGACATAGATATTATCAATTCTCAAACACTCATAGAATTTGAAAAATTACTTGAAACTTTATAAATTATTTATCTCTGAGTTTATAATGCCTGGATATACTATTGAAGGATTAGACAATTTGTTAGAAAAAATAATGGAAAAAATAGATAACATTATATCTCATTTAATAGATATGAATGAATCATCTGAACAATATTATATACTTTCAGAAAATCATGATCAATACATTATAGATTATTCTGACATATTAGAGATTAAAATAGATTTAGAAAATAAAATAATGACAAATACAGTCCAAACATAATGCCAGAATATACAATAGAAGGATTAGATAACATTTTAGAAAAATTGAAAGATAAAATGGAAGATATTAAACATCAAATGGAAAATGAAAACATATCTTCTGAAGAATATAATAAACTCTTAGAAAAATACGAACAATATATTGCAGATTATTGTATTTTCTAGATCAAAAAATGGACTTATACCAGAGAATTTTGTATAATAATTTACCAACCCTATAATCTATGGATACTTCACAAGCATCAACCTCTAATAACTGTGATCATAAACTATATTTAGATAATAAAGAAATTTCATTTTTATTAGCTATTGCTAAAAAATCTAAAAATATACATTTTGTTGGACAATCTAAATTAAAAGAAATATACGAAGATATAGATTATATTATCTTAAATAGAATAGAATTTAATTCTGTTGAAACAACAAAAAATATAAATACGGTTCATAAAATTATAGAAGAATACGAAGATATAGAAGATGAAGTTTCAAATGGAATAACATTAGGATATATAACAAAGAAAGAACATCCTAAATCTTTTGAGAAATTATCACAATATAGAGCATTTTTAGAAGAACTTAAAAGATTAAAGAATATGAATATAATAAAAAGTATTGAATTAAATCAACCTGACTAATTCAGGGATATATCTTGCAAAGAAAATAGCTTATTTCATTAAGGGCAATAAAGACAATTTGTAAAAAATGGGCATTTTGAAACATTACATTCCTAAAACGACTATTTCAACAAATCCCCCCCCCCCTCATTCTCACCCTCTCACTCAACGTCCTCTCCATCTCTCGCACCTCTCGGCATCTCTGTCTCTCTCGGCTCTCTTCACTCCCAGCCACCCCCACCGATGGTAGCCACTGCTACCGCCGACCATAGCCATGGCCTCCACCACCTCCCCTGCCACGGTAAGGTTCCCTTTCTCCCTCCCTCTCGAGCACAGCTACTCGGACTCCTCACACCCGCGCACCCACACGGACACACACTCGCACACATTCACGTATATATGGAATAATATGCATCTATATGTGGGATTTCAGATTTTATAGTAACATCCAGATTTCGAATTTGGTTGTAATTTCAGATTTCTTGTAACCTTAGTTGTTGATTTCAAATTTTGGATAATGGGCATATATATGTGTATATATATTATTACGTATATATGCATATACATACGTAGATTTCAGATTTCTATGTGTATAAATATATAATTTCATATTCAAATTTTAGTCTAAATTTCATATGTTAAATGCCAATTTTGAAAATATGGAACTTAATGATGTCGGCGTGTATCTAATATATGGGGATTTACAGATTTTAGGAATAATGGCATAAATGGGGTGTGTGTTAATTTTTCATATTTTGTGTAAACTTTCAAATTTAAGAGACTACTGGAACTTTAAATCGGAATCTTAGATTTTTGGAATTTATCGATTTGGGAAGTTGGGTATTGTATATACTAAGTAAACTTCTTTCATTTATGATAACGGGATTAATTATCAGATTTGGGGAAAACCTCATGAATGATTTTAATTGTTATTTAGTATGTGGTTTAAGTTAGATATAATTGTTTGAGTTGTATTTAAAAGGACAAGAAAATTTTCTAGTTCACATTGAAATTGTATCTTGTGTTTAGAATGTGGAATGTTAGGTATTTGACTTAACTTAAAACTTCTTTTGGATTAAATTGTAAGTTACATAGAAGTCTCAACCTCATTTAAGAGTGTTAAATTTGATTTTTGGACTAAAAGCATATTTGATTAATGAATGGAAATAATTAGGAGAATTGGTACATTGACGACACGGGCAGCCGAGGCTCTTCCACTTGCAAATCCAGATAACGGTAAATACTAATGATGTCTGGTAAGTAAACTTCCCATTCTCTCAGCATAGTTGAATGTTCAATGTGGAATTATGTGCTTAATTGACATTCGTGTAAATTACGGAATTCTAATGCTTTTGGTCTACCATATGCAATTATGTGTATTTAAGGAAATGTTCAAGTATGCACGTTATCATGTCATTACATCATTAAGCATGCATTGGCATCGAAATGGGGAAGTCAAATGTTTTAATGAAAGGAATGTGTCAAAGTGCAATTTTTGTCAAAAGTTATGTATCCCAAGATTTTTAGAAAGAATGGGTGTATTGTTATGCCATGAAAGGTACTAGTGGGAAATGGGACACGAGGGACCGTCATACCCGAATTAAATCTCTATTGCAGTGGTGAATATTAAACCGCTTCGCGGTGATGATTGCTAAACCGCTTGACGGTGGCAAATATTAAACCGCTTCGCGGTGACGATTTCTAAACCGCTTGGCGGTGGCAAATATTAAACCGCTTTGCGGTGACGATTGCTAAACCGCTTCGCGGTGGCAAATATTAAACCGCTTGGCGGTGACGATTGCTAAACCGCTTGGCGGTGACAAATATTAAACCGCTTTGCGGTGACGATTGCTAAACCGGTTGACGATGGCAAATATTAAACCGCTATGCGGTGGAAAAATGATAATCTGGTCCTAAATAAGAAATATTGCCCACTGCATTGTGATTGACTAGAAGATACACTAATTGAGCTCACGATAGAAATGAAGTTAAAGTTTTGGAAATGTTTAAGTGAAATTTTGAAATGTATGAAAGTCTTGAAAAGTAAAGTAAATGGGGATAATTACTTTGGATGGTCTAAGGCACTTTATGTCATAAGCATGCATTACATGTATAAAGTTTACTTACTGAGTTTTAGCTCACCCCAATTCCTCCCCAACATTTCAGGTGATGAAAGTTAGATGATTAGAGGAGAGCACTTGGCGGCAGGCTCAGACAGTACCCGACTTAAATTATTTAAAGTTGAATTTAATGATTTAATTTAAGTTATCACTGGTTAATTCTTTCTTCGTTTATTCCTTAAACTATTCGTCTAAATTTAACTTTAAGTTATTATATTTCTAGTATCGTTTATATCATCACTTCTTTCACTTAATTGAAGTTTATTGATATAGAAATTTTTTTATCGAGGAGTCTGGGATTGAGTTTAGATAAATGTGGTGATGTGGGAGTTAATATTGAATGGTGATTGGATGTTGAATGTGGTTTAATTGTGATTGATGTTTTAAATTGTTAGATTGGGTATGATGTCCCTCTACAGGTTGGTTAAGTCCAAGTTACAGAGGAGACTCTGTCGAAATTTCTATAGAATTTTATAATAGAAAAATGAAAATTTTAATGTTTTTAAATGATTTATTTCCGCATATAGTGTGAATAGAAGTTAACACGCCTAGGTTTTCGATTTTAAACTTGGGGTGTTGTCTAATGGTAGTAGAGATTTAAGAATCTTTGTACTTAACCCCCTAGGTATAAGGTTTGATCCCTGCGGAAGGCAAAAATTCACTTCCTGGAAACGAGGCTTCCAGCCCTTGAGGAGCAGGACGACCAGGGGGGAGTGGAAAGACCATGAGTAGACGGCCGGCAGCCCTTGAGGACCGGGTACGCTACAAAAAAAGGCGCCTTTTTTTGTAACGACCCGACTCCCTCGCTGGGGCCTTCTCCGAGTAGTACTCATGGTCTTTCCACTCCCCCCTTGGTCGTCCTGGTCCTCAAGGGCTGCCAGACTCGTTTCCAAGAAGTGGATTTTTTGCCTTCCGCAATGATCGAACCTTGTACCTAGGGGTTAAGTACAAAGATTCTTAAATCCCTAGGTACAAGGTTCGATCATTGCGGAAGGCAAAAAATCCACTTCTTGGAAACGAGCCTGGCAGCTCTTGAGGACCAGGACGACCAAGGGGGAAGTGGAAAGATCATGAGTACGACTCGAAGAAGGCCCCAGCGAGGGAGCCGGGTCGTTACAGTCATGCTTTGCACTTTTTAGATAATAATTGGTAGAAATCACAATTTTTGCACGTCTTAGCCTCTGTTCGGCTCCTTCATTATACACATACTGATTTATAATCAATACAATTTTCAACCATATATATTTTTTGAAACCACTTTTTAACCATAGATTCTATTTAGAAAATACAAATAACACAAAAATGACGGCGGCTAATAGAGGCTTATTTATAAAATGAATAATACACATAATATTTTTGAAATACTAATATTATTTTAAAAGTAGTTCGGTAATTGATATTAGTAAAGGAAGAATTAAATTTGTAAATTGATTACAATTTTTAATAATATTTTATTGATTTTTTAATGAATTCTTGAAATATTTATTGGAAATTTGTTTAAAGTGAATGGTTAATAAATAAATCACGTGTCATATATCAACAAATAGATATCATAAAATATTAGTTAAATCGAAAATTGATTTATAAAATATTTATGATAAGTCGGAGAAAAAATAAGAAAAATACGTGCATTGTCGTATAGGCACATCAAAAAAATTTAGGAGCATATTTTTACAATGAAAAATAAATTTAATATTATGTAAGTTTAAACGAAAACATTCACTTTAATTTTTGCTTTTTCAAAATAATTTTGAAATTATTTCTTTTATATTCTTAATTAAAATATAACTAAAAAATAGTAACTTTTTTTTATATGAATTAATTAATGGCTTCATAAGATTTTTTATTTTATTTTATTTTATTTTATGGCTTAATAAGAACTTAAAGATATTATTGATTGAAAAAAATTATTTATCCTATGTTTGGTAAATTGTATATAAACAGTTCTCTATAAATATTTTTTATAATAGCAACAGGATAATATTTATTGGTACAATTTTTTGAAAAGTCAAAAATGGTGAGAGAGAATTTTTGATCGATCGACATTGTTGACTTTTATTGTATTTAATGAAAATAAATTAAAGATTAATGTTATTATTGGCAGAAAATTAATAATAATTTTAGAGTGTTGTTAATGACAAAAGAGGAAAATATATTTAAATGTGTTGTAAATTAATATTAATAAGTAATAGTAGTTGAATGTAATGAAAATAAATTAAATATAAAGGATAATGTCGGTCGAATACAACAATTTAAGGTATAATATAAAGAATAATACTGGTTGTACCCCCTGCTGTACTGCAGGGGGTACCGACCAGAGAGAGAAAAAAGGTGGTGGGGTCCAAAAAAAGGGGCCCCACCCCCATGTATGTGAGGGGCGGTACCCCAGGCGGTACCGCCCCTGCGGTACAACAAGAATAGTCCTAATATAAAATCAAAAGTTTCTCACTCATTCCAACTTTTGGTATGTTCTAGATGCAGATAGATATAGATTGGTGTACTGTAAGGCTCTGTTCGGCTATTCCAGTTAAATGGAATAAAATACAAAATTTAATTTACACAATTTTTCATATCACTTTTTAACCACAAATATTTTCTCTTTTTAATTTTTAATCACACATCTTACCTAAAAAATACAAATAAAAAAATCAAATAATTCCAATTCCTTACCATCCCCCGATGGGTCTAAGTTCTTCATTTTGACCTACACTCAACGTCCTCTTTGACCTCAGTTTTTTTAAACTTATTATTATTATTTTTTTTTTCAAAATCTTTTTTTAGCATACGGTGCATTACTTTAACAACTTTTAATTCTCTTATTTTTATGGTTATGTTTATGTTTATTTGGCCCGAAATGGTTTAAAAATTATTTCACACAAGTAATGACTCATTTT
Source organism: Ligustrum vulgare (assembly GCA_963555705.1). NCBI lineage: Eukaryota > Viridiplantae > Streptophyta > Magnoliopsida > Lamiales > Oleaceae > Ligustrum > Ligustrum vulgare. Next base: position 7,417,888 of record OY743176.1, on the reverse strand, counting down.
CTTATTTCTGAAATTATTATATTATTTAATTATTTTGTCCTGCTTGAACTTCTTCTTTATATTGTATAAGGAATTTTTTTAGTAGAATGTAAATTAGAAAGTAAAAAATAAGTTAAAATATTTTTCAAAATTATACTCCGGTAAATATTTTATTGTGAGGAAATCCCAACCCAGTACCAAACAGATCCTATGAAATGGTAACGCGTGAGCTTTAAACCTTCTGATTGCATAAGTTTGCATAATTTTGTTTGGCGGTGAAAAATGAATTTGGTCAGGAAAATGAACGAAATTGAGAGCGTGCTCCGCGTGGCTTGTTGAGTTAGTTGTCTTCATCCTCGATTCGTGGGTCGCGTGGGGGCGGACGGGGATGCTGTTTGGCTAAATGAATTGCTTATCAAACATGTTGAAAATTAAAAGGTTATTTGAAGGATAATTAATTTATATTTAGCCTCCGTTTGGTAATGGTATATTTTTTGTTTATAAATCAATTTATAAATTACATAATTTTTCAAATCACTTTTTAACCACTCAAAAATTTCTCTTTCCACTTTTTAAAATACCATTTTACCTCAAAAATATAAATAAATCAATTTATAAATCACATTCTTTTACCAAAATGTCTTTAGTCTACAAATTCTTCAAAGTTCAGCTCCTTTTTAAAATGTTGGATATTGGTTAAATAAATCGAGAATTGAAAATCGATCAAAGAGACTTCCTGTCGATCACACGTCAAATTGAATTCCGATTTTTTGAGTAAAATCGTGCGTCCGCACGGTCTATAACCGTGTGGCCGCACGGTTGTCCGGCCACAAGGCACCTTTTTATAAAAGTGCATTGTTTGGAAATGGTGCATGGTTTGGCCTCAACTATTTCGTCCACACCCTTTCATGATCCATAAATAGGACCCTTTGGGTATCCTATTCCTCACAAGTTTGATATGCAAAACATCTCTCATCCTCTCTTCTCTCCAAAATCAAATCATTGCATTTGTTGTTTTGATTTTCTTCATTTCATCCTTGGAGTACATAAGCCTAAATTTGGTTCGTTGTACTTGTGTTTTGGAGTGCTACAAACACAAGTGTAACTGTTGTATCTTGGGAGTCGATTGCCGAAATTCGTAGGCACCGTTACGGGGCAAATTCGACTTAAGGACAAAGAGTCCAACTCTTGCCTCGACTTTGTCCCTACTTTCTTCTTCTTCTTGTTTGAACTTTCTTTGCCATTACTTTTTCCAATTTTTGACTTGAATTTACAAATTTTCATTCTACTTATTTGGTGTCACTATTCACAAATTTCCTCCAACATAAAATTCATTTCAATTACACATTTTTTCAATAAATTAATTTGCATATAAACCAATCATTTTCTACGTTTTAATTCCATTTTCCAAAAATAAAAATTTTATGAATTCTATTTTCGAAAAGATCTATATCAAACAAGTCCTAAACTTTGCCCATCTGGGAAAATTGGTGGAATACTATAGAAAATATCTCCAGTCAAGGACGGCATTGGGCCACTCGTTTCACAAGCCTAGATGTATAGTGATTTTTTAAGGGTAAAATACACAAAATATCACTTAAGTTTGAGGAGAATTTCAAATCTATCATTAAAGTTTAAAACTCACGCAACATACCACTCAAGTTTGAGTAGGTTTAAGTTAGCTACTCAAACTACCACTCAGCTAACCATGTTAGCAAAAACATCTAAATTTAAAGTTGAGGACTTGATGTATAATTTTGGTCAATTTTGTAAAACTTCGAAAAAGCTCTCATTCCCACCACCACTACACCACACCACCCATCTCTCTAGCCACCATCCACCTGCCACCACGCCCATTCTTCAGGTGCAAAACAACACCGGAGAACAAGTGCGAAATCGTACCAATTTCTGGTGCGATTTCGCACAGGAAAAGGAGAGGAAAACTGGTGCGAAAACGCACCAGTTTCACACCGGAAAAGGGGGAGAAATCTCCCCCCAACTGGTGTGATTCATACCAATTGGGGGAGGTTTCTCCCCCACCAAAGTGGTGTGCAATTTCGTATCGGAAAAGGCCCTTTTCCGGTGCGAAACAACACCTATTCTCCGGTGCGAAACGGGCTTGATGGCTGGATTGAGGGTGGGCGGAGAGATGTGTGGTGGTGGTGGGAGTGGGTGCTTTTTCGCAATTTTATAAAATTGACCAAAATTATACATCAAATCCTCAACTTTAAAGTTAGATGTTTTTGCCAACAACATGGTTAGCTGAGTGGTAGTTTGAGTAGCTAACTTAAACTTGAGTGGTATGTTGCATGAGTTTTAAACTTTAATAGTAGATTTGAAATTCTCCTCAAACGTATTTTGTGTATTTTACCCGATTTTTAAAATGAGTTTTTTTTTTTTAAAAATGAATAATGATTTTTAGGAGAATGAATGATTAAAATTTGATTGAAAAAGTCAAATATTATGAGATTAATTATGTACAGTAAAAAAATAAAAATAAAATAAGAACCCATGGTTTACCAAACGCTGATCTATTACAAAGATAGGCTGGGAGAAGAATACGAAAATGAAAACTATTGTTGGCTTTCAGCAATTTTTCTGACAATTTGTCTTTTAGCCTTTCAGTAAAGAGACTTTCTCTTCATCTTTCAAATGCTGATTGAATATGAAAGGCCACCCCGTAATTAAAGGTAACTCTGTACACTTTGCTAATTGTACTTGTTGCGACCACGACCCAGTTAAGCTTGACACGTCATTCATAAAAGTCCACGTGGGATCCATTGATTGCCGGATGTGCCCAAAGGCTTACAAAGTATTGCATTGCCGAGGTGGTATATAGGTCAAACCCTTATAAACGGACTACTTGTTTTGAACTGGTGCTATCCGAGGTACATGCCTTGGACCCGTGATAATACTGGTCAATTGTGTCAGGGTGATTTGATCTCCTTGCTAACTGTGACTTGATATGATATCTCCTTTATAAGAGAAGTGATGAACGCCACTCCCCTATAGTAAGCAATGATGATTATGCCCAAATAACTGATTTACCTCTCCCAGGGTTAAGGGCTCGACACGTGTAAAGCACGACACATGTCGTCATTTAAGATAATAATTTCAGCTATAAATAGAATACATTTACCTCCAAGAAAAAGTTAGAAACTGAACACTTGCACTTGATATAGAAAATCTCATTCACATTTCTCTCTTTTACCCACTTATATCTCTCGTATCTAAATTATATTTACTTGAAATGAGTACTAATTTAAGCATCAGAGTGTAAACAGAAGTCACTTCGGCTCCCTTTGCATACTGATTGTTTGTTTCAGTGTGCAGGCAGTCCATGTGTTCAAGAGGAATGAACTAAGACGTGTTGATCCAATGTCCCACCGAATTTTGTGGTCAATAGTACTAATTTGAATGCACGTGCATTGTTCGGGAAAATTACACATATTTTTCAAAACCACTTCTCGATTACATATTTAATCTTGAAAACATAATATTCATTTTTTATCAACGAAAAAACTTTTACGCGGCAAAAAAGGAGCCGGGCCTGACGCTACCGAACCACTCTCGACTTTGGCAGCTGTTTTGCACCTTGTCTACACATATATGATCAAAGTTTGAGATCCCATCTAAGGTCTAAATAATTAGGTCATGACTTAATGGTATGAATTTGAAAACAATTTCCACTAGAAAACAAACATTCTCCTCCTTACACATGCCAACCACTAGCAATCCTTTATATTTTTCATCACTCTCCAATAATTTTTAAAAAACCTTGGGTGGCACTATACCCCATATTGATACCTATCATGCTCCTTTTCCCTTTATACTTCAATTCAATCATAAACCATTCATCAAATACTCCCACAACTCACTCCTCTATAAAACTTTTCTGCTGACATTCATCACACTCTGCAAGAGCTGCAATTGATTTCATCATCATTTCAATGGCCTCTTTCTGCTTTCTTGTAGCAATCATAATGACTTCAATGGTTTCATCTTTACATTCTCCACCGTCTGATAAGATGATATCTTGGTCCTCTTCCATTTCGACTGCACCTGCATTGCAGCCAAATCCACCACTGTCTCCAGATGTTTCCCCTCTTTTGCCTTCTCCTGGTGGGGTGGTGCCTCCTCCCACTGGATCATCTTTACCAACCATTCCCTCTGATTCTACTCAGAATCCCGATATGACGGGCACCGTTGGACCAGATACCGCGTTTGCACCATCCGGGTCGTTCCAGGCTTCCTCGACGGAGTCGAGATTTCTTGTAACAGGGTTGAAATTTGGTTTCTTGGCTTATTGGTTGGTTCTGGTTTTTGTGATCTGAACTGGATTATCATTGCCACCATTCTCCCCAACACTAGTCCTCAGGATCCCTGTATAATGAGACGCATGGACCTCAATATCTTGGTTGCATCATCGAGGTTATTGCAGTCTTCCTCGACCGAGTCGAGAAATCTAGTGGAAGGGTTACCGTTACTAGGAACTTTTTGTTGGGTTCTTGATTGCTTCTGTTTTGGGGAGAATTCAGTTTTATTACATCTTTCCTTTCCGAAATCATGTTATGTTTCCATTCTTTATATGGCACTTGTATGTACATTAATTTAATCCTCTTTATTCCATTTAATTAATCTCGACTTTCACTTTGTTACAATCAAATGCTTTGTTGCACGCAATAATAATCGAATTCTTTGCAACTACTACATTAGATACATGTATTAATCATCAGCTTCCCACATTTCATTTCATTAATAGTGACCACATTAAAGAATATCTAAAATAACATTTAAGCCTCCGTTCGGTTCATTTCTGGCAGATTTTTTTGGGTTTTTCATGGATTTCGAGGTAAGATCAATGATTAAAATTTGGAGAGAGAAAAAATGTGGGATTAAAAATTGATTTGAAAAATTGTGTAGATTATAAATTGATTTTAAAACCAATTTTTTAAAAGTTACCAAACAGTGGCTAATTAGTTCGTGTCTAACATTGTTCCTGAAAAAACTAAGGATCAATTACTTGTTGAGATAAAAATAAAACAAAAATATTTGGTTTGGATATTGCTTCGAAAACCTTGCACAACACTTTCCCGTCAGAAATAATAAGTAACGAGAAAAAGGTCATAGCTCGAAGAATGTTTTAGTTAAATAATGCTTAAAATAAGCTATAAAGTGAAGAGTTTCCTACAGAAAAGATGTTAAAAATGTTCATTATCTTAGACAATTTATTAAACGTTTAGGCATTCTTTAGCTGTAACTATTCTCGAAATTATTAAAGTAAAGAGAGGAAAAAGCATTATCCTTTCCAGTTTATTTTGTCCTCACTTTGCTAATTTTTAAATATTTTGAGAGTTTTGCTAAGGTTAAGTGACACACGGAAAGGCTCTTTAATAAAGAGTTTGCTTTACAAAGTGCACATGATTTCACCAGATGACTTTATATTGCACCACAGTCCACAATCGAGTCAATTCTTGAATTATATTATATACAACTCTCATGTCATACTTTATTTTTTTCCTTCTGAGCTGTTGGATTTCAAATATTAATAATCGAATTGTAATGTATTTGTAATGACGCATTTCTTTATTTGTAATGACGCATTTCTTTGAAGTGCGATTGTTACCAATCAAATGTGTAGTAAGCAAACTGCCTGGCTGACCTCATATGCAGGGACGAATCCAGAAAGTCAATCTAACATGAGCGGGATTTATTCCATTACGAGCGAACACTACAAGGTGGGGGGGGGGGGATTTCAACACCAAAATTATTGTAAGGTAATTTTTTTTTTTTTTTTTGCCTGATAGATCTAGCACGAGTGGCCGAAACCCTAGCCAATAGCTGTATCCACCCACGCCCATATGTGAATAACATGATTCAGACATGGCGGGTCAAGCCGCACTGGGTGTACAGGCCCACAAGTCTCGTGTTTTCAAAAGAGATGAGAAATGGAACCTTATCGACAATGCTGACAGGCCGCGTCAGGGGTCAGGCCAACTCTAAAATGGGTCCTGCCGAGTTACACCTCTGACTTCAAAAGACAAGATTTTTGCCACATAATAAAAATGCATTTGCAAATGTACCAGAAATCTCTCATTCAGCTCAATGTCACAGAACAAGAGAGAAATTTTATACTATATTGTATTTTGATTCAGGTCTAGCAGGAAAATGAAACAAAGGTGTAACGCCAAGAAAATCTAGTTCCTTACAAGGAAACAAAATGAACTTCCACAAAACGACGTGCAAAGGGACGTTCCATAGTAGCATTAGCAGGCAATTGAAGATTCATAAATAAGTTAAAGAACTTTCCTAGCAAACCTGTGGCCAGGAATCTTTTTTTAACTTATTTCTTCTCTTTGAGCTTCTCAATCATATCAGCTGCTTCTTGAACAGTGGTGATAGTTTGAGCACTTTCTTCTTCCACACTGATCCCGAACTCCTCTTCGAGTCCCATGACAATCTCAACCTAAGTTGGAAGGATCCAACATCAATTCATATTAAGTAACGGTCAAGACAATAAAGTTGTAATGGTAAAAAGAAGCATAAATATGGAAAACTTCACAACTGGTCCCCAACTTTTGAAAAGGAGCGAGATGGTCTGCAAATAGAAATGGCAACGGGGAGGGGATGCCTTTCCCTGTCCCCACCCCGTTAAAAATTTACCATCCCGATTAATTAGGGCGGGGCGGGATGTGTAAATCCCCGTTTACATCCCCATTTGTTATTAATTTTTTATTTTTTTAAGTTCTAAAATAATTTTATACAAACAATATAAGGAAACATGAAAGAATAATCCTAATATTTTGTAAATATAATAATTTTTACACATCCTTTGAACATTAATCGGATATATATATATTCATCTTTGTTTGTATCTTTAAATTTTAATGAAAATTGTTAATTGGGGATGAGGATCGGGGACGGGACGGGGATAAGATGATCATCCTCGTCCCCGCCCCGTCCCCGGTATATGGATACTATTTCATCCCCATCCCCGTCTTTGTCGAAGATTCCCTGCCCCATTGTCATCCCTATCTGCAAACTTCCATTATAGTAGTGCAAATGGTCCCCAACAACTTTACTGTTCAAATCTTTGTTAAAATCATGCCTCACTTCAAATTTCAACAGCAAAACTTAGCTTTATAAATGTGTAACTATAATCAAAAGGTTGGGGAACTTGCTATTGTGGAAAATGGTGCTATTTCCCCATCAATACACATTCGTTTCTTCCCACATACATTGGAGGAAAGTTAGACACGTGGAAACATACTCAACAACAAAACTAAGCCCCTGTTTGAGCCCCATTTTGGAGCAAATAATGAGTTTTTGAATAATATTTTTTGGAGAATGCATGGTTAAAAAAATAATGAACACTTTTTGGTTTACTAATCACTAATATTAATTTATTGTAGAATGTATGTTTAAAAATTGGAAAGAGAAAAATGTATTTTAATTTTAATAGGGCCAAAAGGGTTAATACCGTATCGAGTGAATCAGCACCGAGTGATGCAAATTTGGACTCTCCAGTAATGGCTGAATCATCAGGTAGAGCTAGTTGTTTCTTCACAATTTCAACAACTTTCTCCACTGTTTCGGGTTTCGCCTGCCCCCAAAGAATCAAAGAGAATTGTTAATTAACTCAATTTCTTCTACGATGAGATCAATCAACATGTGTCACATCGATAGCATCTTAAAAGATATAATGGATGGTAAATATTGCAAAAAAATATAGTCAATTCACTTTCTGGCAGTAAGAATATGGTGCCCACAATGGGCATTATAATCCTTACCCACCTTATATGTGGATCTAACATGTGACAAATAATTTCTTGATGCCACATGTCAGTCCTACGTACATGGTGGGTAGGGATTATGGTACCCATTGTTGGCACCATATTCGACCTACACTTTCTGGTATCTCTTAATATGAAAGAGTTCGTAAACATCTGTGTAATGGTAAGCTAGAACTGAATGGACTGGGATAAAGGGATTCCCAGTGCGACAGTTTTACCGAAAGCCAAAACAATAGATACGAGAATGCCAGTCACCAAATTCGTTTAAGGTTATTATACTCCCTCCGTCCGATTTATGTAAGCTACATTTCTTTTTTTTCTTGTCCCAATTATATAGGCATGTTTCTTTATTAGGAAATATTTATTTTGTTTGTTTACTAATGTACCCCTATTTATTACTTTCAATAATAATAGTTTTGATACTTAATAAGGGTAATTTGAGAAATTTCTTTACAAAAATTACCTTTTCAATAACATTAAATATTTAATATGTTTTCTTAATCCGTGTGAAAAGTCAAACTAACCTATATAAATGGGACGGAAGGAGTATATTATATGAAGTATTGCAACATAACGAAGGAATTTTGATTCTGTAATTAAATATGCGCCGATTCCATAGTCTGTACTGAGTGCATTAAACTCTCTAATGAGGTGGAAATATTCCAAACATAAACTGTGATTAACATCACGTCAAATGCAATCGACTTGTGTGTAGACCTTTAATTCAATCAACTTCTTGAAGAATTATGAGCGAGTCCCAGGTCATATAGTTTGTTAATTTTGTATTGTGGTTCATTTTTGAACAACGCTGTGCAACGCTTAAACTAACTGCACGACCCCACCTAATGCACAAATTATACAGTACTAGACTGAATCACAAAGTAAATTTTTTACAGAGCTTGCATTAAACCCAACCATTCTGAAAACCACTGGTATTATTACCAGTCCAGTAGTATTAGAAGCCCGAGAACAAAGAAGCATTACACAGAAAACAAATGTCATATCTTTGAAGATAATGTTAAAATGCTATAAACAAAGCATACCGCGCACGCAACACGGAAACGTAGAGGAACTGGCTTGAAGCTTTTTCCACTGAATGAAACTGAAACTGTCTTCAATTGCGAGACCTGCCCAAGTTCAAGACTGCTTCATGAGGAATACCACAATGCACGAGAACCAATCAAGATTATGTAAAACAAGAATAAGGATTAAACGAAAATCAATCATGTGCATGCTATCATTAAATTTTCTGAAATTGTAACTAAAAATTGTTTATAATTCAAATACCCTTGAAATACTTTCCAATTAAACAAATTGGTTCACATTGTACAACAGAAAAGTTAACTTCTACCCGCCTGCCACATGGCGGGTGGGGCCCAGACAACCAACCAATGGGGGGGGGGGGGGACGTGGGGATTTAATTGGGGATTCTTGCATTGACAACCGGACCTGCTGAATCTTTTTAAATGAGTAACAAAGTAAGTAACGCAGTAGCAATCTGAAGTAAAGATAAAAAAAAAAAAATTAGCCATTGGCCTCAATTATTTCAGTTAGTATCTTTTTGAATGAAACTATTCAGAGATAATCATTTCAAATTTTTAGCTGAAAATAAGAACAATGTTACAAGCATATGGACTGTACTCATAAAACTCAGACTTAATATTAATAAATAATGCATATTTAGATACACTCATATATAAACCACTCCAGGTCTAGGAATATATTTTATAGTAAAATTAAAATTAAAAAACGGAGGTTTTTTTAACCCAGAAAAGGGATTAGTGCTGTTTAAAAGACTCTAACTTCAATCGCTTCTGATCTATCATTGAACATCAGGTTTCTCATCACAAAAATCAATAAATCATAGAGAGATTCATACACCAGCTACACAGGATCAAGAAATTACAAAGACTGTCTGAAAGATTTATAACCAAGAGACATGAGCATAAAAAGCAAAAAACCCAGTTCAAAAAATCAATCTTTAATCACATAAACAACAAATATATGGTAAGACTAAAGATGATGAGAAAATTTATATTTAAGATCCATTATAAGCTTAAAAAAACCTACCACCCATTTCGAAAAATCACATCTTTAATCATAAAAAAAATGAATAATAAAAAATATTACTAAACATAGATCAACAAGAAAATTACCTGGTTTTTCTTGAGAAATGAAGAGGCAGAGGAGAAGGTGACGGATGAAGCAGTAACTGAGGCCATTTGCGAGAGATTAATGGATCTGGGAAAAAATGGGAACCGAATAGCGAAGAGAGAAAGGAGAGGTGGCGGAGAACACGAAGAGTGTGATGTGTTTATTACTATTAGTTTGTAAATGAGATTGAAAATGGGGGAGAGTCCTGTAGTTTTATAGAACCTTGTTTGAGTTGTTGGTTTGTTGGTGTATTGTTTGTATCGAATTTTGGAGTATTTGGGAGTAACTTACACAATTTTTCTTGGAGATATGGGTTGGAGCAGGGGACAAATCTAGAAGCGTAAGATAGATTGTGTCATGTTCAATTTTATGGGAAGAATTAAGCTGATACGAGTCGAATTAGGTATCTTATTTTAAGAGTCGTATTTAATGTAGTTCGTATTGATTGTTTGAGTTTTATGGGACAAAACAAGTTGTTGTGGATTGAGTGGGCATCGCATTTTAATAGTACTAGATGGTCATCGCAAGAGAAATCCCTGTCGAGAAAGGGGCGCTGATTAGAGGTGCGATAGAAGCCGAAGAAGTGAAGAAGAAAAAAATTGCAGAGAGAACTCCGAGATAAGGGGGAGAAAGAGTAATGACCAAACCCTAATTCTTGCTTTTAGGTAGATCATTGGCTCTGCTCTAGTCGTTATAAACGGCTTATGAATATTAACACACAGACGGCCTCTTTTATATTTAGGTAGATGTGTTTTGATCCAATTCGGGTGGGTCAAGTATATCCTATTTTTGGGATCGTTTTGATCTAATATCGGCTGGTATATTAAGTACAATCGAGCATCCATATTTTAGCCATCCAGTTTTATGAATTAGAATGAAAAGATACTTCAGATTTCCGTTTAATTTTTTAATTATTATATGTCATGGAATGGGCATGGACTTTCAAAACTAAAAGGGTTTAGAAATATTTTCTGGTTTTCTTCTTATAGAGAGGAAATAAATAAATAAAATTGCATTACATTAGGAGCATGAAGACTCAAAATATGTAATTGTTGCAAGAACTAGAAGAATTTTGAAAAGTACTCCCTTGTAAGAACACAACTGGCCAAGGTCACGATGCAGGTGTATTTGTCTTCGTTTTTTTCATCAATTTTACGTCTTATTATCAATTAAGTGTTGATTTTGCCAACTATATTTTAGGAATTTGGTTGAGCAATTACGAAAGATCTATTAACATGGTATTATTTAGTGAATATAATAATTATACAAATGAAATTGTAGGGAATTGAAGTTTCATTTCAAAATGTTAAAATATTACGTGTTGTAGCTTAATCTCTTATAAACACGTATCATTTGCCTCATGTCTAGCTGATGTGGGATTCGCAGACACTTTCCCAACAATCTTGGAAGTCGGAATCTCCCATTCAAATGAAGTTCCATATAATCTTTTGGTTTCATTTAATTGATAGTTCATCCATTCCTCTTCATCAATCTAGGAAGCACACCAACTCTATCAAGGCTCAAATCTTCTACTACGTATGGATCACAACCGCCTTATGTGTGCACAACCGCCTTAAGAGCTAATCATGAAGTTTCATGATCATTGCAATCCAATTTAAAGTCCACCATCTTCGTTCATTGGTAATCGAGATCTCTCTTGTACATCCAAATGATTAAGTTGACTTTGATACCACTTGTAGGAAATTGAGCTTTCATCTAAAAGGTTAATCTATTAGTTGAAGTAGCTCATTCTCTTGTAAACTCATCATTCATCACATGTCTGATCGATGTGAAATTTATTCGCACTCTCCCAACATAAATACTAAAAAAGAGTTTGCTTAACCGCCCTTAAATATAGAAAATACAACTTAGTTTGTTTACGTTGTTCATTGTTTATTTGTAATAAACTTGCATTTTTTCACTAAACCGTGCTTGTTTCAATACGAACTTGTCTTAAATAGTTCTATTTTATTTCGAGTGATAATGTGATATACTGATATTCATTCATTCAAGACTTGAATGTGAAATAGTTGAGGAATTTTCTTAATTACTCATATATAATTTTATTCTAACTGATATTAATTAATGTATATAATAATATTGACATTTATTTTAAACGTGGGAAATCTGACAAGCTTTTCAAATGTGAATTCCACCTATTTTCTGCAAGTAATATAAGTAGTTGGCCTAAGTACAGAGGTTGCACCTGTCCCTTGGCTAATAAATTATATGTATAGCTACAATATGATTTCGCCTTTGTCCCTTGGCTAATAAATTATATGTATAGCTACAATATGATTTCGCCTCCGTTCGGTAAAAAATTTATTTTGGTATTTTTGGTTTTTAAATCAATTTTTAAATTACACAATTTCTTAAATCAATCTCTAATTCTACACATTTTCTCTCTCCAATTTTTAACCATCCATCTACATAAAAAAAAAAAAAAAAAAAAAAACCATTTTTTTTACCACTCCCGCCGCTGAACAGTGGCAAATTTCATTTTCAATATTTAAAATTTTGAATTTTGTAAGAGCATCATGAACTTAACAAAGTTACTTTATTTTCAAGTTATTCACTTATATGACTGCTCACGATCGACAATTGAACTAGAGCCATTGAAGGGAAACAAACAAACAAACGAAAAAAAAAACTTTTTTTATGAAATTGTTGATAATGACTAAATTGTAAGATAACTTGTTAAACAGTTTACTAACTAAAATAAATAATTTGCAGAAAGTAAGTGAAGCAGTTTACTAAGTAAAATAAAATTTACAAGAAGCAGTAAACAAAATGACGTGGAGCAGGAATTAAATTGATTGCTGGAGCTGGGGCCTGTGTTCAACACAGTGTCCTTAAAGCAATATTCGCCCTCACACTGAAGTAACTCGAGCGCTTGCTTCCCAGGATACAGCGGCTGGAACTGCAGCTGTGCAGTCGAACAGAAAGGTGCCTGAACAGAATCACCAAGTGATTGGAAGAAGGCAGAAAGCAGGATGCAGAGAGATTTTCGTGGTTTTTGTGGTGTCTAGACTGAAGGATTGTTGTAGTATATATAGGCAGGGAGGAGCCTTTGTATTTAGTACTGCAATTGAATTCTGTATTTACTCCAGACGTTTTGGAGTTACAACTGCATTTGAATTCTGCATGAATTCTACACCTACTCCAGGCGGTTTTTGGAGTTACAGGTTAAATGGAAATCAGTTTGGAGTTATGTTTTGAATGAAAAATTCAAAACAAAATTTCAAAACGTGGCTTGCACTTTGTGGCCAATTTTTGACTCGTTCGGTCCAACATTCGTGTACGCACACAAGTTCAAGGCTCGAAGGCCAAGTCGGTCCAAGATTTGCACCCCCCCTGCGGGCGCGTAGGCCATGGAGGAGTCTATATGCAACAAATGGTTACACCTTACAAATTGTTAACCATATATAAATTGGTCCACAAATTCATTTCTATCCTATGTGGGATAACTATTTAAGCATTCCCAACATTTTCACATTTTTCCATTTTTCAATGTGGGATGGAACTATTATTTATAACCTCCACTTATTTCCACTTTTCCATTTCTAACCAATGTGAGATTGTAATCCTTTTTAAGACTTCTCTTCAAATCCCAATTTTCAATCAATGTGGGATCAATTTCACATTCACACAAGTGAAAATCAATTATCAAAATATATTTTCCAACATAAATTGCTTCCTTTTTCTCCTAATCAAGCCTTTAATACCATGCTACTCTCCATAAAAGAAAAGGAATATTTGTAAGTTGGTACCTACAAATGCGACCATGCACTTGCAAGAGGAGATCATGGTCTCCGTTTGGTAACACTGTTTGATTTATAAATTGATTTATTTATAATTTTGAGGTAAAAAATAGTGATTGAAAATTGGAGAGAGAAAGTGTGTTGTTAAAAAGTAATTTGAAAAATTGTGTGATTTATAAAATGATTTATAAATCAAAAAACGTACAGTTACCAAACACAGGCCATATCTCCTGTCCTGCTCGTCACGTGCAGGAGAACATGATCCCTTGTAAGAGATTGATTTATCCTTTATTTGGCTCTCATTTTTTGAAAATGAAATTTATTAACACTAAATCTCGATCATCTATTTTAATCAAGTCTATCATTTTTTAACTACACACTCTTAAAAATACCATTCAAAATCACATTATTCATAAAAAAATCGGGTCAAACACACTTAGTGTGTAGGTAGCTTTTTTGAGTTTTTTTTTTTTTGGAAATCTTGGGTTTTTGAAAAAATGTATGGTTGAAAAGTGAATGAAATGTAAAAAATGGTGGATCTTATAGAAATGTGTTGTTGAAAATAAATTTGATGAAAATTTTGAAAAAAATGATTTGATCAAACAAGGGATTAGAGTATATTTGGTAATGTGAAAAATTTTGATTTTTGTAGTTCTTTTATATTTTTTGATGGATGTGTAGTTTAAAAATGTTTGAAAAGTCAAAAATGGTGGGCTTGATTAAGAATGGATATTGAGATTGAATTTGAAAAATTATGGTAAAATTTTTACCACTACCAAACAAGCTCTTAATAATGCTAATTAAATTTGCAAGGGTTTATTAAATTCATGTGTGGGTACGAAAGGTTTATAGTCCCCATATCGAAGGAGATTTTGATACATAGGGAAACGTTGAAAAGCAATATCTAATGATTTATTTTGTAACGCAATCATTATAATTTATAAATTAATTTATAAATAATACAATTTTTCAAACAACTTTTTAACTATTTAAATTTTCTCTTTTCACTTTTTAACCACATATTTTATCTTAAAAAAAAAAAATTTAAAAACTGTTACAGTGTTACCAAACACTCTATATACTTGGACTTTAGGATTCGAGAAAATTGCACGATTGATTTCCAACTTATGGCTTTAATAGCAAGTTAATGTTATGTTCGTAAATTGAAGGCTCAATTTTTTGTGATTTATTTATGTTTTTTTTATGAAAAATGTATAATTAAGAAGTGATTTCGAAATTTTTTTTTTGTTAAAAAGTAATTTATGAAATAGTATTTTTATAAATTAGTTTATAAATGATAATGATTACATTTAAAAATAAAAGGCTAATACTCAATCTTTAGAAATGAATAACTTTGTCCTCAAACGTACAATCATACAATCTTTATTTATAAATTTGTATACATCTTTGTTAGATTGATGTGTGGCCTGGATGTGTATATTTTGCTTCCCAACTTGAACATGAGTCTATATGTTTGATCCGAGTCCCGTGACATCTTTTTTCACGAGGATCCCACATTACAATTTAGAAAATTGATATGACATGTATCACGGTGAATGATTTTGCAACTAATATGAAATATAAAGGACCAATGTGATTTCTTTAAAATGTTAAGGATCAATTATATCTTATAACAATAGCTAGTGGATCAGTAATGCAATTTTCCTTGGGGTTTCTTCCAGTTTCAGTTTTCAGAAATGTTTGTTATGATTATAAGTAAAAATGGGAGGGGGAGTGATTAAAGGAAGCATTTTTTTCTTTTTGGTCAAACAATGAATCAATTACACTTTAAGCACATTGATCAAGTCCTAGTTATTAGAATATTTATTAATTAATACTCTACTTTTGATTAAATTATCGACTGTCTATAGAATATTGAGATCGACAATTCCACATAAAGATTGCTTCATTTCTTGGTTTTATTAGTTGGAGGGCAGTTGTAATTTATTTATTAAGTTATTTAAAGCTATTATTTTCCTAAACTTTTTTAGTAAAAGCATGTGGTTCATAATAATAATAATAATAATAAAATTTCAGTAATTGAAAGGGTTTTGTTTTCCAAGAAAACTAATTTAGTTCAAGTTTTGCAAAATAATGTAACAAGTTCTAGTTTGAGATTGTTCATTTTTTTTTAATTTCTTCGGAGTTTCAATGAAATTGAAAGTTATCATTTGGTAAATTTCACAAGGTTGGTCTAATTAAGTAAAATTTATAAAATTTCACAATTACAATCAATTCTTTCGACACTTCCGTACTTCTCAAGTATAAAAATATATATTTTACGAGCTTGAATCTTTTTAAAGAGGACGAGATGCTCACGTCTCATTCTGATTACGAGTTTGCTTTTTAGCTTGTAAGATTTTATTAGCAACTGTAATTTCACTAACATTATTGATTTTCTCTTCAATAATCTAACCATTTCATATTATTCTCAACTTTATGCATCAATTTATGTCATCCCAATATGACGAAAAAGGAAAAAAAGAATATGAATAAATCTAAAGTCACTTTGTTGTTTGAAAAATTTACATTTTTTTTTGTTCGAATAAAACACACACACAAAAAAGAAACATTACTGTAAATACTTTGATTTATCTCATAGACCAAATTATAAAAATAGAAATTTCTAACCAAAATTTGATCATTTATCCATGCTCTAATTTGTTTGATAGAGAGATCAATTATAAGTACTGAATAAATTTGAACGAATAAAAATTGTTAAAATTATATTTACTATATCACTTTAAATGTTCTACTTCTGCATGCGGTTCAAGTGAAATTTAAAGAAAAAATAGAGAGGAGAAACGAAAAATAAAATTGAGAAAAGAATCCAAAACCAAACAAGGCCTTCGATTCAAAGTAGGTGAATCTCCTAATTGAACGCAACAACTGATTTTGTACAACGACAAGTTGTCAGCATTTCCATTTGGTGCATTCAGCAAATCACTTGCACTTCCATTGAGATCCACAAATGATGACAGCGTAAAAGTTGATAGTTCGAATCTTCATATGTTTGAATTTGTTAGACACTTTGTCAGTCCAGTGAGTGGTACTCAGTCCCCAAACCATAACTAACTTGAGACATAACCTTCGATTTATATCCTACACAAATCTTCAGGCGATGGGACACTTTTTTTTTCCTTTTTTTTAGCAAATCATTTGTAAAGTTGGAAGGCTTGGAATAATAAAAAGACTCTTCTTTGTAAATTCCACCTTTTCTTTATTGAAAGTATAAATTCCAACTTTTGAAAAAGACAAGAAATTAGAGAGAAACCATTTTAACAAGGAAATGTTCAATCATGTCAACGGTTATATTTACAATTTATTTTCATTTTTGATAAATTGACACAAAACCTCCCATTATATAATTATAAAAATAAAAATGTGGGGTTTTGTAATAATTGAATCCCTCTTGTACATTAAGACGATAATTGGTACCAACAATCTATTATCGCCTCATTCCCTTTTGCTCATCACCTTTACATGAGGTAGGATTAGGTTAGCATTATCAAAGAAGAACTTGAAGGGTTATTTTTTTTCCTAGAGTAGCCACCAATGCCTTTGAATTAGTGACTTATGGGCTAGATGCTACATTTGATCACAATGTGTATATTTTGAGGCTCGAATCGACTATTTGACTTGTAATGTTGACGATTTTTTAAAATAATAATAAACTAAATTCAGGACCCACAAGTCGGCTCGTGATTTCATGGAGCTTGGCTCCGCTCATGAATCATCTCAAAATGAACTCGAGCCGACTATGGGCCGAACCAGGATGGCAAACAGCTCAACTTCTTTGCTGAACTCCTTGTCCCCTATGCGAACTTAAAAAGAATTTCGTTATCAATGACCTAAATGGCACAAAACTGAAAGTTTGGGACTCAAATGAATAGAACCCAACTACCTTAAATTACTCCTTTTCCACAGTACTGTACAACTGTAGCCTGTAGTTTTCGATATTAATTGATCAGCTACTGAGCTACCCCATGCCACCTCTCTCTACAGTTTTTTCTCAACCAGTGTTTACTACCGATCTCATTACACCCTAAAGTTCTCTTTTTTCAATTTCAATTCCCTCTAAAAAATTCGATTTTAAGGGCTCGGACGATCTCTTTTTCCTAGTAAGTTTCCTTCTGTTTTTGTGTGTATGTGTATTAAATGAATTAATGGTTGTTTAATGTTTCAAAATAATGTTGATTAAGATATGTTTTTGAGCAATATGTTATACTCAGTTGAATTTCTACTCTGTTTCTTTGAAACCAGACACCAGAAGAGGAAATTTGTAAGCTTTAAACAGTCCTTTCATCTTTTATAGCAAGGTACAATCAATCAATGATATGGGATGTACAACAGTTTACTGTAGTGGGTACATGCTATTAGAATGAAATTGTACATTTGGAAATGAAGTGGACGTTACATATTTTAAGGTTTTCTTTCTAAAGTAGTAAAGAAATGAATTTGGTATGGAATTTGTTTATAAATATAAATCAGTTGAATACTGGTGTCAAAAAGTTTGAGATGTGTAGTTAACTTGGTTGATTGCGTTTTTTTTTTTTTTTTCAGTTTACAAGAATTATGAGTACTCAGCTAGTTGAGATTCAGCCACGGGAACTTACGTTTATAGGTAAGTGAATGAAAGGAAGTTCGTGCGATTACACCACTTAGATGAATATAGATACGTAGCAGATCCAGAAACTTTGTTTAGCTCAGGCGAAAATCGATAAAAAACTTTCAGCTTGGGTGGACATAAATTAAATAACTGTGTTTTTCGGGTCGCGACCCAAAAAGTGCCAAAAAATTCAACTGTATTTTTTTTGGGGTGGATCCAGCAGGGGCGAGCGCGGGGGCTCGCCATGCTGTGTGTCCGCCCATGGTCGTGAAGAATCTTTTTGTTATGCTTTTGATGTTTAATTATGTGAGTATTCTTTGCTTGAACACAATTAATACTGGAAAGTGGAATCTAGGAGTATATAAAATATTTGATGATATGACATTCTGTTCATGATTTCTAGTCTTTTAGGAGAAAAACTGCTTAAAGATGCATTAGCATAGTGGCTGCATTGATTTACAAGTTACAAACACTCATAATTGTAGTGGATGGATTTTGGCTTTCCGGATATAATCGCGACAGTCTCATTTAATGTGGAACACACACACACACACACACACATAAATATAAATATATATATATTTGAAGTCTTGGGTTTGACTTCTATTAAGCTCAAGGGCTAAGGCTCCTACTGTTTAGGAATTCGCTATCTATGTAGTCTTGGTACTCACTCAGTGCTCTATGTTTGCCACCCTGTTTTAGTGTTGTTGCATACTGTTCGGATTACCTAAGGTTCTTATATGAAAAGCGCCAACTATATGATAGGCATGCTAGGAGAAACGGCATAGAAGCATTTTCCTTACATCATGAACCTTTGCTTAGTCAATTGAAAACATAAGAACATTGCTGATATATGTATAATTGAGTAATCATGGTATATACAATTAAAATGACTGATGTCATTATCATATGTATTTTATGTCCCCTTTCCTTTCTTATAATGGGAAAATGTGGGAATGGCTGGCTATGTTACATCTCGTTCCTTTCCTTTTGTTGTCTCACTATGCCTTGGTTCGGCAAAATTCATAAATCATAAATGGTCAAAATCTATTTCCAACCACACATTCCAATGGACCCTCAGGTACTATCTACTTATCCACTACTCATTTCTATCTATTTATAAATCAAACCATTTATAAACTCTTCCCAAACAGAGGCACATTGTAATTTTCCAATTGTATCAAATCTTCACATTATTTTGGTGATTAATCATTGTGTTCTATGTAAAATTTGTTGCCTTTTACTTGGACAATTGCACGACTCTGACTATCCTCTTCCCTCTTTAGTTGAGGCGATGAAACAAAGTTCGTGTATTGTTAACCTTACCAATGTCACCGACCAACATGTAGCTTTCAAGGTAAATTAACTTCTGATCGTGTACTTTGAGCACACTAATTCACTTAGCTTACATATATTTAAATATGATTTAATTTTTTTCTAGTGGCACAATTATCTTAGTTTTCAAGCATTCATTATTTTCAATTGTAATGATTTCAATGGAAAAATGTAATGTAAATGCAATGTTCATTTTTTTATAGATAATGCTTAAATTATTGTGCAACTTTATTGTCAGGTGAAGACTACATCACCGAAGAAGTACTGCGTACGCCCTAATGTAGGCATAATCAAGCCAGAGTCAACTTGTCCTTTCACAGGTTTGTTATAGTCTCAGGTTATGCACCACTAATAAACAATTATACTTGATTGATTTAGGCGGAAGTTTATACAAGAAAAAAGCACGGGATCACAAATGTATATTTGTTCATGAATGAACGATTGACTGGATATTTAAAGAACAATCTTCAATGGTTTATTTAATATTCAGAAACAAACCCCCCCCCCCCCCCCCCCCCCCTCAAAAAAAAAAAAAAGGAAGAACGCATTAAAACATAACTTAATTGGGACTGAACCCTATGCTAATTAGGACAAAATTTCCCTTAATTGATTAAAGTGCATAAAAGAAATAAAAATAGACAATATTTAAATCATAGTTGCCAACTCCATCAATAACCACATGGTTGGAGAAGTTTTGCCTTGAATCTTGTCCCGTAGTATGATTGGGCGTATCCATCTGCATTATTTCCTGAAAAATCTCTAGATCTTGGAACTATCAATCTTCATCCTTTCTTCCTTTAGATACCATAACAATTTCCTCAACTTCAACACGAGTTTCTATAATCAAAAGATTCATGATTTTGTTGTCAACTAATTCAAGCATTTGCATTCCATTTAATTCACCACCTTTGAAGCTAATCTTTCTTTTGCTACCAAGAGTGAAAAATCTCTTTCAAATGAGCATTTGTTCATATTTCCAATGGGATTTCCCTTGATGAGTAAACCTATACTATTGATTCCACTGCCATTTGCTGAAGTCAATAAACACTTGGCCACTATCATTTATATTTTTAGATATTTGTAAATAATTTGTTTTCTTCGAACAAGTAGTAAATCAAAATTTTTGAATTGCGACAATGGTTGAGCCTGAAAGTGAAGGGCAGTGAGTAGTGACATTGTGTAAAAATGCATAAAAACAGGGTATTGTTGTATGCAAGAATTTGGATGTAACAATGGGCAATTGTTCCCGTATGGTATATGAGTATAATGATTATTCAGCGTTTTGTTTGTGAACTACCTATGTGTAAGAAACACGTGATGTTAATGAATGTGCATCTCTATAACTTTCTGACTGGAAAATTTAAATGTTCCACATTAAATTAGTTCTTTCAAAGACTTTGTTCTGAAACTAGTTAAAGTATTATGGCAAGGGAAATAGCCGCAGTTTATCTGCCAACATGAAATATTCATAATTTTGTTGCCAAGCCTAAAGTGTGTTGTAAAAGGCCACGTATTTGTAAATTGTTTGAAAACCTATCTGTACGAAGAGTTGATCCTGGGCATGGCTTAATTGAATAAGTCCTGGGTATAGAGGTTCTTGTGGCTGATTCCAGATGGTAAGACCAGATTGTAAACTGCAAAAATAAGAATGGAAGCCTATAGATATAAACCTAAACAGATGTTCCTTAAATGATGATTCATAGTTTATATATCCTATTCCTTGCACCAGAAAGCTGGAGTTAAGGGAGTTTACATGAATGCATACTTTGCAGATGACAAGCCCAGCTTGAGCTTCTGCAAATATGTTCACATCACATTATAAACAATTAGTTGTAAATGATAATTCCAAAATTTTCCATGGCGTCAAGCACTTTTTGAGCTTCTTTTTTGCTTCATCAAGTTTATACCTTTATTATTTATATCACACAAGCTTTGGATGAGTAGATGTTTTTCATTCTTCAATCTTCTTTTTTTTAGCTGCTGTTAGTCTTTTCTAGAATCTTCTAAATTGCTAATTGACATTTGCCATCTTTGCATATTCAGTTACCATGCAAGCACAGAAATTAGCTTCAGCCGATATGCAATGCAAGGATAAATTCCTGATTCAGTGTACAGTTGTGCCATTTGACTCAACTGAAGTGGAAATTCCTTCCATGGTACGATTATTTCAATCTGGATAAATTTTCATGATTTCTTGCTCTTTTGCACTTCTGCAACAGATGATGGAAAATATTATGAAGATTGGCTCCAGTATTTCATTTCCTTTTGTTCTGGTAGTTTACGAGAGAGAATAAAAACTACATTGAAGAGAACAAGCTTAGGGTTGTTTGGATTAGTCCGCCTCAATCTCCGGTGTTGCTTCCAGTTGATGGAGTTTTGAAGCCAGAGCCATCTTATGAGACTTCAATGCATAAAGATAAATTGCAGACAGGAGTTGAAAATTCCCTCCCTGAGTTGGTGAGATATTTGAATTTTACTTTACACCTTTAACCATGTGCAATTGAGGCCAAGGTTCAGGCAAATTATTCTATCTTTAGCTTGATGAGAAAAGCTTGCTAAAATTGTTGCTTGAACATATGACTGATTGTGCTTTATTACTCACATAATGAAGTTGCATCTCTTATTTGGAAAGAGGAAAGAGAAAATGAAGTGATTTTGCATCGTGACTTTGGATTTTCATTCAAGTGAAACAGCTTAATATTTTATGCTATAATTTCTGGCATAAAGGTAGTTACAGTAATCACTATGAATTCTGCATTTGGATTGTAAGATTTCATTTTTCATTGATGAATCTAAAATCAAATATATTTCTTATTAGATTCAAGAATATTTTCCTAAGAGAATATAATTACTAAGTTTTTCACTGAGAGGCAGCTGGTTAAGAATGCTGAGGATGTCAAAATGAATGCAAACAAGGAAGGTTCTAGATCTCCGAAGACTGTGGAAAGTTCCAAGTTAGTCCCTACTAAGCATGAGGAGTTTAGCCCTAGCAAGGAGGAATCAGGACAAGTTGAGGATGTGGAAGTGGCAAAATCAAGACAGGATGAGGATGTGGAAGTGACAAAATCAGCACAACTTGAGGATTTGGAAGTGACAAGATCAAGAGAAGATGAGGATGTGAAAATGACAAAATCAAGACACCTTGAGGATTTGGAAGTAAAAAGGTTATCAGAAGATATCCAGGAGTTAAAAACAAAGATAAATGCCTTGGATTCAAAGCTAATTGAGGTTAGTCTTTTTATCACTTATGCTATATGCATTTAAATTGTTCACTTACTCCAGGTGATTCCAATCTTTTTGTAATTTCACATCTATGTTTCATAAAATAAGTGCACATTGTTCATTTAAGCTTCTATCAGAAAGTGCTCAGCACCGTTATCTGTTACATTCTTTGCAGGCTGAGAATACCATCGTGAAGCTAAAAGAAGAAAAACGCAGCTCCATTCATGAGAAGGAAACATTAAAGCAAGAATTGGTTTGTGACATCCTACACTATATTTTCTCTATCACGTCTCGAGATATTGCCATATTCCCTAAAATACCATCCGTTCTTTCTTGTAATGTTTGTACGGGAAAATGATGGTAGATCCCATGCTTTCCTATAATACTATTTATTCCCTGGTTTTTGGTTCCTAGGTATGTGTTTGGCAAAGAATAAATTAAAAGTTAAGATTGTTAAACCCACTTTTTAGCCATATCTTCTATGGTGACTTGCAATTTAAATTTTTATATAAGCACTCCCAAACAAGCACCATGTCAGTGGGGCTAATTAACCTATTCTGGTAAACAAGGGAATAATCAGGTGTTCAAAGAAATGACAGAGGATGAACTACATTTTTTCACTTGTTTCCTTATTTACCTTGGATTTGATCGAAAACCTTGTTTAGGTACCATAATTTGCTGATATAGTGATATTCCCCACTCCCAACTTCTGATCTGGATCTGGATTTGGTCTTGGTCTCTATATTTTTTGGCCTATATCTTTGTAAGATTTGATTAAATGCTGTCATGGGTTTGTCTTTCTTGATGATGTATGGTCTCTATCCATCTTTTCAGGCAATGTTGAGGAGATTGAAGGGTAAGAATAAAGCTCAAGTTGGTTTCCCCCCACTGTTTGTTTGCATGGTCGCCCTGATTTGTCTCATGGTCGGGTTCATGTTACGTGCCAAGTAAAAAATTTATGCTGGAGTATGCCAGGTAGTGGTGGCTCTAGTGGCTGGTTTATTATGCCATCTTTTGTAATTTGTGCTATGATTGTTAATAGCTCTCAACAATATGTATCAGTAATGAATGTATAAAGAATCATAATTTCTTATAATAATAGAATATGCGAGCTTTTAATCTTTTAAACATTTATCTGATCCTAAAGTTCCTCGAATACACAAAAATGGTTTAAAAAAAAAAAAAATTATAATTGCATTAGATTTTAGCTTCAACAATGTGAAGGTAACGACATTTTACAGAAAGTCAATACACAATGATTTGTGCTTACAAAAATATACACCGATTTGGTGTTCCAAAACCTCGGACAGGGAGGGGAAAACCTGACAGCATTTCTCAAAAAACAAACTATTGGGTCAATAACTACCCGGAAGGGAAACAAAAACGAACCAATACCACTGCAATGAATAAATTAGTGCAAACTATGCTAACTTAGACTTCACCACCATCCACACGGAAAAAAACACTCATAATATTAACAATCGAGAGCCAGGACCCGATTGTGAGCCACCAGTGACTATATGCTTAGTGTTTCGCCTCTCCCCGCCATTGATGCACACTTTGTTCTATTGGAGAGCCTGGAACATATGGTACAAAACCCCGTCCACCAAAAACAGGACGCATGAAGCCATCATCAAACCTTCGCCAATAATAGTGGACAGTGTGTGTAGGTTTCCTTAAGAGCATCCGTAAACTGCTTGGACGGATCACATTTCTATCACCTTGATTAGCTTCTGAGTTCAGACTGTTAACAACATTTTGTTCGTCCAGATTAGCTTCAGGGTCGTGTACATTGCCAAGAAGGGGTATAGCGAAGGATTTTGGAGTAACCGGTTCTGAAGAGATATTTCTGCCTAATTGCTTCGATGAGGGAAGCAAGAGCCTCACCAAAGGTTTAGTAATAAATCCAAACACCTACAAGTCATCAAAAGAATAATTGCAAATTATTTATAATGAATCATTAAGTTGAGTGTTACCAATGAAAAAGATCTAGTGCCAACTATGGCCCCACTCGTGTGTGAGGGCCACAGCTGTGTCTATCGTTGGCACCATAACGGTGCCAGCGGTTGGCACCAGATCAAAACTGGTGTTACCAATTACAATTGCATGTTTGGCTTAACTTATAAGTAAAGTACTAATTTTGGAAAGTTTAACAATAAAATCATTTTTCTTAAAGAGAGCACTTTATTTTGGGGGGAAATTTACCAATAAAAAGTAGGTTCTTATGCCAAAAAATGCACAAAAGAGGTAATTTTCACAAAAGCTCAAACGTGTTTGGTCAAAAAGTTTCTTGTCAAGGAAAAAGATCTATGTAGCTGACTCCAGATTTATAAGAAACAAGGCTTAGTTTGCTGCTTTTATATTTTCTTTTTCTATAAAAAAAGTGTCTAACTCTTCCACATGCTAGCCTACACACTTTTGCAAAAGCTTAAGGTGTCTTACCACTGTACTGAAAAGAACTACTGATATTGTACTGGTAATCATGATGGCGTTTCCATGTCGCTGAGTATGTCCTGATCTTGTAAACTGCATAACACAAAAAATAACAACTCAGTCAGGTTATTCTTGCATTATAGGATATATAATCACCACTCCTTAACCCTCCCCTTAGTCAGTGTCGAAGTGGCAATAGAAAGCACTACACAGCAGTATATGTTCATTTTGTGCATGGTGTATTTTTTCCCTGATGCAGAAAATAGAATTTCACAGAAATCCGTGCTCGTGTTGAGCTTCTATATTTTATTCCCTGGGATGAGTTTTTCTGCAGTGCACAGCACAACTACCCCGAAACGGATATATAAAACAATTTACCTGGTTATAAGCAAGGGCCATGGAAACAGCACCTCTCATGAGACCAGCCCACCATATTGTGACCTGCAGATAAAAATTGTTAAAATTGTTAGGAGGGCCAAGTAAATGTAGAATCTTGTATGGTTGAAATAAGAATGTTTGAGCTCATACTTGCTGCTTAAAGCCAATTTTTTCATATGGAAACTTCTTGGTCAAGTTGGACAAGAATGATAAAGGGAAAACAAAGGCTGCTCTTCCAACCAAAATCAATCCCAGGAGGATAGAGGTCACGGATACAGATGTTTTGGGGCTGACAATTGAAAAAAAAAAATAATAATTAAAAATTACATCCAACAAACAGTATATAAAATCCCATTACTATTAGGAAAGTACTTTTTGGGATTTCAGAAGTGACTAAAAAACCGGGGAAAAGATGTAACTTTAAAGCTTAGCCAAACATGTTCGTAGCCCAGAAAAGATGTCATGGCGACTGTTTTCAGTTACGTAGCAACCATACCTGTCACTTATAAATCTCCATTTCTCAATGTCAAGGGCATCCATTCCAACATAAAGAAATATGAAAATCTCGGCAACAAATGACAGTGTTGCAAAGGTGTGTCTGTTGAAGAGTTGATGATATCCATTAATAAAAATGTATTTTGGGAAGACAGAAACATAAATATTAAATGAAACGTGTCTCAAATGTTCTAGTATCATAGGCGATCCCTTACTTGGTTGTGACTCTTGAACTCTCAGTGACATTATGCCAGGTGTAGTGTGACATCACAATCCCACAGAAGAACACAGTAAGAATAGCGCTTAAATCACATAACTGCATGATATATCAAGTAAGAGAGTTAACATCTAAGTTCAAAGGCGTGCGTGAAGCTTCAAATAGAACAACAAACAAATGCAATGTTTAAAACAATTACTTCGGCGAGCATGTATGAAAGGTAAGCCATCAGCATCATAATAGCAACCTCACGATCAGTGGAATGCCTAGAATTGATCAGAAATTAGATTTAATAGTAAAGAAATGACACGTTGGCATTCATCTTGACAAATGATAATAATAAAAAAACAGGCATTAAAAGATTAACAAACAATCACCGGCAAGGTTTCAAATTCTCATCATGTGATATGGTGTTGTCAAGATTTTTATTCCTTCATTGGAATCTGATGGTTTTCAACTCTTGTTCAGACATAAATGTTTTACAGAAATAAACTTACAAATTTACACTTAATTAAGGGCGGGAAGAAAAATCGGTGGTGTGGAGACTAAACACAGACCTTCCAAAATACAGTTTCTTTATGACGTATGCACTAAGCAGTCCAGCCTGCAGTATAAGAACAAATGTTACAACTTACCAATACTGTGATTTTAAAGAAATCAAAATTCAAATGGGCACACGCCCCCAAGAGGGGTGGGTAAGGAAGGAGACTCACAACAACTCCCAACACGGTGCTTGTAATAAATAGATATAAAAAATTCCCAACTAGCTGCAGAGCTACACTTGTACTGATATGAGAAAGGTCGAAGTTCTGGACTGCATTGAAAAGCACCACAGACGTCGCATCATTTACAACGCCTTCTCCAAACACTAGACTGTATAATAAGGGAGTCTCATCCTGATTAAGCACCTGCACCATCAAGTTGATGCATAAGACTATCATTTCTGATCTAAAGCATACAGCATAAATATACCTGCAAGGTGCAAACAGAGTCTGTTGCAGCGAAAATTGCTCCAATTGCTGGAAAAAAGGTGAGTATAGTAAGTAACAAAGAAACTATTAGCTACATTTAAGAGGGATTATAGAGGGAGTGCAGGTGGTACCAAGATAATCTCCTATTGCAAGACCAAGATTCATTTTCTTGAAAAAGGCAATGGCCCCTGGTTCAAAAATTTAGAGATCTTAATCAACAACACTCTATACGATGAAATAAATGTAATACTGACAGCAAGAGATTTCTCTTCCAGCAAAAAGAAATGCTCAGTTCGGTCATAGAAACATGATAATAAGGTAGAAATTACAAATTTGGAGCTACTTGAAGAATGGAGTCTAACAACAATTGAAACAATGAGGCATAAATATCATAGCGAGAAATCATTCTCTCTTGTGTTCTGTTGTATTAAAGAATTTCACTTTAACTGCCATTTTTAGACGGGAGAAGGGAGCAAAACAAACACGGGAATAGCATTTTCTTACTTCCAAGTACATAATCCATAATTTTACAAACGTAAACTTCACTTTTCATGGTAAAGAGTTAAAAAAAGGAAATGGAAGAATATCATAGGATTATGCGACAGCTTGTTCAAAAATATATGTATGCACACACCGACAATCACTATGTTGTTAGGATCTCAACATAAACATCGAAACGACTACAGAGTGTGGAAGGGGATTCCAAAAACTGTAGCAATACATGTTAAGAGAAACTAGCACTCTGCTACTTTGTTATAAACAGTAATAACCGAAGAAAAAAGGATTTACCCAATGATATGATGATGAAGGATATCAGAGTACCAATTGCTCCGAACAGCATTATAGTCATAAAATTGCGAAAGAATTTTTTCTTTTTAACCTGGAACCTGATGATTAGAGCATAGCAAACCGTGTAACTTAGCATCATTGTTGCATAAATAATTGCAGTTTACTAACTTAATAATCAAGGATAGAAGGCTTTATGTACCCGGCATTAAAAATGATTGGCGGAAGCAGATAAATGAAGAAAAGATCCTCACTAAACACCAAAAGATGCGAGTTTTTTCCTCCAGTAATTAATAGAATCATAACTCCAGTGCATACACCCTGTCATTTAAATGATCAATACGGATTAAAACACGCGTCCAAAAACCCACACGTTTGCACAAACCAAACACATCCAGTACATAGAAGTCCACATATACGTCACTTACAATTACAAGTGCAGTAATGGATTCATTCATCCATCTATTCTCCTCCAATAGATGACCGATCACAATGCACGCGCACAGGAGCGTGACAAATAAGTTAATGGAGACCACTGGTGAATGCTCAGATGTCGATAAATTGCTCATCTTTTCTAATAAAGTTCCCAAAACAAACACCATTTTTTCTTCAGAAACTCAAATTCACCAATTAATATTGAAAGTCACTTCAGATTCAGAATATTAATATCTGGACTTCATATATAAAGCTGAGATCAAATCTCACACCAATCAGCCCTGCATTTGGAACAGTAAGTATTACTCCGATTAATAAAAAAAAGCACTTGGAGCTTAAAGCTTTTTTTGAAATACAGTAACTAAGAATGAATCGATAACCAAGAAACAAAACTACTTTCCATGCTTTAATCATTCCTCGAAACACCACATATACAAGCAAAATTACATACATATACATGCATGAACACAGAAGCTGAGAACTCACCAGAGAAAATTGAATAAATGCTTCTAATTGAGGGCTGACGAACTGAAAAATTAAATTAGATCCAAATCTGAAGCTCAAATGCAAACGAAAGCTGAATTTTCTCAACACAAAGAAATTCCAAAATCACCCGAATTTAAGCAAATCAAAGACAACTTATAACTCGAAGATGCAGATAATTTCTGTAGAATCCAATCAAATCACATATGACAGATATATAAACTTTTGCTTTTGAACTCACGTTCCCGATTCAAAATTTCCTTCTGAAACGGGTGAAAAGAGACTTCAAGAAGGAAATAAGTACTTCTCCTAGAATCAGTTTCAAAATCCTTGAAATTTGAGTTTTTCCACTATGGCAAACGAAAATTCTTGACTGGGTAAACAGCAAAGACGGGAGGGAGGGAAATCGACAGAGATGATATATGAAAGGGTAATATATACATTTATTTATACCGCCATCACTTGTATATTTATATATTGCATGTTTGGCTAAGCTTCAAGAATTTGCTCGCAAGTAATTTTGAGATAAATAAATAACTTTTTATTTACGATTTTGACAAGTTGATATCGTGTGAGTCTAAACAAGTTTATAAGCCTTTGTTTGACCATATTTTTTTTTTTTTTTATCAACACTCAATCTCAACCATCCATCTTAGTCAAAACTTCTATTTTTTACTTTTCAAATATTTTTTAACCACACATTCTCCTAAAAATACTATTCACAATGACAATTTTTCCCAAAAAATGGAGGTCAAACACACAATAAATCATAAGATGGTCAAGCTCTATATTATCCATGTAACTTGTAAGATTCACCATTATCCAATCACATATTCTATCAATAAAATATCTTTTTACCGCACATTTTCTAAAAAAAGTCATTATTCTAAAAACGATAGGATAAAGGCTCTCGAGAGAAACCAATGAAAAGTCAAGGTAGAGCCTCGAACTCGAAGTCGGCCCAAGAGAATTTCAGCATTGGAGATTAACAATTTTTGAACACAGGGATCAGCCCGGAGCATGAGGAGAACAAGTTTTAAGGATTGAAGCGACGAAAAAGATTGTCAATTCAGCTCAATCTGAAGAGCGAGGGGAATGGCTTTATTTTGTTAAATTAAATAATGAAACTCAAACAAAGGATGTATAGAGGGAAGAAATACGTATAAAAGTACACTTGGAGGAGTGATAGTGACCATATGATATGAAGTTTTGATAGTAGAAGTTGATCTTCTGTACTGGATTGGGGAAGCTTTCAGTAGGAAGGACAACGAGACGGGTATGGGTCAGGGATGCCTTTTCCGTCCTCACCCCGTTAGTGATTTACCATCCTCATCCCCGTCCCTCCCCATTTTATCGAGGGCGGGGCGGGGCGGGGCGGGGATGGAAAAATTCCCATTTACATCCCCATTTGTTTATTTTTAAGTTTTAAAATAATTTTATGCAGACAATATAAGGAAACATGCAGAGATTAATTTAACATTTTCTAAATCCAATAATCTTTACATATTATTTGGACATTAATCATACACACACACACACACACATCTTTGTTTGTGTCGTTATTATATATTTGATTAAATAAGAAAATACAATTCGATAAGGTTAATAACTAATAATCAGTAACTTTTTCAAAATAAGCATTTAAAGTTTATAACTTGATAAGTAATAAATTTTTTGTGCAAGAAATTTGACATCATAGGACTTTGTACAGATAATATAAGACTTTTTTTTTTTTTTTTTGTAAAAAAAAAAAATTTAATGAAACTTGTTAACTGGGGATGGGGATCGGGGACGGGGCGGGGATGGGGATAAGACGGTCATCCCTGTCCCCACTCCATCCCCGGTTCGGGATACCTTTTCATCCCCGCCCCGTTTGGAACTGGTCCCCGTCGATTTCGGGTATTCCCCGTCCTATTACCATTCCTAACTTTCAGAGCGTTTGGTAACATTGTAGTAATTTTTAAGCTTTCGTTTGACAAATATATTTTTAAACATGTTTTTTCCTACACAATATCTTAAATCACTTTTTAACCATACACATTTTCTTTCTCCATTTTTTAACCACATATTTTACCTACAAAATATAAAAAATATATTTTTAAACAAAAAAAAACTTTTAACAAACAGAGGCTAAATTGTTTTTTTTTTTTTTTTTTAGTTTTCAAGGTAAGATATGTGGTTGAAAAGTGGAGAAAAAATTTGAATAGTTAAAAAGTGGTTTGACAAATTGTGTTTTTTATAAATTGGTATATAAATTGTAATGATTGTGTTACAGAACTATTATGATTATGTTTGGTTTTGAACTCTTTGATTTAGCCCATGTTTGGTACCCAATTAAAATCTTGATTTTAATTTAAGTCAATGTCAACAATCAATCTTGATCACATATTTCATGGAATCGATAATTTTTCAACAACAAATTTTATCAACATTTATCAAAATTTACTAAAAATTTAATTTTAATCTCCATCAAACAAGGTCTCAGTTATTAAATTTATAGCTTAGCTTAGCCAAAAACTTGAAGTATCATTCTATTTGTTCATCCGAACTCTCACATGAGGTGAGATCGCTCATTAATGAGAAATGTCCAACATACTTTCATGTGAGGTAATGTCAATCAAGGAGTCCTAAGATATACAAATAGCTTAATCCAAACTTGACACCCCAAGTGTATCAATAACTTAATGCAAACATTAATTCAATTCTATCATCAAAAAGTAAATCTTAGGATTCCATTTGTAGTACTATGTCTTATAAAGGTGTTACCATTGGGCCATATTTGTCATTAATACCATTACATATTCGTACACTCGAAAACAATGATGATGTTCACTTCCTGTTAAAAGTATTTTATATTTCACGATTTTTTGAGATTTACAGTAAATAAAAGTTATGATATGTATGTCTGTACAATGTTTATTTTTCAAGTATATATTCAATTTTTTATATGTTAAAGTGTGTTTATGTGTATTCATCTTAAATTATCGATCCAAATAAAATACCGTATAAGTTATTAAGAAGAATTTTGAGGTAGTTGCATAAAGAACTCTATTCTAATTGCAATTTGCAAATGAAACTCACCTGCGTATTATTATTCAAGAATTCAAGTAGGCACAAGCTAGAGTTGAGATCTAATGGTATATCGTGCAAAAAGGGAATTTTGTAAAATAACAATTGTAGCTCATTAAGGCTTTGATTAATCGATGCTTCAACATAAGCTATTTTCTCTCGATAAGTTAATGACACGTTTGTTGAAAAAAATTGTAACGATATTTAATAATAATTTTATCAACTATATTATTTTATTATATTATATTCGTCACAACTTATCAAACATGCCACTGCAACAAAATGGAATAAATATAATATGTTAAGAATGTAAGAATATATACACATAAGCTCAATTGCGTTTCAAATTTCACGTGATAACTGGATATAAGCTCGAAATAGTACAGAAGGACCATGTTAATTTGCTGGAAATGCTACTTATACAATTATTATTGATAATTCACGATGTGACACAATTCTACTAAGCCTATGTTTGATTCCATTTAAAATATGTATACTTCATTTTTCTACAGTTTTTTGTCATTGTTAAGCTTCAATTATGTGGTTCCAAATTTATCATTTTCAACGAGAAAAGAGACAAAATGCTGACACAATCACGGCATGTTTTTCCTTTATTAAGTCCAAAATTACCCTTGCTATTGACTGGAGAAAATTGCAAATTGGAGGGTCAAATGGTCAATAATGTTTCAGTAGTTTCTGAAAACAAAAATGAATGTTGACACATCTACTGTTTGTACCTATATTTTTTTAATAATAAAAGAATTGTAGAAAAATGAAGCAATACATTAAAATTAGATTTATTGGAATCAAACGGAGACTCACGTCATCTCCAAAATTAAACATTCATATAATAAGTTGTACAAATAACATATTTTTAATTTGTTTTGTCTTGCTATTTATTTAGAAAAATACTTGTTGTACCCCGCCGTACCGCGGGAGTACCGCCCCCTCACAAGAGAGGGCGTGGGGCCCCCAAAAAAGGGGCCCCACCGCCCCCTATTGTGAGGGGGCGGTACCCCGCGGTACGGCGGGGGTACAACAAGCATATCCCATTTATTTAATGCTGTTTGTTATTAAAATAACTAATTAGCAGCAGAAAATGTCAGTTGTCCCCACATTAACATAAGGTGACTTGACTAAGCTGTCATCATGAGTCATCTCATCTGGTTTTAGTGAGTCATTTGTTGTCACATGCTTATTATCGTCGTGACGGCTTATTTAAACAGATCAATTTTAAAATTCGTAAGCTCATTTTTTTTGAATCTTAATTGAATCGAATTGCACATTAAAACTTAATAGGTTCTGTTATCCTCTAGAAATTTAGAGTTATAGGTTTTAATGAAATTTCATTAATACCGTTGTGAGTATTTATACAAAATATAATTTACAAAAGATAAATTGAAGATTCAAAAGAAAGGATAAGATAACGATGTGAACTATCTATAACTAAATACAAATAACTAATTGATAGGATCTTTGGTAGGTTATTTTTCCAAGGTTATCAGGAATCTTGTTTCAACCAACACGATTTGATCTTCAATAATAGTAATGTGATTGCTCCTCCATCGACAGCCACCTGAATGGTCTATCGGTCCAAAACCCACAAAAAGTTCAAGAAATAATTTTGAAAGTAAGATTAACGAGAGACTCAAATCCCACAACTCAATGTTGCTTAATAACTATGCTTATATGTCATCTCTCTTTATATAATACGACGATGCGTATGATTCTCCTGTAATTATGGAGCCTTGTGAAGTCACATTTCTTGCACGACTTTAGGACCGCCATAAATGAGGATAAATACTTCGTCATACAATTTACAACTCAATAATATTATCGTAAACATTAAATTCAAGACTTTAACTATCAAGTATAGATTTGTTTGTTCAAAATATTAATTTGGCGCAACTCTATTATCGAATATAGATTTTGTTGGTGTTTATAAATATTAAAATTAAAATAATATTGATGGGATGGGACCAAAAGTCCTATATAATCAAGAGAACACTAACAAATTGGCTTGCCACTCATGGTGCAAACAATGTTTACATCTAATACCATATGCACCCACAGGAAACTCAACATATATTGCCCACTTGGTACGATTTGTTTGTTGGTATGGACTATATAATATAAAATGTCCACTTTTTGTGGCAAACAAAGCCATAATTTCTATTTATTCTCCTCATTCTTTCTACTTTTTATTTTTTATTTTTGAGTTTGGAGAGCGAGGTACCAAAAAATAACGGTCCGTTGTTAATGACCAATCATGTTACAAATTGAATTTTGGGACAGTGTTGTTAATAAATAATAAAGGTTGAAAACAAAAGTCCAAAAAGAGGTAAAAGACGAGAACGATAACGTTAATTTTTCCGTTTTTTTTTTTTTTTTTTTACATATTAATACCCCTTTGATACAAATGTTTAGGTATGGACACTATATGAAATGCCGACATTTTTTTTTTTTTTGGTTTGTGGCAAACAATGCCATAATTTCTTGTTTGCTTTGTGATTAATTAAACAATTTTTATGTGTAATTATGATCCAATGGTCCACATGATGAGATTACGTGTGTCCAATGGCTCACGGTTGAAGTTGATGGTTCCATGATTCTTGGGCTCTTTAAAGTGTTTGGCATGCATAAAGTAATGGAAGGCAATTCCAAATTCTCACGCCATTTGTTGTTGGTATGATTTTCTGAGGGGGCAAATTTTCATCATTTGATTAGGGTTTATTGACGATTTCCATTTTTTTTTTTTAATTCTCTTGAATTTTAATTTGTCGAATATAATTTTAAAAGTCAATCATTTCAAACTTACATCCAAAACGAGCTTTGTGATTTATGATTTTAATACTTAAAAGTGTGTTTGATTCTAGTTAAAATGAGTTTTTTTTGAAATGAATAATGATTTTTAGGGGAATGAATAGTTGAAATCTTGTTGAAAAGTCAAATATTGTGAACTGATCTTTAATGAATGGTTGAGATCGAGTACTGTAAAAAAATGAGAAAATTTTAATGAAAACCAAACAATGGCTTAGTAAGTGTTCTGCGGCTGCATTAAATTGCAATTTAAATTACACAATTTCTCAAAATAATTTTTTAATCACAATCATTTTCTCTCTCATTTTTAACCACATATTTTACCTCCAAAATACAAAAAATTTTCTCTCACCTCTTTAATCAGTCGTTGAATAGAGGCATACAATAGTAACTTATAAATTTGTCAATGTTAAATTAACACTCAACTACTCAGATGATCAACTTCGAGTTGGATAAAAGATATACCATGATGCATTTACGTGACATTAATTCATGCTTCTGTTTGATAACACTGTAGCAGTTTATAAACTTGTTTATTTAGGATTTTGAGATAAAATGTGTACTTGAAAATTGAAGAGAAAAAATACATGCGATTAAAAGATGATTTGAAAAATTATGTGTTTTATAAATCGATTTATAAACAATTTACCAAACACCAAGGACGAATCCAGGAATGTGATCTAGCACGAACGACCACTACATAGTTAAGAGGGAAAAATTGACGCCAAAATTATAAGGTAAATTTTATTTTTTTTTATTTTTTTATTTTTTTTTAACGGAATCCAGCACGAGCGATCAGCCGAACTCGCCAATAGCTACGCCTACATTCGTCCCTGCCAAACACTTGCTAAATCATATTTATATTCAATGAATCAGATATCCAATTTATTCAGATGTTAATACGTCTAAATTTTGAACATAATCAGCGATGAATTTAGTGTGACAATAGATGACAACAACAAATTTGACGAAAAATTTAGAAAATGACTCAAGTACCATCATAATGGAAAGTGTTTTGATGAAACAAGATTGTGCCCCTATGTAGGGCAAATGGATTACAAGCACTTGAGAGCAAGCGTGAGATGCCAATACTCGGTCCTTTTCAGTATCACAATCTTAAGATACAAAGTACATAAATAAGCCACATTTGCCCATTGTTCCCTTCCACTTTTCAATTTGTACCCATCTATAGAGTTAATGGGGAACATTGAAAAACTAGTATAAACATTCCTTTATTTATTTATAAATTGCAATCCATAAATATATCAAATTCAATGAGAAAATTACAAGAAATCTAACAATATTATGTGTACAAATTACTCGCTAATCATTTATGAAATTGTTTATAGAGAAATATAGAGTGTGAGATTTGAAGAGATTTTGTCGACGGTCCTTGATGTTAAAAGATAAAGAAACTTTATTCGATGAGATATTACTTTTGAAATGATAATATAATATTTTATTTTTGAAAAATGCTACATATATATTGTAACGCCCCGAGTTCTAAATACTCAAAACTTCACTTCATCGTCTCAAAACTCAATTTAAAAATAAATATTCATTTAGCGGAAATAATTGAAATTTTTAAATTTTGCATAAAATATGATTCCAATCATTCATCCAAATTCACCATAGTCGGTAAAATAAAGTTTGACTTAA
This sequence comes from Ligustrum vulgare, assembly GCA_963555705.1. Classification (NCBI taxonomy): domain Eukaryota; kingdom Viridiplantae; phylum Streptophyta; class Magnoliopsida; order Lamiales; family Oleaceae; genus Ligustrum; species Ligustrum vulgare. Next base: position 7,381,289 of record OY743176.1, on the reverse strand, counting down.
AATAACCAGAAATTTAAATATTTAAAATAACATTTAATTATTTCTTTGCCACTTGTGTCCATCACTCGCCACCGCTTCCGAAGTCTGCAAAAATTGTTAATAACGGGGTGAGTATTTCTAAGAAATACTCAGTAAACTCATAACCGAATAATTCACTTAATCCATAAATTGCACATAAACATGTAATCATGCTAACATACTTTTCTCATAATATCATAACATAACACATATTCACATAAGTGCGGAAAGTAGCCTTGTCTTGTCTTAATTCAACATGCAATTATGCATGGAAGTTATAGCGCATATAACATTTCTTCTTCTTACACCATTTTCGGGAGAGCATTTGCCCGTCTTACCCCTCATGGTTAATCACATGAACATAACATCATATATGATTTACATAATTTCAGATTCACATGCAAATCATAGCTAAATAAATTATTGAGTGTGAGTCTACCTCAAATGCTTATGAGTTTGAGTCGAGCGGGGAAAACTTCAAATCTCTAACTTTGCGTTCGCGTCGTCTAACCAAAGAAAATAATTTTGAATTAGTAATTTTTTTGGAAATCGAGTGTTTAAAAATAAAAATAAAGGTATGGGGACTAAATTAAAATTTCCAGAAAACAAGGGGCTGACTTAAGTATTTATTTTTGAAATTGAAGGACTTAAATAATAACTTTCGAAATCTGGGACTGAAATAAACATTTAAAAGTCAACAGGACCTGAAATAATTAACGTTGAGAACCTGGGGACTAAAGGGCAATTTACACAAAATAAAGTTTTAAAAATAAAATTTTCACTTCTCTCTCTCTCTCTCTCATTCGCGTTATACCGAGAGAGAGAGAAGGTGGGGATGGACGATAATCGCCCATCTCCACACCGGCGACGGGGCTGCAGTCGGTGGCGGTGCCACAGGCGGACACGGGGGGATAAGTGTGGTTTTGGGATGTGGGTGAGGGAATATCGCATGATTTGGATGATTGTGGCATAAGAATCGAGGTGAAGACCGAGTTTTGGGATCACGATCTTCGGCGACGGAGGTGAGTGTTGTCTTCCTTAACCTATTTTCTTGGTTCTTGTGGTGATTTAGGTATGGATTTGTCTGGGTTTTGGAGGTTTGGGAGACGGTAATGGAGGTGGGAAGTGGTGTGGCGGTTGTGGTGCACCGCGTGTGATGGTTCGGCCATGGCAGTGGTCAGGGGGAGGTGTTTCAGCTGTCGAGTTTGGCTTCCATTTTGGGGTGTGAAAGTTGATTCTGAGTCTCTTCCATTTTGAATCAGTATGGTAGATTGAGGATGATTTTTTTTTTTTTTTTTTTTTGTCGATGATGTTGGTGGCATGTGGGAAAATATGAATTCGTTGCTGAAGGATTTGAGTCTCTAGTTGGTGATGGATTCCTGGTGTTAGTAGATTGAAGGCAGCGAATTGTTGGGTTGAGGTAGAGATTTAGGCAGTGGTGTTGACGCCCAGTTTGCTGTGGAGTATCACGGGTGGATTGTAAATTGAGATTGTTGTCAAATGGTGGATGTTTGTGGTTGTGTATCACAGAAGAATTGCAGGAGACCGATTTGAGTCAAGAAATTCTTACCTAAATTCTGCAGATGCTAATGAGGAAATGGGAAGATTCAAAAATGGTGAAGATGATTTTATGGACCATGCACAATAAATCTATGGCGTTTATTCAGTTACAAAATTTGAAAAGGTGAAATTGATGGCTGTAACTCTTGAGTGATGATGGTGAATAAATATATTATTGAATGACAATATCATTTGGAACGTTGAGAATCTGATGAATTTGGGTACCCCTTTGAATTTACAGCCACATAATTTAGGGAAAATAAATCAGGTATTTGGTTATGGGATTAAAATAAAGAATTGGATTTAAAATGAAATAATAATTTCAAACAAATTTAAAATCGCGAATCGGAAATAAAGATTGAAACGGATTTAAATTTCTTTCTTGAAATCTCAAATAATTTAATTGGTTAGGCGAACACGTTTTCATCGGGTGAAGTCGTAGCGACAATTTAAATATATTTAACTTTTTTATTATAATGAATTTTCTCGATCGTTACGTACATATATATATATATATATATATATATATATATATATATATATATATATAGGGGCTTGCATATACATGCCCGTCACTGTATCAATGACCGATGAATTCAATGTTCACTGCTACAGTAAAGACAAATATGTACTACAATCATTTTCCTTTATTTTTTCCACTTGGGAGTTTAAAAATGTTAGGCTGTGTTTGATATGGTTGTTTTTCCATGGAATTCAACTATTTTCCATTCATTTTCCAACTTTTGAGTGTTTGGTTTGCATAATTTTCTAGGCAATCAAAATTCCACAATTTCCATTCACGCGCTTCTTTTCCGGTTTTTTGAGGAATTTGTTTTCTAGCCTACCTAGGAGAATTTATTTTCCAGTCAAAATCGCGTATCAATTTCGTTACGTTTGATCCATTTTGTTGTTGTTAATTAATTTTATTTTTTTGCAAAAATTAACATTATTATTATAAGGTACAAATGTGTGAAAAAATTAAAAAAATATTTTTTTTTGATTACAATAGCTCAATTTTGCTTATTTGCCATGTAAAATAATGTCAATCAAATAACAAAAGTTGAAAAATTCCCCACTTTTTTCACCTAACAAATTAAACCAATCAAACACATTAAACTTTCAATTCCCAAGAATTCAATTCTCAGGAATTCATTTCTCTAGAATTCATTTTCTTTCCATCCAAATTCCACTCTCGCTATCAAACGCAACCTTATATAGTTACTTAAATGTTATTGTTGTGATTGAACGGAATAGATCTATATCTCACCTTTCATTATCAACTTTTGAGCTATCAACCTATCTAATTTGGATTTAATTCGGTTGACTAATAGTGTAAATTCTTTCAATATAATTTGGTTTGGGGATTAAATTAAGGTTGTGTTTGATTCACCTTCAATTGTCCGAAAAATGTCAAGTCATGAAAAATATAATTTTTACTTTTATATTTGTTCAGTGTTTGATTGAAAAAATTTGTTTTAAAAAATATTTTCTTAGGTACAACCATTTAACGCAGAATTACCTCATTTGCCTTGAAAATGTTTTCTCGCCACTTGAAAATATTTTCTTGACTATTTGGCAAGAAAACATTTTTAATAGTCAAGAAAATATTTTTCACCTTAGGTAGAAAAAGTCTTTCCCGTCATATTTGATCATTTTTTTTTTATGTTAATTGACTTTTTTTTTTCTTCAGAAATTAACATTATTATTATTATTATTATTATTATCAAGTACAAGTACAAATGAGTGAAAAATTTTAAAAAAAAATATATATATATTTTTAATTAAAATAGCTAAGACCCTATTTGTTATGAAAGATTTTCCTTGGAAAATGATTTTTTTTTTTTTTTCTATTTTCAAACTTTTGCATTGTTTGACTGCCTAAATTTTTTATGGAATTCGTTTTCCAACTTTACTCAAAATCTGTTATTTTCCTTGATTTTAAGGAATTGATTTTCTTGGTACTTTGATGGGAATTGGTTCAAGGTGGAAAACCATTTTCGCCTCATTCGGTTATTTTTTTTATTGTTAGTTGATTTTTTTTTTTTCAAACCTAATATCATTATTATCAAGTACAAATGTATTAAAAATATTTAAAAAAATGATTGAAATAACAAAATTTTGCTTTATTTTCCATAAAAAATAATATCAATCAAACAACAAACCTTGAAAATTTCTCTACTTTTTTCAATTAGAAAATTAAACAAATCAAAAATATTGACGTCTAATTCTTAAGAATTCAATTCCATGAAATTTGTTTTTTTTTCCCACCCAAATTCCACCATGCAATCAAACGGACCCTAAATTTTGATTTATTTGCCATGAAAAATAATATTAATCAAATAACAAAATTATGAGAATTTCTCACTTTCTCACCTTCAAAATTAACTCAATGAAATACTTCCAATTGACATTTTCTAGGAAAATAATTTTTAGACAAATCAATTCCTAAAAAAAAAATTCTTACTATCTATTTTCCATATTTTCAATCAAAGACAACCTAAATTTTTATGTTCGAAAATGTCGATAATCACTCGTAATAAATTATCTTTAATTTCAAAATCAACATTATTATTATTATTACTAAACCGGTAACTTTAATATGAATTTTGAAAAGATTTCACGTTCTTATTACAGATTAAAATTTGAATATATTTTGACATATTAGTTTAGATGAATTAGATATATATATATATATATTTTGTTAAATGATAATCTCTTGTTTATAAGTTTCAATCAACTTAAAAGTGTTCTTTTTAGTTTTTATATTTCATATTGAGTGAAAATTAGTGGATCCAACCAGAAGACATGATTGGAGCTCTCATATGGATTGCTCAAGAAATCACATGCTGCATCTTCAATACTATGTCTTGTTCATGGGTTTGTCTCTCAAAATAAAATCCTCCGACCTTTAAGAATTTAAATTTTAAGTAAAATATTTCAATTTAATATTAAAAATAGACGATGTTCTAAAATGATTCTTGAAACTTCCCTACGAGACTAAAATAAAAGAAGGTGTCTCATGTTTTCGGCTATGGGTCGAACATCTACAGCTAGCATCCGCGAACAAACTCAATCGCCTCTTTAAAGTAGTGCCCATTTTTAATGAAATCTGATATCGAAGCACCGCAAATATTACAGTTTCTGTAAAAGACTTCTGTGAATAACTGAGCTGATGCCTCCCAATCGGCACGCTTTGTGTAAAAATCCAACAAACTTGTCCTCGAAATATCGTCACAAAATCTGCCTTTCATTGAAAGCCGAATTTGCCTAACTTGACTAAGGTTCCCAACCTCTACAAACCTCGAGACGAGCAAAGTTAACGTTTCAATGCTTGGTTTCGAGTACTTCCAAATTGTTTTAGAAAAATTATAAATGAAAAACTACATTGAACAATTCATGTGAATGGGTTGTTCACAAAGTTGTTCAATGTTATTGTTCATTCACAACGGGTTTCGTCTTTAAAATCATCGATGTCCAAGACACCAAGTTCCGGTGAGGCATTTTACCAAACACCTTCGCCTCACTTCCAAAGAATCCACTATTTTTATAAGCCTCCATCAATGTATTGCATAATTAAACGTCAGACTCAAAACTCATTTGGACAGCCACAATGCCACATAATGAATGTCTGCCACTTTCAAGAAACACAACGGATCCATTTAATATTGGAAGTGTTTAACTATCAAAATGAAACACTTTTTCTCTAATTAACTAATAAATTCAAAAACACTGATCCAACAAAACCTGCATTAACATGTGCTATGACGCTGGAATTCCAAACGAAAGCATTAGATTCATTCCAAATTGAGCACAGAAACAGAGTTATCAACAGCACTCAATTTAACATATAAAGATATCAACTCTGAAACAATTGTAAGGGGTAAATCATGCTTTGCTTCAGAGTTTGAAGGCTTTTGCAAGAATTTAGATTGAATAATAAAGAACACGACCGGGGTCTCAAATAGTGATAATTACGAGTTCTCGATGAAAGAAGCAAGAGTGGAGCAAGCCATTGAAAAGAAGGGAAGGCAAATTTCTTGAACAAGTTTTTTGTCAATTCAAACGTATAGCAACTCCCACATCGAAAGTTCAGCCAGAAAATAACCTAGGTAAATAGCATAACTGGAAGGTTAACGTTCACGACCTTACTTGAACAGGATCTGTTCTATAGGCTCGTACCTCTGTATCCTTGAGTTCTAAGGAGACAGGAAACCAAGTCTGGTGGATGATATGTGCCCGCCTGATCAGAGCGTGATTAACAGTTCTATGGCTCCAGTTCGGGGTCATCAGGGCAGTAGAGGATCGTTCTCAGCTGGGTATACTCGGCTGGGATGGTCAGGCGGTTATCTGACAGACTCAATTAATCCTTTTTTTTTTTGCAAATTCCTTCCTTCCCAGGAAGGATAGGAGTCGCTAAAATGATGTTTATTTTGCTGTAATTGGGCTCTGCGTCAGAGAAAAGCTGAACTGGTTGTGGTGTTTAAAATGAAGCCATGGCAAGACTTCGAACCAAGAACAAAATTTTCAGAACAAAAATGTGGTTTTATTTATTAAAGCTGTCAGTTATGTTTAATTCACCATATCAAACATGAAATTCGGGACTCGTGAGAATTTGGGGGGGTGGAAAATAATAGTAATAATTTTCGTTCTCTTCGTGTTTCTAGTAACAAAACGTCGAGGGGCAAAAAGCACATTGTGTCCATCACAATTTCCAGTAGGTCATAAACTTGTATACACGAAAATGAAATCATATAATGAAACCAGTGTATTTATGGGATTGTTTCAATTTTTTTTGTGAGTGTTTTTATGAAGAAACCTAATGACTTTGAGAATCATGATACCACTTCTCATGGGTTCTATCGCAAAGCTAGCCCATCTAGAAGTCGAATCTACGCCGAAGTAAAGATTGTGACTAGAATCCCATGTTCATCACCAAGGATTGGCGCACTCAATGATTTGCTTTACCCCGAAATATCCTATTGTCTTTCTCTTGATTCTGATCCCAATCTTTATTTAGTTGAGGTTAAAGAATCTTTCCTTTCCGGCTTAGTCTTTGCTAATGTTAGGTAAATGTGTTACCAAATTAACCCCCTTTTTGGCGATGATGAAAAATCGAGGCCCGTTTTAACTTCAGGCTTTTATAAGCCAATATTGAAGATCAATTAAGTCCACACCACAATTGTTTGTAGCCCACTTGGTCGGGTATCTTGAGGGAGTCAACCCAATTGGGATTGGTGCTCGATACTCGACTTTGGAGATAATGTCGGAAAAAGGAGATAAGACCGATCAAAAACTTATCTTTATCTCTCTATCCTCGGTTGGTTATTATTATCAAGAATTATCTCTTTATGCTCCATTCCGCTCTCCCCGATCTTCTCCATTCTGTTTCGGCTCTTCACCTATAAAAGGGCAGAACCCAGCCCTGCTTCCTGTGCGTGTGCTCTCTGTGTGAAATTCCGTATGCTTTCTTTTGTGCCTTCTGCGTGAAACTTCAGCGTTCTTCGTGATTTGTGGGCTGCCTATATTCGTGATCGGTTTCGGTTTGTAATTACCAGTACTTCCTTCGTGGTTGTACAAATCTCCAAGCTGTGGTGTTGCACTTGTGGTGTTGGAACGATTTTCTGAGCCAAAATCAAAAAGGGGAAAAATCCAAAACCTAGTTTCTTCCTCATTTGTTTTAGTTTGATTATTTCTTGTCTTTAACGAATTAATCATTGCATTTGTTGCTTTGCAGGTTCCTTTGAAGACTACAAATGGTATCAGAGCTGTTGGTGAAGAATTTCTTGGTCCAGAAATTCTGATTTTTCGAAGAACAGCGGCGGAAGTTCGAAATTTCCGAACTGATTTTGTTCAATTCCGGCCAAACCAGTGACCGGACTGTGAAATGGAGACCACTTCCTTACTCAGCAGGTCGAGGCGGTTCCGGGTGTGTGGCGCGTGACCTTCCGGTGGCGGTCCGGCGGCGGCGTGTGATTCCGGCGATTTTTTTTTTTTTTTTTCCTCCAGAATCTCTATTTTATTATTTCTAACAACTGTGTGCTGTTAGTTTTGTGTTTTTTCTGTTTCTGCAGTTAAATTTGGCCATAACTGTCTTGGAGGTGTCAAAGTCGAATTAGGAATTAAATGCTTCCAGAACCCTAGGGTTTGAAAAAATAACTCTAGGGACTCGCATCTCTCGATATACGGACACAGACAGTCCGCTCTGGTAAATTGGCTGGAACTCATTTAATTTTTCCGCACTAGCAGACCATCGTGTGGGGTGGTCAATAGGATTGGGGGCTGCCATTGCTTGGTAGCCATTGCTTAGAACCTAGGACTACGTGCATTATCTGAGTTCTTTAAATTTCTGTGTGAGATTATTATCATATTCTTTGATTGTTGAAATCCGTTGCTTATAGTTATCTCTTATTTACCTAGACCTTGTCCCAGACTCTTATTCTAGTTTCTTCCCTTGACCTGAGAACTTGATTCTCACGGAATCCTGGGGTTCTAGAATAGCGTATATTTGTAAAACCATAGGAATATTGTTCTTGGTTACTTTGTGTAATCTGTGTGCCCTTTGGTCTTTTACATTCTTGAGTTTGTGTTCTGTGCATTTTTTGGTAAAATGTCTACGCATCATTTTGAGATGGGGGTATTTAACGGTAAGGGGGATTTTTCAATCTGGCAACAAAAGATGAAAGGTATTCTTGTTCAACAAAAAGTTTCGAAGGCTATTGATAACACTTTTTCTTCTAATTTGACTGAGGAAGAAAGAAAGGACTTAGATGATTTGGCATACACTTCTATAATTTTACATTTGTCTGATGCTGTTTTACGAAAAGTTGGTAAATTAGACTCCACTAAAGAACTTTGGGATAAATTGGAGGAACTTTATGTGTTAAAGTCTACTCCTAATAAACTTTTTCTGCTTGAAAGTTTTTTCAGTTTTAAAATTGATCCTTCCAAAGACTTAGATGACAGTTTAGATGTCTTCAATAAACTTGTGCAAGATATCACTAATTGTGGTGAAAAAGTTCCTGAAGAATATAAAGCTGTTATTTTGTTAAATGCTGTTCCTGATATTTATAAAGAGGTTAAAAGTGCCATTAAATACGGGAGAGAGACTTTAACTACTGAAATTGTCATCGAGTCATTAAGGAGTAAAGAGTTGGAGTTAAAGGTTGAAAAAATTGATAGAAAAAGTGGTGAGGTCCATATGATGAGAGGTAGGTCTCAATCTAGGACATATGAAAACCAAAGTGGACATGCATCTAGTAGTAAAAATAAAGGTAGAAGTCGGTCTAGGTCAAAAGGTAAAACAAAAGGTAGAAAATGCTATGGGTGTGGTAAACTTGGACATTTTATTAAAGATTGTTATATTGAGAAAAATAAGCAAAGAGAAAAACGTGATGAGGCAAATGTTGTTACTTCACCTGACAATGAACTTTGTGAAGTCTATGTGTTATTGAATTCTGAACCTACTGAAGTGAATATGACTGTGAAATCACATTTGCATGAATGGATACTTGATTCTGGTGCATCATTTCATGTTTCATCTCATAAGAACTGGTTTGAAAATATGCAAGAATCTGAAAGTGGTCATGCTATTCTCTGTAATAACCATGCTTACAAAATTGCTGGGATTGGTGATATCACATTAAAATTTGATACTGGCTATGTGCTCAAATTATGTGGAGTCAGATATATTCCTGAAATGGCTAGAAATCTTATTTCAGTAGGAGCTTTAGAATCAGAGGGTTTTTCTGGTAAAATTGGAAATAGCATGTTAAAAATGACTAAGGGTGTCATGGTCACGTGTAAAGGTATCAGGAGAAATGGTATTTATGTGACAATTGCTGAAGTGATTAATTCCTCTATTAATTCTGCCAACACTGATGAAACACACAAGTGACACAATAGATTAGCTCATGTAAGCATTAAAGGACTTAAATTGCTTAATGATAAAGGTGTGTTTGGAAAAGATTGTGTATCTGACATGCCATTCTGTGATCACTGTGTGCTTGGTAAACATCATAAGTTATCTTTCTCATCTGTTGTGCATAAAACTACAAGAGTTTTAGAATATATTCATTTTGATTTGTGGGGGCCAGCCACTCATCCTACGATGGGTGGTAATAGATATTTTTTATCCATAATTGATGATTTTTCTCGAAAAGTGTGGGTTTATCTGTTGAAAGATAAAACTGAGACCTTTAAGAAATTTAAAATTTGGAAATTGCAAGTTGAAAATCAAACTGGCAAGAAGATAAAATATCTGAGAACTGATAATGGCCTTAAATTTTGTAATAATGATTTTGATGATATGTGTAAGGAAAGTGGAATTACTAGACATAAAACTGTTCCATATACGCCCCAGCAAAATGGGGTTGCTGAACGTATGAATTGTACTATACTTGATAAAGTTAGATGTATGATGTTGAGTTCTGGTATTCCTAAATATCTTTGGGGTGAAGCTGTTGTTACTGCATGTTACTTGATTAATTTGACACTTTCTAGTGCATTAAATGGTGATACTCCGCATGAAAAATGGTATGGTAAATGTGCTGACTATACTTTGTTGAGAACTTTTGGCTGTGCTGCTTTCTCTCATCAAAATGAGGGGAAACTAGAACCTAGAGCTAGGAAATGTGTTTTCTTAGGATATCCTGAAGGAGTTAAGGGATATAGGCTTTGGGATAGAAGTCAAATTGGAGTTAAAATCATCATAAGTCGTGATGTTACATTTAATGAAACTGAGATGCCGTGTCTAAAGTTAGAGAATGACATTGTGAGAGAAAAACAGCAAGAAAACACTAGTGGCGAATCTAAAGAGGATTTAGAGACTGTAAGTGTTGAAATCCCCACTACACAAATTGAGGTGGAGCGTCAAAATCTAGAGGTAGAAAACAATCAGGATGAAAATGTTGGGAGTGATGAGGTTGTAGAGGAACATCAAGTAGAACAAAACCCTTTATCTGATTATCAGTTAGCAAGAGACCGAGTTAGGAGAACACATAGGGTGCCTCAAAGGTTAGAGTCTGATTTTGAGTTAGCTTATGCTAGTTATCAAGAATTAGTTGATAGGGAGCCAAATACTTTTGTAGAAGCTTTAGAGAGTAAACAAGCTGAGAATTGGGTGAAAGCAATGAATGAAGAGATAAGTTCCCTCGATAAAAATCAAACATGGGAGCTAGTCCCAAGACCTAAAAACAAGTCTATTGTTGGGTGCAAATGGGTTTTTAGAGTTAAGGAGGGAAATACTTTGGGAGAGCCTTTAAGGTTTAAGGCTAGACTCGTGGCTAAAGGTTACACACAAAAGGAAGGGGTAGACTATAATGAAATCTTTTCTCCTGTTGTTAAGTATACCACTATTAGAACTATGCTTGCATTAGTTACGCATTTTAATTGGGAACTTGAACAACTTGATGTTAAAACTGCTTTTCTGCATGGTGAACTTGATGAAGAGATTTTTATGGATCAACCAAAAGGTTTTGAAAATAAACTAAAACCTAATAATGTGTGTTTTCTTAAACGCTCTCTTTATGGTTTAAAACAATCTCCTAGACAATGGTACAAACGTTTTGATTCTTTTGTGCAAACCATTGATTTTAAAAGGAGTGAATTTGATCATTGCTTGTATTATCAACAGGGGAGTGCTAATAATAACTGTGTGTTCTTATTATTGTATGTTGATGATATGTTGCTTGTTGGCCCTAACTTGAAATTCTTGAATGAAATAAAAACCACGTTGGGTAATGAATTTGACATGAAAGACCTAGGTAATGCTAAAAGAATTTTAGGCATGGAAATTGAAAGAGATAGGTCAAATTCAATTCTATTTCTGCATCAGACTCCGTATATTATGAAATTTTTGAGAAAATTTGGCATGATTGATTGTAAACCTGTTACTTTGCCTTTAGCCAATCATTTTGTCTTATCAAAGGAACAATCACCTGCTAATGAAGAAGAAGAAGAATATATGAAGAAAATTCCATATTCTAATGCCATTGGATCTGTGATGCATTTAATGGTGTGTACTAGACCTGACTTAGCTTTTGCTGTTAGTACACTTAGCAAGTACATGTCTAATCCTGGTCCCAATCATTGGGAAGCTTTAAAATGGTTGTTTAGATATTTGAAAGAAACTTGTAATGTTGGACTGGTATATAAGTTTAGTACTGAGGGATTAAAATTGAAAGGATTTACTGATGCTAATTATGCTGGTGATAGAGATAATAGGAAATCAACTTCTTCCTATGTGTTTACTTTGTGTAATTCATGTGTTAGTTGGAAATCACAGCTACAACACGTTGTTGCATTATCCACTACTGAATCTGAATATATTGCTGCTACTGAAGCCTTTAAAGAGTCTTTGTGGTTTAAAGGTCTATTAAATGAACTATGTGTTCTTGATGGAAATGTGACAGTATATTCTGATAGTCAATCTGCTATTCATCTGTGTAAAAATCCTGTCTTTCATGAACGTACTAAACATATTGATGTCAGATTACATTTTATTAGAGATATGGTTTCTCAAGAACTGGTAAAACTTGAGAAAGTTCTTTCAGAATACAACCCTGCAGATATGGGCACTAAAGTGCTTCCTTTGGTAAAATTTAGAAGCTGTCTTAGTCTTCTAAATATTGGTACAGGTATGTAAATTTCTTTTGTGCTGTTATTTTTTCTCTTGTTAAGTTTTTCCTTGTTAAGCTTACAGGTTAGTTTGGTAACAAGGTGGAGGTTTGTTAGGTAAATGTGTTACCAAATTAACCCCCTTTTTGGCGATGATGAAAAATCGAGGCCCGTTTTAACTTCAGGCTTTTATAAGCCAATATTGAAGATCAATTAAGTCCACACCACAATTGTTTGTAGCCCACTTGGTCGGGTATCTTGAGGGAGTCAACCCAATTGGGATTGATGCTCGATACTCGACTTTGGAGATAATGTCGGAAAAAGGCGATAAGACCGATCAAAAACTTATCTTTATCTCTCTATCCTCGGTTGGTTATTATTATCAAGAATTATCTCTTTATGCTCCATTCCGCTCTCCCCGATCTTCTCCATTCTGTTTCGGCTCTTCACCTATAAAAGGGCAGAACCCAGCTCTGCTTCTTGTGCGTGTGCTCTCTGTGTGAAATTCCGTATGCTTTCTTTTGTGCCTTCTGCGTGAAACTTCAGCGTTCTTCGTGATTTGTGGGCTGCCTATCTTCGTGATCGGTTTCGATTTGTAATTACCAGTACTTCCTTCGTGGTTGTACAAATCTCCAAGCTGTGGTGTTGCACTTGTGGTGTTGGAACGATTTTTTGAGCCAAAATCAAAAAGGGGAAAAATCCAAAACCTAGTTTCTTCCTCATTTGTTTTAGTTTGATTATTTCTTGTCTTTAACGAATTAATCATTGCATTTGTTGCTTTGCAGGTTCCTTTGAAGACTACAACTAAGCTTCTTTCTTCCTTCCTAGTTTACTAATCAGGATCGATGTAGCCGAGTTAATGCCAATCAAAATATGAAGTATGAGAAGTGCGTGTGATAATTTTTCATGAAAATAGGGGACTTTAAGCAAAAATCTTGAAACACATCACTTTTTGAAATTCCTCTTATATATATCGTTTTGTGAGGCAACTAATTCGAGACTAGTAATTTCCACATAAAGAAAATCCCTTTACAAGATGACGGGAGTTTTGATTTTCGCATGTCATCTATTTGTTAAATTTGAAGTCTTTTTCCTTCGAGAAGAGAAAGAAGTAAAATAATACCTAAATATCCTTTAAAAAAAAAAAAAAAAAATATTAGGAATCCCCACCCAACATCAACCCCTTGTCAATTGTTTTACTCCACAAAGCAAGATACATGTGACAACTTAAAACCAAGAAACCACTTTTGATCAAGTAATCATGAAAGCTTCCCTTCGACAACACGTTGAGCATATCCGTATCATCACCATTGTTGTCACTGCATTAGGTTCAACCTCTTTCTGCATTTCGAGAAGCGGCGCCACCAACATTCCCCAAAATCATCAATATCCAGGACACCAAGTCCGTGCCTGTAAGGCATTTCACCAAACACATTCGAAGCACTTTCAAGCACTCACTGTTTTTAAGCCTCAATCATTGGATTGCAAAATAAACATCATATTCAAAACCCGTTGGACAGCCCCATAAAGAATTATATCGTCAAATCTTTTCCACTTTCAAGAAATATAATGACTTTGTAAATATTACAACCAATAGATAATCTGAGTTCTCAAGTGATTTGTGTAGAATAGTAAAATAGATTTCTTGAATTATCAGGAAAATATGGTGTTGGTTCAATACAGATGAAAGACGCACAGTGGAGAAAGCCATTGAAAAGAAGGTAAGAAATTTTCAAGAATTGGGAAGATCTCTTGAACAAGTTTTTTGAGCAATTTAACCGTGTAATATATCCCACATCGAAAGTTTAGCCAGAAAATAACCTAGATAAATAGCATAACTGGAAGGTTAACGCTTACGACCTTACTTGAACAGGATCTGTTCTATAGGCTCGTACCTCTGTATCCTTGAGTTCTAAGGAGACAGGAAACCAAATCTGGTGGATGATATGTGCCCGCCTGATCAGAGCGTGATTAACAGCTCTATGACTCCAGTTTGGGGCCATCAGGGCAGTAGAGGATCGTTCTTAGCTGGGTATTCTCAGCTAGGATGGTCAGGCGGTTATCTGACAGACCCAATTATTCCTTTTGCACTTTTTCTTATCCAGTATCGGAGTGGCTGAAAGAATGTTTATTTTGCCGTGACCGGAATCAGGGTTGTAAATTAGCATGTGGGTGGGGCGGTTCTGCTGCTGAGAAAAGCTCACAATATCACGAATTTATTTATCTTTATTAAGTTGTTAATTTCTGTCCAAATCACATTATTTAACACGCCATTCGTGAGAATCTTCCTTCTTTCTTTTTTTTTTTTTTTTTTTTTTTTTAGGGTTTAGACGGAAAGTAAGATCACTTCATCGCCTCTTTGAATGAATTTGCGGTCTTGGCTAAAGAATGGGCCACTTTTTTTAAGGAGGGCTCATCAAATCGCACGTTGTATCCATCACAGGGTCGGACATTTGTTAAGGAGGGCTCCAAACTGAAATTAAAAAAAATAGGCCCTTTTTTTAAATATTAATCTAAAGACGGTTGAAAAATTAACAGCAGTACTAACTAATCAATAATAATTAAACGAAATAGCTACTTAAGTTGTTGAATAAAAAAAAAGTCAAACAACATGACCAATTAAGAATAATAAACTAATATTCAAATAAGTGTGAGAGAAAAAAGAGGAAATTGGGGGTTGGATTTTTGGGCTCTAAACCCATGCTTGTTAACTTTTAATAAGGTTGTGTTTGATTGAAAAGATGAAAAATTAATGAAAATAAAATAATTTTCAGAAATGGAGTTGCTTGAAAATTATTTCGTTAAAAATATCAATTAAAAGTGTTTGATTAAATAATTTTTTAGATAAAAAAGTAAGAAATTTTCGAAGTTTTATCATTTGATTGACATTATTTTTTCATGAAAAATAAAACAAAACTTAACTATTTCAATCAAATTTCTTATGTTTATTTTTAACACATTTATGCTTGATAATAATAATATTAATTTTTGAAAGAAAATAAGTCAATTAATTTGCTCTGAAAGTAGGAAAATATTTTCCTTTCAAATACCTAAAAATTCATTTACCTCAAATTGGTGGAAAATGTGATCCTATTTATCAAAGTTCAACAATTTTAAAGCAAATTATTTGCAATCAAACAAGGAAAAGATGGAAAATGTTGAAAATTTTGCAAAAAATTAGTATATCAAACACAGCCTAAATTGTTTCAATATTTTTCGCGAGTGTATTTAAGAAGAAACCTAGAGGGACTGCAGAGTTTAAAATAGCAAGGTGTCAAGTTTACTATTTAGGACCGATGTAATTGTTATTAAAAAATGAATTGCGTAAAGAGATGTACAATAATTTCTCATGAAAACGAGGTCCTCTAAGCAAAAATCTTTGAAGACGTCATCTTCTTAAACTCTTTTCATTCATAATTACCTGGTAAGTGTCCACGTCAGACATTGCACGCCCTAGGTGGATTTTTATTATTAATAAAACAAAATACAAAAAGTGAAATTTGACTGGACCAGCACGAATGTAAGCTTAGTAAGGAGGTTCACCAGGAAATCCAACAGGGCCCGGTCGACTTGATGGGCCAACGTGGCCCAATTGAGGTTCACCAGGAAATCCAATAGGACCCGGATGACTTCGTGGCCCAAAATGGCCCAGTGGAGGACTTGGAAACTCAGGAGGTTCTGGCCCAAAATTTGGGCCTGGATATTCAGGTGACCTGAAAGGAGGCCCAAGATGATCGTGTCGACGACGTGGCCCACCCAAGCAGTCTTCTAAAAGCCAGCAACAACAGAAGACATAGAAGCTGTCCACGTGTAAAATTCAAGGAAAAGAATTAAGTGAATAATAATTAAATTAAGCAAATAGATATAATCCTATTTAGAATTAATATTGGCATGTTTGGTGGAGATTAAAAATTAGATTTTTATCAAAGTTAAGTCAATAATTAATCATAACCTACAAGTTGATTTAGGCCTAAATTAAATTAAATAATAGAAGCAGGAGAATCCATTTAATAGTTTGATTTTCTAAGTAATATGATACACACATCAATAAATTCTTGTCACTGTTTGTAAACTTATTTATATGTTTGTTTGTATATGTAACAAAAATTGGATTTAGAATTCGAATAGAGAAGAAAGACCGGGAGATTGGATTATAAAGCTCGTCCACCATTCGAGCTGCTTATGGCTGACCATTTCTGTTTTACTGAAATTGCATTTTTCATTCATTTTGAAGAATTGACTCGCTAACCAACATACGAAAAATTAACTGCTCGACTTGCTAGTGGGACAAATTGAAATTGAACCTAACGAAAAAAAAAAAAACTAACCAAGAAGTGATGATGGTGCACAAGTGATTAAGAAAACCCAACCGAGGAGACCCACTCGGCCCAAGATTCCAACCAAGGCCTGGTCCGGGTCTACCAGGACCATTTGGTGGTCTAGGCATCCACATCTTTTCCTCACAATTCTGTAAATTCACCGCTCAAAGTCACTTATTTCAGGTCTGTTTGTATAATACATACATACATATATAATATATACGAAGAGAGAGGTGGGATGGGTTGGTATAAGCAAAGGAGAAGTTTGTTTATTATGAGGGTGGATATGCATGTGCCGCGGTGGGATATGGTTTAACATGTACACGTTTCACAAAAATTTGTCCCTTTCACTAGTCATACAAGTAGATTTTATCTACAATTAAATGAATATATTTAGTATTATTTTTATTTTATATTCTCTCTATTGACTGAATTCGATTCATTTTTAAATATATAGCAAGAAAACTAAAACATGAACAATGCTATCAGCACCCATCTTTGTTCCCCACCTTGACAACCCCCTCGCATGGGAATGTGGCCGACAGTGAGATTGCATTAATGAGGAGACTGGCCCCACCACACGTGAGGGGTAGTCACACTTGGGGATTAGGACGAGGTGCAAATAGATCAAATTTAAATAGAACAATGCTATAGTGACAAAGGCGGTTCAACAAGCCCCCTCACAGCTACAGTGAAATCACTGTAGTTGAGAGGGGGACTGTCCTATCTAAGTAGCATTATTCATTTGAATAAATTTCTAAAAGTATTTTATTGAAGTTAAAAATCGAATAAAACAGAAAGATTTACTAATGCTCATTATTTTTCACTAATCGCAAGCTGTCAATGCAAGGAAGAAAAAATTAAAACATTTACAACACGAGAATATTCATATGACCACAAAATATAAGAACAAGGAATGTTGAGAAAAAGATACATTACCTCTCGTTCAACAATATTTCCCGGATCAGATACAAGGCACGAATTTGCAAGAGTTTGCCCCTCCCTCCATATGTTGATCTGGCTGAAGTATTGAATTAACTTATATTATACGATTTCTTTCTCCTTATTCCGACTTGAATCTTTTTCTTTTCGAGAATCCTTCTTCGATGGCTTCGACTTTCTTCTTGGAGCGCCTACAGCATCGGGTTCTACCAACGGACCTGACCAAGTTTGCATGGGCTCTTTTGCATACGACAAATTCATGGAAGTGAATGGAACATCGGGAGGATCAAAGCCCGGGTCAATGTGATGCGAAGATCCCAGAGGGTAACCAAGTCCTCCATCCTGGTGTGGAGGAGGAAATTTTTCGCTTTTGCTCTTTGCATTTGCATGTGTGATTAGACGTCGTCTCTGTTTGAAGGGATAAACGTAAGTTACTCTGACATTTACGAAAAACAAACTACAGCTCTCAAATCAAGAAACTCGTAAAATTATCAGTTTAAGAGGACACAGAGAAAAAAACAAAACTTTCGAGAGGACACAAAATGAAAGCATGGAATTGTATATATGTCATTTTTATCCTAAAACAATACACTTCTGTCAATACTCTAAAGTTCCATGCATTATATTTTAGAATGTGATATCGTTTTTCTTTTTATCCGCAAATAAGAAATTTCTCCACCAAGAGCTATGAAGAATCAAATAGAGAAGCTTTCCGAATCACTGTATAGTAAGGCGTACCTATAAAGTGGCTATCAAACAACCCCAAAAGATAAAAATATATATCTACTCTTCAATGCTCGTGACAAGTGAATAGCCGAGAATTTTGATACTTCTCACTGAATTTTCTATTACAGATAAAAAATAAAGACTGTGACGACCACAACATGTTGGGAACAAAATTACTTACATCTATCACTATTTTTCAAAGTAGTCTTGCGTCTTACAGCTTGACGCATGCCTTGTGCGAGAAAGCCTCAAAGCTTAAGGGCCTGTTCGGCGGCCCTCGTTAATTTGGAAAAAAAAAATTAAAAAAAAAAAAAAAACACACACACACACACACACAAAATTTAATTTACACAATTTCCCATACCACTTTTTAACCATCACATTTTCTCTCTCCGATTTTTAACCTCACATCTTACCTAGAAAACACAAATAAATCAACCAAATAATTTCAATTCTATTTAAATCTAGCCGAACAGATTATAAGCCTTGAATTTCATTTGTCAAGGTTTACACCTGAGGATTTCTTATTTTACTGGCCTCAGCCTTTTGGGCTATGTTCAATAGCCTCAAACTTTTGGGAACTCTTGTCCTTTTCTTTTTCTACCGTTACACAGAATGGAAAAGTAAAGGAAATGGGAAAGGAAAAGGAAAGGGACCATTGTAAGTGGAGGAGGATGAGAAAGAACGAAGGAAGACATTGAGGATGATGAAAATCAAATGAAATATGTTAATAATTCTCCAAAAGATCCATGGTAGTAAAGATATGGGAGACTTTTAGGCAGTTTCTGAATCTGAGGTAATTTATAAGTTTGTCACGTGATTAACAATTTGAAAACTTATTATTTAGTAGTTAGTTTACTGATCTCTTTTATGTTCGTTTTTTCATTTCTGTTATTATGGATTTTCAATATGGTTTATGGCTTCACATGAGCATATGTTTGTGTCTTTTTATGCTTACCAAATTCTTCATTGGTTTAATTGAGAATTATACCTTATGAATCAGCTCACCCCATATGTGTAAAATGTCTCAGTACAAATTCATCCTTCTAAACATTGGTATCCATATCATGCAGATGCTTATAAAATTCCAAGTTGATAGTATACATACATCAATATTCGTTTGCAGCTCAGCATTGGCGCCGGGAGCAGGGACTGCCCTTGCTCTGTCACGTGGACGTGTTTTCTTCACACCATCTGCACCGGCTTTACCAGCAACTCTTAGCCTACAATCATTAAAGTTGGGTAAGGATTTCCAGTGGAATATAATTGCTCAGCCTTCTTGGCAGTACATAAAAAAAATGTTCAAAGGGACAGAACATCAAAAACCACATGTTTACTCATAAAATATCCAGTCTAAATAATTACATCTTAAATTTGCCGTGACTTTGTTATTATTATTATATTTTTATTTTTTTTACCAATTATTGAAATTCATTTATAATATTAAATGGATCACTCACGCATTGCACATGCATATCATTTTATGGCATTCAAAATCAAAGTCTTAATTTTATCTGAAAAGAAATCAATATGGAGTCACATAAGACTATCGGACTACAGTTATTTTGCAAACCTTCTAGCTTCTTCATCCCTACGCTTAGCATCCATCTCCTTACTCGGTGGATACTTTGGAAGGCTGGAAGGATCACATGCATATGGCATAGTTGTGAAGAACTGCAAGAATAGAATATAATAGATACCAACCAACCTTTAGCAAGAGATAAATTATAACAATCCTTGACAAAAATGTCTCGTATCAAAGACTATGAACGGAAACTGGTGAGTGCTGCGCTCGATAAACAGAAGAAAATTACACAAATTCATGCAGAAGTGTAAACAAATAGAGAGACATAAGAGTGCTCCAAAAGTTGTAAACGGTAGCAAATTAGCAATCTGTAGCAAATTAGCAATCTACGTGGATATACAATGAAGAAGCGAGTTCCTTTTCCTTTATCACTTATTTTTTATTTATTGTTCATTTTACTTTATTTTTTAGAGGGGTTGGTCGCTGCGGGATTAGAAGGAGAGGGTCAATAACGGAAAAACTATAATTGTCTAAAAATACAGAAGTAAAATAATCTTTAAAACTGCACATCAGTCAGAGAGTACGAGAGCTTACTTCACTCTTTAGTGCAGCCGTAGCAGTTCGACGCTCAGCTGGATCAATTGCGAGGAGAGTATCAATTAGTGGAAGTGATGATTGGGGAAAATCTTTAAATGTCTCTGCTATGCATCTTTTATATGCTTGCTGTGGCTTGAATATGGTTGCATGTGGTAGCTTTGACTTTTTCCAATATTCTTCTGAAGGAGAACCACATAGCTTGAAAATCCTGTGCAGTTGTTCCACCTAAGAAATAATGGTACTTGATGATATTATCGTTACAAGTTCAGTTTACACACACTTGCTAACTCTGAACTGCAAATCGACAACTGACGGATAAATTACACCCACAATTTAGTAAAAATATGCATGTAACATATTTATTTATCTCGGGCTTAACCATTGTACATTTTGCAACGACGTTAAGAAGACAATGAAGGCCTAGATCAACAAAATACAAAATCTATGCTTTTAGTCTTTTGACAGAACCAAACCACTCCCACTTGCTTGATGCTACCTGCACTTAATCATAAAGATATTATGGACACAGCATTGTACTACAGAATAGGTATTGCCAATAATAAGTGAGGAAATTTATGTGTTTAGTTTCTCTTTTTATTGCACGAATACAATGTTTCAGTTTGACAATTGGGCAGAACCTTTAATTTTAAAGACAGGTGGTAACACAATGCTTTAATTGAAATGAAAAGAGAACTTCAGTGATCAGACTAAAACAACATCAAGTTGAGTCGCTAAAATGGAACTTCACTAAAGGTTGACTGACTAACAATGTTTTTACCCTGTTCCCAACACTGGAGCATTTCAAGCAAGGATACTACCAGGCTTGACTTAACAGTTTCTATTATAAAGCTTAACAGGTTAAAAACACTAGGGTCACTAAACTTCTAGAGAAATTTTATGTTGTTCATCAAACTTCATGTTGTTTCAACTTGGTCACTGAAATTAAACTTTGTTTCAAATCAATTAGTCAGCTAAAAAATTTGTTCCAAGTAGGGCATTTCTTCTATATCTGTTAGTTCTAACCGAAAAACTGACATGGTAACCTAGTTGGCATGTGCCTGCCACGCCACCACCTTTTTTTACCCCTGCTACTTCAGCTGCAGCTGAGGAAGAACCAGTCAAACTAACAGACACAATATGATTGAACAAATTGAAACAAATTGTTTAAGTTCAATTATCAACTTCAACAAAATGAAGTATATAAACTAACAGAAAATTTTGGCAAATGCTTAGGGACCCACCTATGTATTTAAACCAAAGGTTAAGACATAACAGTATATAGAAGTACAAACTTCATCTCAATTCGCTTGTAGGGTCATTTATCATTATAAAGAATTTGATCTTAAAAATCTAAACATCAAAAATATTATGGCTACAATCTGAAATTCAAAACTAACATTTTACCGGGAGCTCAATCATTACCTAGTGGTCAGATGCACTAATATACATGAATAAGAAGTACAGGAATCAGAAAACATGCTGAACATAACATTGTAAACTGCAGAATTTTTGAACAGGAATAAGAGATCGTTAAGGGTTTAAATTAAAGAACTAAAATATTTACCTCCGTTCGCCCAGTCATAATGGGCTTCCTAGCAAATAGCTCGGCTAAAATGCACCCAGCACTCCACAAGTCCACACCTACACCATAGTCAGTGGCCCCAAGAAGCAGCTCTGGCGGCCTATACCAAAGAGTAACCACACGACTAGTCATGGGCTGCTTATTGTTCGGGTCAAAAGTCGTTGCCAACCCAAAATCAGCAATCTTAAGAACTCCTCCATTATCAATAAGTAGATTCGACCCCTTAATATCACGATGTAACACGTGGCGATTGTGGCAGTGTTCAAGACCAGACAATAGTTGATGCATGAAACATTTGACCTAAGTATTCAAGAACAATGTCAAAATAAGCAAACAAATTCAAACTCTTCAAGTGAATAGCTTTGGGAATTAGACAAAAAACTTAAAAGACAAAAGGACCTGAGGCTCTGTAAACTTGATTGAAGGGCTAGAAGCAAGGCCAGCCAAATCATGGTCCATATAATCAAACACAAGGTACAAACTACACGACATCCTTGACGTCACTAATCCTTGCAATTTGACGACATTTGGATGATCCAAGCGGCGCAAGATCAATATCTCCCTAGCCATAAATCTCACGCTCTCCGGCTCCAAATTATCGAATCTAACCTTCTTCAAGGCAACAATGTTCCCCGTTATAGAATCTCTAGCTTTATACACATTACTATAAGTCCCTTGCCCAATCTAATCAAAATTGCCACAAAGGGACACGCACAGAAACAACAAATAAGATTCGAATCCATACAAGATTCAAAAATTGGGGAAAGAAAAGTTGATGCCACTTGCCTTGTCAATTTTTTCAAATGTATCTGCCCGACGCGGGGTCCAGCCATTGATAGCCTCTCCTGCTACCGCAGAAAGCCAAGCTGGCCATCCTGCAGCCACTTGCTCGCCGTGAATGTTCTTAGGAGGATTACTCAGCCTCGGATTCGGTTTCAGCTTCGACCTTCTCCTCTCACCTCCTCGAGGCCGCGCATTCCCATCCTTCTGCTCCTCTTTTTGATCCCCACCATTCTGAACTCCACTAGCGCCGCCATCTGCCTTACTTTCCGAAGCAACTACTTTCTCTCTCCTCACCGTAGGCACGGCTGAACCTCTCTCCTCTCTCTTTTCCCTCCCTTTCCCAGCTACAAATTCGCCGCTAGGGGGACCAGATGATGAGATCTCTCTCCCAAAAACACACCCCATCTCTCAAAACACAAAACTTCATTTCTCACAGCATAACATACTCCTTCTCCTCATTCAAAACCCAATAGAATATCACTAATCAGAAAAGTAAACAAACAAATCCGCATGTATGAAACACAAGATACACACTCCCAAATCAAATTGACCAAATGAGTTTTGCTTAATCAAATGGATATCCACAAATACAGCAATAAATCCAATACATAAAAAAAAAAGATATATATTTAGCCAAACAAAAACTAGAAAAAATGGGTTGTGATTGGTAAAGCAAATACACTAAATAAACAGTATATTTAATTATAGGTTTAACTATAGCTTTAATTAATGCTTTAACAGCAACAATGATTCAATGAAAGCTCACAATTTATGGCGGTCAAATTGAGCTAATAACTATGAAAAAGCAAATAAATTGAATACAGAATATATATATATATATATTGATTAGCTTTATTCCCCGCTTATCTTTCTTTTTTCCCTTTTGTAATAGAAATTCAGAAATTAGAAATCCCAAGGCCGATTTGCAATTTGTCACTGTAAACTAAAGAAAAATTTCTGTTAGATCAAATAGATCTGCGTATGTTTTGAGTCTGTGTGTCCATCAGCATCACTACTCCTTTGTCTTTTTTTGATACAAAACTAGTACATAGTTAATTGTCCCTATCCATTTTTAAACAAATTTTCACATAAATTAATAAATGTAAATTAACGTGATTAAAAAAATAAATTTTACAATCTTTTTTCTAAGATACTTAACCCCTGTTCTCTTTGCTGTTTTGATGTCGTTTTCTGTTTTTATTTTCGAAAACGTTAAAAACGCGTTCTCTTTACTATTTTCGAAAACGCATTTTGGAAAAAAAAAAAAAAAAAAATTGTACACAAAACGAAAAACGCCCGAAACATCGTTTTGGGCGTTTTGTGTGTATTTCAACAAAAAATGTCCAAAACGCGGAAAACGCATTTTCGGAATATATTTTTTTTTTTTATATAGAATTATATATATATATATATATATATATATATATATATATATATATATATATTTTTGAGAATTATCCTAAATTGGAACTTAGTTTAAATAAAGTTTTACTGAATTCAATATCAACATTACAAAAAAAAAATTAAATGAGAATTCTTGTTGTTATATTTCAAAAAATGCAATGATAAATGGACTCTGGTGGTTTTGAAAGAACTTGCATTTTCTGGATTTTAATAGAAGTAGAGCTTTCTCAAGTCCCGAACCTGACCAAGCTGTGTTCATATAGACTCTTAATGCTCACATTAGTGTGTTGCATGTAACCATAATTTTAGTGTATTGTGAAAGGAAATTTGAGTTGGAATTAGTAGTATTCTGCAAACAAATTAATTAAAAATAGTTTAAATAGTATTTTGCAAAATTTCAAACAGAACGTGTTTTCCAGCTTTTCATTTTCAAAAACAGTTTTCAGAAATGACAAACCAAATGCGTTTTCAGCAAATTTGAAAACAAAAATGAAAACACAAAATACAAAACATTTTCGAAAATAAAAATACAAAATAAAATAAAAACAGAACGCCACCTTAATTTTGTAATATTTTAAAATATAAATTCATTTAAATTAATAAAAACATATTAAATAAGGACAAAATATGATATAAAATATTAACTTCACTCTAAAAAAAAAATAGACTATATTTTTTAAATAGACGAAAAAAGAATAGTGAACTATTTTTATGGAACGGAGGAGTATGAATTTATGATATATATTAATTTACGCTATTATCCTCTGGAATTTGATATTACTATTTTTTTTCCCTTATTTTTTTTTATTTTGGAACTAGTATTATTTTTGCTAAGAAAAATTTATGGTCGAATTTAACCTTTTTAGGTCTAAGGGACTTTCCTTTTAATACTCAAGGATCTTTATTTTAGAGAGCTTATCTATTCGGATCATTTGATTGGTTTATAAATCATTTTTTTTGCAAATTTCGAGATAAGATGTAGGATTAAAAATTGAAGAAAGAAAAGATGTAGGCTTAAAAAGTGATTTAAAAAATTATGTAAATTATAAATTGATTTAAAAATCAAAAAATTCAACTTACCGAACAGAGGAAATAAAATTAAATTTGGAGCCTACAAATTATGTCTAATTGGTAGCTGATTAAGCAACCATCTCATCATATGATTCCATAAGAAATCAAGTACATGATTCTATAGAATTTTCGAAAAAAATATAGTCTAATCTACTATTTTTTTTTAAATGATAATTGTCGCTCTTCAAAATCGCTTGTTCACTATCTACAACTTAATCATTCTTCAAATATCTTCTCTTCCTAATATTAGTCATTTGTGGCTCGACGTAATCGAGTTATATGGGTGAGTCCTTTTTATAAGGCCAACCATCTTCTTGTGAAAAATATATATATATATATTTCACAAATGATCAATAAAAATCTTTTGTGTATAATTTTTTTAACAAATAAACACAAAACACAGATTTGAAAATAAAATTTAGTGAACATGATTGAAAATGAAAAAAAATGCATTAAACCAAAAGATTTATTTTCAATCATGTTCAAATCATTAAACCACAATCACCTTCTTCCATTTTCATCTATCTACCCAAAAGGATGGTTATGATACACCACAATCATCTTCCATCTACATCTCTCTAAACGTGAAGGTCTGCAAAATTTTCACATATTTTCTCAAGAAACAAATTATCTTATATATTTATTATTCTTTTTTTTTTTTTTGTAGAATTTATTATTCTTATTAACAATAATACACGATTGTCAGCATATGCAAATTCATATTTATGGTTCGATAAAAATTTGGTTTCTGGAGATTTTATTACATTTTGTACGGGTAAATGCTATTTTCTTCGTAATAGATAGAGATTTTGTATATATAAAGATACCACAAATCTAATTAAAAAACACTATATTAAATTTTGCAGCAACTCTAAATATTATCTGGAGTGTACATAAGTCCATGCTTGTGTATTTTTGTTAGATCTGCAAGAAGAAAATCATAAGAGAAGATTAGATCTTATGTTTTTTGGTGTCATATCTTGATATTCATAAGATCTTATGTTTTGATAGTATTTCTTAGTTTTTCTAGCTAATTTTCACGTTTTTAGAATTATTTTCACGTTTTAATTGTTAACCTAAAAAGGATTAGTGGTGTATGTTGTGTATCATGCTTTATTTTCATTTTATTTAACAAATGTTATATTTGTAAAAAGAATGAAGTGTACTTATAAAATTTATATTTTAATTAGTGGTGTCAATATAATTACCCAAATAATAATTGCTTTTCTCTCACCCCTTTACCTTTTTTAACCTTCTTTTCTGGCTTTGTTGTTCTTTTCTAATTGTTTTAATGTTTCAAACTTGCTGTTGAAGACCAAAACTATGTAAAGTTTTCACATGAGTGGTCCCTTCATCAATTTCATTGCCTTTTACCTAATCCAAAACACATAATCAGACAAAAAAATAATGCCAACAATATAATTCTAAAACAAATATAGGAATATCTTTTACAGGATAAGTAGACAACATAAAAACAAGCAGAGGGTACTGGGTGTCCAATCTTTGGGAATCTATATATGAAATTGTGTATAATTCAGGTATCCTTAAACCAATGTGTAAATTCTTAAATTTGGATGTCAACGGGCTTATTGACATTAAGAATAGTTTAAAATAAGATTTGATTAGTGAAATTTATAATCGGAATATGGGTTGGCGGCTAGTTTGATACCGATCGACAATTATTGTGTTTAAACACTTCCTCTAGAACAACATGAAGTTTTAGAGTAAAAAATTGTGACCTCATCCTTAGACGGGAAATTATTTAAGATGAAGTCATTACCGATTATATACCCTTGACATATCCTCATTTTTTGTATTCTTTTATTCCCAATCTTGAAGTCTTTTGAAAACTAGAAACATGAGCATAGGTTTACTAGCGAACATCGCATCTTCTTGAAAGTTGAGGCCGTATACTTTGAATCTTATTTTATTGAATCTTCAACTTCACATATTGATTCATGAATTTCATATTACATGATTGTAGAAACTTTAGAGTAGAAGTTTTAATGAAAAATAAATAATCGATATTTCAAATTTAGAAAGTTCATGACAAGTCACGTTTAATGAGATTATTGCATTTTCTTAAAAATCTCCTTTAATTATTATCTTACTAGATAGCATAGCACCTTCTTGTTAACCTAATAGTGAGGATTTTCTTGATTCTACAAAACGAAAAATTGAGCATTTCAATGGCTTCTAATTATAATAGATTATTATTATTACTTTATTATTATTTTTCCTTATTGTAAGTTGAAGATATATAATAAGGCCATTGATACTTTGAATTGTGTGTGAGATTGCTTGACAGCCACTCTTTTGAGATTTGAACCAAACTTTTATATCAAAATCAAACATAAATTTAGTCGTGTGGCATTATAAAAAAGGTGTAGCCCACACCCTGAGGGCCCGAACCGACCACGCCCAAGACCATTGGTTCGGGAAGGTAAATCCAGGTTATGCCTCCAAGGAGCCAGGGTGGAAGGGCTTATGGTAAGCATGAGAAACGCTCAATAACTCCCGCTTGCCACAAGGCCAATTCCACCTTGCGGGGAATCGAACCAAGCACACAGCTGCGCTGAGCACTTACCACCCATCCCCTTTGCCACTTGGAGATGTGCCCTGGGGGCAGTCGTGTGGCATTATAGATTGTAGAGACCTTTGAACATGTGAGATTTTCTTGTAAAATATATTTTTTACATAGAAATTTTTAAACGTTATAATATAATTTATAAAGATGGAGTAATTACATGTAAAAAGAATGAAAAACAATCGACCTTAAATTTATGATATAGCAATCACAAAATGAGTTAGCTACATGAACAAATTATGCTTTGTTACTTTGCTTTTTCAACTTATTTATTTATTGAAATATCTAACGCGAGCAAATAAATTTGTAGACACAACAAATTTGTACTAGATGACTAGATCGTAACATCCAAACCTAACTTTTTGGGGCTTAACTACGAGAGTTAGAAAGAAAATGATTACTCATTGTTATAAATAATATATAAATATGTGAATGACATTACCATTATATCCCTGTAAGCTTTACAATATTACAATTGTGCCATTGTCCACTCCTATAAATAGGAGCCATTTCCTTTGTAATAAATACACCTTGAATTGGAATGAAGAATTCTCTCCATCTCTTTCTCTATATCGTTGTTATGATTTCGATCGTTTTACAACACGTTATCAGCACGAGTCTCTAACCAATTGAGTAATAACGGGAGTATGCTCTACAGTTGCATCTAAATGATGAACCTCTGTATCAGAAACCTGATTATTACAAATCAATGTTTTCCTAAATTTCAAGATTCAAAGGATCACCGCACCATTTCATTCCGTTTTCAAATTTAATAATAGTTCTAATCATACTGTTCTTCCTCCACAAACTTCACGAAAATTCAATCCAAACTGTCTTGGCAATCATACATAGATGACCGGAATCATGAATGAGGCGAAACAGAGAGATGGGGATTTCCGAGGGTGGTTAACCCTCTCTATTTGCCCGTGATTTCAGCATCCACAAAAACCAAGAGAGAGAAGGTACAGGAAGTGACGCAGAGGCAAACCGTCGGTGCCCTCACCGGCGTTCGCAGGTGATGATTCCGCCATAGAGGGGCGACAACGACGACGGGTGGATGGTGGAGGAGGAATGAGGACTGAGTGATTTTGGGTGCGAAAAACCGGAAGGAACCGAGGCTGAGAGTTGAATTTGGGGTTGCAGTTTCCGGCGATACACCGTTCGAAGCAGCCGATGATTGAGGGGGACAGAAGACAGCGATCATTAAACCCAGCCGGAGCAACGACGTTTTGGACGCCGATGAGCAGCTCCTAATCACGAACCGAGTCCGAGCACAGCTTGAAACCATGACACCGAAAAGTGAGGCCACTGATTGTGTCGAGCTCCTTCCGTTTCTACTCCTGGGCCAAGTTTTTCTGAAGATTGGATCTAAGACTGCTACTCGGAGTCTTAGGTGCGCGGCTCGCCCCCTTGCACATTAGCAAAGTCCGACATGAAAGATGGGTGGTTGGAGGAGGCCGGCCTGCAAGAGACTCCAGCAGGTCATGAATGGAGGAGGAGTGGTTCAATCGTGGACGGCTATAGTATATGGAATACTTTCTGGTAGCATTCCATGGTATTCAATGATGATTCTACACAAAAAGTCCACTTTGCTACAAAAGATAGTGGATGATGATGATGATGCGTGTGAGTGGAAATTGGTGGAATGCCAGCTGAGTAGAAGTTGGTGGAATTTTCCACTAAGCAACAAATAATAATTATTATTAAATTCGGTAGTGTTGGAAATGATGGAACATGTGCTGTACAGAATTACATTGGAGATGATGAACGAAATATTAAATAAGATAGTGGAAATTGGTGGAAATGGTGACAACCATGAGTCAAACACGTTTGAAAGCATCAAAGATCAAAGTTGAGTGGTGTCCATGATCTTCATGGTGAAAAATATGTTGTCCACCAAAGGTTAGTATACTTTTTAATATATTTAACATATTAAAAGTATTTGATTAACATGATTCTCAATTGCACATGCGGCCCTTGATTTTGTCATTAACCATATTTTATAATATTTGATTAACATGATTATTAATCATTAGTATTAATAATTTGTGGGGCCCGAATTAATTTTTATTAGATGTTGATAATATTATTATTGTTTAACATATATACATGGTGATATTATTGTTATTAGATACTTCATCAAATGATACCAGAAGTTATCATTACCAAAAAAAAAAAAAAAAAAAAAAAAAAAAGTTGGTAAATGTTGATAAAAATATTTCATCCAATGGTACCAGAAGTTACCAATATCTGAATTTGAATGGGTGGATGAAAATTATTCAACAAGAGAATGTTGATGTATGATAAGATAATATCACATGATAGCACGAAAATGGCTAATGTGAAAATAATCTCATCAGTATTATGAGATGAATATTAGATGATAAATGTCTGGAAAAGTTCTTGCACGAGCACTTATGTATTCCAGAAGAAGTACATATTTACTCCAGAAGAAGTAAAAATTATCATCTAAACATACTGAAATGATATTATTATTTTTGCTCCCGAAGAAGTATAAACGAGGGGAAATATTTATGATCCTAAAAATTAGAGATGTGTTTAGGGAGTAGCCGTATTCTACCACCTCTGATCCTTTGAGGAAATAAAGAAACATTGATAAAATCCTAGAAATTTATGGTGTGTTTCAAGAGTAAGAATACTCCATACTCTACCACTACCTATTCTAGGGTTCACAAAGATAAATTTACATTAACCGGACTCCATTTTCGCTTGATCCCAATTTCTTTCCTAAATCCACAGCTGATTCTAGATACCCAAAACCTTTCTCTACTTTTGATCCACAAAATACACAGATAGTTTTGATCTGTCGAAGTTTTGATCCTTCCATTTTTAAAAATAAAGAAGGAAAAAATTACGAGAAAATGTTATTTTGGAATTCATGAACTATGAAAATGTTTAGCTATTTACTGGTCGTTTTTCGAAAAAGTGAAGATTTACTTTTGACAAAATCATCCTACTCACCTTTCGGTGATTTAATATTTTTAACCAGCCTTTATCAAAACTCGTGAAAGGAAACAGAAAAATATTTTATATGTGCATATATATCAAATGATTTACCTTGTATTAATGCTGCATAGCCAAAACATCATTGTTTATAACAGCCTGGCAAACAGGATCTTTTGCTATTATATTTTTGAGACTATATCTCTCTTTATCGCTGATGAATTTAGCCCATAAAGATAGTAGCTCACGCTGCACATACCCACTAGGGTGCGTCTCAAGAGTCAATCGGATATCATCCAATGACTCCTTACTCAGTCCACCCTTAATGAAGTCTATTTTATCATCTCGATTTATGGATGAATATCCTATTGATTTACAACGGGTATCACATGTCCATCGAGCACATTTGTAGCAACTATTTAATCTTTTTGCTCTTCGCTTCTTTGCAAAAGTACTCTTACCTAAGCCAGGCTTGTGCTTAGAAAATGAATCTGGTAATTCACCAGCTAATCGAACTTTTGCTTCGATCAACCAGCGAACATCTTCTGGCATGCCATGATCCATCAGCAACCTCATTCTTTCGAGCCTAATTCGATAAATTTTTCTCAAATCATTTACTGGAAGATTGGAATAATATTTGCGAATATTTGAAAGTATGATATCCATTTTTGATGGATCTAGCCTTCTTCCCAAGTCATCTATTTAAATGCATTATTCAACGCGTAAAAGAGCGATGGCTCCGCGTGTCAGTGATATTGATTCCATCAAGAAATAATGGAATAAATTTTTAAAAAAAAGGTGGGAACAATGAGATAATGCGTCGTTACCTTTTTCGATATAAGGGAAGATTTGGCGACAAGATTGAGATCATGAGATATTTCCTTGGATATTGTACCTGATTCTTCGGTATAATAAAAATAAAGGTATACTAATTTGAACTATACAGGAATATGTACTAATGAAATGAATACTGTATTGAACCAGAAGTTCATACATATGTACAAGTGAAATATCTTGCTGAACCAGAAGTTCATACGTACAAATGAAATATGTATATAGTATGAACCAGAAGCTCATAAATGAAATATACATTGTATTGAACCAGAAGTTTAGCGATATTGTTTTGAATCAAATATTCATACATAGAAATGAAATAAAACTGTATTGAACCAGAAGTTCTATAATAAACGGTTAGATTATCAAAGGTTTCAAATTATTTTCTATGAGAATAACTTATTCAGAAATTGTTTATCATACAACAATATTCTATGTCAAACAGGGAT
Source organism: Ligustrum vulgare (assembly GCA_963555705.1). Lineage (NCBI taxonomy): Eukaryota > Viridiplantae > Streptophyta > Magnoliopsida > Lamiales > Oleaceae > Ligustrum > Ligustrum vulgare. Next base: position 7,349,314 of record OY743176.1, on the reverse strand, counting down.
TAGCTCAAGAAGCTTTATGATTTGTAAAAGTGTGATATGTATACAATCCACCAAAAGCGCACTTAGATATATGATTGAGATTATATCTCTAAAAGAATGACATGTGTTATGGCATTTTAGCCGATTAATAATGTTTGAGAACATTATGGGGAAAACACGCCTGAAGCGTAATTATGCCTGAAGCATAATAACTATCGATTCCAAATAAAATAAATATCTCTTGAATGATTGAAATGATCCCTTTGAGACTAAATACTCTTGGTGAGTAAAAGGGACATAGTTAATAAGAGATTTATGTACTTGATCTCTATATGTTATATTGAGATGAATTGAAATGGAATCTATGAATAAGTCGACTGCATACCCTCTTATGAAAATGAGGTTGATGAAATTATAATACTTTGGCCAAGTATATAACCCCAATGTAGGGATTATTGTTCAAGGACCTGAAGTCCAAATGATTATTGTTCAAGGACCTGAAGTCCAAATGCTTAAATGTGTAAAGCCAGTAATTATATGTACAAATGAAAAATATTTCACAGTCGTAAAAGACGACTCGTTGCGTGCAAGATTTTTCATAGAACTGGCATACATATGGTTGATAGACTATAGTCTAAATCACTAGCTTGAGCTCTTTGATATACCAATGAGTGAGATCAAAATGTATGATTCTCATCTCGGTACTTTGGGAGTATTCTTTGATGTACCAGTTGATCGCGGTACGTTGGGATTTCAAGTAAAATGATTGTAGATTATACGTCGAAATTGATATCTATTTCAATGATTGATTATGCTCCTGCAAATTAGAAATTGCAGTTTATAAAGTGCGAGAACATACATGTATAAATCATTGAAAGGTTCAATATGCCCAGATTAGTATCACTATAGAATGATACAAATGACTCCATGATATAATATGTTGAAAGTGAAATTGGAGTGTACTATTATTATATTTGAATATTTGGGCATGCAATTGATTTTCAATATGCAAAATTATATTATCCATCAGAAATGAATCCGGAAAATGAATATTCACCAGAAGTGAATTCGAAAAATGAATATTCACCAGAAGTGAATCCGGAAAATGAATATTCACCAGAAGTGAATCCGGAAAATGAATATTCACCGGAAAATGAATATGTTTAATTATTCACCAGAAGTGAATTCTAGATTTAATTATTCACCAGAAGTGAATATGAAAATGAATATGTTTAATTATTCACCAGAAGTGAATTCTAGATTTGATTATTCACCAGAAGTGAATTCTAAATTTGATTATTCACCAGAAGTGAAAAATGCAATATTTGATTATTCACCAGAAGTGAAAGATGCAATTAATAAATTAGTACAACATTGCTTAATATAGCATGTTATGACATCATGAGCTATGAACGATTTATATAAAGCTCATCATAAATTATACGATGAAAAGATTCGTGATTGCATCAATATACTTGTAATATTCCATGAAAAGGAATAAATACGCGTTGCACTCTTTTTCCCTTAGCTGAGGTTTTGTCCCACAGGGTTTTCCTTGCAAGGTTTTTAATGAGGCAACAGTTGAGGCGTATTGATGAAAATTAATGAGAATACTGCACTCTTTTTCCCTTCGCTGAGGTTTTGTCCCACAGGGTTTTCCTAGCAAGGTTTTTGAGGCATCATCATAGCTATCAACAAGCTATAATTCAGCAACACATTGTTATACTGGAATGATATCAACAAATGAAGAAAATCATACACATCTTATGAAGAATGTTATGATATCGACTACACACAAGAAGATTTTCATATATATTCCAGAAGAAAGATGATATCATTATTCAAAAGGTTCATGAATACTTGATTGCACACTTCAGGGGGAGAATCATGCTGTCATGCTGTACTCTTTTTCCTTCGTCCAGGTTTTGTCCCACAGGGTTTTCCTGACAAGGTTTTAACGAGGCAGCGGCTGTACTCTTTTTTTTCCTTCGTTCAGATTTTGTCCCATTGGGTTTTACTGACAAGGTTTTAACGAGGCAGCACTAAAGCATTGAAGCACTGAAGTACTAAAGATTTCAGTACATGATTTGTACTACTTATTATTGATGGATAGTAGACTCAATGATTAATGATGGCCAACATCAGGGGGAGCAGCTGTACTCTTTTTCCTTCGCTCAAGTTTTATCCCACTGGGTTTTCTTAGCAAGGTTTTAATGAGGCAGGCAATTGCGGAATATGTCATTCAAGGGGGAGTGTTATAAATAATATATAAATATGTGAATGACATTACCATTATATCCCTGTAAGCTTTACAATATTACAATTGTGCCATTGTCCACTCCTATAAATAGGAGTCATTTCCTTTGTAATAAATACACCTTGAATTGGAATGAAGAATTCTCTCCATCTCTTTCTCTATATCGTTGTTATGATTTCGATCGTTTTACAACACTCATCTTATTTTTTAACAAGTCATATAAGACAATAGACGCGGCCCATGATGAGCGGACCATCTTAGCATCAGAAGTTATATTTTATTTTAAATTGGGGGCCTACGAAAAAATGGAGGCTTAGGCGATAGCCTAACTCGTTTAATGATTGAGTGGCTCTCACCATTATTGAATTAGAGAAACATAAATATATTGTCACAAAAATATTTTAATCTTCAAGAACATTAAGAGAATACCTGATTATTGTTTTAAAAAGGGGAAAACAAAGAAATTATGAGCTTGTTTGGCAATGAAAATTTTTTTACCACAATTTTTCAAACTCAATCTCAACCATCCATTCTTAGTCAAGCCCACAATTTTTTACTTTTCTAACATTTTTAAATCACACATCTATCAAAAAATCAAAAAAAAATTACAAAAATCAAAAATTTTCACATTACCAAACAGACTTTAGATTTCCAAGTTATGATAAATCATTTGAACCTTACCTGGGTTGTTGAGTTAGGTAAACTAATTAGGTTGACTTAAGAAAGAAAATAAAGTTACAATCACATATATATATATATATATATATATATATATATATATATATATATATATATATATATAGGTTAAAAAAAGGTAAGTAAATAAATAAAATCTATGTAATTAAAACTTTGGATAAGAAAATGATATCAAATAAATAGAGATTGATATTATGTTCTTCTCGTCTGAAATGTATAAAATTTAATTTAATATGTTATGCGAACGCTGCATAATATTATAACGCTAAAATATATCAACTAATAAATGTGCGTTAACCTTTAGTTATGGTTACAATGAGTATCCAAGACTCATCACTCGTGGGGTGGTCAAATTGGTGAAGTAGGTAAGCGTAAAAATATTTGATCACGTGTTTGACTTTCCTTACCAACATTATCTTGATCGAGCCTGTTGCACCGAACTTGCCTAGTGTGATTTACCAGCTGGTTGATGATTTACAGGCTATTGTGTCAATCTGAGAGTTTACTCAGTACACACTCAATGAGTAACGATTACGGGTTTCCTCGTTAAAAAAAAAAATGTAGTATCCGAGACTCAAAATTTTGCATGTATCTAGTTGTCAAGTGAAATTCGTATATCCAACTTTCGAAGTTGAATTTGCTTCACACCTAGGTGGACGTAAAAATATTTGAAGTGGGTCATATTTTAATGAGAGTCTATTAATGACAATTAATTAATTAATAAAAATATTTGACCTTTGCCATTTTTTGTTTATAAACGGACAGATGATAATATTTTATTAGACAATTTTTCTAAAAAATCAACAATTTTGGCTGATAAGATTTTCGCTCACCACTTTTTACTTATTAACAAAATGAACTAATTAGATGTTGACACGATTTATAAACAATTTTGTACCAAACAGAGGCCGGTGTTTGAAAACTTGTTTATAAACAATACATTTTTCAAAATCACTTTTTAACTACATACATTTTTTCAAATCATTCTTAAATTTATTTATTAAAAAAATAATTACTAAACAGAGGTTAAAGGTTGAAAATCATTTTTTTTTTTTGAAAATCTATTTTACCACTAGAGCAATGAAAGAGACGTCAACATAATTCAAATTTAATCAAATTAAAATAGGACCCATGAAAGTTGGACGTGGCAGAGCAATTAATACAAGATATACCAGCAATGAATACTAGAAAATCACAAGCATTAATATGATGTGTGCAATTTATTTCAAGAAGGGGACAGTATAATCTGAATTATTATAAACATGCTGCACCTTATAAGTTATAATACTACCAAACCAAATAAATTTCCATGTTTATAAGTTAAAATGGGACCCATGCATATTATTTTTCTCTAGGTTGAGATTTATGCTTTTCAATATAAACTCTATTTTACGATTAAAAATAACATAAATGTAACATTTTAAATAAATTTATAATATGCAGATAGTGTGAAAATGTAATGATTACTATTTTGTAATAATTCAACAACTATAACAAAAAATGTTAACACTGGTGACAAATTGTGTTACGCATAAGCGGGTATCGCCACCATCATTGAAATATTAAAATTGTGATATAGATACGAAGGGTAACAGTACTTGAATCATCATTGCCACTAGAAACCACCACTCACCACCACCACCACCACAAATGATGCTAGATGAGGAAAAGGAGTCACCACCTAGCAAATTGTAGTCAAAATACTGAAATAGAGGATGGCAGGCAAACAATCCCAACCAAGGTATGGATGAAATACATGATTTATCTATTTGATGATAGTCTAACTAGAATATGATAGTCTATTTAGTACATGGTGATTCACGTAGTTGAGCGTAGTCTATCTAGTCTAGAACATGGTAGTTTACTTATTACATGATGATCCACCTAGTTGGTGGTAGTCTATCTAGCAAGTTGTAACCTACCTAGTAGATGGTAGTCTGCTTAACAGATTTATTTTATACTTGGTTAATGATAGCCTGCATAGCAAATTGTAGTATACCTAGAGGATGGCATGCAAACAATCTCAACAAATTGTAGTATACCTAGAGGATGGCATGCAAACAATCTCAACTGAGGTGTTGACAAAGTAATTGATGCGACAAAGTAATTGATGCTAAGTGATGCTAAGTGACACACTGATGACAGTCAACTAAACTTAATGAAGTTTCACTGTGATGCTGTAGTGAAGGTAAATTGAGTGATATTATACAAAAAGTACGTTGAGGCCTACCCAAACATATGAATGTGGTCGACCCATCACCAGAGTAATTGGTCGATCATACCAACAGTCGATTGAGTATCGACGATTTCTAAAAGTCACCACTCCAAAGAAGTTTAACGCTTTATGAAAAGGTGAAATCCTCATCTTAGGGCCCCCCCACCTGCCTTGCCCTGAGCCTTGGTGAATGATGTAAATCGCGGGACATGTCTCAACTGGCCAGAGACTGAGAGTTTGACCATTGATCAAATCCACAAGGAAGTCGAGTACAAAGCGTTTCTACCAGGGCTCGAACCCTCCCACATTTTGGATTGCCAACGAGATTTGAAAGTCTGATGCTTTGTGATGTTACATTAAAGATAGATCATACTTAATTTCAAGCAAATTTAGTGAGCAATCTATATGGTTGATGGTTGATTGGTTTCCTTGAACGAGTAATAAGTCGATCGACTATGCTAGTGAATGAACAATTGACCATTCCTATGGATTCATTTGATCACATAATACTTGACATTTATTTCAAGGGCAAGTCAAACATCTCACGCTTCGAACCTAAACACCGAACCATTAGTATGTAGGTGATAACAGGTAGGCGCGTGAGAAAGAATCTGCTCACTTATAAATAGTAAATACCTAAGTATACAAGCCAGGTATTTTTTTTTTTGTGGGAGATAATCAGATTTTATGATTCAATGAGTCAATGTACTCTTTCCTTTCTATATGTTCATTCCACCTGCAAGTTCCAATTCCTGCACCGGAGTCCAGATGATACATCAGGGGCGAGTTCCCTGCTTCTTTTTTCAGGTAAGAAAAGTTTAAGGAGATCAAGTTGGAAGCATTCTAACTCAGAAACTATTTCAACAAACACAATCAGGAAATCAATCCATAAAAAATTGTAAAATGCATTCAACAAATATGGAAAAAAAGAAAAAGAAAAAAAGAAAAAAAGAAAGTCAAATCAATTCAGTTACGAAATTGTGAACAAATTCTGGAAAAGTTCACACGTGAGATTCAAAAGTCAATATCAATTCATGGAAAAAGTGGAGGCACTAGCGTAATTAATTACAAATTAAGAATTACACTAATGCTTACAAATTCATTAGTTACAATTCTAATTAATTGTAAAATGTAATTGATTAAATGATGTAATTAAGTTGCAATTGCAATTGCAGTTGTAATTAATGTTTAGCAAAAGAGACGTATCATATTTTATAAACACATTAATTACTATTGTAATTAATTGCAAAATTAGGATAAATATGCAATTGTAATTAATTACAAACTGTAATTCATTACAACTTGTAATTAATTCAATTAATTTAAAAAAAAAAATGAAATTTCAAGTAACTTATAATATACTATTAAATTATAATAAAAATTATTCAGTTATATTTATAATTGATTACAAAATTGAAACTAGTTTACAAATGTAACATGACCCTTTGACTATTCGGTAAAAATTAAAAAGTCATGTTGCATTGAAAATCATTGAATAAGAATATGTTTGATAGAGACTATAAATTAAAATAGTTTTAAATGTGTGGTTGGAAGTGAAAGAAAATTGTATATAAAAAAAAAAAATTAATTGTCAAATCAATCAATTAAGTGGTTGAAAATGAAAGTTGATTTTTTTTTTTATTATAAAACCTGTTTGGTAATATGAAAAGTTTTGATTTTTTTTTTAATTGATGTGTGGTTTGAAAATGTTTGAAAAGCTAAAAATTGCGGGCTTGACTAAGAATTGATGGTTGAGATTGAGTTTGAAAAATTGTGATGATATTTTTGACATTACCAAACAAGGTCTATGCGTTGTTAGAAAATAAAATGAAATTAAGTTACAGAAGAAGAAGAGATAGGAAGAAATGGAAGAAGTCAATAGAAGAAATTTGAGGAGAAAGTCATCGAAATTCCAACTTAATATAGGATTTAGAAATCTAATGTGCGTCAATATATTTTTCATTAACTGATTACCTGGTTTAGATAATATATTTTTATTCTTAAAATATCTTCTAATACTTGATATTTAAAATCAGTTTTTTTAAAGACTTGTATTCGTGTACTTAATCATTTATATAAGAGGACTTTTGACTGATACTCATATATGAAACCTTAATTTGATATTTGCCACATTAAAGAGTTGGTCTTTAAAAATGTCATCTACAAATAAACAATTTGTATATTTGTCATGTTTAATTATTATAATGGATAATTTTGAGAAAAAAAAAATCAATTTAATAATTAATTAGTCGTTACATTAAACATCATAACTGAATATGCATATCCAAATTTAAAAAAATAGGGTGAGAACCAGGGCATCCATATCCAAAATTTGAAATTCCTTCTTGCTTGCATGCTCACTACCTGGATATATGACTGGTTTCAATGCTGATGACTGTGTTGTTGTTTCCCTCTTTCTCGATTCAAATTAAGACAATTCTACTGTTGTTATCACCGAATTCAAAGAGAATATCACCTCAGAAAATAATGCATTATTCTCTTTACTGTTTTGAGATCGTTTTCTATTTTTATTTTCGAAAACACTAAAAACGAGTTCTCTTTACCATTTTCGAAAACGCATTTTAAAAAAAAAATTGTACACAAAATGCAAAACGACCAAAACCTCGTTTTTTGGCGTTTTGTGTGTATTTCAACAAAAAATGTTCAAACGCGAAAAACGTGTCTTGGGATTTTTTATTTTTTTTTAAGAATTATCCTAACTTGAAACTAAGCTTAATATAAAGTCTAAATAAAGATTTTTTTTTTTTTTTAAGAATTATCCTAACTTGGAACTAAGCTTAAATAAAGTTTTATTGAATTAAGTATCAACATTACAAAAAAAAAATTAAGTGAGAATTTTTGTTGTTATATTTCAAAAAATGCTTTGATAAATGGACTCTGGTGGTTTTGAAAGAACTTGCATTTTCTGAATTTTAATAGAATTAGAGCTTCCTCAAATCTCAAATCTGATCAAACTGTGTTCATATAAACTCTTAATGCTCACAATAGTGTGTTGCATGTAACCATGTTTTCAGTGTATCGTGAAAGAAAATTTGAGTTTGAGTCAATAGAATTTTGCAAGTAAATTAATTAAAAATAATTTAAGTAGTATTCTACAAAATTTCAAAAGAAATTTTCCATTCCAAACACACTTTTACAAAATAAATACATGATGACAATATTACAAAAGAAAATCAAAGAAATTGTCCATTCCAAACACACTTTTACACATATTCACGAGTCAACCGATGAGTTCTGTAGATTTCTCTACTTGGGAATTTTCTTGGAGAGGGACGAAATGGAGAACAAAACGAGCAACGCCAACAAAATAGAAGCGATCAATGAAACTGCAACGGAAGCTCCAATATGCCTGCAGAACTCGTTGTAGATATTACAAATCTTTCTCCATCCAGTGTGAGAATTTCCTTTTAAACCTATATAAGCAACTCCACCTGCTGTTCCAGTTGCTGCTGCTACAATTCCCAAGAAAAGCTGCAAAAACATTGTTAAAAGTTAGTCTTACCACGTTTTTGCAAAAGTAATCGATCAGCTGTGTCAAATGAATTGGATCGAGTCATCTCGATTATATACTCACGACATCGAATATGACGAAATGTGACACCAATTTTGGATAGCTACCAGGCCTAAAGAGGGTGAACAAGGAAAAGAGACTGGTGATAATGCTGTAAAATCCCGTCGCAGAAAGTGCTGCTACGAAGTATCTGCATAAGGGATTATCAATTTGGAATTAGCTTGCAATTATAATAAAAATAACTTATTGAAATTTTTGTAATAAAATTATGACACAAATGGATGGTGCATGTTTAATGTGTGGCTAAATAGTAATATTATTAAAAATATGACCATAGATAAGTTTAGATAATTATGATTAAAATAAATATTTCTTTTTTTGTTGGTCAAAGTTATAGATAAGTGAATTACTAAAATAAAATTACATTATAAATAAGTTATTATCAGTAGTTATTAAAAAAAAAAAAAAAGGTAGCTTATCCACTTAATTTCAAAATTTTGACCTTTAGGGGTTGTTTGATAAAACTTTTTGATAGAAATTTTAGCATCTTTTGATAAAAATTAATGAAATATATAATTGAAAACTTGATAAAAAATTGTACGTTTCTCATGTGTAATTAAAATTAATTATTAATTTCTATCTTTAACTTTTTAACAATTTTTAACGCTTTCTCAAATTAATAAGCACTTATGTTGAATGATTGAACTTACATGAAAGCTGGTGAATGATTGAACTTAGCAGACATTGGAGCCTGGTACGGATAAATTGGTATTGGAACTATTTCAGTTTGCTTACTGGTAACCATAACCAGTACAGCAGCCAAAGATGAAGCAAACAGTAGGAATCTCAAAACCACATCAACCAGTGGAAAGTAGGCGGCCGAAGCTCTCGACTCCGTAGGCGGTCGTGGTGGTGCTACCGGTGGCCGAGTCGACTCCTTCTCCCATGATGTGGTGGTTTCGGGTTGTGGAGCCGTCTTGTAGGGTTCCGAAGACATTGGACCTCTCTGGCTAAGTTTAGTTGAGGATTATAGGTGTGGTTGAAGATATATTACATGAATGAATGTGATAATATATATATATATATATATATATATATATAGAAAATGGATGTCTTTTGACTTTAGGTTTGGTACTTGGAACTTTCTGCACGCCAAGTGATGATTTTATATGATTAATTTCTTCATTTCCTATCATATACTTGACTATGCTGCATTTCTTAATATAATATATTCAACGTAATTGGATAGAATAGAACCACGTAAAATATTTAATCGTATTCAATTTTTTTATCCTCATTTTTAACAATAAATTTTATCTTTTCCCCCCCGAAATATACTAGCATAATAATATTTATTTAAAACAAATATGTGCGTAATGTACTTAACATATGTTCGGCTGAAACTGTTTTGATGAGTAGTTTTCTAGAACATTATCACACATGAAATACTGGGTTATCGTGTATTTAAGGATTACTGTATAATAATCAAGATTTTTGTTTTTCGTGTCCTTCTATGATATTCTGTTTTTTATTTTATTTTTATTTTTGTTTTGGGTCATATGAACTTGCATTCAATTTAAAGAAAATTTCAATCAGTCTCACTTTGAAGATAAATGCTTGGCTAATTCATCTTACGCAAAGATTTTTTTTTGAGTTTCCATTTGAAAGGTGTGAATATGAACCTTCCAGTTGTTTATCTTGATCTATAATCAACAGCTGTTATGCTGTCATTGCTTTAGCATTCATATATATCTTTGACTATGATACACACACTAGCTGTTTATTGAGTTAGTTTCACAAATGATCACTGAAGTTAAGCAAAAATTTTAAAATGGTCACTAAATTTTTATTTTGATGGTGCTTAGCACAAAAGTTACAAATAGTTTTGACATCATTCCTTGGACTAATTTTCACCCAAAATTAAAGATGAGGAAGTTTAATTTTGGCCATAATTTGACCATCGTGCCAGACTGGTGCTACTTGACACCGTCTGGTGGAGGGAGAAACCTTATCCATTGATGCGAGGTTTCTCCCTCATTTTTTATTTTGGTGAAAGTTATTTCTGAGCCATCATTGTCTAAACTAGTTGTAATTTTAATGACTAAAGTAATCATTTTGAAATTTTCGCTCAATTTCAGTTTAAAGTTTAAAGTTTCTACTATACTCCCTCCATCTCATTTTTTATAGGTTGCATTTTTTTTCTTGTCCCAATTATATATGCATGTTTTTTTATTGGAAAATATTTATTTTGTTTATTTACTAATATGCTCATATTTATTACTTCCAATAATAATATTTTTGATACTTAAATATGAGTAATTTAAGAATTTTCTTTACAAAAATTACATATTGAATAACATTAAATATGTTTTCTTAATCCGTGTGAAAGTAAAATCAACCTATATAAATGGAATGGATGGAGTATTTTTTAATTGGTCAATGCTCGGAGGGAAATTATTTTTGAGGTTCCTGAATTTGAGGATTCATCTTTAACAAGGAACACTCTTGTCTACATTTGACCAAGAGTATGCTAGACTTTTAGCCCATGTTCTCTTTACTGTTTTAAGGTCGTTTTCTGTTTTTATTTTTAAAAACGCTAAAAATGTGTTCTCTTTACCATTTTCGAGAACGTATTTTGGAAAACAAAAAAAAAATTTGTACAGAAAACGCAAAACGCCCAAAACCTCGTTTTGGGGGCGTTTTGTGTGTATTTCGACAAAAAATGTCCAAAACGCGTCGGAAAACGCGTTTTGGGATTTTTTTTTTTAAATAATTATCTTAACTTAGAATTAAGCTTAATATAAAGTTTTTAATTTTTTATTTATTTATTACTTTTTTCAGAATTATCCTAACTTGGAACTAAGCCTAAATAAATTATTATTATTATTATTATTATTATTATTATTTTTTTTTTTTTTTATTTGAGAATTATCCTAACTTGGAACTAAATTTAAATAAAGTTTTATTGAATTCAATATCAACATTACAAAAAAAATTAAGTGAGAATTCTTGTTATTATATTTCAAAAAATGCACTGATAAATGGACTCTAGTGATTTTGAAAGAACTTACATTTTCTGAATTTTAATAGAAGTAGAGCTTTTTCAAATTCCGAACCTGACCAAGTTGTGTTAATATAGACTCTTAATGCTCACATTAGTGTGTTGCATGTAACCATGTTTTCAGTATATTGTGAAAGGAAATTTGAGTTTGAATTAGTAGTATTCTGCAAGCAAATTAATTAAAAATAGTTTAAGTAGTATTTTGCAAAATTTCAAACATGACGTGTTTTCAATTTTTCATTTTCAAAAACAGTTTTCAGAAATGACAAACCAAACGTGTTTTCAGCAAATTTAAAAACAAAAATGAAAACAGGAAATACAAAACATTTTCGAAAATGAAAATACAAAATAAAATACAAACAGAACGCCACCTTACTTTTTAAAATCAATTTTCTTTGAGGAGTAATCAAAAATATTTGTAAGTTTCAAGTTCAAGGGGTAGCTCTTTTTGAGAATATACTGATTATAAAATTCGACCACTCATTTGGATTTTTTCATTTGAGCTTTATTGAGAAGAGTAGTTCGACTAAAATGGACATTGAATATGATAATTTTCTTTTATATAACGACAATAAATGTTAATATTTTAAAATATATTTTTACTTCTATAACAATGCATCTATGTGTGCTAGGGAATAAAATCTAAAATTTAATCTAAGTTAATAATTAATCTAAATCACATATTTCAAAATATTCACAATTTTTTATCCTCCGTTTTATCAATTTTTATTAAAATTTACTCAAAATCTGATTTTAATCGCCATCAAACAAAAAGGTAATGATATCAAACATTTTTATAAGATAATATATTCAATATAATTTTTAATATTTTTTATGACAATATATAGTTATTATAAAAGATAAAACATTTAAATTCAAAATTCATAAAATCTATATCTATATCTATATTTATTTTTATATATAAAAGTAGCAGAGCTAATGGAGGTCCCATTTCATATTTTCCGTCAAAAGTGACTGCCCAAAAGAGAGTTTATATACAATTTTTTTTTTTCACCAGATTTTTTTTTTATTATTAACTAAAATGTTGCACGATTTCCAACATTAGCACTTTGATTACCAAAATTCAATCACCTCGCTAAATTAATTATAGTATTCACTTCATATATATTTAGGGTTAAAAAATTTTTAACTATAAAAAGACTATATATATATACTTAATTTTACCTATGTTGCTTATTATTACTATTTTTTTCCTCAATTTTTGAGCTTTTTGCACGAATTTTATCTATCGTATATTATGTCTATTGCTGCAATTTTCTTACATTGTTCTATCATGATTTTATTTTTATTTTTTTATTTTATATATATATATATAGCTATAAAAATGATATTTAACTACAAACAAGATGTCCACTTGATTAATTAGTATATCTTTTACCATTTAAAAATAAATAAATTATGTAACAATCATACATAAAAACTAAAAATCAACAGTTTAAAAGGATTTTAATAATTGATATACGATTAAATGAATATGCATGGAGTTGTTATATATAGTTCAAACATCTATGCTAATCCTGCATTTAAACTTAAAACAGTTTAAGTAGATAGTAACAATTGATGTACGAGTCAAATAATATGCATAAAGTCTATTAAACATCAAAACATTTTTCAGTAATTGGATTTTAAAAAAATAGCACAAATTAAACAACATTCCCAAGTTCTTTAAGAGCTTATTGTTTTGACACTACAATAATAATCAATATTTTTTTTATTGTTTTATTTTCAAATTATAGATTGTTTTGTTTTCAATTACAGATTGTGTTTGTTTTCAAATAATAATACATATTGTTTTGTTTTCTAAATGAGATGTGCTGTATAAAATAAATTTATCCCGATAGAAAAAATCTACTGTACGAGAAATACATTAGGCTCTATTTGTTAAAAAATTTGTACTTAAAAACATATTTTTTTATGTTTTTAAGTAAAATATGTGGTTAAAAATGGAGAGAGAAAATAACTGTGATTAAAAAGTGGTTTAAAAAATTGTGTTTTTAAAAACATATATAAAAACTTTTTTGCCAAACAGAGGCTTAAGAAACGGTGTTAACTTATTTTATCAATCAAACATAAGGACCGTACTAAAGAAAAATGGATAAAGATGCAAGTATAACAGCTTTCGATTGGAAATATATGGAAAAAAACAGAGCAGTAAAAGTGGAGAAACTAATACTCCATGTAATTATATTTTTTCTATTCTATATTTTAAAATATGGTAGATCCAAAAACTATATAAAGGATAAATTTCATTAGTTTTATATGGGGCAGTTTCAAATAGTTGAAATATTATTATTTTTTTTTAAAAAAGACTACTTTGAGAATAGTATAAATTTTAGAATGATGGTGAAATTTTTTATTAAATAATTGATTTAAGAAATATATAATTTAAATGATTTTTGTGTGAAAAAACTTCTAGTTATATATCAATGTAAAATCCGAACCGAAAATACAGATTTACACTTTTTATTTAATTTTTTTTAAAAAATAAATTAATTTGGTTTAGATTTTTAAAGTCAAAATATTTTAATGTATGGAAAAATAGAGAAATTAGATTTTAAATCACAAATCAAGAAGTTTTCAGTTATCATAGAAATCTAACCAAATAAGAAACAGATTATAGTAGATACAGTATGTGCATGAGATTTCTTCATAAATCTTAGATCCATGATAGGGTTCGAATTTATCGTGGAATACATTCATGGGTTTTCTAATTTTGCGACACATAGCGTAAAGATCGATCACATCGATGACTGCTTAGAGTAACAGTCATAACTTTTAAGACAAAGTTTTTTTGGGTAAATAAATTCATTTTCTGTGCTAAGGTTTACGAGAGGAAGCCACGGGGGAAATAATAAAGGAGTGGCACAATTGGAATGCAGTCGATCAGTAAGAGTTATTTATATGGGGACCAGAATGTGGTTTCAACCGGTTAGTACGTTTTGGATCGGGTCAGAGTTAACATACATTAGTCACTGGTCATAATTTTGTGTGTTGAATTTTAGCTGATATTCTTATTTGACCATTAAAAACGCGACCCCCCCTTCTGTTTTTGTTATATTTTATTGTTTTGGATATAAATGTTTGTAAACTCTTCTTTATTATTCGCATGTTGGACTTCTATTTAAGAGCTCGGTTTACTCAAATTTAACTTTATGTTGTGATTTCTAGAGTGACCAGTCGTTTAGGATTGAAGATGTTGATTTGTGATAAGGAGGGAATACCAATAAATTTAACAACAAATGTAGTTTATGAAGAAATTTTTCAAAATTGGTAATAACGCGAAATTAACATTTAATGATGTAACATTTGATTTGCTAATTTCATTTAATCTTAAGCAGTGGATCATGTATTGTCGAATCATTGTCTTTACTCAGACATTACTTCTCATGCATCGCACGGGTGATAGAAAAATATTCAAATCTGTTAAAATGATGGATTGATCATTGATGCGTTATTTTTGAAAGGGTAATTGGCACAAAACGTCCTTACGTTTGACACTTATTTCGTAAAATGTCCTAACATTCAGATTTTTGCTGCATAACGTCCCAACGTTTCTAGATTTTTTTGCGAAAAACGTCTTTTCTGTTAAACTTAATATTTTCTCTTCGTTAAATCAATTTTCAATTATGTTTTTTACAAACATTGAAGGGAATTTTCATCCAATCCTATCTAATTACACCAAATTGGAATTGCTGATAATAACTTGAATTTGAGAAGGCGAAAGGTTAATCCACTTCATGTAAATGGCCATCAATGGCACCATTACTATCTGTAGTATAGTTTGTGCGACCGAAACCAGTTGAAATAGTGGCTGCTCCACCCCAATAATAAGTCAGAACCCACAATCACAGCGACTACATTGTCACCAAACAGTGTCTGCCCAACCAAACTGTCCAAATGAGTGTCACTGGGTCCCTAGAATGTAACATTGTAACCGTAGTAATTTTCGAGCAAACTACGAGAACCCGTGCGCCTTTGTTGTTCTTCGCCAAGTCCTTGGCCATGTGTAGCACCGTGCCACCGGCGAAGGAGCCAAGCATATCCATGCTATTGGTGGTGTAGAAGATTAAATGGGTGAATTTTTACTTAGGCTGACCCCATTCTTTGATTGCTTTTTGGGAATCTTCTTTACCTAGTTTTGGCACTTCTATACTCCAAAAACAAATATATTTATCATTATTAGCAATTTGTGCAAGCTGGATACAATTTGGAATTTATGCAAGTTGGATACAAGCTGGAATTTATATACTTGAAATTGAGATTTCTAATAAAACTATAGGTAAAAAAACTTCTTTAATCAAACTATTCTTGTTCAATTTTAGCTTCCCCTGTCTCTATGGTGGTGATAATCTGATGAGAGGGAAGGTAGCGAAAAAGGTGGCAGTGTGGACACAAGGAGAATTTTCTGTTGTTTGAGGATTCAAGATTTGTGTGGATGTACCAGGAACAGACTTTATTGCACTTGAAGAAGGTGGTGGTGGCATGGTTGAATCACTGTTGGAAAGTAGTGGGGTTAGTAGTGGGGGTGGGGGTGGCTCGGGGGAGATGGACGGAAGGTGGTTCTTTTCTTTTCCATATGTTTCTTCGCAAGAAAGTGAAGATGGTTGTAAAATAGTTTTCATAGAGCCACACATTAGACCCTTTTCTGCTGAAAGAAAACGAGGCTCCGGCAACTTCAATTGTGAGGAAGAGAGTGCAGGAAACAGATATTTGGATGAAAATATCCTTCAATATTTGTAAAAGAAACATTTAAAAATTGAATTAATGGAGAATGTGTTAAATCTAACAGAAAGGACGTTCTTCAAAAAAAAAAAAAAAAAATTTGGAAACATTAGGACATTATGCTCCAAAAATTTGAACGTTGTAATGTTTTGCACAATAAGTTTTAAACGTATGGACGTTTTGTTTCAATTACCCTTTTTCAAATATCAGTAAATCAAGGACAAAGAACACGAATTAATTTAATCACTTAATGTTAAAATTGATATTTTTCCATAGATTAGAGAAACTTAAAGCAAAACCAAAATATTAGGAAACAATTATATTTTGATTAAAAAGTGGATTGAAAAATTGTATAAATTATAAATGATAATTATTGCCATTTATAAAGAGCAGCCGAACGGATGCTTAGTTTCGCAAAATTTTCAAAAAATTAGAAATATCTACAACTAGAATGTCCATATTGTACGCAAAGTCGACTTAAGCACTAGACGATCGTCTAAGGCCTGTAATTATCAAAGGCCTCCATTTTCTAAAACATTTTTTTTTTTTGTCTATGGTTTTTTATGAAAACTTCTCAGTAATTAATAATAATAATAATAATAATAATAATAATAATAATAATAGTTTAAAAAGATCAGGAGTAGTTAATAATTCTGAAAACATAAATAGTTTGAAAATTTTAATTTATAAATTCAAATTCAAATAGTAAATACTTAATAAAATATAAAATTTATATACTGATTGATTTCTAGCAAAGGTCTTTCTCAAGGACCCGCTGTCAGTATTTTTGTTTGCTTTTGATTGATAATTTTTTATAAGATCACTCACGATAAGGTCTTCATGGTATCAAATTGCTCCGATTATTAATTTCATGAGAATCACCAACAAATATTAATTTCAACTAGCTTTACACTCGTACAATGCAAAGACATAACATTGACAAAGAATAATGTGTTCATGTGGACAAACATTGGTGTCTTTGCTTGCCCTCCTAAAAAAATAAATAAGCAAGAGCCAATATCTTAGAAGGCAATTGTGTAAGCTTTCTATTCCTATAAGGAACACGTGATTGCTTTCGCAAAATAAAA
The DNA here is from genome assembly GCA_963555705.1 of Ligustrum vulgare. NCBI lineage: Eukaryota > Viridiplantae > Streptophyta > Magnoliopsida > Lamiales > Oleaceae > Ligustrum > Ligustrum vulgare. The sequence goes on along the minus strand of OY743176.1, from coordinate 7,331,743 downwards.
GATATGACATCTCCTCAAGTAGTAGAAGAGACTCATTGATACGTTGAGCGTCCTTTAATCTATCACAATTGTCTGGATTTGTCAACTCTTTCACTTCCTATCGAGTCGACCAGATGCATACAACTGCGGACAATTGCACCAGATGTCACATATCTTAATTGAACATGAATTATGAGGCAAATGGAAACATAATATCTTGCGTAAGTTAAGACATTCAGTATGAACTTTGTTTCATAAGACACCCAACAGGCCAACATCATTAAATACATCGGAAAGACACAAGGATAAGAAGTTATAGTCTGTTTCCAAGAAGGATATCTTCTATTGAGAGTCATCCATCACAAGGAGGTCTCTAACTTGCTCATTATTATACGTAAGCTTTTTAACATCATATAGCTTTTAAAAAGGACGAGAAAACCAGAAACAAAGAAGTATGTAGCTTCCTAGTCCTACGTATATATAGAGAACATTATGAAAATATTGTTGGTAAAAAGTTAACGTGCATAATTATATTCTAATAATATACCTTTTACAAGCATAAAGTTTGACAGAATTCCGACTTACCGAATAAGAATATATGAAGTAGAAAATAAAAAATGAATGAAAATGAATTCGGTCGAGACAAGAATTGGACTCTTTGTCCTTAAGACGATAATGTCCCACACGGGTGCTAACGATTTTCCGGCATTCGTCTTTCAAGATACAACGATCACGTCCCTCAATAGGAGCAGAGGCGGCCCTGAGGCCGTGCGAGAGGTGCGACGAACAGGGCACCAGAATTTTGGGGGGCACCAATATTGAAAAATATATTAGAACATATTATTTTTTAAAAAAAAAATTAGATTTTTTTATACCAGTACATGGACAACAAAGAGACGAACCAACTCTAAAATTTTCCCAAATTTTCATTTTTTTTTCACCCCTCACCCCATTGTAAATAAAAAACCTACTCCTAGGCGGTAGCTTGAGACTCCCCATCTTCCAAAACAACCCCATTTTCTATGTAAATCAAACCTCCCGAGAATAGAAGCCAGATTCCACTTTCTAGAAATAAAAAATCTGCTCATTGCGTCTGCATCACTGTCTTCGTTACAAGGAAATTCCAGATTCATCACTCGGCTCCGTCTCATTGACATTGTCTATCTGTCGGTCTTCCAAGTTTCAAAACGGAAAAACCCTCCATCGTGGCGACTATGCTTCAGCTTCTGCCTTCATCACGTGACTCTGCAGGTAAAATATTAGATTGCTTTCAGCCTTAATGAGTAATGAATTTAGACTTGTTGAATGTTGATGCTGAATTTTGATATATTGATGTTGAACCCGAATCCCAGATTTCCAATTGAGGTTCAAATTGTGTACAGTGATAGTGGGCTTGGTTCGTTGACTTCATTCAGTGCAGTGCTTGGTTCAGATTCTCTTATTAGTCATTTCTAAATCAGGTTATATTTTTCTGATAATATTTATCTTCTCTTCTCTTTCGTTTGTTTTTTGTTTGTGATAAAAAGATTAAAAATGTTTTATAGAAAACAATTATCTGGATGTGATAAATGAAAGAAAAAGAGAAAATGTGAAGAGTTAATACAATCTCAAAAAGGTGCTCTTGATAGATTCGTGGTTGGATGATTGCAAGATAAAGACACTATAATTGACACGCCAACGGAAGATTTAGCTAATGACCAATAACTAAATCACGAGAAAAAATTTGGACTCAATGAAAATAATAATAATGAAGATGGTCACGATGAAACAAATTTTGTAGGTGATACAAATGAAGTACGTGATGAAAATGATAGAAATGAAGGTATAGATGATTTAAGTGATGCAAGAAGAACTAATTTTAAATAATTTGTTGCATTTCAAGACTTACATATGATATTGTTTGAGTAGTTTTCTTTCTTTTTCAGGTCAACTCATATTGACATTTGGCTATCAAAGATATTAGTAATTTGGATGACGCTTTCTTATGAAAGTTCATGCTTTTGGATGTTTTGAATGTTCTACAAGACATAAATTTAGTTTTTTAGTCTATATTTTCTTTATGACATAAAAATGATATAAGAAAAACATTGAAAACGATATTTTTGTTATGTAGAATTTTTATTTATAGTGAGTTTATATAAATAGTTTATTTTTTTCTCTATACGCATACTTTATAAATAAAGAATGGGGGTATTTTTTTAACATTCGCACAGGGGCACCCAAAAACACATGGTCGGCACTGAATAGGAGCACTCCAAATCACGAAGACCAACGAACCTTACTTATGATTTGAACTCTCTTCATATGAAACTCGACTCCAAATAAATGCAAAATTATTTTGGAGTGAATATGCATTAGTATGATAATGCAATCATGAAAAATAAATGAATGATGAATTGATGAATGAATGAATAATCCAAGCATATGTGGTCTATATATAGATGTTGAAAAGTTGTGTCTCAAAAGACACAACCCTTACAAGAAACACATCATTTCAAATTTGTCTCTAATTGAAGAGACGCAACTATTGAAAATTATTAATTTCAAAAGTCACAATCTTTCATATGAAAAGACACATCTTTTCATTTAAATTAATTCTAGAATATTCAATAATATTTTTCTAATTTCTCAATATTGTCACAATTTAAGTGACTTAATTTTCCATTCACTATTAATGGTTCCACTTAAATAATCACATAAATTGGTTAAAATCAATTTTTCCAACAAATATTTCAATTTTCTTAAAGGAAATAATTTTCTTGAGGAATAAGAAATTTCTTATTTTCCAAATAACTACTCAAGTTCCATATATGCCTGTCGTTATGTAAATTAACCTCCACCTTAGACATGATATTGATATAATTGATCAGTTCCTTCATTACAACTTTAACCTATATGATATATAGGCCAAGCGCTTTGCCGAAGAACTAATAATATTCATCCAAACATTGCATTAAAATAATTCATCAGTTCATCAATTTTAAGCTATATGATTGTTCAAATCGTTACCCTATATTTGTGGTCAAAGAACTCAATTTCGTGAAAAAACAATTTAAATCGTGTATGGAAGATTTTTCCGAATCATGTTGCCTTAGAGTCAGAACAATTTTTTTTTTTTTTTTAAAAAGAAAAACTGATAATTCTCGAAGAATCAAAAACATTTAAAAAGTAAAAGAAGCACGATTTAAAAGGAAAAAAAAAGTTTTAAGAAGAGAAAAAAAACCTAATTGATCGATTAACGGCAAATTATATGGTCATCCATACCCGAACACTGTAATTTACTTAAAGAACAAATTTCAGGAAAATAACAATTTAGATTTAAAGATTTGTAATAAATTTTAAATTTCAGTATCCTCAGCAACCTGAAGGTTCTGAATGTAAATATTATGTTATGAGAAACATGTATGAGATAGTCACAGAACATTTTCAACTCAGTTCTTTAGAGAATGTATAAGTTATTGAAGATTGAGAATTTTTAAATATAGATTTATATTTTATTAATAAATAACTAATAATTCATTTTAATTTTTGTAGGTTTTTAAAGAATAATACTCAAATGAGGATATCGTCGAGTTTTAGAATTTATGGGCAAAATACTTCGTTGAACAATGTATGTAAATTTTTTTCATTTAAACTTGCATGTACATATTTGTATAATAAATTAACAATCTTGTAAATATAATTGTTGTTTTATTTAATTTTATTATGTATATATCGATTATATATATGGTGATAAGGTGACGTGCACGTGGAGACATTTAGGTGATTGCATGTCATGACTTGTAGTGAATTGGGTCATTGTAGACCACGTTTAGGTGATTGTTGGTTATGACCTGCAGTGACTCGGTAATTGCAGGTACCTGTAGTGGAACCGACGCCTAAAATCGAACTTTAAGCGTCGATGTACAATTGAAGCGTAAAACTGGACTTTACGCGTCTATGTCAAATACATCGTTTTTACAATCGATGCGTATTGCCTGGAGCAACCGACGCGATTGAGTACTAGTATTTCTACAATGGCCATATGTTTTCCTGCATAATCTAGGCAAAAATAAGCATAAAGATAAGAAAATCCTAGTAAGACATGCAAATCCTGGTTAACCAAATCAGTTGAATCTAATTAAGGTCGATAAATCTATTTAATATATAAAAGTAGAAGAGCATGTCCAAGTTTTCCTGCTCAAGAAATCCCGCCCAAAGGATACGATGTCGTTTTGCATTTCTTTTTAAATTAAACAGAAACATTCATTGCGTTTCTCCCGTAACCTAGCGCCGCTTCTGTGTTCTTGAATCTTTCATTCCAATCCTAGCCCAAATCGCAGACGCTCGGTTTTTTGCCGGTTGGATGGCCAGAGGTCAGATATTGAGTTTTAGGTCAGAAATATCTTTTTCTTTTCCTTCAGTCGGTCCCCTGCCCTCTCTCACAGTCGGCTTCTGGCTTGCACTTGGATGCTTCAAGTGAGTTTAGCTCTTCCATTTTCCACTCCTTGAGGTTTTCCAGAATATCTTTCATCGACAGTGGCGCCATGTAAGGAGAAGGGTTTCACCATCATTGTTGAGACTTTTTCATACCGCAATAATGGAATGAGAAGATAAACCCTGGTATTGCTATTTTTCGAAAAGTACCATTATTTCTCAGACCTAGATATTCTTCTATCTGATTTATTTATATTTTAAGTGATTTTTGGTTTCTTGATTTTATTGCAAGATGTGAACAGGACTTCAATCCAGTCGAAATGGACGATTTCCCAATCCAATCGTCTTCTGGCTTGCACTTGGATTATATTTCTATTAGCAGAAAAATGTGTATCAAAGATGAAGAGGAAAAGACAGAGAGATGCAAGTTTGTTCAAGGAATGCTGTTGTCCACAATTTTTGATGATGATACCGTATGAGGTTTGCGAATTATAATAAATGTATTTATTTATGTTGTGTATTGAAAATCAGTAGTAGATAGAAATTTCTGAATTGCAGCCCTATTGACACTCCTTGGCGTGGAGGTGAGACAATTCTTACTCTAAAAATTTAGTTTTTTGTTGATTTTAATGATATTTGGTGCATTATTTGATTGTTTAAGTTTCAGTTCATGTGGTTCTAACTTTTAACCCTACTTTTTGTCTAAGTAAAAAGAATCCTTTCAGGTGCTTTTATGATATTGATGATTAGGATGTTATATTCCACATGATTATCTACACTGTGATTTTATCTACCATTTTAAATAAGAATAAATGTTTTTATATTTGATGTGCTTCAGTTTATGGCAGTGGTTTAATCACTTTGGTTATCTTTACTTAGTAGTGTAGTAGATGATTTTCTTTTATTATCTATTCTATGTTGGAGTATTGAATTTTCTCACACAGGTTTATGTACATAATGTAGTGATGTTAGTTGTGCCTTGGTTGGATCATCTAATATAAATGATAATTGTTTTATCATTACCTGGTTTAAAATGTCACATTTATCTAGGGATAAGTTGATTAAAAAGGGGGTTGTCATTGAATGAGAAAAGAATACTAATCGGTACTAAAGAGCTTATTTCTAAAACTTATATTTTAGTTTGCCTATGAGCTGTCACTTGAGCTTATTTTCTGTGAATATTTCAATGCTGCAAATTTGTTGTTCGTTTTCAGTTTTATTGGATGATAAAATGTTTCAGTTGTTGTATCTAATATTTAACTGATTTTTTTTCTATTTCCTCATTGCCCAGCTGCCAATTGCAAAATATGAATCAACCTCTCTACTGATGCAAGCATTGGGTGAAGAAATTGGAAATTGTACTTGTGAGCAGGTGTCTGTGACAAGGCCCAAGTTGTTAGTTTTTATGCTAATGTTAGTAGATATATTAGGTTGTATAGTTCATGTATTGAACATCTCCATTCAACTATAAATTTAACTGAGCACTCTGAGTCTGGTGTGGAATTCTGACTTGTGCAATTATGAATATTTATTACTAATGCTGAAACTGGAATACAAACTAAAGGGAGGAACATTTGGCCTGGCCTCCAATAGATGACAAAAGTGCAAATTAACCAGTTAAAATGATTGGGTAGCCAACTAAAAAACCGAAGTAGCATAATCTTTTAAAAGCTAAAGAGAGTGTTTGGCCAATTATTTATAATTACAAGTGTTTATAAATAGGAGTAAATGGGTAGTGTTGTAGGGAAAAGTGAGTGTTTTGGAAGTTGAAAGTGACTAACAAGTATACTGGTTTTTTGCACAGGGGCTCAAAATGAACTTCTTTATTACCCATGCACTATGGTTTGTAGATTGTGATATTATATTGAACTTAAATAAAACTTAAGAGTATGATGAAATATTTTGTCTCATTTTTTAGGTTTACTTCTCTGATTGAATTGTTTATGAAGTGGATTTTAGAATAACTAAATCTCAGGATCATTAAGTTTTTTCTTACTGAATTGTGGTGCTGAATTATCAAGGAAAGACCTTGAAGAACATGGGAAGCAGGTCTTCTAGATCTGTGGTGATAACTTGGGGGCTCAACTGTTGATTACATCCATCTATTGCTTGTGAGTTGTGACATCCTTGCATTTCCAGTTTGCATACCTTGCTTTGTAAGTAAGAGAATGGATGGAGAATCAGTCTTGCCCTTACTGCAAAACCAGATGCAAGAGGCACAAATGTATATTTAATATGCTGAATATTGAAGTATCTTCTTTCTGCATAACTCACTTCTTTCTGAATAAATTATACTCAAATTGGGAGATATACATTAATGGCTAACATTTCCTACTTATCTACCTTTTTTTTACAGCAACCTAATCTTTAGTGCTAACTAGTGTTACACCCGTGCGATGTATGGTCATTTGTTATCTACATATATCAAGTTTATATTTTAACATATGAAGTGAATATTTAATTAAAAATGAGAAATAAACGAAGACAATTAATTACAAAGGTACATTACACATACCTTAATTATTTTTTAATTTTTTTTACTGTTCGTATGTTTATCGTTCTAGGAATTTCTTTAAATATTGTAATTTGAATTGATTTAAAACTTCAAATGGAAAAGAAAAATTACATTTAAATATAATTTGTAATAAGTAGAAAAAATAGATATATCATGTGATATACGCTTAGAATTTTATTAAAACGAAAATGAAAAGAAAAAGAAAAATAGATTAATGAACGTTCTTATTTCATTATCTATTTTTAAATAAAAATATTTATGTGATATTCACAAAGTTTTATTTTTTTATTTTTACGAATTTAAAAAAAAAATGTAACTGATTTTCAAGAGGAGAAGATGGACAAAGAAACCTCGGGACCTGAAAATTGCAGCTATTTAAAAATCTGCATTCATTTAGATTAATTTAAATTTGAATTTGGTCTAAAATGAATAATAAAGAGTGAATTAATACTACTAATTACCATTTTAGAAAATGTGTTTTAGACAGGAAAATGTGTTAATACCTGTTTTTGGGAAGTGCTCTCTCTTTGTATATTACGTTTTTCTTTCGTGAGCATATTTAGTCCTTATTTGAGCTCTCATTATCTATAAAATGAGTTTAATAATAATGACTTTGTGGAGAATGTATACTTAAGCACATGTTTGAGACTCATTATTTTAAGTAATATAATTCGTAACAGTAAATTTTGGTACAATGAACTGTTAAAAAGTATGATTTTATTTTTTTAATTTATATGTAAATTATAGGGCAATTTTTATTTATTTATTTTTTACTAAGTTGCCACAATTATAATACTTAGGAACTTAAATAGCTTACCACTTAAAAAAAAAAAAAAAAAAACTTCAATGACCATTTGCAAAACTCATTTGCATATCTATTCAATTTTAATAATTATTAATGTAATTAATCTTTTCAAAATATAATTTCTAGATTATCACGAATAATTTATCACTATCCGAATAGTACTATTAGAATTGATACTAACTATCTTATTACAATATTTGATATTTAAATTTATGAAACAAATATTTCATTTCATATTTACTTTAATATTACAAATTAAATAGATGTGGTAATATATTTAAATAAATGTAGCAAAATAAGTAAAAGGAAATGTTAGTTTTGATTAAATTTTAACGAATGTATATCGTAAATATATTTAACTTTATTTACTAAGAAATCATCTGTGCATCTCGATTCATAAAAGCGGCACAGTTATTTAACCCACAAGACATAATATTTTATCACTTACTCATATGAAATTGATTTTTCAAGAATAAATTTTTCTGAACATTCATTTTCAATCACACATTCTTTAAAAATTATATTTTACATTTTCTCATACTACTTTTGAACTATACATTCTAAAAAAATCAAAGTCAAATAGTCAAAATAATAATTTAAAAATCTCGTAATTATCATGATACGACAACCAATTAAAGTTGGAGATCACGAAATTATAAAAATAATCTTATGCCCTATAATCTTTAAAAATTTATTAAAATTTAGAATGATTAAAAATATTAATCATTCTATTGATATTATTAACTAAAAAGAAACCAAAGCATTAATTATTTAATATTAGTCTTCGTTTAATAATTTTTTCCATAAATTATTTATAAGCAACATATTTTTTTAACTACGTATATATTTCAGAAAATATGATTTTTAATATTAAAGCTAACAAATGATTTGACAATTAATAATTAAAACACAATTTTTATATTGATGGCTATACATAGAATTTATAATATTAAGAACAACAATTAAATAAATAAAATAATTAAATGATAATTTTAATATTGATAACTAAAAATATTCATTGAACTCATTCAGTATTTGTGTTAATAATAAAATTAAAATAGATTAAAAAAATATCAACCTTTATTTAGTATTTACCATAATACACACACACACACACACACACACACACACAATTAATGCAATAAATGCGTTCACATTTATCCAGAGTTTGCATTCACATTTGATATAAACATCAATTTTGCATTCATATTAATCCACTTTACATTCACACAATTTAATTCTATGGGACATTATTATTTATAGAAATATAAAAATGGGAGGGAAACTGTTTTTAGGAACTCCCTTACTTTTATATACTAGTTTACACCCGTGCGTTGCACGGAATAGATGATAGAGAAAATAAATTACGTTAGTAAATTGTATAATAACGAAAATATTATAAATTTTGTTCAAACAAATCATAGATTATTACAAATTTTGAAAAACTTCCTTAAATACAACATTTGAAGTTACATTTGAGGGATTGCCTTCTTTATTGCATATGAGTATCTTCAATCCAGAACGATTGGTAACTCTAGATATTGCAACATATAATTGTCCAAGACTGAGCACAGGCTTTTTCAAAAAAAGACCAACGTGCGACAGTGATTGTCCTTGACTCTTATTGATAGTCATGGTGTAAGATACTATCAAAGAGAATTGTCTTCTTTGGAATTTAAAAGGTAACCTTGGATCTGAAGGAGTTAACGACATTCTTGGAATAAACACCTTCTGCCCTGCATTCGTCCCTGACAGAATTGAGGCTTCTAATACATGCCGCCCAAGTCTAGAAATAATTAACCTTGTTCCATTCAACAATCTCAAAGAATGATCAATATTCCTCAACAACATTACCAGAACACCTACTCTTAGTTTTAACTCATGGTTAGGCACACCGGAACATCTTATCCCGTTTAAGAACTCCGTTGAATTAATGTCACCGAACAAACCTCCCATGCCGTCTGATTTACAAATTGTATTTGCAATGAGATATATCTTTTCTTCGGCATGATTAGTAGAAATCATGTAATCATTTACACTTTCAACATCATTCAACGTTGGAGCAAGACTTGTAGCGACCAAGAATTTTTACGCGATTAATAATTATTTTAATAGAAAATCGTGTCGCTACTATTTCACCCATTTTTATTAAGTTAACGCCGCGACATATTCGTATAGCCAAGTCAAGAAATAATCGAGATCGTTCGATTTTAAATTAAATTCCGAAATTCTAAAAATATCTCCATTCTCTTGATTTAAAGTATATTAAGTCCAAGTACTTAATTCAATGTTATCCCAATATTTATTTATACAAAAATTATTTTTATTATTGAAATTAAGAAAATATATGCAAGCATGAGAGGTTCCATTATATATAATAATTATGAGAATCTTAATTTAATAAATATGGAAAAGTATATGAATGAATTATATACTCCATTATATATAATCATGAAGAGCATAATATTTGTATAAATATGGAAAAGTATATGAATGAATTATATACTCCATTATATATAATCATGAAGAGCATAATATTTGTATAAATATGGAAAAGTATATGAATGATTGATAAGACTCCATTATATGTAATCATGAAGAGCATAATATTTGTATAAATATGGAAAAGTATATGAATGGTTGATATACTCCATTATATGTAATCATGAAGAGCATAATATTTGTATAAATATGGAAAAGTATATGAATGAATTATATACTCCATTATATGTAATCATGAAGAGCATAATATTTGTATAAATATGGAAAAGTATATGAATGAATTATATACTCCATTATATATAATCATGAAGAGCATAATATTTGTATAAATATGGAAAAGTATATGAATGAATTATATACTCCATTATATATAATTATGAAGAGCATAATATTTGTATAAATATGGAAAAGTATATGAATGATTGATAAGACTCCATTATATGTAATCATGAAGAGCATAATATTTGTATAAATATGGAAAAGTATATGAATGAATTATATACTCCATTATATATAATCATGAAGAGCATATTATTTGTATAAATACGGAAAAGTATATGAATGGTGCTTTACTTTAAGAAAATGATGTGTTAAAATTAATAGAATTGAATGATTATGTTTACAATATGCCAACTTTATACATCTATTTAAACCCATCTCTTTTACACACAACTCTACACATATACACTTATTTCCAATCTCTTGACAAAATCCACAAGTAAGAGAAATTCAAGGTGGTCAAGAAAGTTTTGGTCCATTTACTACTACACTTCATTTTAATCTTTTAAAAGGTAAGTATATCTTATGTTTTTATGAAAAGTAAGTATGTTTTTATGAAAGGTAAATACACCTTATGTTTTTATGAAAAGTAAGTATGTTTTTATGACAAGTAAGTATATCTTATGTTTTTATGAAAAGTAAGTATGTTTTTATGACAAGTAAGTATATCTTATGTTTTTATGAAAAGTAAGTATGTTTTTATGAAAGGTAAATATACCTTATGTTTTTATGAAAAGTAAGTATGTTTTTATGAAAGGTATTACTTTATGTTTTTATGAAAAGTAAGTATGTTTTTATGAAAGGTAAATACACCTTATGTTTTTAAGAAAAGTAAGTATGTTTTTATGAAAAGTAAAATACATTATGTTTTTAAGAAAAGTAAGTATGTTTTTATGAAAAGTAAATATACCTTATGTTTTTACGAAAATGTTTGGATCATTGCTATGAAATCAATCTCACAAGATTGCTATGGGTCCCATATGATATGTTTATGATTATGCTAAGGGGACCGGAGTTTAGTAGCGCTACACATAAGAATTCTTGTCATCTAAGTTCGGTAAAATTCTTGTGTCTCTCTATGTTTATGAGGATTTCGATCCTATCCTATGTTATGATGAAAATGACCATATGCTTTCAAAAGAAAATTATGCTTGGTATACTTACTGGGATTTTATAAATCTCACTCCACGATATTTACCATTTTCAGATAATTGAAGGTTCGAGGCGGTCAACATGGAAGTGGCAAAAGTGGTTAAGATTGATGAGATAATTATGTTGAACTTTATGTAAGAAAATTATGTTCTATTTTTATTCACAAATTAAATTATGGGATTCTAATTATTCTTTTGAATAATTTTACATTACTATTTAAGTCTCGATAATATGATATGAGTCACTTTTAGTGGCACTCGAATGGTCGAGAATTCGGGTCGTCACAGTTGGTATCAGAGATAAGAGTTTTAAAAACGATTCTGTAGATTTTTGAAATTTTATTTCTTTAAAAAAAAAAAAAAAATCACTATTCACGTGAACAGTAAAACGACGTGCTATTCATGATGAACAGTGAACGAAATCACTATTCATTAAAAAAAAAAAGTTGAATTTTCACATGTCAAGTATGGTTATGATTTTGAAAAGCATGATGAAATTTGATGTGCGAATTTCAAGGACAAAATTCATTTTAAGTAAGGGAGTTTGTAATGTCCTGAAAATTTTATGGAATATAATTAGTTAGTGATATGATGTTTATATTGATGTCTTTGATAAATTTCTAGAAGTTCGGGGACTAAAGGAAAATAAGATTTGACGATAAATTTTTATTTGGGTTAATTAGGCCCAATCTTATGTAAAGATGCGAAATGATTAATAATTATTTTTTTTATGAAATATTTTAACTCATCACTCTACTATGTCACTCTCCACGTATTGACTCCTCGAACCAGGTATGTTATATGCTTTTCAAGTCATTTACGATTTTATTAAGACATGTAAGTATGAAATATTCATATGTTATGAATCTTTAAGTGAAATATACATGTTGAGTATGATATGAATTGATAGAAGCCTAAATTTTAATTTATTCCTTTTAATGTAGAATCATGAGACATAGAGGATATTGATATGAATTTTGGTTCATATTAAGCTTAGTAAGACTAACTAAATTAGAAAATTAAGTTGGTTCGTAATTTTTGCCAAAAAAATATATGGAATAATATATTAAACAAACAAAATTAATAATGAATTCGTACAATAATTTATCCCTTTATCACTACCTTTGTGTAAAGACAAGGGAAAAACTGTGGATGGTTATTAGTACTTCCTCTTCAAGTTTCAATTATCGGTTCAATAATTTATCCCTTTATCACTACCTTTGCTTAAAAGTAAGGAAAAACTGTGGATGATTATTGGTACCACTCTTCAAGTTTCTATTCTAAAAAAAAAAAAAAAAAAAAAAAAAAAAAATTCAGAAAGAAAGAACGAGTGTTTAGTATAATGAAAAAAATATGATTTACGAATGATTTTCAAAATAATCTTTGTCGTCAAGTTTAGAAATGATGAGCCCTAAATGGACTTTGCATAATTGATTTTAGACATGGCACTAAGTATGAGAAGTCAACAGAAAGGACTAGATAATATTTTCGAATTATTCATCGTTTAGATTAAACGAGAAATAGAAAGTCAGTTTTATGAAGTTATGATGAGATGTTGAGATTATAAGTGATATGATTTTATTGAGATTTTTATGAGAAGAATTATGAAGTTGGAGATTTAAAGTTTAGGCTCTTAATTATTGAGAAATAAGGACTTGATATGGTGATATTAGAAATTATGATTTGAAATTTCTATGTTGAGGAATTATGAATTGATTTTCTGGAATATTTATGATGATATTGAAGTTTGATGAAATTGTGATCAAATGTACAATTAGTTATTATTGTGAGTTATGAAGTATGCTTACGATTTGGATAAGTCCAAATTTCAAAGGAAAACTGCCTAGAATTTTATCGTTTGGAGTTAAGAGCATAGTATGGTATGCAATCACTAAGAGAATTGAGGTTAGACATACAAGTTCATTTACATCACAAACGAGATTTAGTAGATGATAACAGAGATATTATTATTTTCTCATAAGGAGAACACACAAGAGTCACCCTAGAAAGGAAATACATGAAACACGCAAAAGCAAAAGAAAGCAACATGGGAAATTCCTCAAATTGAGAGATGTGTTTCCGGAGTAGCCGTATCCTACCACCTCTGACCTTTTGAGGAAATAAAGAAACCTTCAAAGAGGTGTGTTTCGAGAGTAAGAATACTCCGTAATCTACCACCTGGAACCTTTGAGGTACACACAAGATTTAAACATTAAGGAAAATCCTAGGAAATTAGAGGGGTGTCTCGAGAGTAAGAATACTCCGTACTCTACCCCCACCTATTCTAAGATTCATAAAGTTAAGTTTACATTAACCGGACTCCATTTTCGCTTGATTCCCCTTCCTTGCGACCAATCTATCTTAACCCCTGCTGGATCTTGTATTGAGATATATGACTGCAGCTTATCCAGTAGTTCATCAATAGTAGGAGCAGAAATAAGAAGCCTTCTGGAAAATGGAGAGATGAATCCCTGTTCCACAGCATAATCAAGAAAGGTTAACAAGCCATCAAAGAAATTGTTAACATTCAAAAGCCCAATAGGCTTAGTATGGAGATCTAGTTGAGCCCATGAGGTAATGTTAAAGATTTCTTCTAAGGTACCAAAACCTCCGGGCAGGGCTATAAAGGCATCAGAACCATATAGCATACAAGTTATGCGTTCATGGATGGATAAGGTTTGAACTTCATGCCCTCGTGTTTTTCCTGAAACATCTACCAAAGGGACAGGTATGACACCGATTACTTTTGATTTCTCTGCAAGAGCAGATTGGGAAACACAACCCATTAGACCACTGCTACCACCCCCATACACAAGAGTGATACCTTTTTCCCCCAGTTTCTTTCCAAGATCTACGGCCGCTTCTAGATAACTGAAGCCTTTCCCCACTTTTGATCCACAAAATACACAAATAGTTTTGATCTGTCGAAGTTTTGGTGCTTCCATCTTTGATAGTATAGAAGAGAAAACTTACGAAGAAGATGTGATTTTGGGATGCCTGAACTATGAAATATGTTTGGCTATTTAAAGCCGGAAAAATTTACTGTTTTTGATTGATTCTGAAAAAGTAAAGATTTACTTTTGACAAAATCAGCCTACTTTTGACTATTTTATCAAAGCTTTCATCTTTCGGTGATTTATTTTCCAGCTTTATCAAACCTCGAGAAAGGAAATATATTTTTACTAACCTTTATCAAAACGCGTGAAAGGAAACAGAAGAATATTTTAAATATGTATCAAGAGATTTACCTTATATCAATGCTGATTTGCCACAACCTTATTGTGTAAAACAGACTGGCAGACAGGATCTTTTGCAGTTATATTTTTGAGACTATAACGATTTTTGTCTTCGTTAAACTGAGCGTATAAGGAGAGAAGTTCACGTTGCACATAACCACTTGGGTGCGTCTCAAGAGTCAGTCGAATATCATCCAAAGGCTCCTTACTCAGTCCACCCTTTATGAATTTGATTTTATCATCCCGATTAGTAGAAGAATATCCTACTGTTTTGCAACGAGTATCACAGTTCCAACGAGCACATTTGTAGCAACCATTCAGCCTTTTTGCTCTTCGTTTCTTTGCGAAGGTGCTTTTGCCTAAACCAGGCATGTGCATTGGAAATGTCATAGGTAATTCACCAGATAATCGAACTTTTGCTTCGATCAACCAGCGAACATCTTCTGGAATACCATGAGCCATCAGCAACCTCAACCTTTCGAGCCTAATTCGATAAATTTTTCTCAGATCATTCATAGGAAGATTGGAATAATACTTGCGAATGTTTGAAAGGATGATATCCATTTTTGATGGATCTAACCTCTTCCCAACATGATCTATTTAAAGGTATAAAGGAACTAAGTGGATCCATCTGATATTGATTCCAGCAAGAAAGCGCGGAATAGAATAATGAAAAGAAGAGACAAGAATTAATGCGCTGTTTAATTTTATCGATAAAGGAAGATTTGATGATAAGATTTTGAGATACAGAATATTTTCTTGGATTTGGTACTGATATTTTTGGTATAATAATAAGTAATTAAGGTATGGTGTGATGATATGGGAATACGTGAAAGTGAAATAAGGACCGTATCGAATCAGAATTCATAAGTATGTACAAGTGAAAGAAATACCTTGCGGGAAATGTTGTGACAATTAAGTGAAGAATTTTAGTTATTTGGGAGCTAATTATTTATTTGAATTTTGCAGAACGTTTTGGTTACAAATATGGGAAAAGATAAGCTGATGATATTATGTTGATTGATGAATAATATGTTTGGATATATTACATAGGGAATATTCAGGTAACCATTTTATTTACTTTGGGATATTTGGTGATAAGAAGAAATGACTAATTATTATGGTATGATATGTTAGTAAAGATTTATTGAAATTTTAGAGATATTAATACGAATATTTGAGGTCACATGATACGATGATAAGTGACAGGTTACATGAGTACTACAAGACATGATGAAATATCACATACGATTGGGAATTTTCCTTTTGAGTCAGAATTTATGAGTAGACACATATGTCTATTATTGATAGAAAAGTCCATGTTTTTAAGAAAAACAAAGATATGCATTTAGTCAAAGTCCAGTGGGTTAAATATAGTAGCAATGATACTACCTAAGAGAAGAAGAGAAGAGATTCTGATTAAGTGTTCAGAAATCATAAGATCAAGTAAGTTTAATTTCGAGGACGAAATTATTTTAAGGGGGTAAGTTTGTAGCGACCAAGAATTTTTACGCGATTAATAATTATTTTAATAGAAAATCGTGTCGCTACTATTTCACCCATTTTTATTAAGTTAACGCCGCGACATATTCGTATAGCCAAGTCAAGAAATAATCGAGATCGTTCGATTTTAAATTAAATTCCGAAATTCTAAAAATATCTCCATTCTCTTGATTTAAAGTATATTAAGTCCAAGTACTTAATTCAATGTTATCCCAATATTTATTTATACAAAAATTATTTTTATTATTGAAATTAAGAAAATATATGCAAGCATGAGAGGTTCCATTATATATAATAATTATGAGAATCTTAATTTAATAAATATGGAAAAGTATATGAATGAATTATATACTCCATTATATATAATCATGAAGAGCATAATATTTGTATAAATATGGAAAAGTATATGAATGAATTATATACTCCATTATATATAATCATGAAGAGCATAATATTTGTATAAATATGGAAAAGTATATGAATGATTGATAAGACTCCATTATATGTAATCATGAAGAGCATAATATTTGTATAAATATGGAAAAGTATATGAATGGTTGATATACTCCATTATATGTAATCATGAAGAGCATAATATTTGTATAAATATGGAAAAGTATATGAATGAATTATATACTCCATTATATGTAATCATGAAGAGCATAATATTTGTATAAATATGGAAAAGTATATGAATGAATTATATACTCCATTATATATAATCATGAAGAGCATAATATTTGTATAAATATGGAAAAGTATATGAATGAATTATATACTCCATTATATATAATCATGAAGAGCATAATATTTGTATAAATATGGAAAAGTATATGAATGATTGATAAGACTCCATTATATGTAATCATGAAGAGCATAATATTTGTATAAATATGGAAAAGTATATGAATGAATTATATACTCCATTATATATAATCATGAAGAGCATATTATTTGTATAAATACGGAAAAGTATATGAATGGTGCTTTACTTTAAGAAAATGATGTGTTAAAATTAATAGAATTGAATGATTATGTTTACAATATGCCAACTTTATACATCTATTTAAACCCATCTCTTTTACACACAACTCTACACATATACACTTATTTCCAATCTCTTGACAAAATCCACAAGTAAGAGAAATTCAAGGTGGTCAAGAAAGTTTTGGTCCATTTACTACTACACTTCATTTTAATCTTTTAAAAGGTAAGTATATCTTATGTTTTTATGAAAAGTAAGTATGTTTTTATGAAAGGTAAATACACCTTATGTTTTTATGAAAAGTAAGTATGTTTTTATGACAAGTAAGTATATCTTATGTTTTTATGAAAAGTAAGTATGTTTTTATGACAAGTAAGTATATCTTATGTTTTTATGAAAAGTAAGTATGTTTTTATGAAAGGTAAATATACCTTATGTTTTTATGAAAAGTAAGTATGTTTTTATGAAAGGTATTACTTTATGTTTTTATGAAAAGTAAGTATGTTTTTATGAAAGGTAAATACACCTTATGTTTTTAAGAAAAGTAAGTATGTTTTTATGAAAAGTAAAATACATTATGTTTTTAAGAAAAGTAAGTATGTTTTTATGAAAAGTAAATATACCTTATGTTTTTACGAAAATGTTTGGATCATTGCTATGAAATCAATCTCACAAGATTGCTATGGGTCCCATATGATATGTTTATGATTATGCTAAGGGGACCGGAGTTTAGTAGCGCTACACATAAGAATTCTTGTCATCTAAGTTCGGTAAAATTCTTGTGTCTCTCTATGTTTATGAGGATTTCGATCCTATCCTATGTTATGATGAAAATGACCATATGCTTTCAAAAGAAAATTATGCTTGGTATACTTACTGGGATTTTATAAATCTCACTCCACGATATTTACCATTTTCAGATAATTGAAGGTTCGAGGCGGTCAACATGGAAGTGGCAAAAGTGGTTAAGATTGATGAGATAATTATGTTGAACTTTATGTAAGAAAATTATGTTCTATTTTTATTCACAAATTAAATTATGGGATTCTAATTATTCTTTTGAATAATTTTACATTACTATTTAAGTCTCGATAATATGATATGAGTCACTTTTAGTGGCACTCGAATGGTCGAGAATTCGGGTCGTCACAAGACTGGCCTTTCCTTGTAAGTATGAAGCAGCATCGGTCATTGTTGACCATGAGGGATATGTGCTTTCAACAATTGATTGGATCAAGTTGTCTGATGGATTAATCAAAATGTCGTCGGGCATCTCTAAAGTTGCATGTCCATCATTTTCTTCACCAATTGTCCCATCTCCAATACTGGATATCCAATCCGAAAAAGTCTTCAATTCAGTACCTTCATCATCACTGTCGATGTTTTGAAGCCTCATGTTCTTGGTCAGTTTCAAAACCTTACAATGTTTCCATAAATAAGATGAATTTATAGTTGCAAGGACAATATCTTGCTACTGCCTTTTGGAATCACCGGTAGAATTTGTCGAAAATCACCTCCAAAAATATTTGTTTTTCCTCCAAAAGGTCGATCCAGGCTATTAGGAATACTGAATTTCAATATATCTCTTAGAGTCCTATCCAAAGCCTCAAAGCAGTATCTGTGCATCATTGGAGGTTCGTCCCATATTATGAGCTTTGTTCTTACTAATAATTCTGCAAGCGCACTCCCTTGTTTTATGTTATACGTCGAGTCTTCATTAGGATTGAGAGGGATTGCAAATCTAGAATGTGCTGTTCTGCCATTAGGCAATAGGAGGGATGCTATACCACTTGACGCAACATTTAGGACTATTTCTCCCCTCGAACGTATGGCTGCAGAAAGTATTTTCCAAACAAATGTTTTTTCGGTCCCTCCATAGCCATACAAGAAAAACACACCTCATGTATCAGTATCAACCGCTTGCATGACTTTATCGTAAACAACCTTCTGCTCATCCTTCATCATATTCACAAACTCTTTATGCAAATCGGCTAGCTGTCTTCTATCATACATGAGTTCATCACATATAAGTCTATTTTGAAAGAGCGTCGAATCTGCATTTGGAAAGGGCATTGACTCAAAATTATTTAGACTTTTACCCCTACTCTGCATGATATTTTCAACCTCTAACAGGATACAATTCTTAATTTCTTCCTCACTCATTTCCAAACCTGTTATCAAAACATCATAGTGCAATTTAATCAACAAAAAAATATATTTAAAAAAGGACGAAAATTTGAAATAATCAATGATGATCCATATATCTACCAGATAACATCGTTATCAATAACTGTTAATATAAATCAATGACAATAAAAATGCAAGAGCTTATCATAACGAACAATGTAGTAAAAAAAAAAAAATACCTGGATGGCCCAGGATAGATCTGCGCATGTACAGTATATCGTCTGACATATATTGCCAACATTTATCCCAGATGTACTCGAGTCGAGACAAAGACCCCGACATCAATAATGTTGCAAGTAGACCACTTATAGAATGAGCCGAGCCCCAGTTGCTTGCTTCAATTATACCATCAATAAACTCTTTGTCGTCATCTAATAGACCACGGGCATAGCAAGCATCTCTGAAGTTGTTATAAATTATACCATCAACACACTTGATATCATCGTAGCTAGTCGGACCACGAACTATGTTCAACAAAGTACGCAAATAATGTAATTCGCCACTTCCAGGAGGGACATAAAACATGCGACCAATGCAGAAACCATGCTTTCTAGGGTGCCACTCTTTCTAGGGACATAAAACATGCTCCCTGGCAAAGTCATACTTCATATTTGCTTGCATCCATGCAGTGAACATGCTTTTTCTAACCATAGGACGCTTCAAAACCTCATCTATAGGATCAACATCTGAGAAAAATATGTTCTGCTCGTCGGGAAGGTGGAAGGAAAATTGTTCCACAGCAGGATCCCTAAAGTGAATTTCATAACCGAACATTCTCCAAGCAGCCTCGCACGTGGAGATGTATCGGCAATCATAGTACATCTTTATCTTATCCATGGTATCTTGGTTGTGTTCATCACCAGCGGCTTGGTAGAAGCTTGCTGTGACCCGATCGTGTCCTTTGTTCACATATTTAAAAAGATATTTGATAGACCTTAACTGATTGCACCACTCAACATTGATGTGAGCACCATACTTCAGCAAGAGATATCGATTGTGAGGAACAACATATCTATTGTCAAGCTCAATACCATTCTCGTCCACAGTCCTTCCATTGTCTCGACGCCTTTTAAACAGGATACCCATCTTCATCAACGACCGTAGAGTCAACAAAATCCCTAGGAAATCTTTTAGTGCAGCGACCTTCGAACATATAGGGAGAATCACTCCTTAATCTTCCACAGGGACCTTGAACCATAAAATCCCGAACAGCTGCAAATAAATCAGATTTGTCTGTTCGTCAGGTATTTCAGCCAAAATAATATTGTCAATAGCATCCGCCGTAGGGAACTTAGCATCCCGAGTCAAGAACAGTAGTATGTGTGTGTGCGACAAACTACGTTTCTGAAACTCAATGGTTTACATAACTGTAAAGAAAAGAAAATCTCAAGGTCATAAGATTGAAAAAAAATGCAACTCTAAATTGATTGTGTACAGAGGAATAAATGATCAAAATACGAAGATGTATATTTAGTACCTGCTCTAACAGGTCCAAACAAATTTTTTTCCGTATATCTTTCATAAGCAGTTCTAATTTCATCTTGAATACTCTACATAAAATGTCTGGTCTGTCCTCTGATCATAATCCCCTACTTTTTAGAAATCGAACAACTTCTGGCCATTTTGGGTTACACGTGAATGTAATGAACAGATCAGGATACCCTGCCCACCTGCATATGGCCATTGCATCTTGATAGTTTTGAATCATATATGAGGCACCACCGGTGAAAGAAGCTGGTATGACCACTCTCTTTCCGGCAGAAGAAGGATTCATTTCACCCCTTAACAGGGCTTCGGTCAAGCCCTTGTACATCTCACATCTCAAGTCCTTTTGGTGAGTACGTATATAGTCTAAGCGTGCAGACTCGACCATCGTGTAAGCATCAACTAAAAATTGTTGAAATAGCTTTTTTGAGAATAAAATATTTGAAGATTCATTTTCTCTTTCCTGTAATCGGTATGCAAACCACTCTCTCATACTTAGTTTCTTCCTACCACCAGAGGATCGAGAACTTGAATCATCCCAAAGAATGTCTTCCCTGTACCCATCCTGACCATATGAAAAAGTAATGGGTATTGCAATGCTAAGTATGACACACGCAATTCATTTATGCGTTGCAGTATCCCAGCTCGTGTCTCAACGACAATATCTCTACTACCAGGAAATGTCTTGAAACCACCAATGACTAATGCCGCTACTTCATCCTTCTCGGGCATGCTATATTGCCTTCCATCTCTACTCCTCTTCCCGATCAACTGTAGTTTGAAGTTCCCAGTAGACTCATTTCGTATTGTTTCTCTTACCATACGGAATGACTGTACCAAAATGTTGTGTTCATCTAACATATTCTTTAGATCTGAAACAATATCCTCATGCAAGTGGTTGTCAACCGATGATTTACTACATTTAAAAAATAATGTCATTCAAAAAATTAGAATGAATACATAATAATAATGGATATAAATAAGAAAAACATGTACTTAAATCTTACCCAATGACCTTCATTCTGTTTGCCACTTCATTATCAGTATCATATATGTATAGCTGAGCAAATCTGGGAGAGGAACCTTCTGCAGGTAATAAGCTACCGATCAAATGATAATTCTGACCATGTAACCTGAACACAGGAGGTGACCTCCCAACATTAAGACTCGAGTCTATCTTCCCCCCATAGATGTAAAGGAAAACATCATATTGTACGACCTTATATTATCATTGAAATGCCTGCTCCTATCGTCCTTGCCGTATAATAATTTTCTTAATACTTGTGGGGGATCATCCATTGGTGGAATCTTAACTTTGCCTTGCATGCCGCATAATGAAAACTTCGGGGATTGACAGGTTTTATAATGCTTGTCAATCCTCTCATCGAACCAGAAAATAGACTTGCAAAATTCACACTTATAGCAAGGATCACCAACATCTAGATATTCTGCAATATTAAAAATATAGTTGTTACCGAAAAGGTAAAATAAGCGAACCGTATAATATGAAGGCATAACATAACATATGATGCATATTTATAAATAGGAAAAAAATATAAAAAAAAAAAAAGTTACCAAGAAATTATGAATTTTACGCATTACTAAAACAATGTAAAGTACACTCGGGAACTACGAAGAAAATCTATGATTACATGTTACAATATCATAAAAATAGATATAAGGAAAAGCAAATCATAATTTTTATTCAACACCTCTTATAATTAAAATCCAATAATTATTTTTTACGTTAACATAACAAAACACTACAAAAAATAGACTTGCAAAATTCATAATTATAGCTAGGATATTGAAGATATAGATATTATGAATGTTTAAATAATTATTAAGTAACATGTTAACCTTTAAATAAATAGTTTTAAAAATTCAAAGTGAAATTAAAAAAAAAAAAAAAATCACGAAATGATGCATGTTACACACTGCTATAACTATGTATAATACACGGGGACTACAAATTGAATGTATCAGTAAATGATATGGAATAAAAAAAATAAAAAATAAAAAACTTTTTGTAAAACAAAGCATCAAATCCTTTTATCCTTTTATTGAAATTATACTAATAGTGAATTTACAATCATAACCATTATTGAGTTGTGAACGATTATAATGTATCAAGATTGACCATACAAGTTCGATTTATCAATTGACTATTCAATTTTGATTTATTAAAATTGCTGTTATAGAAAAATAAAAGTAACGAAAATGTCTCATCCAAACATCAAATATTTAATATTTGATGCATATTTATAATTAAAGCAATAAATTTAAAAAAAAAAAAGATTACCAAAACGATGTATATTACACATCACATAAATAAATATAATACTCACGGACTATGAAGAAAATCTATCATTAAATATTAAGGTGTCATGAAAATTATAATAAATAACAATTAATTTACAAACAAAATTTTAACCAACACATTTTATCACTTAAATTAATTCATTAGAAATAGCCTATACACTTTTTTAATGCTAGCCACATGTTAAATTCGTTTATCACATACTCCTTTTAAATTTTGTCAACTTATATTAATTCTATTTGCAAAAATATATTTTTTTAACACTAATCTTCATATTATTGTAAAATAACAAAAATGACGAAACATTAATATCCTATATTAGGTTGTTTTGACATTCTGTAAAAACCTTTATTTCCTATAATTCACAAATAGAATTTCAAATTTAATCATCTATAAAACATTACAGCGAAAAAAATTCAATAACAGAAAAATGTAAGGGAAATGTAAGTGAGTCAGAAAGTATAAAAAAAATGAAACCATAAATGAAAAAAATAAAAATCGAACCCCCTTTTGAAATCCTTCACTTCCTTGATCCCAGAGTCAATCAGTAGTTTTGTAGCATGGAATGTGTTTGAGAGGCCGGTTTCCCCTGCAAATAGTTTTAAAGTGAGAAATTTGCTACTGATTAGGGCTCGAAAAAGTGCGTCGACAGACCTCTATATGATTTCGTACGACAAAGCTGTATCAGCACAATTAGAGGTTCGTTTTTTGAAGAATCGATGTAATCTTTCATTGCATCTGCATATTCTTCCCATAAAGTGCAGGAAACTCTAGTCTTCTTGCGTAAAATGCATAGCAAATTGTTTTGTTTCAGATTTTACACGCTATATGTAAATTTGTTAATTGTTAGAGGTATTTACTCTTGGTCCTCGAGAAGAACTTCCAAATTTCTGGCACCTTTTCTTGTTGTGGATGGTTGCATCCTACTGTTGTCATACCCGAAAACATGCCCAAGTACATCTGACATGTTTGATAACAAAAATGTTAAATATTTAATAGTAATTGGAATATGTGAGTTGAGATAATATTTAAAAGTGCAAAAGCAATTGATTACCAAATAATGGATCGTTTTCAGAATGAATGGATTTCTTGATATCTGTTAGAGTTCTAAATGTGTAGATGTTTTGGGGGAAAGAACCATCAGTGGTTGCTCCAATGTAAGTTTTGTCAAAAAGATAAATACGGAATTGATGGTTTGTTGCTGGGTAGCTGCCCTTGTTATCACCAACTGAAAATTGTTTAATGCAGTGGATGTTATGTTCTTTAACCAGGTGATCAAACTTATCAATTAGATGACCCTTAACAGTAGCTTGGATCCTAGTACCCTGTGAAATAGATCAACGTGACACTGATAATTTATATGATTGAGAACATGATGTATTTGTTGATGTGAATAAGTATATAAATTGTTTGCAGATACATATATTTATATTAAATCCTGTTAATTTCGCAGATTTCATGTCGAACAAACTACCTCTTTGTCGACCAAAACCATTTCCAGACTTTTTGGGGTTCTGCCGAACTCTGGTACAACCCATTTTCTTGCACATCGAACCTTGATACGTCAATTTGCTCGATTCTTGTTAATGTCCTTCAGTAAAATGAACGTTGGAGCCATTGTTAAGAACAAATACCACCAATGTATTTGAAAAAGAGAAAATATTGTAGTGGTAAAAACAACTGAACTCACCGTCATTTATCTGAATGCGTAGGGATTTTAGGGGTCGTGACAGTAATTGCATTCATGGAACCAAAGTGGCAAAACACCGGTCAGTCAAATGTGTTAGTGGGATCAGATTTCAATGAGTCAGATTCAGTTATACAGCTAAAAAAAATAAAAAATTGCTGGTCAAAAGTGGGATCAGATTTCAATGGGTCAGATACAGCTCAAAAAATTGCCAGTCAATCAAATGTGTTAGTAGAATTAGATTTCAATGGGTCAGAAACAATCTAAAAAAAATAAAATAAAAATTGTTGGACGAAAGTCTCTGCTTTTGGGCTGGAAAACTGAATTCATGACGTCAACAAGCTCAACAGGTTTTATAATAGTATAGATTATATAAAGATTCTATTATCTTGCAGTAAAAGAAGATGGATGCAAGAAAGAAGTTGTGATTTTTTTATTTTGTATGCTGGATCATAATTCAGGTATGTCTTTTTGTTTCGAATGGTTGGATGTAATTTTATTCAATAAGTATTTGTGTATTATTTACTATTTTACTATTTTGGATTTCTTTGATTTTGGGTCTGGATTTTTCCTATGGTTGGAGAAATCGTGAGAACGGTAGAATATTAATATTTCTTTAAATTTTAATAGTGTGAATATTGATTTGAATAAAATGTTAATTTGTTTTGTGAATTTTTTTTAATTCTTTATAATCAATAAATTTGCTTTTTTAGACCACTTTCATGAATTCAATTGTCGTGCATGCCACTCTAGACACTTCCCATTTCAAACAATCATGATGATAATGCCATCTGTGCTTCGCACGGATAATAACTAGTTAAACATTGATAGCAATAACTAATACAAACATGTAACTTGATTACTGAAAAACAGGTGGCATTGGGTTAATTTGACAAAAATAAAAAGGCATGTATAAGAATCCCACAACAAAGAACATCTGTTCAATAAAAATGCTCCCTAAGGACAAGAAAGAATAGAAACAGTATACTTACAAATTTGAAGTCAGATATTTCAAAGGTAACATAGAATATGAATAGAATTATTAAATGCTTTACTAAATACACAACCCTAAATGAGATAAAGGATATAATTCCTTACAAAATGCAGGTGATAAACCCCAGTTAATCATTCTTGTAGATCAAAGAAAGTAGCATGGGAAGAACCAAAAATTGTTCAGATTTCAGATCTTCAGGAACTAATAATATCAGGAAAACAGAGGGTAAAGTAAGGCTGATTCTGATTATTATTATTATTATTATTGGTGTTTCAATGTGATCCCATGAAACTTAAATATGCGTAGGGCTGTCAATGGATCGGATTTTAATCCAAACCAAATCCGAAATCCGATGAAATTAACGGGAGATAGATTTAAGGTCTCAATCCAATAATCCGGTAAGGATTCGAATCCAATAATCAGTTAACTAAATAGAACAAATATGGATATAAGTCAACCCGATCCAATAACAATATATATATATATATATATATATATATATATATATATATATATATATATATATATATATATATATATATATATATATAAAACTTGTAATATATAAGATAATTTTTTGAGATATTATGATTTTATTTTTTTATGAATGATATATTAATTATATGAGTAATTTTTTACTCATTAATATGTAAACATTTTAAAAATTATGTTAAAAATAATTTCGGATTGGATAATAGGATCAAATATCTGATAAAGTAGCAAATCGGATATGGATTTAACTATCAAATATCCGTCGGATTATCGGATCGGATCGGATTTACGAATTATTTTTATCGAATAAAGACAGATCTGATCCATATTCGATCCGTTTAAGCTCCTAAATATGAGAGTAAAGGCTTCATGTAATGGTTGAATCACATACAGACAGACATACACACATAGGGGAGGGGGGGGGGGGGGGTTGACGGGCTGATTTTTGAAAAAAATAGAGAGAAAGAAGCATATATTACATAGAGAGAGAAGGGAAAAGTTAACAATATAAGGCTGATATTTTTATGGAATTAAATAGAGTGGCATGGTGTGAAAGCAAATGAAACTTGAGTGGCGTGTCATGTAATTTTGAAACTGTAGTGACATGTTTGAAAAGTGG
Organism: Ligustrum vulgare; assembly: GCA_963555705.1. NCBI lineage: Eukaryota > Viridiplantae > Streptophyta > Magnoliopsida > Lamiales > Oleaceae > Ligustrum > Ligustrum vulgare. Next base: position 7,304,588 of record OY743176.1, on the reverse strand, counting down.
GGCAAACTTTAGTTGCAATTTGTGAAATTAACCCATTAAAATGTGATTTTCCAGAGACACTATCGTGTGGTAAACATGTAATGAGAACTGTTTTAAAGATCCATTTATAGAGGCGTCCTGATTTTCTATAATCTCTAGAACTCAACCTCGTATGCATTTTTAAGGAAGATACCAAGGGGAGGCAATAGAATGGCCACAATAGTGTCTATGTAAGTTGCTGATCCTTTATTTGCCATTTCTATTTTCAATTTCGAAAAAATACAGACAAAGTGGTTATTGATAGTGGGCGGTTAAGGCTAAAAAATGGGTAGTGGGGCTGATATTTGAAGCTCGTTTTCAGACTCAGTTGTCAACTGTCAAAAATTAAAATTAAAATTAAAATATTAATTAAAAGGAAATTCAGATTATGCTGACAATTGAAATTTCAGTCAAAATTGGTCACAATATCAGTTGTTTTTATTAATATATAGATATAGATTAAAATAACCAACAATCAGACCATTGGCGATTATTGACATTTTTTTTTAAAGGAAATATCTTAGTATGAGGTATGAGTTTTATTTCTTAAGGAAAAACAAGTACATGCAGGGGCGGATTTAATGTGAGGTCAGCGAGGTCAGCTGCCCCCACTGCTCGGAGGGAATTTTGTAATATATAGATGTTTGCTTTTTCTTTTTTGTCTTTGCCCCCATTGAAAGTCAGCTGCGACTTGTGTATAATGTATTTGATACTTGACAATTCTTTTTTTTTTTTTTGAAAGGGATGAGTATTTGACTAGAACTAGTAAAAAATGATGACTAGCTTTCTGCTGGCTGGATTACTTGAAAGTTGAAGCATGCTGTTTAAATTATTGATTTTATTCAGAAATTATTTTTTATTATGGAAGTGGAATTAATAATTATAAGTTGTTATTTGCAATATCGATTTCGATACGTATTCTTAAAATTGTACTACTTATACATAATCAATACAAATACATATTAATGCATATAAAAATAATAATCTAAAATGCTATTTGTTCATATTAGTCTATCAATTTATCTTGCCTATTTTAGACTTGAAATAGTCAATTTTAATCCTTTTGGTTCAAAATTTTTTTTGTCTATGCATTAAATCAATCTAACCATGAAGGAGAAAAACTCCACGAAAAAAAAAAAAAAAACTCCACAGATAACAAAATGCAGTAAAGTATTCAAAAGCATTTACTTAATAATGCCTTGTACCTCTTGTTCTTGAAAATTTTGGATGCTGGCTGAATCAATGCCATTATTAGCAAACCATTAATCTGTCGCTTTGTTCCCCCTCCCTCCAAATGTGAGACAATTTAACATCATGTAAATTGTTTAAATTCAATAGAATGGATTGCAACGTTTATTATACTCTCCAAGAACATTTGCTATGTTGTTTGCAGAGAAGATAAGTAGCCTTTGAATCAACCTCAATCCAAATTTTGTTGATAATTGACTTAATTTTTATCAATTATCATTTGCTCTATTAATTTTTTTAGCGTTCTAGGAAATGTCCATACGTATTCTATATTATAATTACTCCATCCATCTCACAAAGATATGCTTACTTCTATTTTCACATGAATTAAGAAAACACAATTAATATATGTTAGAACTATAAATTTACATATATTTTACCTAATATACCCATATATTAAATAATGATTTGTTCATATTTATTGATAATAATGCATATTAAATAGGAGTATATTAGAAAATGAAAATATTAATATTATATACTCTAAAAAAGGAAAGTAACCTATCTTTATGGAACAGACAAAAAAGGAAAACAAGCATATCTTTGTGGGACAGAGTGAGTATAATTATTTGTGTGAGGCTTTCAAGAATTAATATGCTAGATATATATTTATAACAAGACTTGTCATCTTCCCAACTGCTCAACCAGATTTTGTGCTTTTGTCCGCGTAGAATTGAAGTATTCAAATTGATCTAAAACTATAAGAATTTATTGCAGATATTTAAGCACCACATAATTGTAAATATAGTAATATACGCAGACTATTCATTCCGCAATTTTTTTTTTTTGGGTCATGCATGTAATCATATGTAAATTCTGCTTTGTATTTGAATATATTTGTTTATTTTTAGTATCTAAAAAGGTTTCTTCATGATAGGGTTCGGGAACATTCGGTAGAGTCGTAGGGAGGATTGAATAATGTTGAACAAAAAGAAAAAAATATGTTAAAATCTCATACAATAGATATTTTACAAATGTATCTAATTACGTATCAAACGCGTCTAATTAAAGATCAATGAATAATCGAAAACGATGAAATATTGACTTTTCTAACGATGATGGTAGTTGTTACGTTGAGGAGTTCTTGTGCATTAAATTATACTCGTTATTTGGTGAAAGACTAAAAATTGAGAAATCTAGCTTCCTAAGATTAGTTTCTTGTCCCTTTCTTTTTCAAAAATCTTAGCATGTCGTAATTTTTTCCTCTGTATTCGGATATACAATTGGGAAATTCTTTAGGTGTACGTATCATATCAAAATATTACCTCATATTGCAATATCTTATCTTAATCTATCTTCTTCTATACATAATAATAGAATACATGTCAAAAAAAAAAAAAAAAAAAAAAAAGAGAGCTTAATTTCCCACCTAAACACTCATTTCTAAATTTAGAAACTTTAAAAAATCTTTCAAGACAAGCTTAATTAATGCAAAAAAAAAAAAAAAAAAAAAAAAAAAAAAACATTTTAACAATTATAATGATATATACAAACTCGTACGATGTTATTAATGATATCAAAATTTTAATTTATTTTAATGTATAAACTATTTATTTTTTTTTGTAATAGTTCTTATTCACTTGATAATTATTTTATTATATTTAAGTCAAAAAATATGTAATATATCTATCTATACATCTATAAAAACAAAGTCAATGCCAAAAATAATACACACATAGTTTTTCACCCAAAATAACTTTCTAAATTTGAAAAATCTATGCACAAAAATAATATGTAAAAAAAATAATGTAATAAACATTTTAGCGATTATTATGGTACATAATATTAGAATTCGTGATATGCTATTGATGACATCAAGATTTTAATTTATTTTAATATATAAATTTTTTTGTAATAATTATTTTATTATATTTACGTCGAAAAATATATAATATGAGTGTCAAATCGAATATCTCGACGAGAAATTTAATACGAGTTAACAAGCGAGAATAAATAACATACTGTCCGTAAAAATCTTTTCAAAGATCACATGTAATAATTTTTATATTTTTATAATTTTAATCAATATCTCATTCATTTTAAATTATAATATTTAAGTTCTTTAATACTATCTATAAACCATTTTTATATTAATTATTATTCTTTTTTAATAATTATTGTATTATTTTGAAGTCGAAAAAATATGTAATATGAGTGTCAAATCGAAGATCTCAACTAGAAATTTAATATAAGATAATAGTGAGATTAAATTGAAAAAATATTGTCCGTAAAATCGTCTCCAAGATAAAACTGTGCCGAAATTTCTTGGTCCGCCTTCTCTCTCTAAAATCAATTACAATTTTTTCCCTAATTCGTAAAAAAAAAAAAAAATGTTTTCAATATTACATAAATATATATATATATATATATATATATATATATATATATATATATATATATATATATATATATATATATATATATTTAAAAATAAATAGAAAATGAAAGAGAATAAAATAGGAGCGTTCATCAATCTATTTTTCTTTCCTTTTCATTTTAATAAAATTCTGAGCGTATATCACAGATATATCTATTTTTTCACTTATTACAAATTATATTCAAATATAATTTTATTTTCTCACTTTAAACTTTAAGTCAATTTAAATTACAATGTTTATAGAAATTTTTTGGAATAATAAACATACTAACAATAGTTTATTAACTAAATTCAATTTAGTCATAAATGATTAATTTCAGCTCGAGTTTTTTCTTATCAAATTAAAACAAATAATAAATATACGAATTTTCAAAGTAAATTCAATTAAATTGTGTTAATTTTTATAACTTAAAATGTCGATCAATTTATATATCCATTATTTTGACTTTTTTTATTTATTTATTTACTGATTATGTTCATTTTCTATTTTTTATTATAAACTCAAATAACTACAATATGCAAAATATATATTAAATAGTTTAACAAATAGTTCATATAATTTTTATTAAACAATTGATTGATTATCAATTTTTATTAAAATATTTAAATAAAAATAAAAATGCAATAATATTAAAATAATGTCGTAAAAAATGGTAAAACTTTTTTTTTTTTAATTTTATTAACATATGTCGTAAAAGATATTTCCAAATTTTTTTATTTTATTTTGAAATGATATTTACAGTAACATTATTTATATTATTCTTATTTACAACGCACGAGTGTGATATTAATTACTTTAATATTAATAATAATTTGACCACGATAACGACAAACTGTAACACGATTTAGCATTATATTATCAAAAGATCTGTAATAAACAATTAAAATTTCAATTATTTATTAGACAATTGAGTAACTTGACTTTTCCTTCATTTAGGGTGTAACTGTCAAACAAGATAAAGACGTGAAGCGAGAAACAAGAAAAATAAAGAATCAACAAGGATATTTAACATTTGACCTTTTCTAATTATTATTTATTTATTTTACTTACTTTGAAGTAAAAAATACTAAACTTGTTAAGTGTAAATTCACTTATTAGTTACCTGTCATAAGTAAACTTTATAAAGTTGAGTGAGATGTGCTCATCAACGACATTTTGCAAATGAGAAAAAGGGGAGTAGAAAATATACTTTTGAGATTGAGAGCATCCTCAATGCATTTCATAAAACCCGTAATATTTGAATAGACTGATTTTTAATTGGTGTGATATTGATGTCTAAAGAATAAATAATAAAGTTAAAACAATTTTCGGGTGTGTTCCATCGATATTTCAATATTTTTGCACACGTGTTTTTAGGTATACTAAAATACGAGGCTTTTCTCCTTCCCGTTATGGGAGGGGAACAATTTTCTCCGCCCCCTCACAAGGGGGCGGGCCTCACCCACCCCCCAAATTGTTTCTCTCCCGGAATAATCCCCTACTAAAATAAAGATAATAAAATTGGGTGAAAGAGAAAAGATCTAATGTTCTAACTACGAAAGCAGAATAAATAAATTGTTGACTTACCATGTTTAGCATATATACACTATCAATTTTTTTCTTTTTTTGTCACGAACACTTGACGGACCCCTTTTTAACTTATATTGAAGATTTTTTTAGCGCCGTTTGGTAATTTTTGTTTATAAAAGGTATATTTCAATAAGTCTGCGTTTGATAGCAATTGTGAAATTTGAGTAGAAAGAAAATGAATTTCAGAAAATTTAATTCTAAAAAATTGAATTTCTGGGAATTGAAAGTTTAATATGTTTGATTGATTTAATTTTCTAGGTAGAAAAAATGGAGAATTTTCTAACTTTTGTTGTTTGATTAACATTATTTTCTATGAAAAATAAAGTAAAATTCAACTATTATAATATATATATATTTTTTTTTCATTTTTAACAGGTTTGTACTTAGTAATAATAATGTTAATTTTTGAGAAAAAATAAATCAATTAACAACAAAAATATGATCAAACGTGATGAAAATAGTACGCGATTTTTCCTGAAAAATAAATTCTCGTATCCAGCTGGGAAAACAAAATCCACGAAAACAAGGAACAAACGCGCGTGAGGTGATAGGCTGGAAAATGAATTGTCTGGAAATAAAAACCAATCAAACAGTTCAAACAAGAAAATTAGGTTGGAAAATAAGGTCTCGTTCTCTTTACTGTTTTCAGCCTATTTTGAGTTTTCAATTTTTGAAAATATCGAAAACATGTTCACTTTGCCTATTTTCAGAAACGCGTTTCCCAAATTACCAATAAAAATACAAAGGAAACTCAAAACGAGTTTATTGCATTTTGGATATTTTCTGTTAAAAAGTCCAAAACGACCAAAACACGCTTTTTGTTTTTTGTTTTTTTTTGTTTTTGTGTAAATGTGAGACACTTCATTCACTTGAAGTTCTTATATTGTTTTGTCATTATATATACATCCATGTTTTTTTTTTTTTTTTTTGTAAAATATGATTATCATTTTTTTTTTTTTTTGTAAAAGTGAAACACTTTCTTCACTTGAAGTTCTTATGGTATTTTGTCATTATATAGAGATCCATGTTAAGATTATTATTATTATTTTTTTGTGTGTAAAAGTGAGACGCTTCATTCACTTGAAATTCTTATGTTATTTTACCATTATATATAGATCCATTTTAATTTATTTTTTTTGTAATTTTATTTTATTTATTATTATTATTTTTTTAAAAGTGAGACACTTCATTCACGTGAAAATCTTATGTTATTTTTTCATTATATAGATCAATGTTAAGATTTTTTTTTTGTAATTATTTATATATTATTATTATTATTATTATTATTATTATTTTTTTTGTAAATGTGAGATACTTTCTTCATTTGAAGTTTTTATATTATTTTACCATTATATATAGATCCATGTTAAGATTTTGTTGTTATGTGATTAAATTTTTGTTTAGCTGAAACAATATTAATGATGAATTTATTGAGATAGAGAACTAACTGATTTATTAACATTAAATTAATGTAATTCAACAAATCAACCATTTTTTACATATAAAATATCACAAAATAAATATATCAAAAAATTACAAAGTAAACGCATTTTTCAGTTTTCTATTTTCGAAAACAGTTTTCCAAAATTACAAAGAGAACATGTTTTCAGCAATCCCAAAACAAACAATTAAAATCCAAAATTCAAAACAAAATCCAAAACTCAAAATCCAAAATCGAAACACAAAGAGAATAGCCCCTAACATTTTCTCGGCAATTGGAAGTGAATTAAACACACCCTAAGTGATTCATTTTGTTTAAAAGTAAAAAATGATGGACGAAAATTTTTGACAAATCAAAATTGTTGACTATTTTAAAAAATTGTTCAGTAAGATGCTTTCGTGCATCCATTTGTAAACGAAATTTATAAACAAATGTTTACCAAACATAGGCCAAGTTCCGTTGATTTTCTATTATATTAAAGGTACTCTAAATTATTCCATTCACGTCAATCGAGTCTATACATTCAGGAAAATTACCAAACATAGGCCAAGTTCCGTCGATTTTCTATTATAATTATATTAAAGGTACTCTAAATTCTTCCATTCACGTCAATCGTGTCTATACATTCAGGAAAATGTTATTATATATCTTTATAATATATAAAAGTAAAATAGTTTCTAAAAATAATTTCCCGTCAATTTTTCTATTTATATAAATAGTAAGGTCTCATTGAATTAAATAGTGTGAATGCAAAGTGAATTAATGTGAATGCAAAATTGATGTAGGTCAAATGTGAATGCAAAATTTGAATAAATTTATATATATATATTTTGCAGGTCAAATGTGAATGCAAAATCTAGATAAATTTGAATTACTAAATAATAGTTGATATAATTTTATTATTAACACTAATACTAAATGAGTTCAATTAATATTTTTAGTTATCAGTATTAAAATTATAGTTTAATTATTTTATTTATTTATTTGTTGTTTTTAATATTATAAATTCTATGTATGGCTATCAATATAAAAATTGTGTTTTAATTATTAATTGTCAAATTATTTGTTATCTTTAATATCAAAAATCATATTTTCAGAAATATATATGTAGTAGAAAAAATGCGCTGCTTATAAATAATTTATAGAAAAAGTTATTGAATGAATACTAATATTGGATAACTAATGTTTTGGTTTCTTTTTAGTTAATAATATCAATAGAATGATTAACATTTTTAATCATTCTTAATTTTAATACTGTTTTAAAGATTATAGAGTATAAGATTATTTGTATAATTTTGTAATCACCAACTTTAATCGGTTGTCGTATCTTGATAATTGCGAGATTTTCAAATTATTATTTTGACTATTTGACTTTGATTTTTTGAGGATTGTTTTTGTAAAATAGTGATTTTTTAAAATGTATAGTTAAAAAATAGTATGAAAAATTGTAAAATATAATTTTTTAAAGAATGTGTGATTGAAAATGAATGTTCAGAAAAACTGATTCTTGAAAAATTAATTCCATATGAGAAAGTGATAAAGTATTACGTCTTTTGGATTAAACAATCGTGCCGTTTTTATGAATTGAGATGTATAGATGACTTCTTAGTAAATAAAGTTAAACATATTTATGATATACATTCGTTAAAATTTAATCACAACTAAAATTTCCTATTGCTTAATTTGCTACATTTATTTAAATATATAACCACATCTATTTAATTTGTAATATTAAAGTAAATATGAAATGAAATATTTGTTTAATAAATTTAAATATCAAATATTGTAATAAGTTAGTTAGTACTAATTCTAAAAGTACTATTCGGATAGTGATAAATTATTTGTGATAATTTAGAAATTATATTTTGAAAAGATTAATTACATTAATAATCATAAAAATTGAATAGTTATACAAATGAGTTATGCAAATGATCATTGAAGTATTTTTTTTAAGTAGTAAGTTATTTAAGTTCCTAAGTACTACAATTGTGGCGACTTAGTAAAAACAAAAAACAAAAAAAACAAAAAATTGCCCCTATAATGTACCTATAAATAATAAAAAAAAATCAAATTTTTTAACAGCTCATTGTACCAAAATTTACTATTACGAACTACATTATCTGAAATAATGAGTTTTAAACAGGTGTTTAAGTATACATTTTCCACAAAATCATAATTATTAAACTCATTTTGTAGATAATGAGGGCTCAAATAAGGACTTAATATGCTCATGAAAGAAAAATTTAATATATAACGAGAGCACTTCCCAAAAACAGGTATTGATCCATTTTCCTGTCTAAAACACATTTTCTAAAATGGTAATTAGTAGTAGTAATTCACAATTTATTATTCATTTTCGACAAAATTCAGATTTAAATTAATCCAAATGAATGCAGATTTTTAAATAGCTGCAATTATTAGGTCCCGAGATTTCTTAGTCCCCATTCCCATCTTGAAAATCAATTACATTTTTTTAAAATTCCTAAAAATAAAAAAATAAAACTTTTTCAATATCACATAAATATTTTTATTTAAAAATAGAAAATGAAAGATAATGAAATAAGAACGTTTATCAATCTATTTTTCTTTTTCTTTCCATTTGAAGTTTTAAATCAAATTATAATATTTAAAGAAATTCCTAAAACGATAAACATACAAACCGTAAAAAAATTAAAATATAATTAAGGTATGTGTAATGCACCTTTGTAATTAATTGTCTTCATTCATTTCTCATTTTTAATTAAATATTCATTTCATATGTTAAAATATAAATTTGATATATATAAGTAATAAATGACCGTACATTACACGGGTGTAACCCTAGTTATAGTTATATATATATGGATATATTTTTTTCCCCATCTTATCGTAAGGACAAAGACTCCCCAAATATTTAATACGTACCGCCAATTGCTCTGAACCCTAGCTACCCATTAAAGCAAGAGTGTCAATTATGAGAGATCCATAATGCCAGTTTATTTTTTCCAGTAGAATCACAGCTAATACACGATCACATGTGCCACACTTACTGGGATTTGTATGTTTCGACCACCTTAAATAGCAAGCATATGATTATGGGCTCGATTCGAGACACTGGAAAGTATTGTTTTAAGTAACATATAGAATTCGATCGCTATTAATCCTAGTCAACAAGTGAAACATGTCATCGACGAGATAAACATACATGAATGTATTATATGTATAGCGTTTGGTGGCGACCCAACTAATTTACATTCGCAACTGAATTAATCTATGCAATGAGATGGATTTAGACCATTGTTTTTCTTTATGAGTAAATAAGCTGGTTTTAAAATAGAGAGAAAGCAAATCAAAATAGTAAATTTTACTTATGAGTAAAATAGCTTTCTTTGTTAATCAAAGTTAAAATAAGTAGATTTCTTCTTTTGACGAAAGAGTTATTATTATTATTATTATTATTATTATTATTATTATTATTATTATTATTATTATTATTATTATTATTATTATTGTTACGATCGTGATTAATTGGACATGATACGTCATCTATATGGGCCCATCAGGGGAACCACAAAACATCCAGTCACCTAATCATGACCTATAGGCCAAAACTGCGGATACCAAAGTTGCTGAATTCTTATATGCCGAGGTCACCTAAGTCGGGGTGATGTTGTGGCGAGGTATCCTATGTCGGGGTGATGATGTGCCGAGGTACCCTTATGCCGAGGTACTCCTAAGCCAAGGGGATTACCCTGAAAAGGTGACAAGACAGCTTGATGTGACAATATCTTTAAAGTAATTTGATGGTTGCTTTAACCCTATGACATTTAGTAATGATTATAACCAAAGAAATGGTTTACCTCATGAAGGGTTAGGATCTTACAATATGTAAAACATAACACATATCACAATCTAAGATAATTACACATTCTATAAATAGAGCACACTTGCCTCCAAGGAAAGGGTTTTACTCTCTTAACTAAATATTTACTTTCACTTCATTTTCTCTCTTTTACGCACTTATATTTCCCGCGCTCAAATTATATTTGCTTGACATGGGCACTGGCTTTGGCATCGGAGTGCGAATGAGAGCCACCTTGGCCCCCTTTGCAAACTGATCGTTTGTCACAGTGCGCAGGAGATCCACGTGTTCAAGAGGGAGGAATTGAGACGTGTTGGTCCAAGGTCCAGCCGAATTTTGTGGTCAATATTTTGGCGCCGTCTGTGGGAAACCACACTTCTAACCACGAAATCACGTGGTAAAAAGCTACATAAAACCTTGAAAAATGGCTGATAACCTCTTGAAAAAGAGTGAAGAACCACAAAAACCTTGAAAAAAATGTGAAGAACCTCTTGAGAAAGAGAGGAGAAATATTACATAAAACATTGAAAAATGGCTGATAACCTCTTGAAAAAGAGTGGAGAACCACAAAAACCTTGAAAAAATGTGAAGAACCTCTTGAAAAAGAGATGAAAAATACTACATAAAACCTTTAAAAATGGTTGATAACCTCTTGGAAAAGAGTGAAGAACCACAAAAACCTTAAAAAAAGGTGAAGAACCTCTTGAAAAAGAGAGGATAGATACTACAAAAAAAAATGTTGAAAAAGGAAGGAAACCTTTTGAAAAAGATTGGTAACAAATTCCTTGAAGAAAGGCCTCCCCGAAAGAGGGACTCTCCTTCTTATTGCCCCCAAGTGGCATGGCTCAAGAAGCCCCTCATATTGCCTAAGTGGCATGGCCGAAGTGATTACCCTCTTATTGCCTAAGTGGCATGGCCGAAGTAGCTCCCCTCATATTGCCTAAGTGGCATGGCCGAAGTGGCTTCCCTCTTATTGCCTAAGTGGCATGGCCGAAGTGGCTTCCCTCATATTGCCTAAGTGGCATGGCCGAAGTAGCTTCCCTCATATTGCCTAAGTGGTATAGCCGAAGTGGCTTCCCTCATATCTCATATTGCCTAAGTGGCATAGCCGAAGTGGCTTCCCTCATATTGCCTAAGTGGCATGGCCGAAGTGGCTTCCCTCATATTGCCTTAGTGGCAAGGCCGAAGTGCTTCCCTCATATTGTCTAAGTGGCATGGCTGAAGTGGCTTCCCTCATATTGCCAGGTGGCATGGCTGAAGTGGCTCCCCTCATATTGCCTAAGTGGCATGGCCGAAGTGGCTCCCCTCATATTGCCTAAGTGGCTTCCCTCTTATTGCCTAAGTGGCTTCCTTCATATTGCCCCCTAGTGGCATGGCTCAAGAAGCCCCTCATATTGCCTAAGTGGCATGGCCGAAGTGGCTTCCCTCTTATTGCCTAAGTGGACTCCTTCCGAAGGACCTTTTCCATGGACTCCTTTCCGAAGCACCTCTTCCGAAGGACGACTTCCATGGACTTCTTCCGAAGTACCTCTCTCGAAGGACCTCTTCCATGGACTCCTTCCGAATGACCTCTCTCGAAGGACGTCTTTCATGGATTCCTTCCGAAGCACCTCTTCCGAAGGACCTCTTCCATGGACTCCTTTTCGAAGCACCTCTTCCGAATGACGTCTTCCATAGACTTCTTCCCAAGTACCTCTCTCGAAGGACGTCTTCCATGGAATTCTTCCGAAGCACCTCTTCTGAAGGACCTCTTCCATGGACTCCTTCCGAAGCACCTCTTCCGAAGCACCTCTTCCATGGACTCCTTCCCGAAGCACCTCTTCCGAAGGACGTCTTCCATGGACTTCTTCCGAAGTACTTCTCTCGAAGGACCTATTTCATGGACTCCTTCCGAAGTACCTCTTTCGAAGGATGTCTTCCATGGACTTCTTCCGAAGTACCTCTTCCATGGACTCCTTCCGAAGCACCTCTTCTGAAGGACATCTTCCATGGACTTCTTCCGAAGCACCTCTTCCGAAGGACCTCTATTCCATGGACTCCTTCCGAAGTACCTCTCCTAGGGTCGTCTTCCATGGACTTCTTCCAAAGTACTTCTCTTGAAGGACGTCTTCCATGAACTCCTTCCGAAATACCTCTTCCATTAACTCCCTCCAAGTGAGGGACCCCTTCAAAGAGAAGGACTCCTACAAGGGACTTCTTCCAAGAGAAGAACTACGTCGATTAACTTCCTCCAAGTGAGGGACCCCTTCCAAGTGAAGGGCTCCTACAAGGGACTTCTTTCAAGAGAAGAACTACATTAATTGACTCCCTCCAAATGAGGAACCCCTCTTCCTAAGGAATCCTTCCAAGAGAAGAAATTCTTCAACGAACTCCTTTTATAAAGGACTCTTTCATTGGTCGATTTCACTCTAAGAAAAACATCCGAAAGCTATAAATTCGAACCCCATCCATGAATGCCTGGGACATCCAAATTTAAGGGACTAGAGAGCATATACATATGTGCATGTCAACACGAGACACAATGTATATATACTTTGTTTCATATTCTCCAAAGATACACATTTCAAAACGAGACAGGCTTGTAAGCCCTCCAGTCGCTTGAATTAAGCGTATTCTATTAGCCCTCACACATCTAGGAGTAAGATCTTCAATGTTATTGAAGACAACCTTATAATTCCCCTCCTATTTGAGGCATGCTTGGGATATTACTATGAGCTTGTATGTCTTCGTAAGTTCGAAGCACACTCGAGTATTCTTTTTGTTGGGATAAAAGATGCACTTTCAAAATTTGAATAACACAGCCCAATACTCTCTTAATATAATCAAGAAAAGCCTACTTGAAAGGGTTGTCAAGTGTTCAAATAAGGATCCAAGTCTCCAAACTATATTAAAGCGTGGGCCCAAGTGCCTATATTATTCCTCATCGGCGATGCTTTACCATGTAAAATATATTCTATTTTTTCCATTCTGGTTATGTCTTGCAAGAAGGATTTTTTTAGATATTTTGTGTTTTGGTTATTTCTTAGAGTATACACACACTCCACCATCTTCGATCCCTTATATTTTCAAGTCCGGTTCGCACATAAATGAACCACCCAGACTTGAGGGACTAGTGTTACGACAATGACTAATTGGATATGACACGTCATCTATATGGGCCCACCAGGGGAGCCACAAAACATCCAGTCACCTAATCATGACCTATAGGCCAAAACTGTGGATACCAAATTTGCTGGATTCTTATATGCCGAGGTGACCCTATGCCGAGGTAATGCTATGCCGAGGTCACCTAAGTCGGGGTGATGTTGTGCCGAGGTAACCTATGCCGGGGTGATACTGTGCCGAGGTACCCTTATGCCGAGGTACTCCTAAGCCAATGGGAGTACCCTGAAAAGGTGACAAGACAGCTTGATATGACAACTTCTTTAAAGTGATTTGATAGTTGCTTTAACCCTATGACATGTAGTAATGATTATAACCAAAGAAATGATTTACCTAATGAAGGGTTATGATCTTACCATATGTAAAGCATAACACATGTCACAATCTAAGATAATTATACATTCTATAAATAGAGCACACTTGCCTCCAAGGAAAGGGTTATCATTTTTACTCTCTTAACTAAATATTTACTCTCACTCCATTTTTTCTCTTTTACGTACTTATATTTTCCGCACTCAAAATATATTTGCTTGACATGGGCACTGACTTTGGCATCAGAGTGCGAATGAGAGCCACCTCGGCCCCCTTTGCAAACTGATCGTTTGTCACAATGCGTAGGAGATCCACGTGTTCAAGAGGGAGGAGTTTAGACGTGTTGATTCAAGGTTCAGCGGAATTTTGTGGTCAACAATTATTATTATTATTAAAAGCAATTCATAAAATTGTAATTTTGCTTCTCCTTTTAGTATACTCAGAGTAGAGGTATATTGTTAATAGTTCTTTTTGTACATTAATTATATATATACATTTTTAACACGACGCCATAGAAAGTAACGGCATCCCATAATAATAAAAAAAGAATAAAGAAAAATCCCAATTGCATAACTTTTCATTTCTTGAATGGAATAGGCGGTTGTGAAATCAAAGAATTTGAATTATAAAGTAATTTATTACCTAAATTTTTTAAATAAGATGTGTGGTTAAATATTTGAGAGTAAAAATATGTGTAATTAAAAAGTGGTATGAAAAATTATACTCATTATAATTTGGGTTTTAATTTGTTGCTGAACGGGCCTAAAGTCAAACCTTATTTCATGATATTTACATGAGATTCCTCTTTGCTTTCAGGGCACATCTCCAAGTAGTGGAAGTGAGAGGTGAAAAGTTTTCATCATAACTTGTAGCTGCAGTGGCGATTTGAATCCCGAATTATGGATGAGATCTTTGGTAAGCAAATTTAAAAGGTAAATCTCCCACTCTATACTTATGGAAGTATATTCAAGGCTCAGGACAGTGTAGATGAGGAACTCTAAAGTGTAGACTAAACTTTTTTTACATGAGATTACTTTTTAGGAAAAATTTAATTTAAGAAAAAACAAAATATTTACAATAATAGTCAAAATATTGAATTGATGATATGATGTGACAAAATAAATTTTCACACCAGTACGAAGGTGACATGAGGTGATTTTTTGACAACAAAGTAATTAATGGCACAGAAGTTACGTTTGAACAAAAACTGTGGCTCGTACAGTGGTTGGTGTTAATTACTAGTAAATTCATTGACGCGATGATTACAATTTATAAATCAATTTATAAATAATATAATTTTTTGAGGATTTATTTTTTTACGCAATGATTACAATTTATAAATCAGTTTATAAATAACATAATTTTTCCAAGCTACTTTTTAATCAAATACATTTTCTCTCTTTAATTTTCAACCACACATTTATCTAGAAAACATCAAAATAAAAAAAATGATGGCATCTTAGGCCGCCGAACGCATTGTAAATCAATTTATAAACACAAATATTTTTTTCTTTACTTTTTAACCATATTTTTTTATCTTAAAATATAAATAAATTAATTTATAATTGGTATGTAACCTCAAATTCTCAACAAATCATTCATGACAAGTTTGGCATTTAGTATGTTTACTTCAAAGCATTAATCATAAAAAAGTGCGTGATGTCGCAAGGAGATATTCCAAAAGAAAATTTCAACTACTTCAGGAGTTCGATTTTGAAAGGTCTTAAAGTTAGGGCGAACAGGCCAAAAACTTGATTGATAGGGAAGACAATTCATTGGTGTTGTAGTGTCCAATTGACACTCTTATCTCCTACATGGCTACATATTCTTATCAAATCATATACGAATAAGGAATGATATTATCATAAACGCTAAACATGACTCAAAATGAGTCCATATTTGATGTCTCAAAATGCTGTTCTCTTAACAATTCAATCAATTAAAATTGTATATATCACCACTTTTTAATGTAATTGTTTATATATATATGTTTAAAATTTGTTTGCCGGCATATATACATGTATAATTTTAATAGAATGAACAGTTAAAGAAACAACATTTTGGAAAAGTAAATTTGTACCCACTCAAAATCTAATTCCAAAGTAGATGAAACATTTTTTCTTAAATTGACCGTGTCAAGTCCTACACAAGAACTAATCTTGAACTAACTAGTCAATTCGATCGCAATCCAAGTGTCAAATTAAAGAATATCTACACAAGCAAAAATATTATGTGAAGGCTACAAGCAATTATAATCCACCAAACTCCCACGTCTTTTGCCAACCATATCCACCTTCATCCATTAATTACCCCCACCCCCACCCCACTCCACTCCACTCCATCCACAAAAAAATTAAATTATGCCTTTATATGTGTATATATATTATTGTATCATTATGTATAGTTACATACATATTTAGAGACAAGAGAGAGTGAAAGGTACGTACCATATTCCATAATTTCATATCTCGTCCCTTGGAACCCTTCTTTAGGAAAAATGGAAGTTCAAGGTGCAGGCAAGGGTAATGGCTACGGCGGAATAGAGGGTGCCTCGAACGGCGGAGGGAAGGAAGTGATGGTGGCGAATAGAAGAAAAATGAGGGGTTGGGATTTTATTTTGAGGTTTTTGGCTTTGGGACTGACACTTGTAGCGGCTGTAGTCGTCGGAGTAGATAAGCAGACAAAGATTGTTCCTTTCACGTTGGTGCCAACGCTTCCGCCGGTGAATCTTCCGGTCACCGCCAAATGGCATTACATGTCTGCATTTGTGTAAGTATTTCTATATTCGGATATTCCCTTTGATCCCTTTGCCTTTATAATACATGACTGATGACTGTACTCAAACTTCCATCTCGTCTAATAATTTAAATTATTATTCTTTTATACTTTAAAAATTTTCATAAACCAACTCGAGTCCTTAATTAATGATTTTTCAGGTACTTTGTGGTGGCAAATGCAATAGCATGTTCCTATGCAGCTATATCATTGGTCTTAACATTGGCAGGACATAAAGGTTTCACAGTGTTGATAACCATATTTGACCTAGTTATGGTGGCGCTGCTCCATTCTTGTGGTGGAGCCGCCTTGGCGGTGGGTCTGCTCGGCTACGAAGGCAATTCACACGTGCAGTGGAAGAAGGTGTGTGGTGTGTTCGGAAAATTCTGCAACCAAATTGCCATCGGCATTGGCTTGTCTTGTCTTGGTGCTGTGTTGTTCTTCTTGCTCGTAGTGCTTGCTGCTTTGCACCACCACAAGAAAAATTAGTGCTATGTTGTACGTTAATGTGTTGATTTAGGATTTATGAATTCATGTCACGCGCACGATTATTAATTTCTTACTTTATAAAATTATTTATGTGTGGATATTCTTGTGGATCATTTGCGAATTGTGCTAGGTTTCATGAACTTTTGGTGTTCTGTGAAATTGCGTCGTGTTGACGTGACACGATTTGATTTACATGTATGGACAAGAAAATTGGAACCAATTTTAAGAAAACTTAGTAGGGGATCTTGTATTGAGATGGTGAAGAATATGAATTAATCTGAGGAATAAACTTTTTCTTAATCAATATACAAAAGAGAGGGAGATCCGTAAATTAAGGATGACACGAGCTCTGTCTCTGTGAGAATACAGCAAGGATGAAATTTGTTATACAGAATCTAAGGTACAGGTGTATCTCTCTGCTGGAGACGAAGGTCACGTGAGCTGCACATGTTTGAAAACTTAAAATTGACAGATGCGTTTTATGAATAAAACGTATACCCACTTCAACACACACTTTTTTTTTTTTTAGCCGTTTATCCTCGTGCGGACCAGGAGCTAACTACCCACTTCAACACTTAAACAACTGTTGACTTCCGCCTTGTTCCTTCTTCAAATCCTTTATCTTCTTCCTTAATTCTAATTGAGATTAATCCAAACAGTATGTCGAGACAATGTAATTGAGCCTTTGTCATTATGAGCCTCGGTCATTACAATTTATAAATCAATTTTAATTAACAAAATTTTTCAAACAACTTTTAATCACACACATTTCTCTCTACTTTTTAAGCACATATTTTACCTAAAAAAAAAATAAAATAAACCAAGCAAAAGTTGTTGGAGAAAATGAAACCATAGCCCAGATTGAGTCCCAATATTTTTGAGATATGAAGATTTTGAAGTAGCGACTTTTTTAAGAACTAGGTCTAACATACATTGCACGAATGAGCAGTAACTGTAAGTCAGGATAGCGGTTGAATGCGGTTAAAAAAAATGAAGAATTGTGTGTATGTGTTTACAAAAATTTATTTTTGTTTGTGATTGTGTTTTGACCTTATAACGTAGAAAGTTGAAGTATAAAATAGCGGGGAAAAATAAATTAGAATGAGTTGTTAGATGATGGCTATGTTTGATAGCCATTATTTGAAATGAAAGAATTTTAAAATATGTGTTTGAATACATATGGACTCATAATATGACATTATATGGTAAGACTGTTGGAATTATATATGCCCATAGAGTATAATTCACGATATTCGAAATAAAATGTTTATTGATTGTATTAATATAAAGTTGCGTTTGTCCATGGGTCGAAATGATATTACAAATTGAGTGTTTAAGTTGTTAAACACAGAAAGATTCAATTTGTGATTCGATCTAAAATTAACGTTCACGATCAGTAAATAAATATGGACAATTTATTTTGATAAGATCGTCTCAATTTTATTAAAGTCTATCTTTGACTTTGGAAATAAAATCGAGAGTACGTTTAGAACGTATTGGACGGGACAACATGAAATTAATTTGTGACATTGACCATACAAATTTAATTTCACTTGATTATCGTACGTGGGACCTTAATCCTAATCGGATAATGGACTTCGATTACTAACTTGAAATTCTTTGAGGTATCAATGGGTGAGATCAAATTGCTGATCAATATCTCGGTACTTTGGGAATTAAAGTGAACTAACGAGGAACATATATTCGTATTATGGAATCCATCACCTTTTAGGTATGATCATAATCTCACTGGTTCTTCTAGTGGACAGTTGAATCTGAGCTCAGTAATTCGACAGTGACTGTTGAATTCTATGATGTGATGTGATCACATCGAACTGTCAGATAAAAGATGAGAGTTGAGAATTTATGAATATTCAGAGAAGGGCATTTTGGTCATTGTAACTTGCTCCGAATATTCGAGTTGATCGACGGGGGTAACATGTAAGAACGATAAGTCAGAGGATATAATTATTGATTAATTGTTTCAGTAATTTCAATTTTCTAAGAGTGCAATCTCGTTCTTTTAGTGGAATAGAACATGTTTAATAAATTAATTTTGACTGATCAAGAGTTGATCGGGTCATAATTAATTTATTGGAGCTTAGTTTAATTGGGTCCGATCAGGTTCCCTCGGTGGCTTCACTATAATGGATTTATACATGCTTATTACCTGTATTGGGTTGTGCAGAAATGGGTCTGGGTTATGGTACTAGGCCTGGTAGGGTTTTGGAGTGTAAAGAGGTTACAAATAGTCTCCCAAGACTATTTTTCTTAACCTAGTTGGAAAAGTGGCTAGACACACACTAAAGTGTGTAGTGTGTGTTTCCTCTTTACAAAGAAATCCTAAACCTAGTTTAACATAGGTCTTGAGAAATGTGACCACGCACCTGCACAACTGCCATTAGAGAATACCGAGGAAAGTTTGAGGGTTTGAAGCTTTGGTGAAATCAAGAAGCAGCGAAAAGAGATTATTGTAAAGCACACTACTAGGGTAATATCTCTTTCTTTTTTGTGTGCACAAAATTATTTGTTCAAGTCGAATACATAGAACAGAAAATCCTGTAACGGGATGATCTATCACAAGAAATCAATTTTTGTGAGTAGAGCAACCCGGGTTCCCAACAAAAACAATATAACAAAAAAATACGTAAAATTTACCTGCAAAGGAGTTTAGCCTATCTAAGAGACCGTTTGGTAATGAATTTCTTTTTTTTAGTTTTGTAGGTTTTTTTAGTTTTTTTATAGATGTGTGGTTTAAAATTGTTTGAAAAGTCAACAATGATGAACTTGACTAAGAATTGAGGGTTGAGATTGAATTTGAAAAATTATGGTAAAAAAATCACATTTACCAAACAAGCTCTAAATGTATGATTTTCAACCATTTGGGAATGTCGAGATTAAAATTAATACCAGCATTATTCTGCATAGAGAACAAGAGTTAATTTATTAACAAACATTTTTGGAGGAAAGATCAACATAGTTTGGGGGCATGATACAATTTAGTTGCAATGCTATCTTTAAAAGAATTATGGAAAAATTTAAATAGTTTACAAAATGACGTAGCCTATTATTCAGAAAAGGACTGACAAAATGATAAGAATTTGGGAAAGGTACACTCTCACGAGAAAAAATAGTTAATGATACATTAGTAACCAATATGTAACCAATATATTGTTGAGACGAAAAACTGCAATTGTTTAAGAATAATAACTTACCACAAAATCAAACGCCATATTTCCATAATCCAAAAGCAAAAAGAAAAAATATAATAACTTACCATAGAATTATCACACCACATCAATAGTAGCGATGAATAGTATCACCTAATTTCCTTTGAGAACGTCAAATAAAACATGAGAAAATTCATGGACTCCAAATTAAGCTATCACATTTTCATCTTTTTTTGGCAAACAAACAATTAACGAATTGCCTAAAAGTATATAAAGAGACTTGAATCCAATAGTTATAGCACACCAAAATAAAGATACTAGGAAGACAAAATTCGGAACAAGTATTTGAGAAATGAAGATAAGAATTGAAAGTACTTACCAAAAATAAAATAAAAAATAAAAAAAGTTTTCCAAGATCTAAACGAAACCCCTCCACAGTTGCAAGGATGTACTCAAAGAAAAAAAAAATTATTGTTACGAATGAGGAGAAATTATTTTGTGTAAGTCCAAATAAATTCTAAACCAAACATTAAAAAGGGAAAAAAAAAAAAAAATTGCTTACTATTATAAACAATTTCAGACATTTTGAGATACTGATTGCAATATAGGTAAAAACTCTCATTTTTTTAAACCCCACGAGTAATAAAAAAATCTAAAAAGTCGACTCAACAAAACGAACAGTGAAACCTTAAGCAGCCGAGATATACCAATTTCAACATAAAATCAACAAGTAAATTTTTTAACACTCATGTAGAGGTACAATCGTAGTTTGAAGTATCACGATTACAGGTAACTTGAGTCAATGTTTCTAGTTGTGCAATTGTCAATAAAGTGACACCGTTGCATAAATAAAATCTATTGATCCAAGTTTTTTCCCCCAAACAATCATACTATTAGAATAGTTCATGTATTATAACATGACAAAAACTTATACTTCCTCTTATCAAAATCCATATTTACGATAGTAACCAGTGACGGACGCAGACTTTTCATCTTATTGGGGCACGATTTGTGTTTTTGCCGACGGTTTGTACGGCTGCCCCCTCGAAATTTTTTTTTAGGAAGAAGATCGAAAATGAAAAAGTACTTGAAATTTTATTAAAATTGTTCTCTATACGTTTTCATACTTTGATAACATTCCATTACATCATTGTCAATATTAAGTACACATCATTCTCAATATTTGCTACATCAAATTTAAGAGTGTCACTCATAACATCCCAACATTATCCCTGACGTTGAGACATATCTTCAATTTCAACATTAGTTTCTTCACCAAGTTCCTTAATCCTTTCATTCTAACTTCATTTTCATTACTTTACTTATATGAAAAAAAAACATGGATTTACGCTTAAAATATTTTTTCAAAACTGATACAAACAAACAAATAAATAATTGTAAACACATATTAACCCTTAAATCTCAAAATATTCCAATATAATTTTAGGGAATCAGGTAATAACCATGTTCAAGAATCAACTGATTTTTTTTTATTTAAAAAAAAAGTCGAAATTTTACTGGGGCACGTGCCCCGACGGCCCCCTAGCTGGGTCCACCCCTGATAGTAACACATGGAAAAAAGGCAAAAGGTAATATTTTCCTATGCAAGCTCAATAAACACAAATAAATAAATGTCAAATGAATATGCATGCTACAGTACTAAAGATGAAAAATGGAATTTAATTTATCCTTATAAGCCCATTTATCTAGGGTAATTATATTTATATCTATACCTGCAGCAAAGAGACAAAATGTGGTACTGTAATAAATGAAATTTCATCTCTCGTTATCACATAAAATTCAAATTTAAGGACCAAACTGACAAAGTGGTAAAAAGATTTAAGTACCTTCAAGACTTCAAGAAACATTTTTCACAAATGCAATATTAAAAATAAAATGAATTAATTCAACTTACAATTGTATTGCAATTAAATCTAAATCAAAGTGCGGCATACAATGAATTAACTTGTAATGAGTTTATACATGCAAGTAAAATGGTGAATTATATAATAATTTAAAGTTAAAGAAACATTAATTGGCTAATTGTAAGATCCAATAGTGATCTTTGTAATTAGGTTCTGAATTTATTTATTAACCGCCCTGTTCATTATCAGTTTAACATACAGGAAAAGATGTCCTTTTAAAAAGGGGGGAAGAAGGTTAGAGAGTGAAGTTTGTACTAGTCTTTTGTCGAAGGTTCATCCTGTGATTTCTTGACTGGAAAGAATAAAACTTCCCATTCGACGAATACTATGCAATCTGGCATTGAATGTATATATATATAATAAAGTTTCTATTAGTCGCTACGTACTCTATCTTTAATTCCTTGACCTTACTCGAAAGAAGCATGAAATAATTGAAATATGGACACTTAGGACGCCATTACAATCTTTACTATTTTACCACAAAAGCAAATAATGATCATGTATCAAATTCTTAGACCTACTGCGAGAAAACAAAGAACAAATCCCCTAAAATAGATATATATGTTAGAAAATTTTATTACAGATAATAATTTATCTATAATCTAAATAATCATCATGTTGGAATTATCAAGAATTAAATAACTGAAGCGGAAGCGTACCTTAATCAAACGTGATTCACAATAAACGATTCGGCGTTTGGATCTTCTAAATCGATACGTAGTTCGTATTTTCTCTCTGATGATGGGATGTCAGACAAGATGAACAGTACGTAGGATTCAGAGACCATAACCGACTTTATATACTGAATTGCCAATTAACCTAATCCGACCCATCATGAATTAGGTAATGGCCTGGTATCTACACATAAAAGCCCATACATTATTTTAGATGCATTAAAGCCCGATATATCAAATCCTTATTAGATCACTTTAAATGGGCTTAACCAAAATTGATAGCCTTTTATTCAATACACAATAATTCACATATAAGCCCACACGATTGATTAAAATCCTTACAATCTCCCACTTGGGCTATATGTGTAACCTTACAATTGTGTATCAATCATAACCAGTACTCAGAATTTTGCTATCATTACCGAATGCATCCCCAAACAATCCGGTTCATCAATTAAATCAACATAGGATCAAAGCGGCTTTCGCTACATTAATCGTAACTAAACCTTCAATGGTCACGTATATCGATATAACTGAATGACATGGATCAAGTATGGATGTGTAGCATGGAAATTACATGTAATGTGATCTTTAACATGCCTATTTCCAACTGGTCCAACTTTAGTGAGATCATCCTTAAACAAGTTCAGTGATAATAAACTTGAAACCTCACAGCTGTAAATAACTTTAACTTTAAACTGTATCCAAAAGGACAGTAAATGTGTCTTATGCACCCAAAATACAAACTCCCACTGAAACCGAATATCCTTAAGAAATACAACACCCATATGAGTAATGTACTCATGAAAGACCTTGGGTTGTAATACTTTAGTAAGCGGATCCGCAATTATGGAGTTTGTCCCAATGTGCTCTTATTGACACGTGTCCACTCTGAACTGTATCCTTCACAACCAGGAACTTATGTCAATAAATTTTGACTTAGTTGAGTTCCTGTTGTTACTGGGATATAAATCTGCTGAGTTATTGTCACACTATAACTTTAGTGGTCTTTCTATACCATACAGAATACGCAGCCCAGTGACAAAATTTCGCAGTTATATTCCATAATTAGATGCCCCCAAAATTGCTACAACTGTGCTGCCAAGTGAAAGAAGCTAAAGTGTCTGTTAAGCACTCCATCCGGAAACAGCTCCTCCAACCAGCAGATAAATGTAGCCTTATGTGGATCTTTTACTTTCTTGGCATCTAGTAAAAATCGGAATCATAATACCATATGATCTCCAACTGATCCGATTTTCTGTATGTGAGTATGTAATCTTTTGTTCTCTTTAAATACTTTATAACCCATGTTTGGCTGCTTTCCAAATGATCCATCCCAGGGTTACTTAAATATCTCCTTAGTATCTCAATAATGTATGCAATATCCGAACGCATACAAATTTGAGCATACATCAGACTTTCTATAGCTTAACTATATGTGATCATCTGCATTTCTTCAACTTCAAGATAACTTTTCGGGCATTAGTCGAGACTAAATTTGTCTCCCTTAGCGATAGGGGTGTTCCCAATTTACTGTCTTGCATGCCAAACCTCTTAAGTACTTTATCGATATATCCATTTTGTGACAATTCAAGAATACCCCGAGAACAATCCCGGTGTATCTGAATTCCTAATACAAAAGAGACGTCACCAAGATTTTTAATCTCAAAATTCCTTGACAAAAATCTCATAATTTTATGTGACATACCTATATCATTAGTGGCAAGCAATAATCAACATATAAAACCAGGACAATATACTTACTCCCACTGAACTTGTAATACATACAATCATCAACAACATTAATCTTAAAACCAAATGAGATAATTACTTGATGAAATTTGTATTACCCTTAACGAGAAGCTGGCTTGAGCACATAAATGGATTTCTTTAATTTGCAAATCATTTGCTTTGGGTCTACGACACAAAGTTTTCTGATTGCACCAAATAGATCGTCCCATCAATGTCGCCATTGAGAAACGCCACCTTAGTATCCATTTGATGTAAATCGAGGTCAAAATGTGCAACAACCTAACTTTCCTGAAAGAGTCTTTCATTAAACCGAAGAGAAAGTCTATTTACAGTCAATGCCATCAATCTGTGTAAAGCCCTTAGATACAAGACGAACCTTATATCTTTCCACATTACCTTTCGAATCCTTCTTGGTTTAAAAATCCATTTAAGACCAATGGGCTTCGTACCTTCTGGTAATGGGACAAGATCCCAAACTTTATTGTCTTGCATATGCTTATACTCCTTATTTACGACATCAATCCACTTCCGAGAGTTAGAACCCTGCATGGCCTGATGGAATTGATTGGACCATCTTCCATCATTTCATTATTTTCCTTATGTTCTTCGAGAAATGCTATTTAAATTATCCGCAATAGCATTTTTTCCCTTTCTCTCGTAGATCTCCTTAATGGCTTTAGTTATTGAGGTTGTTGAGTTTGTACTTCTGAAATTTACCTTATTTTGGATGGGAGGTTCTTCAATATTGTCTAATTGAGGTTCCGGATATGCTTCTTGATCAATGACATGCATGAAAACTTGCACGTTGTCAAAAGCAATAATAGGAATCGAAACCGATCCTTCCTCAACTTATTCCTTAAAGACAACATCTCTAATCTTATTTCTCCCCCCAAACTCAACTTCCTCAAAAATGTTGCAGTTCCCGTTTCAAAAAATTGACTTAAGTGTGGGATCATAAAATTAATAGCCCCTTAAACGCTTAGAATAACCAATAAAGCAGATGCTAACTGTTTTGGAGTCCAATTTCTTTATGTGGCCTATAAAGCCTAGCCTTAGCTGGACATCCCCAAATGTAGAAATGCTTTGGACTAAGCTTTAAGCCTGTCAAAAGCTCATAAAAGGTTTTAGCAGCAGCTTTAGTTGGTAATATGTACGATCTTTCTTTAAATGTCCAGATTTCTGACAAAAGAAACAACCCTTAATGTGTTTATGTGGTTTCTCTTGTTCTGAACCCTTAACAACTTTATTTTCTTTATTTGTTTTCTTGCCCTTATCTTTAGAGGTGTTTGCCAAGTGAACACTTTCAGTTCTGTCCTACTTCAACTTTTCTTCCTCTTGCACACAAAATAGAATGAGCTCATTTAGAGTTCATTTCCCCCCTTTAACAGTTATAACTGACCTTAAATTGACTGTATTGTGCAGGAAGCGATATCAATACCAAATGCACGAGCAAGTCATTAGACAAGTCGAGTTTTAGTTCCTTAAGTTTTGAAGCAGTGTGAGACATCTATATGATGTACTCCCTTATTTTCCCATTGCCTTTATACTTTATTGAAATCAAGCTTTGCATAAGCGTGCTTGTTTCAGCCTTATCGTTTTTCACAAAACATTTCTTAATTTCGGCAAGGAATTCATTGGCATCATTTACCTCTTCAGATACTATGCCACTAAAGGCTTCCGGAATGCCGCACTTAATGATCATGTGACTCACGTAATTTAAGCAATCCCACTTCTCAAAGTTCCTCATTTGATTAGATGAACTTTCATCCGTAAGAGGAGTATGTTACTCAATCCTTAGTACACGGTCTAGATCGATGCAGCCAACGAAAAGTTAATGTTCTTGTTTTGATCCTTGAAATTTGTTCCATAAATATAGGGATTAAATTTGAGCTTGTAGATATACTACTAGCAGAATTTGAAACCGATAGAGAACACTCAAACAAAATAGCTCACATAAGTGCCTTATTATGCAAATCATACTTTCAAATAATGGTAGGGCCCATCACAAGATACCTAGCACAACATCAATATTTAGTCTTTGGACAGAAATATTGACTTGTAAGTGGTACTCTTGGTGTAGTGATCAAACACTGACAGTAAGACATGTCAACCAACAAACCTTTCTTTGGACCGATTTGTTGATCACACGTAAAACCAAATAACCGTCACGTATTTATCACCACAAGTTCATGTAAAATTCGGGCCAAATATTGACCTTCCTTTGGGCCGATCAATATCCGCATGAAATAACACACAAACACCTAATTTTCCCTTAGTGCAGTGATCAAACACTGGTAATAAGACATGTTAACCAATAAACCTTTCTTTGGACCGATTTATTGGTCACACGTTAAACCAAATAATTGCCACGTGTTTATCACCACAGGTGCATGTGAAATTCGAGCCAAATATTGACCTTCCTTTGGGCCGATCAATATTCGCAATGAATAACACACACAAATACCTTCTAATATTCAAAGTTAATTAATATCCACAAGAGAGGTTGCTTTGGCAACATGTTGCTTCAACTAACTTACTTTCGAATATTATATCTCTTAAAAGATTCCGATGTACCAAGATTTGAAACTGAAATTCATTGATTTGTATCTATATTTGACTTTAGGGTTTGAATTATAGAATTCAAAACTTTAGAATAAAGCAATCCTTAAGTTGCGAGAGTCTAATTGCAATATTCTTAAACTTTTGGTGGCCAATTCTGTAAAATTTTAAGCTTGAAGGGCTTAAATTACAATTTTCCCAAAACTTTATTGGCCAATTTAGAGAAATTTTAAACTTTAGGTCCCAATTTGAAACAAAACCAAACTTTAGAGGTCCAAAATATGAAAATTTCAATATTTAAAAGTTGATTTTTGAAAATTTTCAAACTTTAGAAGCCAATTTAGCAAATTCCCAAACTTTAGGGACTTAATTTTAAAAAAAAAATTCAAACTTTAAGGACCAATTTTGAAAATTTCCAAACTTTAGGGACTGAATTAGAAAA
The DNA here is from genome assembly GCA_963555705.1 of Ligustrum vulgare. Lineage (NCBI taxonomy): Eukaryota > Viridiplantae > Streptophyta > Magnoliopsida > Lamiales > Oleaceae > Ligustrum > Ligustrum vulgare. The sequence continues at coordinate 7,276,833 of OY743176.1, read as the reverse complement.
TTTTCAAACTTTAGGGACCAAATTAAAGAATTTCAGAACTTTAGATGCTGTATTAGAAAATTTCCAAACTTCAGGGACCAAATTAGAGAATTTTCAAGCTTTAGGGACCAATTTTGAAAATTTCCAAACTTGAGGGACTGAATTAAGAAAATATTCAAACTTCAGGGGCTGAAATATAAAATCAGGAACTTTTATAACCCCAACTTTAATAATTTATAACCTTAGGGGCTTAAGTTACAAATTCCATAACTTTAGGGGCTCAATTTATAAATTTCAGAACTTTAAGGGCCAACTTAAATAATATTTATAACTTCAGGATTTAAGTTTTATACACAATAAACATAGAGGACTGGAGGTGCAAATAATCATAATTATCTAAAATTGCAAAAGAGGCCCCTCAAAACTTCAAATTTCCAATCGACACCCCTGCCCTAAATAATCAGATTTTCAGCAGTTAGGGTTTGAGAGTAACCCTAGCCGCCACCGTCACCACCGGCGAGCCTCCTTCGCGACCCTCATTGCAACGCAGCGCCATTCCCGGCGCTGCACTCCAGAGGCACAACGTCGCGCGCGCGACGCTGCAACCATCCCTGCACAGCCAAGACCCGGCGCTGCTCGCCCAGGCCGACGACGTTGTCGTCTCATAACCGTTCGAAACCCAACTCCAAAACCAGATTCAAAACCCAATTCAGCCATACACAAAATCGAATCCAAGCATATACACAATATATTACAGATTCACAGCGCAATTTCCAGATTTATGTATCCAATTTTGAAAGTCAAGATTTTCGCATATATACACACAGGGAGAAGAAACGATCGGCCTAAAAAGAAATCTGAATCCAATTTTGTTCAACATCGAAAAATCAGATCCAAAACAGAGACCCAATATTCAGTGAATCCATGTTTCAACACCGAATCTGAATTCTTAAACCCATATAATATACCCAACTTAGCACAAATCCACAGATTTCTTAATGTTCAAAACCAGATGCAAATTCCCAGATTTTTAAATCGATGATATATACACATACAGACAGAGAAAATGAATCAAGAAGTTTAATGTCCATGTTCAATTTCTCAACAATATGCAAACCGAATCTCAACAGATTTTATATATACGCGTTCAAAATTGATCTGATAATTCAACACGATGTTGGCTTTGATACCACTTGTTAGAAAATTTTATTACAGATAATAATTTATCTATAATCTAAATAATCATCATGTTGGAATTATCAAGAATTAAATAACTGAAGCGGAAGCGTACCTTAATCAAACGTGATTCACAATAAACGATTCGGCGTTTGGATCTTCTAAATCGATACGTAGTTCGTATTTTCTCTCTGATGATGGGATGTCAGACAAGATGAACAGTACGTAGGATTCAGGGACCATAACCGACTTTATATACTGAATTGCCAATTAACCTAATCCGGCCCATCATGAATTATGTAATGGCCTGGTATCTACACATAAAAGCCCATACATTATTTTAGATGCATTAAAGCCCGATATATCAAATCCTTATTAGATCACTTTAAATGGGCTTAACCAAAATTGATAGCATTTTATTCAATACACAATAATTCACATATAAGCCCACACGATTGATTAAAATCCTTACAATATAAGCCCTAGAAATATATAGTTGAAATAGAAGGAAAACATGAGACACAAAATAGTAGTAGAATGTAAACCAACAACTAAGCAACATACAAAGAAAATATACGTACGTACATACATACATACATATACATACATACATATTTGAAAATTAAAAGAGATGCTCAAAAGATTCAAGATAAATAGACTCATTTTAGTGTCACAAAAGGAGAAAATTCTCAAACAAAAAAATCATATGAAACCCAGAAAAAGAAAAAATAAACATAGCATCTGTGATAAATTAAAATTAAGAATTCAACATCAAAATTTTCTTTTTATTTCATTTTCAATGCTAAGATAAGAACATAAAAATCAAACAAAACCGTGGATGGCTGAATCAAAAACTAAACTTTAGATAAAGTTAGTACTCATAGAATCATATACTCTTATACAAGATTAAATAGCGAATTGGTTGCATTACATGCATCCTTCCAATTGGCAAAAAGAATTCGGTGTTGGAAAGAAGAAGCATCAACAGCTAACCGTAACTTCATTGTCCCAAGCAAAGGAGGCCCTATCACAATACCATATCTTCACTCTATTCCAGATATAAAAAAAAAATCTGCACATGGAAATCAAAATAAGAAAAATGCTACCATGGAACTTGAAACAGAAGAAAAAAAATCAATGTTAGTGATAAATATATTAAACTATTTCGTAATGAACCTGGATTTTCTTCAGCCTTGTTGCAAGTAAATTTCTAGTGTGAATGAAACATAATATATCTTAACATATATGCCTGAAGTCAGCTATGGGATAACATCGGTTAATATGCAAATATGAAAAAGTTCGATAATAATTTATATACACGGAAACTTTTTACATATAAAACTATATTTTCAAATCATCAATAATTAGATCCTCTTTCATTTGATTGTCATCCTTACTTTGATTAGTCGAATTTTTTACTTTACAAATATTTTTTACTTATGCTGGAATGTTCGGATCATCCGGACTAAAATATCAAATGATAATGATGACATATAGACATCTTTACCATAAATCATTTAACTTATTTGAACCTAGATATACTTTGGAGGATAAAATGATTTCTAATGAAATCTTAGACTTCAATGTCAAACCACAATTCACTAATGCACTTCTAGAAAAGTCACATACATGTCAACCACACCTCATTCTTGAAATTAGTTTAGTACATATCAAAATAACAACCATTATTTTAATTTGTAAATATTGCACTAAAAAGATGCACTGAACCAGTGCGAGTGAAAGACCAGATATCTAATCTTACACCAACAAGATGCACTGAACCATTATTTTAATTTGTAAATATTGCACCAACAAGATGCGTTGAATCAGTGCGAGTGAGAGACCGAATATCTAATCTTCTAAAATTTGTGCATAAAATTTCATGTAAGATGCAACATGAAATGAACATTTTAAATATTATCATAATACATCTAAGTAAGCTGGATTTGTATCATTTGACATATAAAACAATACAGAAAGTGTCAATAAAGCAATATAGAAAGTGTCAATATTCGATTCTTGATTCTTTTTTCGATTTTCAAAATAGGAATCGATCAATTTTAGAATGAGTAATGTGGAGAATTTTTTTTTAAAAGAGAACCAAACAAATAAGGGCGATGTGATGTGTGAAATAACTTAATCATGCCACTTATAAATACATGTTGTAAATCTTGATAGAGTAGAGAGAGAAATGGGAGTAAGCCCTTTGGTATTCTGTTCTTATTGCTTAGTTCCTCTCTTTCTCTATTTATCCAAATTTTCCCTCTTTGTAAACGTAGCAAAGCTCATAAATTTTATTTTATTTTATTTTTTTGGGTGAGCTAAAGTTCATCCCTATATCTGCCCCTAAAAATATAGAACTTTTGTTTAAGTGTGTCTTGCTCGAGTGTTATCACAAACTTATCAAGTTTAATGGTTATTATGACAAACGTTAAAATCTAATTTTCGGTGGTTTGAATTAATTACCATCTATTGACTTTTAATGTGATTTTGACTTGACACTCATTTTTAATGCTTTCATCTACCTTGGGAGTTATATGCGTAGTGCGTTAATTGAATTCGATTAGGGATGTCAACGAGTCGAGTCGACTTGTGAGTCGAAGATCAATGTTCTAACTTTTAGGGGTCGAGTTTTTTTTTGACCCGAGTTGAGTCGAGTCGAGTCGAGCTAAAGCTCGTCCTCAAAAATAAGGCTCGGCGCTTTTTCCAAGCCAAGCCGAGCCGAGCCGAGCCGATTCAAGTCCCGAGCTTTTAATTTTTTTTATTTTTATACCAAAAATTCATAAGATTTTATTGAAAATGTGTATATATAGCAAGTTGGACCGAGTTCGTGGTCGAAATTTATTGCTTAAGCTCCCATCGAGCTTTTTTAGCGGATTTTTTTTTTTGGCTCAAGCCGAGTCGAGCCGAGCCCGTCTCTCAAAAAAAAGCTCGGCTTGAGTTTTGACTCGAAATCTCGAGCCGCAAGCTGAGCTTAGCCCGAGCAGCTTGAGCCGACGAGCCGTTTTGCCATCCCTAAGACCGATACATCATTTCTTTATTTTTATTTTTTTCGAATTTAAATATTTTAGTACTTTCAACTAAGATATAAAATTCAAATTTGAGATGGAAATGTACTCCTATAATATGTGAACTTTTTATGAATTTCTTCGTCCCCAAATGCTATTAGGGTCCATTTGATTACACATTATTTTTCATGAAAAACACAAATTTCATCATATTTTCCTACTTTTTACCTTTTTGATCGTCTTAATTTTTCATGAAATTTATTTTCTAACTTTCCTTGATTTTCAAAATCTTTCTTTATTCTGGTGGAACTCATTTTCTCACCAATTTGTTGTGAATTGATTTTCCACCACATGTGAAAAATCATTTTCATCTCTTTTGATCATTTTTGTTATTGTTAATTAACTCATTTTTTCCTCTAAAAATAAACATTATTATTATATGTACAAACATATGGAAAATTTTTAAAAAAAAAAATTCTTGATTAAAATAACAAAATTATACTCTATTTTTCATGGAAAATAATGTCAATCAAGCAAATTAAACATATAAAACTTCCAATTTCCATGAAAATAAATTCACATGAATTCAATTCCATGAAATTCATTTTATTTCCACTCAAATTTTACAACCGAAATTAAGCGGAACGTTAGATGTGCTCAATTCAAAACATGGACCAAACATTGGGTGAGATGTGGGATAGTAAACTGCTTGTGCGAGCCAAGCATCGAATCACTAGTTGAGTCGATTCGATTGCCCCACCCCCACAAGGAGAGAGTTGTTGAACAAGTCAAGCCAAAGTTTGATTGAATAGCAGCAGGCTCGTACTCCCCTGACGAGATGAATTCGATAGTAAACAAGTTGAGCGATAAGTGGCGGGAATTATAATACCAACAAATCCAAAATCGCATTAATTTCAGCATTGAAAATATAATCGTCGTACAAATTTGATACAAAAATTCTACTTGAACAAATACTTGAATTGTAGAAAACTCAATGACACACACACACACACACACACACACACACACACACATATTCTTATATATGTTCAACCAATTAATCAAGAAGAAAGAAAGAAAAGAAGAAGAAGAAGAAGAAGAAAGAAACGATAGATATGAGGCAACCCTAAAACAAATTGTCAAAGCATTGAATTAATCATAATACTCAAAACTATATATAAACATAATACAATCTAAACTAGGAAAGCAATAATTAGGAAAGCTACTATAATTATAATAAACTAATTGTGCTAATTATTCTAACATCCCTCCGTAAACTCATGATGCTATAGCAAGAAGCAGCGAGAGTTTGTCAAGTAAGAATCGAAAGCGGTGAGTCGGATGGGACTTTGTGAAGGCAATAGTCCCATGCTGAAAATGATAATGAACAAGATGACAGTCAATCTCAATGTGCTTCGTGCGCTCATGGAACACAGAATTGTGTGAGATTTGTATGACACTCTTATTATCACAATACAAGGGAGTGGGAGAGGAAAGATGAACACCCATATCGGCAAGTAGCCAACGTAACATTCAAGAAGCACATTGAGATTGAAGATTTCCATTCAAGAAGACATTTTTAATATCCATTTGAGAGAGACTCCACTGACGAACAGAAGCAACTGCAATAAGTGTACGTACAGTAGTCATTTTTGCAACAGGGGCAAATGCCTCCTCATAATCCAAGCCATACTGTTGAGAAAATCCCTTAGCAACCAATCGAGCCTTATAACGCTCAACTGAACATTAGATTTAGTCTTAATTTTATAGACCCAACAAGATTCAATAGCATCCTTACCTAGTGGTAAGGAAACTAGTTCCCAAGTGTCTGTCTTATGTAGAGCAGAAAGTTCATCAGTCATAGCCTGTTTCCAAAGGGGATCTAAAGCTGCTTCTTTATAGGAGGAAGGTTCAGAAAGCTTATGAATGGAAGACAAGAAACAACAAAAGGATTCAGAGTAACAAGAATAATCAAAATCAGGTAAGTGAGTAGACTTACGTATACGTTGAGGATATCGAAGAGGGGGAGATGGCGGATTCTCAGCCTCAGATGGTGCTTGGGGAGCCATAGGAGAAGGAAGGACATTCTGAGATGGCGCATGTGTACTTGTAGCATGTGATGAAGATGGAGAAGAGATAGTAGGAGTGGGTGTAGGTGGTCTATCAATGTTTTCGGTGAATGGATCAATACAAATGAGATCTAATGTAGTCATGTGAGAAGTATTATCAGTAATAGAAAAGAACGAAATGTGTTCAAGAAACACAACATTACGAGAGACATATAACTTGTGACTAACAGGATCAAAACATCGATAACCTTTTTGTCCCTCACCATATCCTAAGAAGACACAAATAGCGGAACGTGGAGTTAATTTACTACGTTCTGCTGTGGGACGAAGAACAAAAAAAAGTGCACCCAAAGACTTTTAAGAGAGAATAATCAGGAGAATAACTAAACAAAGATTGAAATTGTGACAAACCAGATGTGTGAGAAGATGGTATCCCATTAATCAAATAGACAGCGGTGAGAACAGCCTCTCCCCAAAATTCACTAGGTACCTTGGCAGATAGAAGAAGGGAACAAGCAATTTCAACAATGTGTATATGCTTACGTTCAGCAACACTATTCTGTTGAGGAGTATCAGTACAGGAAGTTTGATGGATTGTACCCTTAAGAGCAAGTAACTCACGAAAATCAATAGAGACATATTCCCCACCCAAATCACATCAAAAACATTTAATGATAGCAGAATGTTGAGTTTTAATGAGTGCTCTGAATGAACGATAAATAGAAAGAAAGTCAGAATGTCGTTTCATAAGATATACCCAACAGTAACGACTACAATCATCAATAAAGGAAACATAATATCGAGACCCTCCTTTAGTAGAAACAGGAGCATGGCCCCACACATCTGAGTGCACAAGATCAAATGATGCAACAGAAGAATAAATACTACGAGGAAAAGGTAAAGCAGAGAATTTAGCAAGTTTGCAACCACTGCAATAAAAAATGTCATGAGGTTTTAAGTCTCCTAAACAACCTTTAGAAGCTAAAAATTTTAAACGACTAGCAGACACATGTCCAAGGCGAGAATGCTATAAATAGAAATTAGAAGAAGAAGAATTCAAATGAAACGATGATAAGTCAATACTAGAGGCTGGAACATGCGTTGGTCTCAGACTATCCAGAATATAAAGTCCTCCTCTTTGCCTATGGCCTATCCCAATCAGTTTTCGAGACTGCAGATCCTGTACATAACAAGAAGTAGAACTAAAGTGAACAAAATGTCCAGAATCACATAATTGACCAACAGAGATAAGATTTAAAGTAAGACCAGGAACACAGTAGACATATGAAAGAGATAAATTAGAAGTATGAACAAAACCAATGCCTGCTAAAGACAACGAGGAGCCATCAACAGTCATAACAGATGTAGACGACGTAGAAGGATATAAAGAGTCAAAAAGTGATGAGTTAGATGACATATGCTTGGAACCACCTGCGTCAAAAATCCATGAGGAAGGTTTACCTAAGGAATTCTGAGAGACAAACCTACATGAGTAGAGGCAAACATAGCATGTGGCTGCGAGACTAAAAACTTCTGAAACTGCTCACTAAGATCAGTCAACTGGGAATCAGATGAGGGTGGTGGTCCAAGTATAGAGGAGCCAACAGATGGAACAACCGTCGCTGTGTGAGCATTAGATCTATAAGACTGCTGTGGTGATGAGTAATAACTCTGCTGCTGCGACTTCAAAAATTTAGGACATTGAGCCTTCCAATGTCCCTTTTGTCTACAAAAACCACAAACATCATTTGGGACTCGTACATGCCCTTTGGTTCGATTTTGTGTAGATGGTACAGCTAAAACAGAAGTCCCAGAATGTGAAAGAGATATATCTTCAGTAAGAGATTTCAACCGTCTCTCCTCAGCAACAAGTTCACTAACAACTAAATCAACGGATGGAAGGGGAGTACGATGCAAAATAGAACCTCTGAGCCCCTCAAAATCACTACGAAGCCCCATAAAAAATTGAACTAGTCGTTGCTCCTCTCTATAGGTAGTATAATCCTCACATGCTTTCAATCCTGCTGGTTCAGTAAGAGCTAACTCACCCCAAATCAAAGTCATAGCAGTATAAAAATCTAGAATTCTCATATTCTTTTGTTTCAATACCCGAATGTCAATCTCTAACTGATATCGTTTTGCAAAATTAGATTTAGTGTACAACTTCTGTAAATGCTCCCAAACCGCCTTTGCTGTTTCATACTTAGCCAACTGTGTACCAATCTAAATTAGGAATGCAATAATTAGGAAAGCTACTATAATTATAATAAACTAATTATGCTAATTATTCTAACAGAACAACCCCCTCACATGGGGTGTGGGGTCCACACACACATGTGTGTGGGCCCCATACCCCATGTGAGAGGGTTGTTCAAGTGTTTGTTCAAAATGGTTGTTCAAATAGTAAGGTTATTCCCCATTCCCAACTTCAATTCCCTAATATTTTCTTTGGAGAATCCCTTTTCCTCTCCTTGAAATAAATTCAAACCCTCAAGACAAGGACGAATCCTGTGCAGCACAAGTATTGGCGATCGCTTGTGCAGATTCGATGGGAATAATTTTTTATTGTCAGTGTGTGTAGTAATTTCATTTGTTCTCAAGTAACTTAGCCCTTGTTTGATTCCTTTTTTAAAAAAAAAAATTTCTACAGTACTCAATTTCGACCATTTATTGAAAGTCAAACACACAAAATTTTACTTTTCAATCAAATTTCAACTAAGTATTTTCCTAAAAATTTCTATTCATTAAAAAAAACTCTTTTTAAACAATACCATACACATACTTAGATAGTGCTCGAGAAGTGTTGATTATAATCAACACAATTTCCAACATCACTTTTTAACCACACATCTTTTCTCTCTCCAATTTTTACTCATACATCTTATTTAGAAAATACAAATAACATCAATCATGAGGTGTTATAACAGTTTCTGAAAACATTTTTAATTGGTTAGAGAAGTAAGAAATGTTACGTCTAGCTATGCTACTTGTAGTTTAACAAAGAGGTTGATACAATGTACGCATGATACAATTCTATCGCTTTACCCATCACATCAACTCTTAAATCAATACACTCAACGTTTTCCACTTCACTTTTTATCGACCTCCTTGTCAAGGTACAAGTACAAGTATTATTAATCACGTCTTGAGTTCAATTCTCTATGACAACAAATCTTTATACATTTATTTTAGTTCAATATTGTCCACTGATACTTGTATGATATTCGACCGTGTCTCAAGGCTTTACGACCACGATCACTCTAATTCGACCACGATTGTTGTACGAGCACGACCTAATATATTTTTAAGACATGTGGATACTGAATTTAAGGAGCACTTCCCACCCCTCTATCTCCATAATGTTTATTCCAACATAATGGGAAGTTAATTCTTATATAATGGGCAGTTAATACTAATTTTTACACCGAAGTTACAATGGGGGAGAAGACCCCAACTTTTTCTCATAATACTAGTTTATTGTTCTGCAATTATTTTACTACAGATTTTACGATATTTTAATATGGTGATTTTAGCTATTGTTGAATAGAATAAGCGCGCTTTGCTAGTATTAGGAATATACAAATCAAAGAAGAAAGATACACAAATCAAAGAAGATGACAACTTACAAAATGAGGAGATCAAGGGATCATTGACACAAAAAGGAGGAGATTAAGGAATCAATGAGATAAGTTGATTGATGACATGATAATGTGCTTAATCTTTGGGATAGTGATTTCATTGTTAACTTATTTAGTTTATGAGTTGTATTATATTAATTGGTGGTTTTCTCTAAGAATAATATAACAACTCACATTCCTATTGTCTTTAAAATTTCTTCTTGGTATCAGAGCAGGTTCTATAGCTTTTGCTTCCAGCGAGCGGCCTTGTGCCGCTCGTCCGGCCCACTCTTTCACTCTTCAATTTTTTTTTCTTATCAAGAACATTTTTCTTTCATCATGATTTCACTATCCTATACATCACAATTTGATTCTTCATCATCTCATGTTATCTTCCACAAAATATATCATATCAGATCTTCTAGAAATACATATCAAAGTCCTATCCGCACAAAAAAAATAGCAACAAAAAAAATTCATACAAAAAAATCAAAGTATGAATTCATTGCCTACTGAAAGTCCGAATCATCAGCACATTCTTTGAAAAATTCTCAGAAACACAACACATACAATATGGGATACATAAAATTCGAACAAAACCCATACAATATGGGATACATAAAATTCGCCAAAAAAAAAAAAAAAAAAAAAAAAAAAAAAAAAAAAAAAACCACAACAGGTGACATATCTTCACAAGTTTGAAGACCCAAAACAACATTCATTTTGCACACCAAACTATGCCTCCAACCATGGCATAGTTTTCGGGAGGATATTAGGAATATACAAATCAAAGAAGGTGACAACTTGCAAAATGAGAAGATCAAGGGATCATTGAGACAAAAATGAGGAGATCAAAGAAGAAAGATACAAAAATCAAAGAAGGTGACAACTTGCAAAATGAGAAGATCAAGGGATCATTGAGACAAAAATGAGGAGATCAAGGAATCAATGAGACAAGTTGATTAATGACATGATAATGTGCTTAATCTTTGGGATAGTGATTTCATTGTTAACTTATTCAGTTTATGAGTTGTATTATATATTGGTGGTTTTCTCTATGAATAATATAACAACTCACATTCCTATCGTCTTTAAAATTTCTTTTGCTAGTGCATTTTGGTTGGCGTTGAAGTTGAATGGTGTTTAGTTTTCATGCAAAGATTATAGGACGTTTAAGGTTTTTGGCTGTTCTCCTATTGTTTATTGTTTTTGAAATATGTCACGTTTCATAGAAAAGGAACGAGTAAAAGAAATGAATTTGTAAAGTTGGTTTCTTTCAAGCTTAGATATGTTAAAATTTAAGAGTTTTAATTTTCTGACAAATGGACTTATATAATGAAGTTAATTTGAAGTTCTATTATACGTTGATATGTTTTTATATTACTTGCAGGCCGGAAGTCAATTCTGTGTCAATTGTCAAACGTTGAAGTTGCCAAGCGCGAAAAAGCGAGGCCACAAAATGATGATGAGGGTAAGATGGGGATTACAAACTGCTGGTTTGAATTAGCTCGTAAGATTGTACGAGAATGGCATCAATGGAACTTGCTGATAAAATGGTACGAGCAGAGACTAGCAATTGTGATTTAATTTTAGTATGGCAATCGGATGAAACATTTCTGTCCTGTATTGCGCGTTGTAAAGTTTTTGAAAAATGCTTAAAGCACCACGAGGTGACCCCCTCCTCACATGGAGGGGGTGGAGCCCACTATCACCCAAAGTTTTTTAGTAATGATATATGTATATTATTCTCTTTAATATGCCATAGCTAATTCTCTTTTTGTGCCCCCCCTATGCCTAATTTTACTACAAATATATACGAGAGCGTCTGCTTGTTGCTGGAAAGTTTGATGTATGCGTTGCAAGTTTTGAAGTGGCCATCAAAGAGAAGACGCATTGCCCCGCTTTAGCTGGCGGGCGATATATCATCATTCACGAAGCCCATCGAATTAAGAATGAAAATTCTTTGATCTAGAAAACAATGAGATTTGGTGGATAGATTATTGTCGAAGCTCACCGAATTACGAGTTTTGAACAAGATAAGGAATTTACCTTTTATACTTTCCAATTCATGACAATATGAACAAGATAAGGAATTTACCTTTTATACTTTCCAATTCATGACAATATTGTTCATCAAGATGCAAATCCTGATTATCAAGCCTTTGTTTGGTAAGTATATTTTTCTTTATATAAACAAAGAATTTACTATTTTTGGATTAAAATATCATGTGGTTAAAACGTAGTTTGAAAAATGTGTATCGTTAAAAAGTTGTTTGGAGAAATGCATTGTTTATAAATATAAACACTTTTGTCAAATAGAGGCCAAGACAATGTCGAGTATTTTCCAATTCAGAATGAAGGAATTAATGTTTCTGATGAACAAACCCAATCAAGGGCAGAGCTAGGAAACCGAAATGCAGTGGGCTTTAAAAAATATGGTGGAGGGGGAGGCCCTTTCGGGGTTTCGCGGGCAGAACTCCAGAATTTTTTTTGAACCAAGAGGATTGAAATTGATGATTTTGAGTCTCAAATCTAATATAAGACAGTCATATATAAGTTGAAATTTTCACATTTTGACATATGCCTCTTGAACCTCGTCTTATTTGTCAACTCGATAATGTGATATGGGGATGTCTCCATAGAATTATTGTTATTTTAACATTCGAATCAATCTGCAAGGAATATGTGTTGTCCAAAATTCAATTAATAAATTCACATCACAAAAATAAGTGGTAAAATAAAAATATAATGACCACAAAAAATCCATAAATCAGCTCTTTATAATCATAAGTAATTTATACAAACTAATCAACATTCAAATATAAGAATTAAGTCTAAAAATCAAAAGTAGAGATAATCTGGTAATTAAACTTAAATACGTTAATCAATATCAACATTTAAAAGTAACTTGATACTTACTTCAAAATAATCCCAATTATTGCAAATTAAAAAAAGTGGAGATGAAATAAAGCTTGTAATTAAATTTTCCTAAGCAGCATACATGTGTATATACATACATATCCAATGCTCAAAAAAATTACATTTGAAACTTGAATTAGTGGTGGGCAAAAAAATTGAAACCGATATGATCGAACCAGAACGAACCGAAAAAATCGGAACCGTATGGTTTTAGAAAAATAAAATAGGAAATCGGTTTTGGAACCTATAACCGAAAAATGAAGTTAGAACTAGGTCTTTGATCCTCATTTATCTTTTTATGGTTTTAATTGATTGTCCTAAAATTAAAAATCAAAAGAATTTGTAATTTTTGGGTAAAGTGAAGATAATTAAGTTCTTTTTATGAAATTTGTTATGTTTCCACCTCATTGGGACTTTTAACTTCACACTTGGGCCTAATCTCTTAGTAAATGAAAATAGAATGAGACTCACTTATTAACACGCAAAGTTGTAAATGACCACGATGGAGTTAATTAAATATTTAAATACAAATATAAAACAATTAATAATAATGCATTTAAAGTCATGATTCATCCCACAAGTTTACCATACATATCAATTTGTATGGCTTCTTGCCATGCTTGAAAAACCTTCCAGACCATTTTTTTCTTATTTTGGTTTATGAACATCTTCTTTTTTATGGAGAATCCTATGCTTTTTTCGGGGTGAAAGACTTTTCGAAATCCTTAATCTTGGTATATTCGATATAAGTTTATTCCAGGTTATTAGCTCACTTCCCGAGGTCCGATACTCCTTGATAAGGCCCCCAAAAGATAATTATTATTGTAGAACAGAAACCGAACCAAAACCGAATAGTTTGGTTCTGGCGATTCAATGGAATCGAATGGTTCCAATTTACAAGAACCCAAAAGTATGGTTCGATTTCGGTTCTTGAGATACCAAAACCAAACCATTCGACGCCCACCCCTAATTGGAATGAAACCTAGCTGAATCTAAAACCTAGTGGGCTCAGAGATAAACAAGAATTATTTTTTGGCAGTTGAACTTGAAAAAAAAAATGATTCTAATTTTTTTAGAATCCTATCGGGCTTAGGCAGAGCATAGCCCATAGCTAGCTCTGTCCCTGAACTCGACAACCTCAAGAACAAATGTCATTGAAATCCATTTAAGGAGAAGTTTGGTTTCGGATGATTACATCACTTTTTCAAGAACATGAGTTTGACATTAGGTATATGAAAGACAATCCAATCAACTTCCATTAGGCCAAACAAAATTCTAATTCTCAAAAATGGATTAATGCCATAATAGATGAGATGAAATCCATGAGGATAATGATAGTTAAGATCTCGTCAAATATCCACAAGTTGCAAAGTCCAATGATGGTAAATGGATATATAAAAACAAGAGAGATTCAAAAGGTAATATTTGGGTATATAAAACTAGTATTGTTGACTGGGCTTTAATCAGAAAGAAGATATTGATTAGAAGAGACATTCTCTTTGACTTAATTGAAATTTTTTAGGACAATGATGACACTTGTAGCTAGATGGATGTAAAAATATTGTGTTTCTCAATGACGACTTTGACAAAACGATATATATGACGCAGTCAGAAAACTTTGTGTCGGGTAATACAAAGAAAATTGTTTTCGCAAACTAAAGAAAGCCATCTAATTTCTCAAGCAAGCTCCTACTCTCGTTTAGATTTGAGATAAATGCAGTTGATGTTTGCTCGTATCATAAGTTCAGTGGGAGTAAATGTATCTTTTCTTTTATGAAAAATTGTGGATCAGAAGATATACTCGATGATAAGGGAGAATAGGCCAGTCTCATTAAGTATCACAAGATCAAGACTGAGTAAAGGACTAAGATGTTTGAGATTTCTTACGCGTATATTATAGAAGATCTTATATACTCTCAAGTATGTATGTATCAAGTTATAGCATCACAGTGGAAGTATTGGGCAAATATTTGAATAATCCTGAGATGAATCATTTTAAACATCCAAAAGGATTGTGCAATATTTGCATAGATCAAAAGATTATATGCTTGATTAAAGTAAACCATGACATTTGGAGATCAATCCTTATTATCAAAGAATGAATTCAAAGTATTCAATTGTCTATAGTGCACAAGGACACAAACTCCACGTTCCACATTTGCTCACCAAGGGTTTACAACACATTTGGTTCACCAAGGACACAAACTTTCTAAAAGTTTTGTATACTTGTACTTGTATAACGTGATAGTCCCTCAGATCTAAGCAGCTTAAGACATTCATGTTTGCTGGTTGGGTCTGACTTGATAAATACTTGGTCATATTCGTGTTATATCCTTTTAGTACTTGCGATTTATTAGCTAAGTGAGCTGTTTCTGATGGTTTATCTCTTTTAGATAAGACGCAGTAAACGCAGTGCGGTTTTGTAAGAGACCCTTGTTTGATGAAGTTCAAGTATAGTACTGTCATCATTTTACCGTCTCTTGATTACCACAGGTAAAGTTATACTTTCTCATGAACAAAAATAACTTTAGCATTTTTAACATCCGCCATGTTTAACGAAGAGCAATTGATGCAATTTTTAACGTAACTCGCTTCAAATTTTCATTAAATTATGTGGATACTTTATAATCATTCAAGGGGAACCTAATTTTATTGAAAATAACGACGAAGGTGATCCGTGTTACAGGGGTTATGCAAAGGAACTCCAGATAGGTCTTCGATCATATATGTACCGGGTACTACCTAGGCAGTGACTTTATAAGGGCTCCCCCAATTAGGACCTAGAGTCCCTACTCTTGGTTCTTGAGTAGAAGGAAGAATCTTCTTAAGGACCAAATCCCCAATGTTGAAGAACCGATTTTTCACCCTTTTGTTATAGTAGCGGGCCATTTTTTCCTGGTACTTGGCTAACATCACCTGGGAGTCACTCCGTTTTTCCAGGAGGAAATTCAGATTTTCCCTTTGAGCTTCCTCATTTATCGCCTCGTCATAATGGGTTTGGAGAAGGTAGGCACCCCAACTTCAACTGGGCATACCGCCTCGGATCCATACGCCATGGAGAACGGCGTTTCCCCTGTTGCGGTGTGCGTAGTAGTCCAAAGTGCCCATAACACTTGCGGGAGTTCACCTACCCATGCACCCTTCTTTGATTCCAGATTTCTCTTTAGGGTATTCTTTATGGTTTTGTTTACGGTTTCAACATGCCCATTTTCTTGTGGGTGATGAGATGAAAATAATTTACAGATTCCCAAATCATTGCATAATTCGTCAATGCTTCTATTTTTGAACTGTTTTGCGTTGTCACTGACCAACGAGTGTGGTATTCCAAACTTGCATATAATGTTCTTCCAGATGAATTTGGAAGTGTTGACTTCGGTGATTCTCATCAGGGGTTCCGCCTCGACCCATTTGGTGAAGTAATCAATTGCCATTATTGCAAAACAATTGCTACTAGTGCCTCGGGGCATAGGACCAATAATATCGACCCCCCACTTCGCGAAAGGCTAGGGGCTGGTTACCACGGTCAATTCGTGATGCGGCTGATGAGGTATGGTTTCATGCCTCTGACATTTATCACACCTGCGGACAAAGCTATGGGAATCCTTTAGCATGGTTGGCCAAAAATGTCCCTGTTTGAGGGCTTTCTGAGCCAATGATAATGCTCCAGCGCGATTTCCACATATGCCCTCGTGAATCTCTTTCATTATATACTGTCCTTCCTCCGGCCCAACACATTGTAGCAAAGGAGAGGTGCAGCTTTGTTTGTAGAGAAAATTTTCCTAGAGGACAAAACTTGCGGCATACCTTTACAGTTTTCGAGCTGCTTCATGCTCGTCTGGTAGAGTTTGATGTTTCAAGTATGCCGAATAGGATTCATCCAAGAACATTCTTCTTCTATTGCCAAAATTCTCTCTCCCTGTTTAATGGAAGAGATCGGCAGATGCTCAATTGGCACCATGTTGAGGAGCTCGACATCCTTATTGCTTGCTGGTTTAGACAAAGCATCTGCATTAGAATTCTGAGTTCTGGGAATATGAAGCAGTTCAATTTTTTCGAAGTGGGCAGCTAAGTCCTTTACTTTCTTCAAGTATGCAGTCATGGTTGGCTCTTTGGCAGAGAACTGTCCGTTAAATTGGCTTATGACAAGCTGTGAGTCACTGCTTGCCACCACTGACTTAATTTTTAGAGCTTTTACAAGCCTTAATCCAGCTAGGAGCGCCTCATATTCTGCAACATTATTTGAGGCCCTAAATCCAAAGAGAATCGCGCTATGCAGCTTGTGTCCCTCTGGGCTCACCAGCAGTATCCCCGCCCCGGATCTTCCTTCCGTGGAGGACCCATCAACGAACAGCTTCCACTCAAGGCTATTATCCATGCAATCAATCATCTCAACCTCAGGTGGATGCGTAAACTCAACTATGAAGTCTGCTAACGCTTGGTCCTTTATAGACGTCCAAGGCGCATAATGCAGATCGTATTGACTAATTTCTAACGCCCATTTCATTAACCTTCCAGATACATCTGGTTTCTGTAATACCTGTCTTATAGGAAAGTTTGTGACATGTATGGAGTGCAACTGAAAGTAGGAACGGAGTTTGCGAGCCGCAGTAATCAATGCGAGAGCAAGTTTTTCCATATCTGGGTAACATGTTTCTGCATCCAGCATGGCTTTGCTCACATAATATACCGGGAATTGATTCCCATCCTCCTCTCTGACCAACACTGAGCTAACAACCTCCTTTGACACGGCTAAATACAAAGAGAGTGGTTCGCCAACCTTTCGTTTTGACAAAAGGGGGCCCGTCCTAAAAATGCTTTTAGCTCGGAAAAAGCTTGCTCACATTCCAATGTCCATTGAAATCGTTTCCCTCCTTTCAAGACCTTAAAAAATGGCAAGCATTTGTCAGTGGACTTGGAGACGAATTGACTCAAGGTAGCGATTCTTCCAGTTAAGCTTTGCACTTCTTTTGGGCTTCGAGGAGAGCGCATGTAAAGTAAAGCTTTGATTTTATCTGGATTGGCTTCAATCCCTCTCCTGTTTACCATGAACCCCAGAAACTTTCCAGACGCTATCCCAAAAGCGCACTTTACAGGGTTAAGCTTCATCCGATATTTTCTCAATATATTAAAGGCATTTGGTAAATGGCAGACATGTTCTGAGGCGACCATGCTTTTGACTAACATGTTATTGACATACACTTCCATGGTGCTTCCCAATTGTTCCGTAAACATATGATTTACTAACTCTGATAGGTTGCCCCTGCATTTTTTAAATCGAACGGCATGTGATGAGGTTCGAAGCACGGAAGAAACGTCGAAAAGTTCCGAACCCAGGTTGTGGATGGACGGTGGAATCATGACCCGATATTCACGACGCGATGGCTCGACGATGCGGAATAAAGAACCAAGACTTTCGAAACGCCACAAGGATTTGCCCAATCTCCTTGATAAGTCTCTAATTTCTAACGCCACAAATACTCTCGCGAATATTTGATAAGTTCTGGATGAACGTCACAAGATAATCAATCTTGATAAGTTTGGGTTTGTAATGTGAATTCACACATTAAACAATTGAAAAACATTCAATCTCTTTTTATTCAATCATCAAAGTCTAAATTACAATGAATGGAAAAAGCGTATAAATAAGCAAAATAAAACCCTAGTCGCTAATCTACTCAAAATAGAATTCTAATTAGACTAAAATAACTAAAACTGATAAGGAAATAAAATAATGTGAAATCTGGAAAAATCTGATCCGTTAAGCAGTTACGACCGTAAAGATGACACTTACGGCCGTAAGTATGTTTCTTTTTAAGGTTACGACCGTGATCCCTTATTTACGACCGTAAATCGAAAATCTTGAAATTCTGCATTTTAACCTGAGGGGAGGTTACGGCCGTGACATATGTTGGTTACGGTCGTGACAGTCCTTCTGCATAATTTTTGGTTCTTTTCGACACATTTTGATCTTTAAAGCTCGTCGAACCTGTTAAATTCTTGTTTTGGCTTGAATATTTAAATTTTCCCGTCAAGCCTGCTATGACTCTGATTGTCGAGGGTCTGGAAAAATCATACCCTCCTTCTTTAGGATGATTTGTCCCGAATTATAGCTTTGTTCCATTTGTTTCACTTCACCTCCTGGATCAAACGGAAAATTTCTCCTGCCATTGCACATGATCAAATTCTGAATTACAATGAATGGAAAAAGCTTATAAATAAGCAAACAAAAACCCTAGCCACTAATTGACTCAAAATAGAATCCTAATTAAACTAAAATAGCTAAAATAACTAAAATTGGAAAAAGGAAATAAAATAATCATGATCCTGCGAAATCTGATCCGCTCCTTAGTTACGGCCGTAAATACCAAAATTGATCCTTTTTGCCTCGTTTTTGCTCCAATTTGACTTGAATTGTAGATTTTTCCGTCAAGCCTGCTATGACTTCGATTGTCAAGGGTTCAGAACACATCATACCCTCCTTCTTTAGGATGATTCGTCCCGAATCATAGCTTTGTTCCTATTGTTTCACTTCACCTCCTGGATCAAACGGAAAATTATTTCTTCCATGCCATGAGTTCAATAAATTGGGATCCTTTGATTGGCAAACATGGAAGAGATGGAGCTTGAACTTCCTTTGCCATATGTAGTGTGGTTGAAGCTCCCAAACGTAATTAACCTGCAAAAAAGATTTAAACAAAATGGGGAGGGATATGTTAGCTTCATGAAGTACAAGGTATGGATCCTTGTATTCATGATAAACCACCACCAACTCCACTTCTTGAACCACGAGGCTCTTCTCTTCGCCTCTTTTCTCTTTTGCAACTTCTTGTTCAAAATTTTCATCTTCAAACTCAACCACATCTCCTAACTCCACATTTTTATCACCATGCTCGTATAGTACCTCATCACTACCCAAATGTGGATTTTTAAATTCAAAGTTCAAATGTTGAACTTCTACCTCAACCCCCAATTCATTCCTCTTATCATCAAAAATTTCATTCTTAATCACTTCCTCGCTACCCAACTCCACATTTTCCTCATCAAATTTTGGAGTTTGATTATCCATTTTTAATTTAAACTCCCCCTCCTTCTTTTCAATGTCCTTGCCCCCACGACGCCTCCTATTACACCACATTTCCCTCTCCTTCCTTACCGTTCGTGAATCTTCTAGTGCATCCTCTAATGTCAACCCATATAGTACGCATGCTTTCACTTTCGTAAGGAATTTGTATATGTGCATACTCTTATCATAAAAAGCTTCCCTCCTACGTCTCCAAGGTTTTCCAAATAAAACATGATAACATTTCAATGGCACTACATCACATCATACATCCTCACTATACCTTCCCTGGGCAATAGGCACTAGAACTTGTTTGGTTACTTTGAAACTCCCAAACTCTCTCATCCACGTCATCCTATAAGGTTTATAGTGTGGTTCTAGAGGCAATTCTAATTTTTCAATCATGGTGCTACTAACAAAATTAGTAAAACACTTTCCATCAATCGCCAAACTGCACCCCTTATGATCCACATAACATCTAGTCTGGAATAAAGAGCCCGGATAATAATCCATTCCTTATGTGACGTTAAAAAAATTTCAAGAATGAAGAGGATTTAGACATCAAATAGAAAGAGCAACTTTTATTGACTTGAAAGGAAATGAATACAAAGAATTTTAAAGAAACTCAAGAAAGTGGTTCTTGAATTTTGGAATGACTTTTTTTTTTTTTTTTTGAATAATGAATTTTCGGAATTAAATAATAATAAATTTATTTTTTTAAAATAAATCCGAAAATTCGACACGAACACAACAAAACAAGCGGAACAGGATTTGGATAAGAATCAAACAAAATAAACGCTTTTGAATTTTTGTTGAATTTTTATATGGATCAAACTGGAAAAAATTTACTGGCACGAAGAACACTCAAGAAAAGAAAGACTCAACCACAAGATATGGATAATTCTTATGACAGAATCGATGATAAACATAAGAATTAAATTGGATAGAAAAATCTGAATTCAGAGTCCAGCTCTGATACCAGATGATGAGATTCGAGATGCAGAAGAAACACCGGAAAGCTCCGAACTCAGGTTGTGGTTGGACGGATGAATCATAACCCGATATTCACGACGCGATGGATCGACGATGCGGAATAAAGTACCACGACTTTCGAAACGCCACAAAGAATTGCCCAATCTCCTTGATAAGTTTATGGTTTTGAACGCCACAAATATTCACAAGAAATATTTGATAAGTTCGGTATTTGAACGCTACAAGAAATATTCTTGATAAGTTCAAAAAACATAGGAATCCACCTATTACTTTTATTGAATCCTCAATAAAAAAATGTTTATATCAAAATCAAAGTCTGAATTACAATGAATGGAAAAAGCGTATAAATAAGCAAACAAAAACCCTAGCCACTAATTGACTCAAAATAGAATCCTAATTAAACTAAAATAGCTAAAATAACTAAAATTGGAAAAAGGAAATAAAATAATCAAGATCCTGCGAAATCTGATCCGCTCCTTAGTTACGGCCATAAATACCAAAATTGATCCTTTTTGCCTCGTTTTTGCTCCAATTTGGCTTGAATTGTAGATTTTTTCGTCAAGCATGCTATGACTTCGATTGTCGAGGGTTCAGAACACATCAGCATGACTTTATAACAATAGAGTCCCCTGTCCGTGATAAACAAGGTGTGCTCCTCATCCGACTCATGCATGAGGATCTGATTGTACCCGGAGTAGGCATCCATAAAGCTCAACATCTTATGTCATGTTGTGGAATCAACTAATTGATCAATTCGAGGCAGAGGGAAACTGTCTTTTGGGCATGCCTGGTTTAAATTTGAAAAGTCAATGCATACGCTCAACTTCCCATTCTGCTTGGGAACCAAAAGAGAGTTCGACACCCACTTCGGATACCGAGATTCTCTAATGAAGCCATTTTTTAATAGCCTCGCCACCTCTTCTTTCAAGGCCTCATATTTATCCGAACTCATTGGTCTCTTCTTCTGCCTGTGTCCAGGGTTTCTTGGGTCAAGTTGGAGCCTGTGACAAGCTACTTTAGGATCAATTTTGATCATGTCGTTGTGTTTCCATGCGAACCCGTCAAGATTTTCGAGCAAAAAGCTTTTCAGTTGATCTTTGTATTCAGTTGGCGAATCTAATCCAATATGCAACTCCTTGATTGGATCATGTCTATCAACACAAAAGCATTCCAGCCTTTTGGCTGAGGTAGAGCAACTCTCTCCGGCCATTCTTGGGTCCAAATCAGCTAGATCCTCTTCCGGTGTCATTTTGACATCTTCTCCCTCGGTGGGCCCTTCACCCAATCTTTCAGGGCCTGGAGCAGCCTCAGCCATTGCCACATCACTAATCATGTTTACGCTCCGATCTTGAAAATTTCGGATAGTGTTTGTGTAACAGACCCGTGATTCAGTTTGGCTCCCCCTAACAGTAGCTATAGCATGCTCTGTTGGGAACTTCATGCAAATATACTTCGTATGAGTTGCAGCCCCTAAGTCAATGAAACCATGCCTCCTAATTGAGTCGTGATAAGAGGAGGTTTTGTCCTGTATTAAGAACTCCATGGGTATTCTAGAGAGAGTTGGAGCCTGCCTTCTTCTGTCATAAGGGTTATGGATCCTCTGGGAGTTATGCCGTCTCTAGTGAATCCATATATTGGATCTAGGACTGGAATAAAGGGGTACTAATCCCCATCTTATCAAAAGTTACCCAATAATTCACGTTCACCGAAGCACCAGCATCCGTGACAATCCATTTCGAGCCACCACCACCACCAGAATAACCAGCGCATCATTATGTGGGAAGTGCACCCCAATAGAGTCATCCTGGGTGAACGTGATAGGTTACGTTCTGGACATCCCAGCAGGATGCGAATGGATGTGATAGTTCACGTTAGCGGCCTGTTTAGCCTCTCTGATGTACCCTTTTTGGGAATTATTGGTACTCCCACCCGGATGGGGGCCTCCCAATATAGTGTCAATTTCGCGGATCGGCGGATCATTTGCAGGCATAGGCGGTTCCTTATGTTTTTATCGTCTGCCAGGGGGTCTTTCCGGTCCTTGCTCCTATTTATTTGACGACCATGGACCCTTTCTTTTGTAGGGTTTTTCCATGGAGCTCGCCTATCAGCTCGATTGAACTTTTGGTTATTTGGCCTCTGCAGCTATCCTTTGTCGAGAACAAAATCACCTCCCTTCCTTCCGTGTGCCTTTTGGTCTGCCAACATGTGGATTTTCCTACAATCCTCCGTTGCATGACCAAAATATCTGTGGTACGCACAGTAGGCCCCAATCATGGGTGTTTTCCACTTCGGCTACCTTATATCTTTCCAAGGGCCGTGGGAGGATTCGGGGCAAGCGCAGTAGAGTGTAAATTGGGGATAGCCTCCGTAATCTCAGCCGCATGACTGGATCCTATTCCCGGAAACGGACGTGGCGTACCACCGCGGTTACTGCCAAACCTATCCTTATTGCCTCCTTTCCTCTGGTTCTCTTCATTGGGGTACCCAATATTGTATCTCCCTTGAGGATGATTATCCGTGGCCCTATCCATCTCTTCTGAGACGATCTCCTCCTTCATCAAATCTACTAGGACATTATAATCCATCGGCTTTCTGCTTTGGACATCCCTCCACAACATGCTTGTCATGTCTAAGCCTCCTTTTAATGCAAAAACATCTCCGCCTCAGTGATGTTTTCACAAATGTGCATTTCTTCTGTAAACCGAGCTAGGTAGCTCTTCAAAGACTCCTCCCTTCCTTGCCTTAAATCCCGAAGGCATTGGAGTGGGAGCTGGCTGGACCTGGAAGAAACAAAGCCATTTTTGAAGGCTGCCTTCAAATCTCTCCAACTGTGGATGCTACAAGGAGGGATTTTTTTATACCACCGTATTGCACTTCCCTCAAGTGTTAAAGCGAAAGCTTTGCACTTCAGCGCCGAAGTGGTTTTGGCTATTTCCATGCTGGTGCGATAATTTAACAGGTGATAGTCAGGGTCACCTCTGCTAGAGTACTTTGTTATTTCTGGTATTTCAAAGTCATGGGGCACCGGGAAGTTTCAGATGCCCTCCGTAAAGGGGCGTATTTCCTCTTCATCATCCAGCTCGTATGATGGTAATTCACTATTCTCACCATGGTCGGAATTCATTGCGTCATGGTATTGGTCTTAGGGCGGTTGTAGGTAATCCTGCCCCCGTGGTGGAAACACTCGGCCGTAATTTGGCCTTTGAAAGGTCGGAAGGCCACCCTAATTTTGGGTCCAGGCTGCTTCTGCTCTTCTCTCCCGCCTATTTCTAGGATCATGTGTGGGGCTCAATTTTTCCGCCCCTGCATCATACCTATCTTTTGGCATTTGGCTTTGTGAAAAGGCTTCTTCAGCCCATCGCTCCCGCCTATTTCTAGGCACAGCCGCACTATGCCGACCTTGGTCAGTTCGGCCTCCCCGTTCGCCCCTGAATAATCCCCCTATTCGGCTAAAAACACTGCCAGAATTTGAGGGCGAAACCTCCCTATGGTTAATAGAGGGTTGACCTTGTTCTCTTGGTGCTTCATGCACCAGGTCATCTTTGTCGAAAGGAACAAATTCCACCTCGTCATATGCCTGTGGATCTTGTTAATAATATAAGGCAGTGGCTGCATTAGATGGTAAGTAATATGGCTGCGAGTACTTCGGGGGCATCATGGGTTTGTTTATAACGTATCCCCTAGCCATATAGGCGTTCATCACAGCGGTTTGCTCTATCTGCTGTTTTTGCATTTCCAACATCTGGGCCGCCATGCGCATCATATCTCACTGCGTTGTTCCCCTCTGTTTCTCCGAGGGTTGACATCATTATCGCTTTCATTCATGTCCATAGCAATTTTTTGTCCTATCCTTTCTTTCAGGGATGGGTGAACTTATATTTCAAAGTTTCAAACCTTTTTCAAGATTAATACACTTTTGTTTTAAAGTTTCAAACCTTTTTAAAGGTTAATACATTTATGTTTCAAAGTTTGAAACCTTTTTCAAGTGCTTCTTCACCTTTTTCCAAGGTTTTTGTAGTTCTTTACTCTTTTGCAAGAGGTTATCCGTCATTTTTCAAGGTTTTGCATAGCTTTTTGCCACGTGATTTCGTGGTTAGAAGTGTGGTTTCCCACATACGGTGCCAAAATGTTGACCACAAAATCTGGTTGAACTTTGGATCAACACGTTTCAATTTCTCCCTCTTGAACACGTAGATCTCCTGCGCACTATGACAAACAATCAGCTTGCAAAGGGGGTCGATGTGGCTCTCGTTTGCGCTCCGATGCCTAAGTCAATACTCATTTTAAGTAAATATATTTTGCGTGCTGGAAATATAAGTGCGTAAAAAAGAGAAAAGGGAGTGAGAGTAAAATATTAAGTTAGAGTATTGAATTACCCACATTTCATTTGGAGGCAAGTGCGTTCTATTTATAGGAAAAGTTACACTCTTAGATGGCGACACATGGTGGACTTTACACGTGTCTTCATCCTAACTGTTGGAAAGGTGAACCAATTTCCTTTAAATAATCATTGCTATTTTTAGTAGGGGATGGGCGCCGTCATGTCTCCTATAAAGACAACTTCTTATCAAGCCACAGTTAACTGGGGAAAGTTACATATTTCTGATACCACCCGTTGTCCCATCACCTGTTCGAGGTGTTGTTATATAGGGCACCTCGGCTTGCTATAAACCAGTTCGGATAGAGAGAGTACATGTGATATTCCACCTCGACAGTTGGCCCAGATGAGTACCCTAAGTTCGGCCATGGGCTAAGACTCATTGGACCTCTATTGGGCCCTTACTGGTGATCCATTGGGCTCCTTTTGGACACGGTCTCAACAGTTATGATCCCCAAGCCAAAATTTATACGTCATTCAAGTTCTTATCTTCATCTATCTTAGAGAGGAATCAATTGAGTAATAAAAAATTTTGTTGTGGAAGATCAAACCCCTATAAAAACAACATCAATAAAATTAAGATGTTTTTCCGGTTTATTATTCTTGGTATTGGGCATTAAAGAACTAAGGCCCTCTTTGATATGAGAGATTTTCAATAGAAAATGTAAAATGTTTTCCATTTTCCAACTTTTGCACCGTTTGATTGCCTAAATTTTACATAAAAATCATTTTTCAACTTTTCTTGAAATATGTTATTTTCCTTGAATTTAAGGAATTTGTTTTCTTGGCATTTTGGTGGAAAACCATTTTCGCCTCGTTTGACCATTTTTATTGTTGTTTGTTGAGTTATTTTTTCTTGAAATTAACATTATTATTATCAGGTACAAATGTATGAAAAATATAAAAAAATTAATTGAAATAGTAAAATTTTACTTTATTTTTCATAGAAAATAATGTCAATCAAATAACAAAACTTAAAAATTTCTCTACTTTTTCCGCTTAGAAAATTAAACCAATCAAACATATTAATCTTCTAATTCTCAAGAATTCAATTCCATAAAATTTGTTTTCTTTCTACCCAAATTTCTTCCTCGCGAATTAAACGAACCCTAATGTAATTGTTTTAATGCCCTTTTCTCATTCTCAAGGAGAAATACCTATAGAGCCATGCAGATCATCATTGGAAGCCAATGCGTGTCCTCCATGGTGTCTTCACTCATAATTCTCAATTACCGTCCCCAGGACACATTCGAATTGACAAACACTGATAACGCAAATGTCACAAGTTCGAATCCTCAAATATTCGAATTTAGTAGGTACTTTATCAGTCTAGTGAGTTGTATTCAGACTTTGGCCAGCTTGGGGCATAATTTACCATTTACATTCTCCACCAATTTCTAGGACAGGAGCGGTGAGAACGACTAACTTTTTTTTGATCAAAAAAATAAATAATTAGATAAATAAATTCTCAATTACAAAATTATATAACTCAAACTCTTTATTATTCAAAAACAACTCATAATTCTCAAGTACTAAATTATCTAACTCAAATTCTCAATTATTCAAAAACCCCAAATCATCGCTAAATTTCAGATTTTATTTGAGCAGTAAGCACCTGATTTAATCTCTTGTTGTACTATAGTTCACATATTTATTTTGCATCAATACAAAAGACACTCAATTACGAAATACAACCATATTACAAAACATAAATTAAGTGCATATTTTAACTCGAAATTTTAGACTAATATATACCTTTGAGTTCGTTTAAAATCTAATAATTTATTTATTAGCAAACCGCGATTTCAAATCGCACCGAACCCCAATTTTTTTTTTTCTTTTTTGGTTTGATTTGATTTAATTTAGGAAATGAAATTATTTAGTTTGTTTGGAAAAAATTCAAACCGTTTTAAATGATTTGATTTAAAATTTCGCTAAAAACCGTCCAATTCAAACCATATTCACCAATAATACTATATATATTGTTAGATGAAGAGATATATTTAAAAACACTAAAGAAATAGAATAATATCAACTTTAAAAATTTGGCGAACTTGTCAAAATTCGTGCATGCGTAGGCGACCACCTAAATTAGCCAGTGGTCGAGCCGACTCTGAAGAAAACTGTTCTTAATACGAGTTAATCTGAGCAGCTCAATATTGTATAGGTTAAACTGTAAATTTTCGGATACAACTTGTGTTAGTTGCAGAACCTTAGCTTTATTCGACACTTGATTCTTCGAGGCAAAAAATTCTCAGATGCCAAAATTAAAGATAGGCCATTGAAGCTTGATACAGTAACAAAATCTCAACAGAGGGAATCATAGTGATGCTAAATGAGGGAAATCAATTTTTGTAAAGATTTTGGCTGGAAAAGGAAAAAAAATAATAAAAAAAAGTGAAATTAATGTGACAATTAGTCTGCATAAAGCGTGTCCACTTGCCACTTTATAATATGTTCTTCTGCCTTTGTTTCATCTCTTTTCTTATAGAGTTGGAATAATTAGTATGAGATAGAGACATCACAAAATCTAAAAATGATCCTTGTGATGCCAAGAACCGCCCTCGTTCTTGTTTATCTTCAAAATTTTACATTCTTTTCCAAGAAACACGTTTTTGCAGATGTGGCTATCAACACCAGATATTTATTTGTTCTTGAACGAGGATAAAAACTTTACTAAACAAAATGGGATAGTGCAAAAGACTTACATGTATTTAATATCATGTCCCAACAAATTAACGAGTTAGGTGATATTATACTTCGATCGGGATTATTTCACATACTAAATTTTGTATTTAGGTGAGATTACAAAGCATGCCCAAGTCTCACTATACAAATTCATTGCTAATTCAATGCTACTAGTCATGTACATGCAATAAAGATCATGACAAGCAAATGGTTAAGAAAGTCACAATCACTATCGAGAAACCCTAAAAACCAGCTCTTGGGATTATTTAGGGTCATTTGAGACACTTGTTTGGCCTATATTTTACAACATGACTACCTTTTGTGTACGGATTTGTCACATACACCGACATGCACATATACTTGCAAGAATATTGATATATTCCAACCTCTTTTTAAATTCTAAAAGATTAACATTATACCCCTGTTTACTATAAATTAAAATTAAGATTTTGATAAAAGTTGATGAGATATTTGATTGAAAATTTGTGAATATCATAAAATGTGTGGTTAAAATTAAAATCAGATTTTAATTAGAACCAAACATGGGCTATATTTGGCCCCAATTCGGAGAGATTGAAACCATTTTTTTCCATAAGTTTTGATAAAATTTGATGAATTAATGTATGATTGAAAAGTTATAAATTCTATAAAAATATGTGATCAAAGTTAATTATTCTTTAACTTAAATTAAAATATGGATTAAAATTCCTACCAAACAAACCATTAGATTATTGTTTTCATATTTAAGAAATGTGACCAATTTTGAAATATGTCTTCTTAGACGAAAAGAATAGCTTAAGAGCCCGTTTGGTCCATGGAAAAATTTTGATTTTTGTGATTTTTTTGTATTTTTTTATGGATGTGTGATTTAGATTGATTTGAAAAGTAAAAAATTGTGGGCTTGGCTAAGGATTGATGATTGAGATTGAATTTGAAAATTTTTGGTAAAAATTCTTGATAGAGCAAACAAGCTCTAAGTTCTGACACGAAAATGCTCTGTTGCCCACTGTAAGGAGTAGAAAAACTGTCAACTTTCAATGTAAAACAGATAAGTGTCTCTAGTATTTAAAATTTGACGTACACTTGACTGTTTTTATTGGATGTAGGCAATTGTTATGCGCCCACAGTGAGCAATAGAGCCGGACTGAGTTCTTATATAAATCGATTATTATTTAGTGTTTTCACATTTAATTCATGATGTATATTGCCCTTGTTTGGTGTAGATTAAAATCAGAATTTTAATAGATTTTTATAAAAGTTGATAAAGTGTGTGGTTAAAAGCTGCGAGTCTTAAAAAATATATCGTTAAAATTGATTGTTGACTTAACCACCCTGTTTGGCCCCCCATTTTTTTAAAAACAAAATTTACTTAACATTCAATCTCAACTATTTATCTTAATCAAACTTATCATTTTAGACTTTTTAAATATTTTTAATCATATATTCTTCAAAAAATACTATTCAAAATCAAGTTATTCACAAAATAAAAAAGGCCGAACTCACAGCTCTCTTTTAGCTTTCACGGTGGAGAATTAGATGCGAGTATTTTTCTCAAATGGATAAATACAACTTCCTTCTCTAACTCAACTTTATCAAAGGACAGAGGGCCGTATAAAGGACACGTCTCTATTTCCGTATGCAGAGATTTGTTATCGTCAACTTTCACATTCAACGTAATAATCGAACGTGAAATCTAAAAAAATAAAAATAAAAAAAAAATAAATCAAAAATCATAATTTGTCCAAATGATTTTATCTATTGTACCACAATATTCCAGAACCATCCCCATTTTCTTATATAAACGACTTTCATCCTCAATTCGACTTACACATTTCCTCTCGACTCGTATTTTCAGTCTCTCGTTTATAAAGTTCTTCGTCATTGTTGCTTCATCTTCCAGCTATGGAGAGAGTGAACAAAATGGTGACAGAAAAACCAGTGGTGATCTTCAGCAAGAGTTCATGCTGCATGAGCCACACGATCAAATCCCTCTTTTGTGATTTTGGAGTTAATCCTGTAGTGTATGAACTAGATGAAATTCCAAGAGGTGGAGAGATTGAGCAGGCTCTGTTAAGACTCGGTTGCAATCCGTCGGTCCCAGCGGTGTTCATTGGCGGTGAATTTGTGGGTGGAGCTAATGAGATCATGAGTCTTCACCTCCGACGATCCTTAAAGCCAATGCTTGAAAAGGCTGGTGCCTTATGGGTTTAAAACCCTACTCCCTATATATAACAATATGACTAATGCACTTTCATTAATGCATTAAGAATAGTAAAAGTGGTATCAATTAGTGTAATCCATATACATATATATGATATATATAGAGAATAGAGAGTACCTGTCTGCTGCAGTTAACAATCTTACTGCTAAAATATATGTTCTTCAGCTTTTTTTAGTGAAGCTGAATATGTACTTTTTGACTAATTATAAAATAAACTCAAGTTTTGAATAATTAACATTTGCGGTTCTTGTATGTTCTTTTTATTGTTTCACTTCATTTGGCTGTGAAGTGCTTTTATGTCATCAAACCAGTCTATAATTTATTGATATTATGTTGTACTTGTAACGTTCAATATTTTCTATGCGAAATCATAATTTACATAAACACAATTTCCCAAGTTTTGTAATGTTGTGGTCATTAAGCAGAAATTAAATCAATTAGAATGATTTCGATGGTAATCAACAACAAAGATCCCGTAGTTTGGAAAATAAATTACATTTTTCGAAGAAAACCATCAACGACTTTTCTGTTTGTAATGTTGATATCATTTCATCAATCAAAATTCTGTGTCTAATAATGTTCGCTTGTTGATCTACATTTCCATTGGTATAGACAATAACATCTTAAAAAACTGAAATTTTGTGCCTAATGTTTAAAGCATGTATTACCAACGATAATTAGCAATGACTATTTTGTTGATATAGATGATGTCATGTCACCAACGAATCTTCTGTGTTTAATGTTAAGTTTATTTTCCCCAACAGTAATTAGCAATGACAACAATTTTTTTTATAAAATATCTTTCTTTTTTTTTCACATAATTAATAACTTTTGATAATCGATCATATGTTTTTAAATATTATATTTATGTAATTATTAAGTTTTTGTTCATTTAACTAATACATATAATCCGAACAAAAATATTCACAATAATTCAATTACTCCACTAGATTGAATTGCAATGAATTTTTCATATATTTGAAGAGTGACTTATCAATATAGCACAGTTACACATGTCATACACCATCCCAAAAATATTTTAGATTTTCCACAAACATAGCATGGTCATTTAGACTTCTTTTTGAACTTCCTTGATCCTTTTTGGAACCAAGAGATTTCTCTTTCTTTTGAATCTTGTTGAAGTTACTGAAGTTATCTAAAACATAATTGACTTTTGAAGTGTCATCACAAGAACTTTCGTTCCTATCTCATGTCCTTGATTCATCCTCAATCCAAAGATGCATTTGGATATGTTCCAAAGAGAAATCCTTGAAATTATGAAGTATTTTCTTCTTATAACCCTTACAAGTTGATGACAAGTTTGCAATAATTGCACCAATTGGTTTGGGAAGTTCGATTTTCACGGCCTTCAACTTATTCACAATAATTTAAAATTCGTGCACTTGAGGCAAAAGGGGTAAGTTTTCTAAAAATTTAAAATTGAAACTCATTGGGATGAGAAATTTCTTTTTTTTTTTTCTTCTTCTCTTCTTCGAATTTGTATTTGTTTTCCAAAGTATCCCATATTTTTTGGCCAAAGAGGTGTTTGTGTAGATATCATACAACCAGTTGGATAATGGATTTAGGATATGGTCTTAACAAATTAGTTCATCTTCTTGAATTGACGTCTTTTGCCTTTCAGCCCTTATTGCATCCATGTCTTCATTGGCTGGTTCGAGAAGTCGTGTCAAGTCTGGATCAAGTATGTAAAAATCTTCTACGCAATTAGAATGAACTCAATTTATCTTGCTAACGGGTGAAGTTGTTTCCATTTAAATAGTCTAGCCTTACTGGGTCTTGATTCATCAATTTGATTGTCACCACAGTTGTTTCATTCTCCATCCTAGAACTTATTATTTGAGATTGCAGGAAAATAAGAAAGAAGACTAAAAGTGGATGAACACAAATACGAATCAAGACTTTAACACGTTAGAAAATCGTAGTCCTTAAACGATATTTGTCCCTTCTTGATATTTGAGTGCTTAAAGGAATAAACGAAAAATTATTTGTAAGATTAATCAAGCCTTCAAGAAGAATTACTTGAAGCACAAAATGATTCTTCAAGAACTTGAGAGAAAACAAAAAATGTTTGAATTTGTAGAAAAATTTGGATTTAATTAATTCAATCGAAGTTTTAGATGGAATGCAAGTAGTTTGGAATGAAGATATAACCCCTATCTATATATTTTCAAACATATACCACAAAATAAAGTCATCCATTCATGAAAAGGTTCCAAAAACAAAATCTCAAAGTTTAACATAACAGCTATAAATGATTACTTGGTACCTAACATCAAGTGATTGCTTGGTGTTATTTTCTGCCCAGCGGCCAAAAAACTTGCCCAAGCGATCAATCCAGGTGATCGCTTGGTCAAATGGTTTTGCCTCGGGTTTGATAAAATGTGTAAAGGCAATCGCTAATCATTTTTCCCAAGCGATATCGAATCAATCCAATTTTGGTTACAAATTTTTTTTTTTTTTTTGGGGGAGGGGGGCAATATCTTCATTATCTAATTTCTTAGGCCCAATATCAATATATTCATTTTGAACAACATTTATAACAATTATTGATGGATGATTATGTAAACTCAGTACGTGGTTCTCTTTCATTGGTTTATCTCATTTTAGTTTTTCAAAATTTTGCTTCTATATTTGCTTGTGACTAAACGAGAGCTTACGGTCTTTGGCAGGGAAAGAAAAGGAAAAGATGTTGTCTGATTGGGGTGACTATTTTTGATCGGTTATCGATATTTGACGTTAACCCAAGGAGACTTAAAAATTAGGTAATTGCTTTAGGTTCAAAGATGACATATAGTTCTGTCTTGAGTTACTTTGAGGGCATTTATGGTACTATATATTGTTAGATGAAGAGAAATATTTAGAAAAATTATAGAAATAGAATAATATGGCCTTTAAAAATTTGGCGACCTTGCTAAAATTCGTGGCCTTAGAGCATCTTTAGTGATTTATGAATATTCTGATCTATGTGATATCTAAGTAGATAATTTTTCCATCCATATTGATAAAATAGATAGTGGGATTTAAAGCTTATCTCCAACGGTCATTGTTTATAATTTTTGTGTATACACGTGTTTTCAATATTTTGTTAAGCAAGTTATTTATATATGGACATAGTATCAGATAATGTCTCTACCACGTCAACGCCACATAGACATACAAACTAATCATTGAAGATTAAATTTTCATATCATTATTTATTTTTACTATGTGTCAATGTATTTTTTTCCAATTGATAGACCATTAGTGATGCTCTTAGGTGACCACGTAGATTAGCTAGAGGTCGAGCCGGCTCTGAGAAAATTGTTCTTAATACTTATGGTGGATTATTAGCTCAATCTAGCTTTAATACGAGTTAGTCCAAGTTGCTTAAAATTTTCTAGGTTAAACTGTTAATTTCAAATACGACTTTTGTTAGTTGCACAACCTTTATTCGACTCATCAAGGCAAAAAATTCTCAGATGCCAAAATTAAAGTAGCTTGATACAGTAACAAAATCTCATCTGAGGGAATCATAGTGATGCTATTGCTACATGAGGGAAATCATTTTTGCAAAGATTTTGGCAGGAAATGGAAAAAGGAAAACATGTGAAATAATGTTACAATGAATCCGCATAAAGCTTGTATATATGTCAACTTGCCTCTTCGCAATATGTTCTTCTGCCTTTTCATCTCTTTTCTTCTTTCAGAATTGGAATAATTAGTATGAGATAGAGACCTCACAAAATCTAAAAATGATCCTTGTGATGCCAGAATCAACCTCGTTTTTGTTTATCTTCATAATTAGTTGTCATTCTTTTCCAAAAAATACGTTTTCGCAGACGTGGTTCAACACTTGATATTTAATTATTCTTGGACGAGGATAAGAAATAAAATGGGATAGCGTTTAATCCCGAGTCCCAACAAATTAACGAGTTAGGTGGTATCATACTTTGATCTGGATTTCAAATTTTAAAGTGTGTATTTATGTGAGATTACGTACAAAGCATGCTCAAGTCTAACTATACAAATTCATTTCCTATTTCATTAATGTCACTGGTAGATATAAGTGAGCTTTACACACTTATTTTGCTTTTAAATTGACATTTTAATAGATAAATTGAGTAAATTTTTACTTATAAATTGTGTTTATATTGTACAATTAGGTACAACCTCAATTGGAAAGGAAATGAATAAGATCGAAGAGTAATTGAGCTAAAAGAAGAGCAAATTTGATGTCCAGAGAAATATTTGAAAGAAATCAAAATATTGGCCCGTTGCATGAACCACGCGACCACTAGGTTCAATAAATCGCGTGTCCACGCCTACACACAACCAATGGACCGATTCCATTTTAAGCAGCCTGCGCTGCCGCGCAGACCATTTTCGGACGAATCGAATTTCAAATTCTGGTTTTATTATTTTTCGCCTAAGGGGCGAGTTTGGCTCAACTTGGGCGCGTTTTGGACCTCTTTTACGTCATATTTTTGTGGAGTATTTATACTCCACTTCACCTCATTTCAACATAAGCTCCAAATCCCCAATTTTTCTCTCCAAACCCTAACCTCTCTTCCCTTTTCTTCTTCTTTCTTTTCTTTGTTTTTCTTTAGTTTATTGTTTAGTTTTGTTTCCATATTGCTAGTCTCCACTGAAGTTAGGAAGCAAAAAGCGAGGTGAAGTTTCAAAGTATTGTTGAAGGAATTTTGGAGTAAAAAGTAAGGGAAGTCATTTATTTCATTATCTTGTATTTTAATCTTTGATTTCTATATTTTGTGATATATTTTTACAAACTTCAAGTTTTGTGCAATATTTATACAGTGGGCTAATTGTTTTATATTAGGATAATTGATGTAGCTTAACTTAGTTTAAATAATTTTAATGCTTATTTATTAATTTTGGGTGTGGTGTGATGTGGGGTAGTGTAGGGTCGGATCGGGTCGGGTCGGTGTGCTATTGGGGCAAGGGTGGGTAACTTGTTTGTGACCAATTATAGGTGATTGCAACTGATTAATAGATAAGCTGTGATCATTAACTTGATATTTGTGATCGAGATAAAGTTGTGACCTACAAAATTCTAGATTTGTGACCTATAAATAGGTTGTGACTAACAAAATTTGTAAATTATGACCGAAAAATAAGTTGTGACCACAAATTGTAAAAATTGTGACTTATAAAATCGAGATTTTTGACCGATAAAAAGTTGTGACCTACAAAATTCGAGATTTGTGACCAACAAATAAGTTGTGACTTACATTTGTAAATTTTGTCCGAAAAATAAGTTGTGGCCTAAATTTTCAAAATTTATGATCTAGAAAGATGTTATAACCTATAAAATTGGTGACTTGTGACCGATAAGAGAGTCGTGACCAATTAATTTGATAATTTATGACCGAAAAATAAGTTGTGACCTATAAAATTTATAATTTATGACCATGAAATAAATCGTGACTAATTAATTTGATAATTTGTGATCTTTAAAACTTTTGACCTGTGACTTGTAACTTGTGACCATAAATTGTATAGTTGTAAGTTTAATTATTTAATTACCAATTTAATATATAATTTAACGAAAACCTAATTTTTGAACTAAAAGAATAAATTTCTAAAATATTAAATCTTAACTTTAAAAATTCTTTGCTTCTGTATTTTTCCCTTATTTCTAATTGCCCAATCTAGCATTAGAGGAAATTACACCCAAACAAAGTTTTCAACTTATCAATTCAAAAATCAGGTCAACTTTTAAATATTAAAACAATATATTATTAACTAAAACTAATAAATCCTAAATTGTAAACACAACCACAACCACAATTCCTCTATCTAGAATCAACTAGTCCTCTCCATCTTCATCACCGGCACCACCTCCTCCTCCACTCTAGACAGCTCGGTAGATATGTGTTGTGGCTTCGATTTGCTTGCTGAGGTCGCAATGGTGGTGGTGTGCGGTTGTGGGAGTGGTGTGGTTTTCAAGCTGTGAGGTAGTGATGCGGTGAATACGGGCGGGTTCTTTGATGGTGGTGGAGATTGGTGGAATGGTGGTGGAGGTGATGCATTTTTTTTGTCTCGCATTTTGGAGCTGGATCTGTGGGTGTTGCATTTTGGAAATGGTGGTGCGGTGGTGTTGCTATTTGAGGCGATCTGTGAGATGGTGCATCTTCGAGACGGTGGTGGAGATACAATTTTGGTGGAGTTGTGCTCATCGCTGCGCTGTGGTGCAAAGGAGGTGGCTGCTGTGATGGGTTGGAGGTGACTGAGGCGATCTGTAAGATGGTGCATCTTCGAGGCGGTGGTGCGGTGGTGGAGATACAATTTTGGTGGAGTTGTGCTCGTCGCTGCGCAGTAGTGCAGAGGAGGTGGCTGTGACGATGGGTTGGAGGTGACTACGAGGTGTAGACGTGGCAGGTAGTGGTGGTGGTTTGGGGGTTGGCGGCGACGACAGTGAGGTGGGATGGCGGTGGTGGTAGTCGGTATGGGTTTGGCAGCTGTCAGTGGCGATGGTGGTGTTGACAACAGTGGAGGTGGTGGCACAGTGGAGTGGGGTTAGGGGTATTGGTGGTTGTATAATATTGTGATCAATTATTGTGATTGTGACTGATAGTGATCTATTTTGTGACCTTAAAAATTTGAGAATGCGATTAAATCTATAATTGTGACTTACATTTGTGTTCGAGTAAAAGATTGTGACATATGAAATTTATGATTTGTGACTAGTAAATAGTATGTGACCTAAATATTTTGATAATTTGTGACATTTAATTGAATGATTGCAACCTAATAATTTGATAATTGTGACCCAAAAATAAGTTGTGACCAATTAATTAATGTGATCTTAATTTGTGAACAACTGAATCGATAATTTGTGACCAAAAAATGAGTCAACCATATAATTTTATAAATTGTGACCTATAATGAATTGTGACCAAGAAATTAGTGATTTATGAAAATTGTGATATAAAAAATTCTTGATTTGTATCCAAGAAAAATTGTGACCAATGAAATTTGTGATTTGTGACCAATAAAGAAATTGTGACTCATAATTTGTTAAGTTGTGACCAATTGACTGGAGATTTGTAACCGGAAAAAATTGTGACCTATGAAAATTCGAAATTTATGACCGAGAAATAAATTGTGACCTAAAAAATTGTGACTCCTGACCTAAAAATTGTGACTTGTGATCATAATAAACTGTAACATAAAAAATTGTGACTTGTAATAAACAATAAAATATATAATTAATTATGACCTGATTTTTGAAATAAAATATTAAATTTCTTAATTTTGAAAATGTGTACTTTAAAAACCTTAATTATGTATTCTTCTCTTATTCTATTGGATTTAGAGTTTAGTCTATGTTGAATCGGGCCTCTTGGAGCCCAATGACTTTTCTTATTTTGAGTCTCTCGGGGGGTCCAATGGCGTGATCTGTAATTATATTTCAGATTTGATTTTATTTCCTTTACAATTTTTATTTGAAGATTTGACTTGAGATAATTATTTTTTATTTTCTCTCTCGTCCATAATTATGAATCTCTTTTTGGATTGAGTTTTTAACTTTCTATACACGTTTATCATGAATAAAATCTTTACCTTGGCATTATGTATCCATTTGTAATTTTAGTGAGAATGGTTGTGTTATTTTTAGTATGTAAACAATGTTCTATATAGAGTTTTTACTATTAAATATGCAAATCTATGAGAGCAGATTATATTTTTTCATACAACTTTTCATGAGAACTGTCAAAGGTTCATGTCTCACCGTTCATCTGTAAATATATATTGTTCATGTTCTGCGTATTTTTTATAAAAGGATATCATCTCAAATATTTCATTAAGGCGATTCAATAATATTCTAGACATTTAGTTTATATGTTAATTGTTTCTAAGGCTTTTGTTTTATGAGAATGAGACTTTGTTGTCATTGTCGTTATTATTCTTTTTATTTGTTGTTGGACGTCGAAATATTTGCATGCAATATTCTATCTAAACTAGGATCACAAAATGATACTTTGTTGATGGGATACGTCACGCGCTATCGACCGTCAACATAAAACTTGTTCTAATGGTACCAGGAATACCCAATAAATATCATAGTTGAGGATTCATATTCATGGGACGAGCCCAACCAAGTTTAAGGGCAAAACTCTCTTCATATGAGACAATTCGCGTATGGTGGGATACCAAAATTAAAGGCTATCTCCAACAATAGTTAAGTTAACTAACTGGGAAACAATATTTAAGTTAATATAAATATTTACGCTATATATACTATCCAGAAACCCCAGAAAATTGGCTCTTTGGGATATGTTAGGGTCAGCTGCGGTACTAATTTTTGTGTACGGTCGTCATATATATGAGTTATGAACATACAGATAGTTGCGAAAAAGTCTTTCCCACGTTGTTTTTTTTGGGTGAATTAGGTGCGCATATTGCGGGTCCCAAATGGATAAGACCAACTTCCTTCTCCAACTCAGCAGATGCCTATTGGAAAGGTACGTACACCATAAAGTAATCAATCTTATGAAAATTCGACCACCAATTTCTATTTATCTTGCTAATTAATGAAAAATGAAGAAACATTTCATTAATTTTGAGTAATGCTACATGTAGCACCAGTGATGTTTAGCACGAGCAATTTACGTGACATTAATAAATGATAAGTCTAAAGGAACCAAATATTTAGAAAAGATATGACATACGAGGCTCATTCTTATCAATAGACAAAGAGAAAGCCGTACATAAAACACGTCTTTATTTCCATATATGCAGAGATTCGTTATCTTTGAACTTTCACTTTCAATGTTTTGATCGAAAATAAAATCATAACAAAAAAAATAATCTTAGTTCCCCCATATATCATCGCACCACAGTACCATTCCAGAACCATCACCATTCCTATATAAATGTCACCATGCACTCTCCATTTTCCTCACGCCAAAACCCTCAATTCTAATTCTTGAGCCATATTCTTGATTTCTAGTTCGATTCAAATCCTAATAAAACTTAAAGTTGGGTTTTCTAGCACTTGTTTTTCTGGCTAATTTTTAATTTCTGTTGCCTCGTTTTCTAGGAATGGAGAGAATGAACAGAATGGTGGCAGAAAATCCATTGGTGATCATCAGCGAGAGTTCGTGCTGCATGAGCCACTCAATCAAATCCCTGTTTAATGATTTTGGTGTTAACCCTGTAGTGTATGAACTTGATGAAGTTCCAAGAGGTGGAGAGGTTAAGCAGGCTCTGTTAAGACTCGGTTGCAACCCAGCGGTTCCAGCGGTGTTCATTGGCGGTGAATTTGTGGGCGGAGCTAATGAGATCATGAGTCTCCATCTCCAACGATCCTTAAGGCCAATGCTTGAAAGGGCTGGTGCCTTATGGGTTTAATCGAATCCCTACTCTATAAATGTTTATATAGAGAGAGAGAGAGAGCTGCAGTTTATCTAAAAACGCTATTGCTAAATAATATGTATTTCTGCTTCAGCTTGTTTTTGTAAAGCTGGTTATGTTTATGGCTAATAAACTTTAATTTTGAATAATTAGTTCATTTTTCTAATTAATAAGTATGATGTATCACGAAACATCTGGAATTGCAATTTGTTAGACCAAAAATTGTTCTTGTACAGGCCTGTATGTACTATGTACAGGTCTGCTACTTACAGCAAGAGTCCTGTACAAATAGCAATGCTCTTCGGTAGACTCATCGATGATTGTGTTCAAGTAACGTTAAAAGACTTAAAAACCCTCAAAATTGAAAAATCTATAAATACCACAACATTTTATAATCGAAGCAACAAATTCTTGCTCTTCGTGCCATTAGCCTTTACTTGTCGATGGTTGTCAGTATAAGTCCATGTTTGATAACCAGTATTTGAAACTCATTTTTTTATTGTACTCATTTTCAACCACATATTCACATAATAAAATATTCTGCTCTTTAGACTCAAAATTTTTCCTACTTTTTAACCACGCATTCTTTTAAAAATCGCTATTCAAAAACTCATTTTTCCAAAATAATGATTATCAAACAAGGGATACATTAGCTCTCCATTAGCTCTCCGGAGCTCCGGCAATTGGAAACGGGTTAAGTGCAGCGACTAAGACAATGAGTTAATCAAAGGACTTGTTGCCTTCACTTTTTGGATCAACGGAACTTTTTCCCGTTGTTAACTTGATTAGCTAAATAACTCCTTGTTTTTTCTACCGTAGCTTCAAAATCGGAAAAGAATGCCATTTATGGAATTATATGCTCTTCACCTTCTTTTCTAGATTCATTAGCATGAGTAGTTTAGAAATATAAACTCTTCTTGGAGGATGAAAATGCAAGGGTACAATTTCTTTTTGGATTTAATCTTAGAGCTCATTTGGCCGGGGTGCTTTTTGCAAAATTTCGAGAAACTTTGGAGTTTTGGGAGAATATGTAACTAAAGTGATTGGAAAGTGTAAAAATTTGTGACTCCTATAAAAATATGTGGTTAAAATGAATGTAAGGAAAGTATGAAAATTTTGCATAGAACAAAACATGTGCTTGGTATCTGATACGTATATTTTATACACTTATTTATATGTCAAAATTAGAATAATATATATTTTATTTTAAAATAAAAGCTATCTAACTGCTTGTTATTTCTTTATATTTCAGTAAATATCCCAAGATCACGTGAAAGAAACAATTGATGAAAATAATGCACAATTGGATGACATTTGAGCTTATAAATTGGACAAATTAGAAGTTGATGAAGTCAACCAGGAAATACTTGAGGAGCAAAGTGAAA
This sequence comes from Ligustrum vulgare, assembly GCA_963555705.1. Classification (NCBI taxonomy): domain Eukaryota; kingdom Viridiplantae; phylum Streptophyta; class Magnoliopsida; order Lamiales; family Oleaceae; genus Ligustrum; species Ligustrum vulgare. The sequence goes on along the minus strand of OY743176.1, from coordinate 7,235,962 downwards.
GAAATCAAGAGCTCAATTGAAAATGAATTGAAGTTGGAAGAGAAATAGAAGAAGATTAGAAAGTATGGGGAATATATTATTGCAATTGAAAGTTGAAGGATTGAAGAGCAAATTAAACACGATGGACCAAATTGAAAATATCCAATAATTGATTTGGACCACGAGATGATATTTTGAGAATTTTTAGGAGTCAATTGGAAGCAAATAGAAGTCAAAAGGAATGGAATATGATAAAAATATTACCATAAATTGATTCCAATCGCACAAAATTTTGGACATACTTTTAGTTAGACTTTGAGTCCTAATTCTGGGGTAGTAAAAGTTCGAATTGGAAAAATTCTATTTCAGGAAGAATTTACCCCTTTAAGTTATCTTTTTAACGCACTTTGAATCACCCCAATCGAAAAATGGAGTATAAAGATATGATCGAAGTACTGAACGATCTGCAGATACCAAAAAGACTCGCTCGGGTTTCAAATTTGCTTTTCTTTTTTGGTAATGTCTCTTTTCCAACTATAAATACAACCTCTTGGAACGAAAATCATAACCTTTGCACAGCCTCTAAATATCATAATTCATTGTTCTATATTCCGATTCTTAGAAGTGAAAATCAAGACAAAGACGGGTGGGAATTGAAAATTATCAACGGGGATCGAATTCTTATTTATGCATTTTTATTTCTTTATTGATGAACAATTAATATTTTAGTTAGGACAAACGATGTAGCTTAGTTTTACACTTTTATTTCTTTAATTCGAGTTTTGTATAAATTTCCATTAAACCAAATTGAAACTGATGAAGGGAGGAGCAACGGCTAGAAAGAAGTTATAGTTTTCATTCAATTATTCCCAACAATCCCCCACATGAATGAAAATTTTCGGAAATCAAAGTCTCTAAGGAGAAAGAGAGAGTAAGACGAATCAATCCTGCATAGGATATGTAGCATTTAGCTTTGAACCTTCCCTCGTGAAAATCTATCGGGTATTACTAGCAAGTCAGTGGATTAGATGCCTTGAACTGTTTCGTCATTTGTGTAAACCAAGACAATAGACCTCACACAGGATCATTCTATACACAGCATAGATCTCAATGTTGTGTTCGTTTTGGCCATGAACACGTCGCCTGGTTCTGTAAGTGTTTGTTCAAGGATGTAGCCTTCCCAATCCTTATAGAAGCGGCCCCACTTCACACTCACATAGGTGACCTCTTAATTCAGCGTTTCACCACCACGCTTAAGAGTCATTAAAAGCATAGCTTAACCTGCGTCATTTCAATCACTGTAGGCACCATAGGAATGAGCAGAAGGAGAACCTTCTTAGTGATTTACACAGATATACATGGTTTAGTTGTCCCTTTGAACCTAGATCCTGGGATCTCCATTCAGCTAGGTTGGGTTTCCACCATGACACCTTTCAATGTCACAGGATGCAAACCCATTCCCCTCGATGCTTTAACAACTAGCTCACGAATTAACCCTTTGGTTAGCGGATCCGTAATATTATCCTTTGACTTCACATAGTCTAGAGTGATAATACCTTGTGAGAGTAATTGTCGAATGGTATTATGTCGTCTTCGAATATGTCGAGACTTACCATTATACTTATTGCTCTGTGCCCTGCCAATTGCTGATTGGTTATCGCAATAAACACAAATTGCAGGCACAAGCTTTGACCATCTTGGAATATCCTCAACAAACTGTCGAAGCCACTCTGCTTCCTCAGCTGCTTTATCCAACGCGATAAATTCTGATTCCATTGTAGATCTTGCGATGCAAGTTTGTTTGGACGATTTCCAAGAGACAGTTGCACCACCAAGAGTGAAGACATATCCACTAGTAGACTTGGAGTCAGACATATCTGATATCCAATTTGCATCAGCATATCCTTCGATTACTGCAGGGTATCTAGAATAATGCAGTCCAAAATCACGAGTGTACCTTAAATAATGTAACACCCTGAAAATGGCTTTCCAGTGGATAGCACCTGGGTTACTCGTGTAGCGACTCAGTCTACTAACTGAGTATGCTATGTCCGGTCTCGTACAAGTCATTAAATACATTAAACTCCCTATTATCCTAGAATATTCTAACTGTGACACGCCATCACCAATATTCTTGGATAAATGGAGACTCAAATCCACTGGAGACCTGGCCACAGTGGTATCTAATTTGTTGAACTTGTCTAGTATCTTATCAATATAATGAGATTGAGATAACACAAGTCCATTCGGAGTTCGAGTAATTTTTACTCTCAAAATGACATCCTCGAGACCCATATCTTTCATGTCAAACTTCGAGTTTAACATATTCTTAGTGGCTTTGATAATCTTATCAGAGCTGCTAACAATGAGCATGTCATCGACATACAGACACAATATGAAATATCCATCATTAGTGTCCTTAACATATACACACTTGTCGCACTCGTTGATTCTAAAGCCACTAGAAAGCATAGCATTATCAAACTTCTCATGCCATTGCTTTGGTGCTTGCTTTAAACTATAAAGCGATTTAACCAGTTTACAGACTTTCCTTTCTTGACCTCGAGCCGAAATCCCCTCTGGTTGCTCCATGTAGATTTCTTCATTCAAATCTCCATTTAGGAAAGCTGTTTTTACATCCATCTGATGTATTTCCAGATTTCGCAAGGCTGCAATAGCAATTATCATCCAGATAGAAGTTATTCTCGATACAGGAGAATAAGTATCAAAGTAATCTAAGCCTTCTTTTTGCTTATAACCTTTGATTACTAGCCGAGCTTTATATTTATCAACAGATCCATCCGATTTCATCTTCTTCTTGAAGATCCACTTGTAGCCCAAAGGCTTGCAGCCCGGTGGAAGATCTACTAATTCCCAGGTATGATTCTGTAGGATAGAATCAATTTCACTCTTGATGGCTTCTTTCCACAGATGACCATCGGGAGAAGATATAGCTTCTTTATAACTTTGAGGATCATTTTCCATCAAATATGTGAGAAAATCAATGCCAAACGTCTTAGAAGTTTTGGTCCTTTTACTTCGTCTAGGCTCATCCTCACCTTCTTCCACTGGATCTTTACTGCTGCCGGAAGCAGAAGATTCCATAGTCCGTTTAATAGGAGTTAACTGTTTAGGAGATTTCCAAGGAAATATATTCTCAAAGAATTGTGCATTCCTAGACTCCATGATCGTGTTTGGATCAATATCAGGTACATTCGAATAATGCACAAGAAACCTATATGCACTACTATTTTGTGCATAACCAATGAACACATAGTCAACTGTCTTAGGTCCAATCTTGACCTTCTTGGGAGGAGGCACTCCGACCTTCGCAAGACACCCCCACATTCGTAAGTATTTATACGAAGGTGTTCGACCTGTCCAAAGTTCATACGGAGTCTTATCCATATTCTTTCTTAACACTTTATTCAAAATGTAATTCGCAGAAAGAATAGCTTCTCCCCACATGTTCTGTGGTAATCCAGAACTAATCAACATAGTATTCATCATTTCTTTCAACGTTCGATTCTTACGCTAAGCGATTCCGTTCTGCTGAGGTGAATAAGGTGCGGTGGTTTGGTGAATTATTCCATGTTTATCACAAAATTCACCAAATGGTGATTCATATTCACCACCACGATCACTTCGCAAAACCTTTATTTTCTTGCTAAGTTGATTTTCAACTTCATTTTTGTAAAGAATGAATTTTTCGATAGCTTCGTCTTTACTTTTAAGCAAGTACATATAACAATATCTCGTGCCATCTTTGAAAAAAGTAATAAAATACCTATTACCGCCTCTTGTTTGGACAAATTTCAAGTCACACACATCACTGTGGACTAGTCCCAATGGCTCGGTACTTCTTTCAATATTATGAAACGAAGACCTTGTAAGTTTTGCCTCAACGCAGGTTTCACATTTGTGATTCGAATCAATTTGAAACCTAGGCAAGTAGTTTAGCTTGCTTAGCCTACAAATTGAATTATAATTTACGTGACCTAATCCACCATGCCACATATTAGGAGACTCAAGCAAGTAAACAGAAGGAGTTTTCTCATTATTCATAACAGTTGGGGTTACAACAATTACATTTAATTTAAATAGGCCATCAGTCATATAGCCTTTCCCAACATAAACTCCTATCTTGGTAATCACCAGCTTATCCGCTTCAATGACCATGCGAAAACCATTCTTGCTCAGAAGAGACCCTGAAACCAGATTCTTGCGAATCTCTGGCACATACAGCACATTAGTCAGAGTAAGCTCTCTACCAAAGGTCATCTTCAGGATCACCTTGCCTTTACCCAGCACTTCAGATGTTGCGGAGTTTCCCATGAACAATTTTTGCACCATTTGTAACTGGTGCAAAAGTAGTGAACATGCTCTTGTTGGAGCAGACATAGCAAGTGGCCCCAGTGTGCAGCCACCACTCCTTTGGGTTAGATTCCACCAAGTTAACCTCACTAATCACCGCTGTAAGGTTTAGGTCGGACATGTCATCTGAGAGATGATCTCTCTCATTTCCAACCATATTAGCTTGAGGACGCTGCTTGTTATCTCTCCGAGGCTGGCGGCAGTCTGTTGATCGGTGCCCAACTTTATCACAATTGAAGCACTTTCCATTGAACTGGAACTTGGCCTTCTTTCCTACCCCACCGGTAGGCTTCAACTGAGACCCTTTTGTGGCCTGCTTTTTATCATTTCGATTCCCATTACCCTTCTTGGCTTTAAAGGATTGACCTTTCTTAGTACCAGAGTTTTGTCCGTGCTCTAATATATTAGCCTTCTCAGAGTAAGAATTCTCCGATTTACGTTCAGCCAGTTTTTTATCCTCCTCAATCCGCAGCTTGATAATTAAATCTTCGAAAGACATCTCTTTCCGCTTATGCTGCAAATAGCTTTTGAAATCCTTCCACTGAGGAGGTAGCTTGTGAATAGCAGTAGCCACTTGTAGGGATTCTGACATAGTCAAACCCTCAGCATGCATTTCTTGCAAAAGCACTTGGTACTCTTGCACTTGGCTCACCACTGAACGTGAATCCACCATTTTGAAGTCCATGCACCGACTGGCTAAGAATTTTTTAGACCCAACATCCTCGGTTTTGTACTTCTTTTCTAAGGACTCCCAAAGCTCCTTAGCAGATTTCTTTACCACATACACGTGATACAGAGAATTCTGTAGGCCATCCAAGATATAGTTACGGCACAGAAAATCAGCACTTTTCCATGCATCCCAAGCCGCACGCCTATACCAATCAGTGTCTTTTTCAGCCACAACAGGAGCATCCTCGGTGAGGAAACGTGCAAGGCCCAAAGTTTTAAGATAAAAAATCATCTTGTTCTGCCATGTCTTAAAATCAGTCCCCGCAAACTTTTCCGGTCGAATCGCATGATTCACAGGAAATGGTGCCGGAAATGATGGCAAAGGTACCGAGGCCGCATCCCTAGGTACTGGCAAAGGTATTGTTCCAAATTGAATTGCCGAGGCCGCTGCCGTAGGCAAAGTGAGGTTCACTCCAATATAAGGAATACCGCCACCAAGTGTCCCATCAACAGGAAAAAGGCCAGTCGAGGTCTCAACAGGGTTAACCACAGTCATTACAGGATTTGGTACACCGGTACCAATAGTGTTGCTTCCACTGTTAATATCATCATTTCCATGAGACGCCATTTAACCTTATAACAAGCAACAAAAATTTAGAATAATAGTAATAATAATGACATTGTAAAATTAGATTCAAGATCTATGTTATCAATTCAAAACAAAATTATAAACAACGGAATTAAAATATGAGAGCAAATTATTGAGTCAATTTTTTTTTTTAACAACTTAACAATTATTTAAGCATGAAATAAAATTATGAAAGATTAGAAAGGTTCCCAACAATGCAATCATCAATAACTATTATAGAATGATAAAGAAATCATTACAAAATTTTTATGACAATTTCATGCAGAGACATATCATGTAGAGAGTGAGAAATAAAAAAGAAAAACTCTCATGCAAACCTATTGCAAAACCATGCAGAGACAACCACAAAACCATGTGCTGATATAAAACTTCTGCCGAACTAATTTATTTTAAAGGAAACTCATGTAACTCATGCAAACAGCAGAAGATATTATAACTCCAGAAACTTATCCTTTCCGAAAAAAAAAACTCTTTTGTGTAAATACTATATGCCAACAGATTTTGTAAATAAGATCCGTGGGAAGAGAAACAGCAACTTTTAAATCAGGAAACGAACCCACGGTTATATATTGGACTTCCTGTTAATTTTTCGTATCAGAATAATTATCAACCATGCTGATAATTTTATATAAACAGTAAAATGAAGACTAGAAATAAAATGGCAGTAAGCAAAACTGGAAAAACTTGATGATGAAAGTAATAAAACCAGATTCTCTAAAAGTTCCTGAAAGGAATTCGATTTAAACTTGTTGGGGAAAATTTAGAGACTCAAAGAAAATAAATCAAACCGAAGGCCCGTGTTCACACGGTTTCCTTAAATCGAATTCGCCGCCTCACCGGGGTGCACGAGGTTTAGATCGGTGTTCGATTCCCATGATACAATCTGTTGTCGGTTAGCGTTGCACTACGTTATCCGCCTGTCGAACTAGCTGTGCTAACTCTCAAAGAACTTTGCAAGGAAGGAAGGAAGGAAGAAGAGGAAAAGAATTTTGCTGCTGAAATGGAGGATGCTGAAATTATTTTTCTGTGTTTTCTTTTTATCTGTGTGTTTCCACCGAGAAGAGAGGTTAGCTATATATAGGTCACCAACTTCGAATTCCATTTAATCATAGCAATAATTTCCAGCTGAAACTGAAACTGAGGTAATCACAGCAATAATTTCCAGCTGAAACTGAAATTGAGGAAGCTGATACCATAAATTTCCATTCAACCAAATTGAAACTGATGAAGGGAGGAGCAACGGTTGGAAAGAAGTTATAGTTTTCATTCAATTATTTCCAACAGAAATTGAGCACTTGATGAATAAATTTTGGTGGTGATCAAATAATGGAAAAGAGAATGGCATTAAGTGGTCGTGTTGGGATAAACTTTGCCTCCAGAAAAATGGAGGGTTGGGCTTCAAAAGACTCCATGAAACAAATTTGGCTTTGCTTGCGAAGCACGGCTGGAACTTTATCACGAAACCTTACACCCTTGTTGCGCGTGTATTCAAAGCGTAATATTTCCCCACAATATACTTTCTAGATCCTAAAGTTTTCTATTACCCAAACTTCATTTGGATTTTGGAGAGGTATTATTGCTACTCTCCCTCTTCTCAAAGATGGTTTCCAGTGTCTAGTTGGGAATGGACTGTCTATACGGGTTTGGCATGACCCTTGGATACCATACAACGCAGATGGATATATACATTCGACTCCTCCTGACTTTGAGAGACATCACAGTAAATCAGCTCATGGATGAAGACAATACTTCCTAGGATACCGACATTATCAATGAACTATTTAACGAGGAAGATAGACGGGTCATCTGTAACATACCTCTTATCTCCCGACGTACCAAAGATCGCTTCTTTTGGATTGGGGACACAAAAGGAACCTACACCGTTCAAAGTGGCTACAAGGGTTTAATGGCTTCAAAACCAACAGTCCAGCATCAGGTGGTAAGTCCCATATGGAAGAAAATTTGGTAGCTCAGAATTCCACCTAAGATTAAAAATCTCCTTTGGCGAACAGGTATGAATGTCCTCCCCACTAATAATCTCTTGAGAATAAGAAGAATCAATGTGGAAGAGAGCTGCCGAGTATGTCAAGTTGAACCTGAATCTTTCATCCATAGCTTCGCCTATTGTAAATTCGCTCTACAAGCATGGGGTGTGGCTGGTCTTATCCTACCAACCAACACTACTACTACAAATTTCTTGAACTGGTTGGGACTTGTCTTTGATATGAACAGAGGTGCGGAGGAACTTATTTGCATGATTTGTTGTGCTATTTGGTGGAACCGCAATATTGTTGTTTGGAATGCTCACCCGTCATTAGCTTGTAAAGTTGTTGACATGGCCAAATCCTTGTACTAGCAATGGAACAAAGCCCAACATGAACCTTATGGTGCTACACTTGCGCAGCCTCAAGTAACGGAAAGATGGAAACCACCAACTGCGGGTTTACTGAAATTAAATGTGGATGCCGCAATATTCAGTAACCAAAGGAAGGAAGGAAGGAGTGGGTATGGCCATTAGAGACGAATTCGGGGCTTTTATTGCAGCAAAATCCATGCCTTTATGGGGAGTCTCGGACCCTTGTATAGCTGAGGCTCTGGGTGTTCGGGAAGCACTATCGTGGATTAAACTTCAACTCCCAACGATTAGCACTATTGAGATGGATGCCAAGCTAGTTTATAACACTCTCCTACATGATGAACCAGACTACTCCTATTTTGGCTTAATTATTGAAGATGGTCGAGAATTAGCTCGAGACCTTCCTAACTTAAAATTCACTTGGGTTAAAAGATCAGTGAACCATGTTGCACATGATTTAGCTTGGACGTCGGATCTTTTGTCTAGTTCGTTAGAATGGTTAATTTCCCCCCGCATTTCATCTCTGATGTACTTCTCCATGATTCGTTCAGTGAATAAGCTTTTCCTTTTCAAAATAAATAAATAAAGCAAGAATTAATATATTTCGATACTTAATTACAATCCTCGTGGAACGATAATCTGGACTCTTAGATTCACTTTATTACTTGATTGCGATATTGTACACTTGTAATTAAAAACTCACATCAGTCTCTTAAATACTGGAAACATTTCAGCCAAAGTCTTTTAATCTATTGTAAGCATAAATTCCCCATTTTCTGATCCTTTACAACAAAACCATTAGATGAGAATTCAATAGTACCAGAATAATTGGAAACAACTTCACCAATGGATAAGATATAATTTTTATTTCAAGAACAATAAGATTTTTTTTTTTTAATTAATCCAAATTGCATTCGCCAACGTGTGAAATTTTAAACCTTCTTCATTTAAGGTCATTGTTGGTAATGCTTGTGGAGCATCTTCAAACTGATACAAGTGGTCATGTGTATTTTAACAATCTAAAGTCGATCGAATGATGAACGATGTTACAAACGGATGAGTTGTGGTTAAGGGAAAAGCATTGTTTTGGTGCGGGTCGTGAGAGCCAAATGATTAACTATCACTAGTACAGAAACAGTCTTTCGCGTCGGTTATTTAAGAGATTAGGCGTCGGTTTTTGTGGCGACGTGTATGAAGTAGACGCGTAAAGTAAAGACTTTACGCGTCGGTTGTAAAACGACGCGTAAAATGCTATCTTTACCCGTCGGTTGTTAAGAAACCGACGCGTGAAGTTGAAAAAAAAAAAAAAAAAAAAATTTTAGGCGTCGGTTGTGATTACAACCGACGCAGTTTAAACTTTAGGCGTCGGTTTTCTATAAACCGACGCGTTTTCAATTTTTTTTTTTTTCTATAGAGTAAAATACAATGACCTAGACATGACATGCAATGACCTGGACGTCGCCTGCAATGACCCAGGCCACTGCAGGCCATGGCCTACATTGGCCTGGACGTCGCCTGCAATGACCCAGGTCACTGCAGGTCATGACCTGCAATGACCCAGGCCACTGCAGGTCATGGCCTGCAATGACCTAGATGTCACCTGCAATGACCTGGACGTCACCTGCAATGATCCAAATCACTGCAAGTCGATCATGACCTGCAATCACCTAAACGTGGACTGAACATTTTCCACATGCACATCATCAAATATGTATATAATAGACATAATTAAAATAATGTTAAATAAATGAGAAATAATTATATTTACAAGATTGTTAATGTCACATGTAATTGAGTAAATAGAAGTTTGAATACACGTCGATTTACACACACCTATCGACGAAGTATTTAGCCCATAAGTTTTGAATTTCAGCAATTTCCTCCGTTGAGTAATACTCTTTAAATGCCTACAAATAATCAAAATGAATTATCAGTTATTTTGTAATAAAATATGAAGGAATAATTAAAAATTATCATGTTCAATAACTTATACCTTTTCCAACGACGGACGCTGAAAGTGTTCAGTGACTATCTCATACATATTTTTCATGACGTAGTAGCCACACTCAACCTCCGGGCTGTTGAGGACACTGAAATTTTCACAATGAAAACTAACATTAATAATCACACTAAATAGAATATGAAAATAATTCAAAGATTTGTAATATATTTTAAATATGTGTTTTCATACCTTTATTTTTAGCCACGTTGTATTGGCTCTTGTCCTAATGCCTCCTTGTGTCCAGTATAGTTTGAAAGCCCTAAAATTGAATTAAATTATTCGAACCAGTTACAAAATAAATAAATACAAAAACTAAGATTTCTATAAAAAATTTGGCAGAGTCTCCCCTATAAATTGAACTTATCCAACCTGTAAATAGACGCGTTACTATAGAATCTATCACAACTTCTCAACAATCACAACATATATTCCTCAAAGTGAAACCACAACTCCACAATCAATTTCACCACAACTCCACAATTATTTCATGAAAATTATCATAACTTACGTATTCAATAGCGGCTTGATATCTAAGTCACGCTTAAATGCACTAGCTGAATCCAATAAGTACACCGTACTCTTCTGAGGAGAAATCACTAGCAACATCCAGTGGTTCCTACGTATTATGAACATGTAAATACAAATTCAAACATGTGCTTTTCAAATTACAAAAAAAAAAAAAATTAACTATTAACAAGAGAGAATGGTCTTACTCCTGAAAATACGGTGCTAGAATGAATTTCTTTGTTTGCATTGCCCTCATGGTCTCATCCATATAATTTACAACACCATTGGCATTTGTTCTTACCGACACCGACGCAATGTGTGACGGAGACATGAATCCAATGGAATCAATACCGTAATCCTGACATAACTCATGAAGGTACCTAATAATAATGATACCAATAAATAGAGATCGAACAATGATATAAATTGAAGTTGTAATTTGTGATCAGAAGTCTTACAATGCAAATATTTGTAGGATAGATGTATCCAACCATTGCATTTTAAGCAGATCGGTAATGTCTGCGACTGTAACAAAAAAACCATCCTCGAATGTACAATTGAAGATGGAGGCATCTACGGGCACCTGATAAAAGTCATCACCAACAGGCAATTGAAGGACCAGGGTGTTTAACATTTTGCATTTATCACCCAGACGTAGTAAAGTCTCATCGTCGACTATCGCAGGTCGCTGGGTAGATGACAATTCAAAACTCTGAGGCCTTTTCCCTTTATTAGATTTTTTTACGATCTTTTTTGGGGCCTCTTCCTGCAATAAGACAATTTTTGTCATTATAACACGTCTGATACAAATCTAAAAGAAATTAATATTGACATAAACTTTTATATAACTCGATTTTATTACCTCTCCAAAAATCACCAACTCCTTAGGCCATTGGAAAAAACTTCCAATAGCTTCCCCCACCATGGTGTGGTGCTGAGATGGCGCTGGAAGATAGAACGCTTCTGCACCATCTATAACATGGTCAACGGACACCTTCACATGATCAAGCCAGAGTGGTTGATGATGCACCACAGTCTCGGGTCCGGACGGAAAAACCATCCCGCTGGCCACTATTTGCTTGTCACCATCAACAAATACGGCGAGACGACAGGGAATCGGCTTCTATTTTTCAACATATATGTCAGGCCTTTCCATTTAAAAAAAAAAGCAATACTAAAAAAACTAAATACTTTATGGGTAAGTACCTGAAGACCATCAAATGGGTCTGGATTCACAGAGTGGCAACTACTTCGAGTTGGTGGTCGGGGCTGTGCAGTTACCTCCACCTCGGCATCAACATTGAGGCCCAAGCGCTGGAGGATGGCATCATATTTACTCTGCATACTATGGTACGCGCTCTGCATACTGTCAAATTTACTTTGCATCTCCGACATGGTTTGATGCCTGACCCGCTCTGTGATGCTATCCTCCATCTCCTTCCTGATGATATCTTTAATGTCATCTACTGACACGACCCCACACGATCGTCTAAGGTAATCATCGGGCCGTTCGTAAACATCCCGCGTGGTAACATACACGCCATATCCCCTCACCCTACCAGAGTGATCCTCTTTACCAAGGGCTTCACTCAGAATATCATGTTGTCTACTCGACACAAATGTCCCCTGCGTGGCTTGCTCAGCTTTTTCTACCTGTTAAAAAAATTGAAAACTGAATAAAAGAATTGAAGTAAGTTTCAATTAAATATATGAGAAATCGATAAGATATACTTACAATTTTATCAAACACCCCCCTCGTTTTCTCGTTGGGGATGTAATACGTTCCATCTTCTTTCTTCTTCGATCTAGCTCGAACCCAATCGAGGCTGCGATCCTCGCTTACAATTGAGGAGCTAATCATGTCACATGAAGAGCTAGAAGATAGCGAGTCACTTACTAGCCAATGTGGCTTCATCCCCGCATATCCGGCTGAGCCCAAATAATGAGGATGCTCGTTCCGCATTTGACTATCCCTCGCCTTCTTACTTTTCTCCTGAAATAAATCACAGGTTTTTAGTTTTCACTCAACAAGACACATGCGTACATTTAAATATACCTGAAATGTTTCCGTCTGTCGTTCTTTTTTAAACAACTCCCATTGCTCTTCGGTCAAGAAATCATAAAGCTGGGTAGGAGATGTATATTTTGGGTGGTCATGTGTAATGAAATTATGAATCAGCCTTGTCTTGAAATCTTTCCATCTCATCCCCGCAACCCGCATAACACTTTTTTTTGGACGGTCATCGAGAATGTTGAATTCCCTCTGAAAGACAATGATAACATGTGGTGTTATAAAGAAATTACATTCACTTTTCAATTATTTACCATGTATCAAGTGATAGTACCTTTATCTCTTCCCACATCATGTCCTTCAGGCCTTGATCGACTTTGTGCCAATCACTGATGTTTATGTCAACATGAATGCGGGCTAAAGATCCGATAAAATGTTTGAAGTTCTTCGTGCCTGGTCCGATCGGCCTTTGTTTGTCATCGAACTCAATTATATTCACCTGTTGGCCCGCTTTCTTCATGTTTTTGCACATAGTTGGCCCTCTTATCCTTTTTTTTGGGGCAGTACTATGCTCATCTGAAGAATGTAAAGACTCGGCCATTATATTGGGAAAACTTTCTACGTACCTGCACATATAAATAAATGATTATTAACGACGTATAGAGCATATATAAAAAACATAAGAAAGTTATATTCAAGAATATGTAAATGAACTCACACAATTAATATGAACAACGTATAGAGCATATATAAAGAACAAAAGAGAGTTATATGCATGCGAGAATGTATAAATGAACTCACACAATGAATAATCACGAACGACGGTCAATCCATAATCCTTCTTCATGATCCCAACGCATGTAAGTGGATTCAATGTTATCTTCCTCTAAAGTTGCACTCCCTTGTATACCAATAGAAAATGGAGGAGTTTCATCAAAGTGATCATAATCTTCTTCATCTACTACATCACCAATGCCAACAATGCGTCTCTTGCCTTGAAGGACCACTGACCACTAAGTGTCGGCAGGATCAAGAACATAAAATACCTGCTTGGTTTGTGATGCAAGTATGAATGGCTCGTCAAGATAACCCAACCGTCCAAAATCCACCAAAGTGAAACCTAATTCATCCACCCGAACACCCCGTCGATTATCAACCCATTTACATTGGAAGAGAGGAAACTTGAACTCCCTGTAATCAAGTTCCCAAATTTCTTCAATGACACCATAATAGGACATCGAGGCATCTATTGGCATTGTATCTTTAGCACTTGAAAAATCTCTTGATAGTGCTACTTGTGTCACTCCACTGTTTTGCACCGCACTCTTATCATCTTGACGTTTAGTGTAAAACGTATACCCATTAATGTCATATGCTTCATAAGATCTCACAATCGTGCTAGGACCATACGCTAACCACTTTACCGTTTCAACAATGGTATTCGACGTTTGTGACAACTCTTTCATGACTCTATCTTTGAACCATTTTGCAAATAAACGATTGTGTTGATTAGTTACCCACCTTTCACCTTTAGAAGGATTCTGCTGCCTTAGGATGGACATGTGCTCATCCAAATACGGATGAACTTGAGAAAGGTGTTGTAATACTAGGAGGTGTGCTTTATCTCGCAATTCAACACTAGGGACAATTGATTTGCATCCAATCGTCCCTTTACCTTCGAGTCTTCCCTCGTGACGAGATTTAGGAACACCAATAGTCTCAACGTCATCAAGGTAGTCAGTACAAAATTCAATAGCCTCCTCAGCGGCATAACCTTCAATGATACTGCCTTCGGGTCGAAATCGATTTCTGACATATCCTTTCAAAATACCCATGTATCTCTCAAATGGATACATATACCGCAAGAACACCGGACCACATATCTTAATTTCTCTTACCAAGTGAACAAGTAAGTGCACCATAACGTCAAAAAATGATGGCGGGAAATACATTTCAAATTGACATAGAGTGATAACAATATCGGCCTGCAAATCATCCAACGCCTCTGGGTCAACAACTTTACTGCAAACTGCATTGAAGAAAAAATAAAGTTTTATTATGACTTGTCTGACATGTTTTGGAAGTATGCCTCGAATTGCAACTGGTAACAAGTGTTGCATTAACACATGACAATCATGAGACTTCATACCAACCAATTTCAAGTCCTTCATCGACACAAGACTTTTGATGTTTGATGAGTATCCAGATGGAACCTTAATACCATGAAGGCACTCACAAAAACATGTTTTCTCTTTTCTGGACAAAGTATAGCAAGCTGGAGGTAAATAAGTACGTTTTTCGGACTCTTGCGGTGCTAATTGATCCCGTATCCCCATTTCTACCATGTCCTTCCTGACTTTGATACCATCTTTCGTCTTCCCTTGAACGTTCAGCAATGTCCCAATGATGCTATCACAAACATTTTTCTCCACGTGCATTACATCAAGACAATCCTTACTGATAAATGTTTCCAATAAGGTAGATCCCAGAATATGGACCTCTTCTTCCAAAGACTCTTTTGAGGAGGTTTAAAAGGTTTTCCAAACAAAACATCAATATTTTTAACTCGTTCATATACCTCACCTCCTGTTAACGGCAAGCGAGCTGCGCGATCCTCAATTTTTCCATTGAATGCCTTCTTCTTCTTTTGATAAGGGTGATCAGCGGGGAGAAATCTTCTATGACTCATAAAGACATTTTTCTTACAGTTTTTCAACCAAAGATCAATTGTGTCTTCTTCACAAACGGGACATGCTTTAGGTCCTTTGTTCGTATAACCTGACAAGTTACCATATGCGGGAAAATCATTTACGGTGCAAAATATCATAGCACGTAAGGTGAAATTCATCTGGCTATGTGCATCAAACACCGATACACCTTCATCCTACATCAGTCTTAAATCTTCAATTAGTGGGGCAAGATAAACATCTATGTCATTCCCCGGTTGTTTAGGCCCTGATATTAACAAAGACAATATGATATACTTGCGCTTCATACATAACCAAGGAGGAAGATTGTAAATCGTTAGAAGAACCGGCCAAGTGCTATGTCGACTACTCATATTACCGTGCGGGTTCATTCCATCTGTACATAGTCCAAGCCTAAGATTCCTATCTTCACCCCCAAAATCAGGAAACAACCTATTAATGTTCCTCCATTGAGGAGAATCGGCCATGTGTCTTAGTTTTCCATCTTGTTTCCTCCCATCAGCATGCCACCGCATGTTCTTCGCATCCTTTGCATTGGCAAACAAACGTTTAAATCTTGGTACTACGGGTAGGTACCACAACACCTTTGCCGGAGGGCTTTTCTTATCCTCAGAATTAGCATTCATGTTCTTTCGCTTATACCGTGATGCCCCACACTTTGGACACAGATGCAAGTCCTTATACTCATTTCGATACAGTATACAATCATTTGGACATGCATGTATCCTCTCGATCTCCATTCCCATTGGACACAACAATTTCTTTGCTTCGTAAATTGAACTAGGAAGCTCGTTATCCTCCGGAAGCATCTCTCGTAAGAGTTCCAGTAATGCCGTGAAACTCTTATCACTCCACCTACTATTTGCTTTCAAGTTATACAATTTCAACACAGCAGACAATTTTGTGAATTTTCTACATCCAGGAAACAAAGTCTTCTGAGAATCATTGAACAAGCTATCGAACACATGAGGCTTTTCAATGAATTCCCCTTGTATATCACGCATCATTTCGTCTATCATATCATTATTGTCATTTTCCACATCATTCTCATCAATATTTCCTAAATAATTCTCCTGCAGTCCACCTTCATCGTCACTAGTGCATGTCCTAGAAAGCATACTCTCACCATGCCATATCCATCGTTTATAACCTTCTTTAAACCCACGACGAATCAAATGACTCTTCACTTGCTCAAAACTACGAAACTTTCTCAGATTCTTACAATCACAACAAGGACACAAAATCATTTCTTCACCTTTCTCTCTCATGTGTTCATCCGCACATTTCATAAACTCTTCAACTCCTTTCAAATATTCATGTGTATTACGCCTGCCGTACATCCAATCTCGATCCATATCTAATAACCTATATGCGAAGATATAATTAAAAAAATATTACTTTTGAGTGAATATTTGTAATGATAGTTATATATTTGAACCAACTATATATTAATAATTGAAATCACGTGCATACGATAATTTATTACGTTGAATACTTCATAATTTTACTAGTATATTTTGTTTAGTTATTTATTTAGTATGGTTAATTCTATGATAGTGAAAATCACCTATAATTACTATTATCTTCATTTTTTATTTGTAAAATCCTACAGTAATTTCGGCAGAGTCTCCCCTATAAGTTGGACTTACCCAACCTGTAGGAGGATTAATCAAAATGCCACAATACAACAAAAATGTTCAACCTCCATATATTCACTACTCAAACACAATAAATCAAACTTCAACATCATCAACCACTCCAAAATTAATCCAAAATCAATTCTTAATTCCTAAAATGCTCAAAGTATGATTACATAACCTAACATTCCATGCATAATTTCAATATAATTCCAATAATTCAAATTATATCAATTAACTATTTGCAATACCAAAATTATAACTTTTATATATATATATATATATAATAATTCACATTTTTATACATAAAAATATATATATACATATATATATATAATAATTCACATTTATATATATATATATATATATATATATATATATATATATAAACACACACATATATACATATACACACAAACACATATAGATCTACTTATATATACATACACACACATATATATATATATATATATATATATATATATATATATATATATATATATATATATATATATACACATACACATATATATATACATACACGGATACACACACACATATATATATACATACACGCAGACACACACACACACATATATACATACACGGAGACACACACACACACACACACACACACACACATATATACATACACGGACACACACACACACACACACATATATATATACATATACACGGACACACACACACACCACACACACATAGAGTAAAGTTCTTACGGGATGGAGGCGGGTTCGTGGTGGTGTCGCGGTGTTGGTGGCGGCGTGGTGTTGGTGGAGGCACGGTGGTGATGGCTTCGCGATGCTGAAGTGTTGAGAGAGAGTGAGAGAGAGATATGCGCGGTCGGGATTAATGAAATCGCGCGAATTTTGAAAGAAGTATTAAATGGTTTAGGCGTCGGTTCTTCGAGAACCGACGCCTGAACCGGTTTTAGGCGTTGGTTCTCGAAGAACCGACGCCTAAACTATTTTTTTTTTTCGCGTTTTTGTACTAGTGTATGATATATAGTTATACCTATTGTGCTGTAAATAATTCAATACAATTAACACATTATATAAGGGAATATTAATCCTAACTCTAAAAGATAAAAATATAATCCGAGCCATTGGTCATCCATTGAATTATTTTTACAAAGATTTAATACAATTAATTGGGTTTTAATCGACATAGAGATATAGTAGGTTAAACAAATTAATTATGATTAATTTCACTCGAGAAAGATAATTAGCTAAACTTGAAAAATCGGGTCTAACATTGTAAATGAGTAATTTATTAATTTACATGTGTTGAGAAATTATTTAAGAAAAAGTTAAGTGAAATCATGAATTCCAACTATTTTATCTTCCATTCACCTTATTTTGATTTAGTTTAAAAGTTGTTTCTTTTATTTAGAAATTACAAAAATCCTTTCATTTGTTAAGATTAAATTAATTAGAGTGTAATTGAGTATATATTCCTTATGGGATCGACAATTCGAACTCAAAAAGTTCACTTTATTATTTGTACGCGACCCGTGCTCTTGTGGTATACACTTTTAGTGAACACTAGTCATGAAATTACAATAAAGATCATGACAAGCAAATGGTAAAGAAAGTCACAATCGCTATCAAGTATCAAGAAACCCTACGCTATGTTCTAAAAAAAAAAAGGTTGAACCCCAACCTTAGGGGTCCCCACCTGTCATGTCCTGAACTTTGGTGAAGGATATAAATTGCAGGTTATGCCTCCCAAAATATAGGGTGAGGGCTTACCTTTTAACTTGGTAAGGGACGAATTCGAACCCCAGACCAAGCGAGGCTGGTCTTTAAATCACCCTCCATTTCACAGCTGGAAGATGTGCTCGGAGGGCAACCCTACGCTATGTTCTGTTACGTTTTTTTTTCCCGAATTTTCCCCAAAATTCTTTATTGTGTATCGATGTGAGCTGTTCAGTACACATGTGATGGCTCAGTTTTGGATAGTGTACTGTAGGAAGTTGGTACTATCAAATCAGTGGCCCAATTAACCTTTTCAATTAACAGAAGTTTTGTTCAGTTGAGTGGCCCTGTTCATTTCCATACCAATTTGTCACTACTGTAAATCACACCATGCATGAACATAACCGTCGAGGCGTCGAGGCATACACAAAATGAAATAGTAGTACAAGGACATAAACTAATTGACTGTTCCGAATCATTGAAATGACCGAATACGTAATGCCATTTTCACATGTTACATATTAAATCAGTAATTCATTCACGAAATTGTTCCCATTGATGACGTTCTTGCGTTGTTGTGTGTGGGACATTTTGTCCTTCTTCATCGGCGAGTCGTTTAGTTCCATCGACATAAAATCAGGCCTCATCGATGCAACAAAACAAGGGTCTAATGCGTCCACCTTTCGCAAGAAATTATGAACTAACATTGTGATTAGAACTATGGACTTTTGTCCACTAAATTCATACTTTTCGCAAGAAATTATGAACTGACATTGTGGTTAGAACTATGGACTTTTGTCCACTAAATTCATACTTCAGCATCATTTGCAATATTAGGGAACGTTTGTTTAGAACATTGAAACTCCTCTCCACAATGTTCCTGCAAGATGGGTGCAGATAATATAACCGTTCCTCGCGAGTCCTTGGTCAACGCACCTGTGCTTTGGAGGCTCTATGAAATTCTTGAATGTGTTAACTAGCATCATGACCCTTGTAAGGGGCTAGGAATACCCGCCTATTTGTGAAGCCTTAGTCCACAAGATAATATTTATCACCATGTGGCATGGGGAAACGACTTGATGGGTTTTCCATGGCCGTGTAGGACATTTAGCTATCGTGCATTGACCCTTCCCATCAGGAAACTGCAAACGTGAAACATATATTGAAATCAATAATAGCTAAAACGTTTTGCATTAGCGTTTCATGTCGACTACGGTAGCGTTGAGTGTGTCCTTGCGGTGGTACCGCTAGTATGTGCGTACCGTCGATAACTCCAATACCATTCTGCATATATTTTGCATCCACATGTAATTAATTTAACAATGCATTAGCAAATAAAGTAAATAAGTTATATCACCTTACATGAAAATAGGAATGATGCGGCTCGGTAGGAGCATGAGCCCCACCTCCATGCAAGTAATTTGGATGTGGCCTTGTCATATCAATAGAAAGAAGAACTAGTTTTTCGAGTACATAGTGAAAATGTGCGTGTATAGTAGATATAGAATGACCAAACATCAAATGGGCAAGTCTTAATCCAGCATAATGACCAAGTACGAAAAGCGACAATGCTAGCCTCTCTTTCGCCAAGATTTTTCTCAAGTCCTCAAATCCATAGTTCTGTTTAAGATAACTCACCAAAGACCTGAAAGCGGGAGGCGTCATTCTTGTTAGCTATAAACAGTCGTCCCCCCTTGGTTAACTCAACATCTGATCAACCAAATGTTGATCGTAGTTTCCTTTATCATTAGTTCTAGAGTCTATAACATTTCTATGAACTGTGAAGATAGCTATTTTGTAACCAAAACTACAAAATTTGACCCACGACGCATGCTCCTCTTGTAATCTTCCAAGTTCACGCATAAGTTCTTGTTCGCGATTGGATGCCATACTTCAATGGATTTCGTAACAGCGTGGGAAACAAATTTAAAGATAACAAAAAATTTTGTATGCACCTTCACCTTCCTCCATGATTCTCCAACTAGTTAGAGAGAGCTCAAGTGTCTAGATTGGTGTGGTAATGCTTATGAGGTGGGAAATTTTATAGATGCATGGAATTATTGATGACTATTGCCAATAATGTAGGAATATTGAAAAACACATTATTCATCCAAATTTTTCTGGTTGGAGCCATGACATGTAGTACCATGCCTATGGTGGAAAAAAGTGAAGGTAACATGCAAATGTCCTTTTATTGAAATTGAACCCACTTGCAAACTGGTCCAATGTACTATAGTCCTAATTTTTCAATTGTTAATCAACATGAACTGTGAAGATAAACACACAATATCAACCAGTGTATGATTAATTTGAAGAGGCACAAATATCACAATTGCATGCCATTACCTTTACCTTTACCTTTGCCGACAGTGGGACCCCATTATTTGTTACAACAAATGTGATATAAGACATTGCATCTGAAGAAGGAATTAATTTCAGGAGGCACAAATAAAATCTCAGTTGCATTCCAACGGGCTAAAAGGAGTTCACATAAAATCTTAGAACATGTTTCGAATTCTTAAAACCATTACAACATTTGGGAAAAAAGTCTCTCGAAAATATTTTAACTTAGTATAGCGACAAATTATGTACTTGAACTTATTTATAACCTCTCTTCTCCATGTGCTTTAGCCATTTGGTCTTTTGCTCTAAAGTTGGCCACCTAAGGAAAATAGACATTTGTCATTCGTTGTTCCCTAACATAGTTGCACCGTAAGTCGAGATATTATTGTCAACCTCAAACATCTCTATGAGATGGGGCCAACACATCTCCATAGGGGGGACATGATTGGGGACTTCCAGCTCCTTCTCGTACTTCGCCTTGCACTCTGAGTCAAATGCGCCAAGCAATTGTGAGCCCACCATTGGTTTCTTCCCATTGTAGTGGCTATGGCCGAACTTAGATGACTTTTGCTTGCTACCAAATGTGCTTCTGCTACCTGGCATTACCTCAACATAATCAATCTGATAGTAAACACTCAACAATGGAGTTGGCATTGTGTGTGCCTCATCAGGGATAGGGACATAATTCAGGTCGAGCCTGCGTGTCAAACCATCTAGGGAGTTGGCCCCTACAGCAGTGGCGGAATATAATACGTGCTCCCAAGTGGCTATCACATTTTTTAATAGAATGTTGACATAGTAAAGTATTTTTTAAACATTCTTGTCCTTCAACAAGGTAATATCTGGGCAAACCTGCTCCTCATGTAAAATGATAGAGCAGATTTATTATCAAAACATAAAAACATTACTGAAATATTAAACTACTCCTAGCCATTTTTAAACTTGTTCACCCACATGAAGGACATTCAGGTGCAATGTAGATCCAATATTTTAAAAATTATATTAAACAATGTCTAGTTCAGAAGATAAACCACATTTATTGCAGACACATAATCCCAATACTACTTCCAAAATAAACTGATAAATGTTACACACACACACACACACACACACACCCCCACCCACCCACCAGTAGTATTTTCAAATGTTCACAATTATTATGTACTCATCTATAACTCGTTTATTGAAGAATAGAGCACAGATACAGAAAACTAGGACTTATACATAACTCATTTCGACTAAAAAACCTCATTGAGGACATCGCATGAGAACGTATTTGCACTGCAATCAACATTTGATAGAAATTATGGTATGAATATAATGAGGAGCATGTATGGATTCCATGAAATGCAAGTTCATTAGATTTGCAATCGTGTAAAATTATAACATCATGACTCAAACATGGACTACATTTCAGTTTAAAAATAGACTATGTTAAAACGTGTGTAATAAATGGACGAAATTTGCAGTAGGACTGATTGGGTTTCATTGACGAATCATCATGGAAATAGGCAAATACTCGTAGCTAAATTCAAAAGTGTTCACCAAGTGTGTGTCATGAACTTAATGGGTTCCAAGCTCCCCATTACAATGAAAAAATTACACGTTTCAAATCATAAGCTACAACCAAATTTGAAATGGAACAAAAAGGAAACTGGAAAAATAATAGAACGAATTAATGAACTCCAAAATGTTAGGGACGCCATACCTCTCAGCTTGCAGTCACCCGTTCTCTTCTCCTACAACACATTCTTTGACTGGACCAAATCCTAGTCCAGTAGCATTTCTCAAGGTATTTTCCGCCGACCACAATTTCCTCTGCTTGTTCTAAAAATCTCTGCACTGTAAACTAGTGCACTGGTCCTTGAATGTTTGGGCAAGTTTTTCTACTATCCTCTTAAATGTTTCCATTTTGAAGCTTCCTCTAAAACATTTCCCGTTGCCCTGTTCTTCCATGCATAGTTTTATGAATAGGGCCCGCCTTTGTTCAGACCACTTGTAGCTGAGACGGACCTTCTCCATACTGACCTTGTCTACCTTTGTCGGAGAAGATCTTGTTTTGTAAGGAGGATCGCGGAGTACCTTCGACAGAATTTTACCAAGTCACCACCATTCGAAAACGACAATTACAGAGCACACTTTTTATGGGAGATTGAAGAAACATACCTTGGCTAAGAAGGAGTCGTCCATTCTCTGTGCTTGTAGGCGGGTAATCGGTGCATCCTTCCGTCGAAGGTAGAATGAGCAGGTTATGGGTCTCATAAGGGGAGTATGTTATATCTGCAGGCGGAGGAAAAGCGAGAAAGGGTTTGGGGATTAGGAGGGTAGACTGGTAATTTTAATTTGATTGTGCAACTACTTTTCACCAACTGAATGTACTGAGATGAGACATGATGAGTTACAGGTGCAGATCTTTTAAAAAGAGAACAATAAAAAAAGGGGAAAAAATGTTGTCGAATGGGGTGCTAAAAACCAGCTCTTGGGATTATTTAGGGTCTTTTTGAGACACTTGTTTTGCCCTGTTTGGTAAAGGTTAAAACAATTTTTTAATAGATTTTGATAAAATTTGATAAGATGTATGGTTGAAAGATTGCAAATTCAATAAAATGTGTTATTAAAATTAATTATTGACTAACTTAAATTAAAATTCCTACCTAACATACCATTAGATTATTGTTTTCATATTTAAGCAATGTGATACCCCCCCTTGATGCAATCCCGCTCGAGAAACGCCACGAAAACACGCGTAATAACGCAAACACAATTAGGAAAGATCTAAATCAGATTCAACACAAGAAAACAAGAAATAAACAACGGAAATAAAGTAGATTTTGACGGTAAAACCTTGACTCAATATTCACGATGCAAGAACGATGTGGAATATGAACCAAGATTGGTGAATACCACAATGGATGTCAATTCGTTGATAAGTTTGTGGGATAAATGCCACAAAGATGGGATTTTTGATAAGTTCTAAGAATTAAAGGGACTCATCAATCTTTTAACAAGAGAAACTCTCTCAAAATATAAATAATCATCTAAAATTGTCTTTACAATGATTAAAATTGATAGTATAAATTAAGAATTAAAGTAAATTAGGTCTAGCCGCTAATGGACCCTAATTTTCGGAAATAATAAATTAAAAACGTAAAAAGAATTAAAATTCGTGAAATTTTAGAAAATTGATAGTTTCGACCGTGAAGATGAAACTTTTGGCCGTATGTGACCTTCTTTTTGAGAGTTATGGTCGTAACGAGGTTTCTTACAGTCGTAAATATGGTAATCTTGGAATTCTTCGCCTTGACTCGAGAGATCGTTACAACTGTGACATCTGGTACTTATAGCTGTGAATTTGCCACTAGTCCTCAAACTCCCACATTTGACTCGGCTTGATCCATTCATCTTCTCGGTTCGACTCCAACATGAAACTTGCTCTTTTTTCTACGTAGATTGATTTTGTATTTTCGATAGCACAACTTCTCCTTTTATCTCCTACTTTGGATCAAATCACCCCTTCATCCCAAATCTCTCGTGAACGAGGTATTTCTTCGAATTCTATTGGAAGAGCAAAAGGAATTTACTGAAGGAGAATATTTCAACTAAGAGATGGGAAACAGGAAGGCCAAATCAGCCACCACCTAAGAAGAAAATAGACAAATTTGATACTGTTTTCAGATGTCCCTTCTACAATCATGGTACCAGTGTGGAATGTGTTGAATTGTTGCCTCGAATTGCCAAAAGTTGAAGGACTTCGTTGTGATTTGGAGAAAAGTTCTATAACTATTAGAATAAGATTGAAATCCTATTCTGGATTGAATTGTGATTCTTTTCTCCTGGGTTGCGTGTTCTATGGATTGTGGCAATTAATTAGCCAACAATTAGAACTCCAAAGCAGAAGTTGAATTGGGCCAGAAGATGTGAATTTAGGAGAAATATTAGGAGTATATTTCTATAAATACGTGTATTATTATCTCTTTGTTGAAGCACATTGACTAGAAAGTATTGTGAGGAAAAATTTAGTCTAGCATCTTAATTTTTCTTGGGTTCTTTGTGGGTTGTACAAAGAAGTAAAAATTGGTAGATGTGGTAAATCTTGATTGTTTTTCTTACAATACTTAGGGGGTTTGGTGAGTGCAAATTCTATATAATTGTAACAATTTATTATATAGTGAAAAACTTTGGCGATGGTCCATGGACGTAGGCAATTTGCCGACCCACATAAATTTCTGTGTTTGTATTTTATTTTCTTGTTAGCTCAATTATTTTTTGAATATCAAAATCCATGTGGGGTTAATTAGAGAGAATCGGTGTGTAATTTCCAACAGTGGCACCGTCGAATGGGGAAATCGAAGTCTAATTTACAAAGCATCAGGTGGTTCGAAAATTTTTTGGAGCAAAAGAAAATATGGTTGGAAAGTACAACATGGAGAAATTTTATTGGAATATCAATTTTGGCTTATGGTAAGTACAAGTCATGGATATATTGATTGGACGGGACTGCAGAAAGCTTTGAAAGAAAAATCAACCCGAGTTCTGACAAAGAAACTGAATCCAGCACGAGTGATGAAGATTTGGATTTGAAAGCTGCTAGCATATTACAACTTTGTTTGACCAAAAATGTTATTAAAAATATTTATGGGATATTTGCTGTGAAGGAACTGTGAGAAAAATTAGAAGAGTTGTATAAGATGAAGAGCTTGTCAAATAACTAGTATCTGAAGGAGCTGTTTCATTCTTTGAGAATGAATTCATGTATGAAGATCTTAGACCATCTTGGTGTTCACAATGGGATTGTTTCTGAACTGGAATCTATTGGAGTTAAGATTGATGATGAGATTAAGGTTCATTTGATCTCTTTCATCCACATTTGAGGACATGATGCTGATTTTATGTACGAGAAAGAAACGGTGGAATTTTTAGAAGTTAAGTTGATTAGGTTGAAGTGACAGTTCATCTGAAAAGTTTTGCTTGTTACTGAAAAGTGGAAGAGAGGTAACTTCATGAAGAAGAAGGTAATGTATTGAAATTATAGTAAATTTAGTCATGCGAGAAGAAATTGTCAAAAAGGTGGAGCATACTCGGCTAACTGCTCGGAAGTGGACAATGTGACTCTCCTAGTGGAGGGTGGTGATGATGTACTTTAGTAATATGTGACTTTCTTATGGCATGAAGTCAGTTGCCATGATAGAGGATGTGTTCTTACTGGAGGGTTCATGTAAAATGCACACGGGTATTAGTTTGACATTAATGTAAGGTGTGTGGTGAAATTGATGTAGGTGGCTGATGAGCTCTCAAGGAAAGTCAAACATGGGGGTTGCACCATAATTTTCCAGCAAGGTTTATTTTGACATGAGCCGATGAAAAACTCGGAATTCGTTGATAATTCTGAGTGCTTGTTATACTCATATAGTGGAGTATGTTAATTCTCTGATTTGAGAATTGGGACCGTCAAAGTGTGTAAAAAGCTTACTTATTTCCAAGTATTGTGAACAAAAGAGATGATTGAATTTTGGCTCGTTTTCGGCAAGGTGGAAATTGTTGGATTATTACCTCAAATTGCCAAAAGTTGCAGGACGTCATTGTGATTTGGAGAAAAGTTCTATAACTATTAGAATAAGATTGAAATCCTATTCTGGATTGAATTGTGATTCTTTTCCCCTGGGTTGCGTGTTCTATGGATTGTGGCAATTAATTAGCCAACAATTAGAACTCCAAAGCAGAAGTTGAATTGGGCCAGAATACGCGAATTTAGGAGAAATATTAGGAGTATATTTCTATAAATACGTGTATTATTTGTTGAAGCACATTGACTAGAGAGTATTGTGAGGAAAAATGTAGTCTAGCATCTTAGTTTTTCTTGGATTCCCTGTGAATTGTATAAAGAAGTAGAAATTGGTAGATGTGGTAAAACTTTATTATTTTTCTTATAATACTTGGGGGGTTTGGTGAATGCAAATTCTATATAATTGTAATAATTTATTATATAGTGAAAAGCTTTGGCGATGGTCCGTGGACGTAGGTAATTTGTCAAACAACGTAAATTTCTGTGTTCGTATTTTATTTTCTTATTGGCTCAATTATTTCTTGAACATTAAAATTCTTGTAGGATTAATTAGAGAGGGAATTTGTGTGATTTCCAACAGAATGCTGCATTGATATGAAGAACTTGATTTGCGAGGCTTCATGCATGATCTGCCAAGAGAGGTTTAGCACAACTGTGAAGCTTTGACTGAGGCTATAGACATATATAGCGAATGGATGGACGAGTGTGAACTTGTCAATTACTACGATGAAGATGGAAAATAGATGGGAGGCTCTGTGAAGTTCCATCCTCGGCGTGCCATCCAAGCACGTGCTTTTTAATGGCTAATGTGCGATATAATATATTCTATATGTTTGCAAAAACTAATTACTATTACGTTGTTATCTACTAAGTGATGCTTCGGACAAGAGCACTACATATGTATGCTATAACCTCAACTTTCACTATCTTGTGTTAATGGGTTCCCATCAATTAATAATAATAGTTAAAAAAAAATTAAGCAATGTGACCAATTTTGAAATATGTACCCTTAGATGAAAAGAGTAGCCTTATATATATATATATATCCACTAGTATTTAGTGTTTTCATGTTAATTATTCACGGTGAACATATATAATTAGAGGCACTGACGGACCCACAGTGAGGCTTATTGGGACACGTTCTTCAGTAAAAATCTGATTTTTTTTTTTTTTTTTTGGCATTTGCCTGACTGCAAAACCTGGTAGGTAAGGTAACTTTTTTGTTTTAATCTTCAAACTTGATTTATTAAGTTATAAATATAATAGTGCACATTTGCAGTGCACTCAGGACTCAGCACTTTGAAGATGATACATTACATATAATTTCTTTTTTATTATATATATAAAAATAGTGCACCTATGGAAGTGGAGCCATGGACAGTGAGGAATGTGATATATGCTAATTATATTATAAGTGTGCAAGGTTAATATAATTATTTATTTGTTTGGGGATTGAATATTATAAAGTACTTTTTCATTTTTCGATCTCTTCTTACAAAAAATTTTTTCGGAAGAGCTATCCCCGAACTCTCGTACCATTCTTGTACCCTACTAGTGCAAACGCTCTGCGTCCGCCACTAATTAGAGGTTGTAAAAGTCCTATCCCCTTTGTTTTTTGGCTTTCCCGTTGGAGAATTAGATGCGAGTATTTTTTCTCAAATGGATAAATGCAACTTCCTTCTCCAACTCAACTTTATCAAAAATCAAAAATGAAAATAGAGAACCCGATCCTCAAAGGACAGAGAGCCGAATAAAGGACACGTCTCTATTCCATTCGCAATGATTTAGAACTTGTTTGATAATAAAAAATTTAGAAGTTTTTGTGATTTTTATTTTTATTTTTTTATGAATGTGCATCTTAAAAATATTTGAAAAATATAAAAATTGTGTACTTGATTAATAATGAATGATTAAGATTAAATTTGAAAAGTTGAGATGAAAAAAAAATAATAATA
Organism: Ligustrum vulgare; assembly: GCA_963555705.1. Classification (NCBI taxonomy): domain Eukaryota; kingdom Viridiplantae; phylum Streptophyta; class Magnoliopsida; order Lamiales; family Oleaceae; genus Ligustrum; species Ligustrum vulgare. The sequence goes on along the minus strand of OY743176.1, from coordinate 7,207,491 downwards.
ATAATAATAAATAGGCTCTTATAACGTCAATTTTCACTTTCAATGTCAGAATCGAACATAAAATCTAAAGAAAAAAAAAAGTTCTTATTCTCCAAATGATTTTATCTATTGTACCACAATATTCCAGAACGATCCCCATTTTCTTATATAAATGTCACAATGAAGTCTCCATTTTCATCACACCAAAACCCTCAATTCGACTTACCTCTCAACTCGTATTTTCAGTCTCTCGTTTATAAAGTTCTTCGTCATTGTCGCTTCATCTTCTAGCTAGCTATGGAGGCAGTGGACGAAATGAATATTGCAGAAAAACCGGTGGTGATCTTCAGCAAGAGTTCATGCTGCATGAGCCACACGATCAAATCCCTCTTTCGTGATTTTGGAGTTAATCCTGTAGTGTATGAACTCGATGAAATTCCAAGAGGTGGAGAGATTGAGCAGGCCCTGTTAAGACTCGGTTGCAACCCGCCGGCCCCAGCGGTGTTCATTGGCGGTAAATTTGTGGGTGGAGCTAATGAGATCATGAGTCTTCACCTCCAAGGATCCTTAAAGCCAATGCTTAAGGAGGCTGGCTGATTTAGTGATTTAGTTCATTTTAGCTTCGGGAGGTTGGGCTCATATATATCCCGTCATGTAAGGGTGGACGTAGTTTGATTTGGTTCTGATTTCAGAAGAGCCAAATCAAATCATGAACCAATAGTTTCTTACTATTGGAATCAATTGGTTTTTTTAAAAATATAGAATCAAATCGGAACCAAATCGCTAGGTTCTGGTTTGATCTAATGTGGACTGGTTCTTGGACCATATACTCGAGTTTTTAATAATAAATACAAATTAAAATTTGTTTATATCTACTTCTTTATTACAATTTATCCACATCATTATAAAATAGAAAATAATTTTTTTTGTTAACAAAACAAAAGTTAAAAAGTTAAAAAAAAATTATCAAATTTTACATGTATAATAATACGAATAATTACAGATGGGTTTGATGACATAAAAGCAAGGGATTTTTAGTTAAATGAGTTTGGTATGTAATAAGTTTAGTAAAATAGACCTCTCTGTTGAAATGTCAAAATTACTCTTAATGAAAAGGACTGTTTAATTTGCAAGATATATCCCCGAACTTAGTCAGGTTGATTTAATTCAGTACTTCTGGTTATATTTATATTTTTTAATCTTTTAAATTTTTCTAAAAATGTTCTATATTGTAAAAAAAATTTCAAAAGATTTAGGATGATTTTTTTTAGTTATATATCCTAACGTTATTCCTTCTGAAACTTCATCTTCTATATCTTCGTATTCTTCTATAATTTTATGAACCTATTTATATTTTTTGCTGTTTCAACAAAATTAAATTCTATTCTATTTAGGATAACATAACCAATATCTTCGTATATCTCTTTTAGTTTAGATTGTCTAACAGAATGTATATTTTTAGATTATTCAGTGATAGTTGATAAAAATGAAATTTCTTTATTATCTAAATATAGTTTATGATCACAGTTATTAGATGTTGATGTTTATGAAGTATTCATAGGTTATTGGGTTGGTAAATTATTATACAAAATTTTCTGGTATAAGTCCATTCTTTGATCTAGTAAAATACAATAATCTACAATATATTGTTCGTATTTTTCTAAAAGTTTATTATATTCTTCAGAAGATATATTTTCATTTTCCATTTGATATTTAATATCTTCCATTTTATCTCTCAATTTTTCTAAAAGATTATCTAGCCCTTCTATTGTATATCCTAACATTTAGGTTTGAATTGTATTTGTTAATATTTTATTTTCTAAATCTATTTTAAGTTGTAATATATCAGAATAATCTATAATGTATTGATCATGATTTTCTAAAAGTATATAATATTGTTCAGATGATTCATCCATATCTATTAATTGAGATATAATGTTATCTATTTTTTCCATTATCCTATCTAACAAATTGTCTAATCCTTCAATAGTATATCGAGGAATTATAAACACAAAGATAAATAATTTATAAAATTTCAAGTAATTTTTCAAACTCTATCAGTGTTTGGGAATTGATAATATCTATATCAGTCATAATATCTATACTTGATTCAAATGGTATATTATATTTTGAAATACTTTTCTTTCTCTTTTCTAATTTATCAATTATATCTTGAATATCTTGTATCATTATAGATCTTACAGTACCTCTAACAAAGTTTTCTATCAAATTTTCTTTAAAACTTTTTAATATCTCTTGTGATGCATAGAGTTGCTCTTGGTATCCTATTTTATCAATTTCATTTTCATATTCAATGTTTTTTTTACTTTTGATATACTTTTGAACTTTATATGGACCTCTTTTAGTTCTGGATTTTTTCATGATATAATTACTATTATTCATGATATTAAGATTTTCAAAAACTGGTAAAGAAAGATTCATCACTTCCATCACTGTCATAATATATTACAGGATCATAATCATTATCACTATTAAACACATATCCTAAATATAATTCATTATTTATTTCAGTATTATCACTATCAAGCCAAAAATAAATAATTGATTTTGTAATTTCTAATCCTAATATTTTTTTTTAATGTTGGAAAGATTACTAACAAACATGACATATAAACATGATATAAATTTTTTATTTCATTATTGAGTCTAGTAAACTGTTTATGCATAAATAAATGTTCAATTATGCTATGATTTTCATCATTATAAGGATTGTTTTGATAATTAAACTTAATAATTCTGAATTCTGTCATGTTAAAAGCTCTTCTTCCTCCTAATTCCGTAAAGACAGATATATTAAGAATACTAACCTCTTTTCCTATTATCAGTACCTTTGTATTTTTCTCATATTGTTAGTGACCTTCAAGCTTATAGGTTTCTGCTCCACACCCTTAAATGGCTTCCTGCCTTCACGGGTTATTAGCTAAACCTGGATACCTTCACCGTATAACTTTTTAGATGAAAAATGTTTTAGGACAGAGTGTAGTGAGTTTTCTTAATAATATATCTTTTTTTTTTGAAATATGATTTAGAAGACAAGAATTTAGAAACTCATCATAATTTGATAAGTAGATTAGGATTTTATTGATAATATGAAGATTGAAACATGATTGGTATGAGAATTTTTTCAGGACAGAAGATTTCTTGGCTTTCTTACAAATTGAGTGCTCAAGTGAGTTCTGCCTTTTCCTAGCCAGAAGACTTCCATTTATAGAACTTCACAAGGTATTACTATGCAACCACTTACATCATTGCTTACGTAATAGACACAATAATTTGAATAATGCTACAAGGATATACAAGGACACACCTGTCCATATATCATTTATTACAAGGACACACCTGTCCATCTATCATTTACTACAAGGACACACATGTCCCTTCATTTCCTCACATAGCTATATTATAGGGACACATATCCCTCTATTTTCAGTCTTCACATGGCCTCTACATTGTGTTGTCTTGTTCCATTAAATCAGATTTATCAATCGTCTTCCATCTGTCTATCAATTCTGCTGGAATGTGGGGCAGTTTCTGGCTATGCATGCTTCTTGCAAAGTGGCAAAACTTCCATTGATTTGATGAGTGTCAAATTTATTGAAGTATTCTTGCAGGATTGTTGACTTTTCTTTTCCTCCATTAGTGAGTAGGGTCCATCCATTATACTGACATATGCATTTGAATTTTTTCTCATACAAGTTTTTGACAATGTTGTAGAGAACTTTAATTCCCAATACCCTTCGGGATCTAAACCATGATCTTGTAATGTTTGGTACTAGTTTGGTATTTCTTCCAACTTCAATTTGAAAATTACGAGCAACATATCCAATTGTGATAATATGCTCAGTAGGATAATATATCCTTCCATCAATTTCAGGACTGATCGAATAAAAATTTAAATATATGGGTCTTCCTTGGGCAAACTTTGAAATTTCTCCTTTTAGTAAATCATCAAATTTTTCAATTTCTTTCAAATCTTTTCCTGGATATATAAGATCCAAAAATCCATAATCGAGTGCCATTATTGTCATGACGGGATCTCCTCCCTGAGTAACGATCAATCTTGGGTATACATGGTCTCCAGAAGAAATGTAATAACAATCACATTCTTGAAGTTCATATATAACTTCAACAGTAGTTTTATATTCGTTTTCCTTTGGTAAAAAACGGGAATCATCTTCCTCCCCAGCACGAATTCTGACTACCTTTGTATGTTCATCTTTGGCATTGATTGTTATTTTTCGAGGACTAACTTCATTTATGACAACTTTTTTGGGACTGGGTTCATCACTTTTAATCGTTGGTCCACTACTGCTTGCAGAAGATGTACCTGTTTGTATTTTTGACATAACATGTTTGGTATCATCCTGTTTGGTAATTAACGATTCAAACTGAGATTCAATTTCAATTATGTTATCACTCAATTCTTTGGTATAATTGTGATGAAATGTTGAGATTTTCATCAATTGCTTGAAAACTTCCTTGGAGAGTTTCTACAAGTTGTTCAATTCCAAGCTTTATATCTTCAACTTCCTCTGTGAGGAAGTTCATTCGCTTTTTGGCGTCTATCATGGATTTTTTGATATTATCCATCTGCAAATTCAATATTCCTGCTTAAAAAGTCCACAAGATAATTATTGACACCTTTAATAATAACTATATCAAAATTATAAAATGCCAAATAGGCTTGCCATCTATGGAGCCTTCTATATTGAGGTTCTGGTGGTAGCTTATTTTTTACTAAACCTGCAACTTGAGAATTATCAGTTTCAACAATGAATTTCTTAGATAATAAAAACAATGAAAACTTCTTTATTCCTCTGATGATTGCTAATAATTCTTTCTCATGAGTAGTATAATTTATTTTTACCTGGTTAAACGTTCCACTTGAGTATTTACAAATTTCATTAAGATCTATTTTTAATATTGTTACCCAATACTTATCCGAGGCATCAGTATTAACTATCAGATTATCTATTTCATCTGGTAATCTTAATTTTGGCAAATTTTTATATTCTTCTTTTAGTGATTTGACAATTTCTGTGTGTTCATCATTCCATCATTTGATATTTGTTTTTTTGAGTAAAATTTGAATTTTATGTCTCTTTTTTGATAGATTTTCAATAAATCCTTCTATATACTTTAAACATCCTAAAAAATTTTGTATTTGTTCTTTTGATTTTAATTTGTCTGAAAAAATTTCTATCTTCTCAGATATATGGGTCTGTAATTTTATCCCTCTTTTATCTATTGATAATCCAAGAAAATCAATTTTCTGTTTTTTCTATTATAGCTTTATTTTTTGAAAGAACAATTCCTTCTTTTTTGCATTCATTTATAAATTTTATTAAATGGTTTCTATGTTCTTCTCTATTATTGGAACATATTAATATATAATCAACATAGACAATTAAGAATTCATTAAATTTTCTAAATATGTTATCCATTCTTCTTTGATATATTTGTGGTGCATTTTTTTAAACCAAATGGTATAACCATTCATTCATACTTAGCTTGAGGTGTACTAAATGCTGTATATTGAATACTATCTTCTTCCATTTTTACTTGCCAAAATCCTGATTTGCAATCAAATTTAGAATAATATTGTTTTCCTTTTACAAGGTTTATTAGTACCTCTTTATTTGGTAAAAAGTATCCATCAAATTTAGTATATTTGTTTAATTCTTTATAATTTATCACAATTCTAGCTTTTCTTCTTTTTTGTTCAGAATGTTTCATGACCATGAAAGCTGGACTACCATGGGGTCCATTACTAAGTCTGATTAATTTTTGGTTAAGTAATTCTTTTATTTGAGTTTTAAATTCATGTATATCTTGTATGGTGTACATCATTGGTCTAACTCTTATAATAACATTTTCTGTTAATTCTATTTTAGCTTTTGGATGATGTGGTTTCCAAAATAATAATGAATTTTCTCCACATATTTTTTCTAGTTGATCAATGATTTTTTCCATATTTATTTGTATGTTCGTTTTTAAGACTTTTTTATACATCATTCTTTTATTTTTTATTTCATTTTGTGTAATTGATTTTTTCTCCCATTTATCACCACCCTGTGTTGGCTAAAGTCTGTAAGATCTAAATTCTCTTGGTATTTTTAGTAAATGTCCGCAAGGTGTTTGTAACATTATCATATAATTATTTTGTTTATAATATTGAAATTGTTGTATAAAGTCATTTCCTAATTGTATATCACATTCTAATTTGTTATAACTATATATCTTATTCACAACTATTTGTTTACTTCCTAGTATTATCTCGATTTTATCAGCACTGTTAATTATTTGGGTACTTTCTCTTGTAACTCATGTTTTTTATATTCTCTCATCAGTATTCCATGATTTTATTAAGAAATTTTTAAATATTGTTATATCACTTCCTGTGTCTATTAATGCACATGTTGTTATATTTATTTCAACAATAGTAACTTGAATATAAACAACTAATGAAAAACTTATTTGATCATTCATTTATTCAGCGTTCTGCATAGTATAGTTTGACCATTATGAGTTATATATATAATCCTTCACGTTTTATACTATAATCTTCTATTCCATCTAGAAAGCTCATTCCTAATAATATATGAGGATTTACCATGCTATTATCTACATGACATGGTACTAAGAGATTTATTCCTCCTATTTTTATTGGTACTTTTACTTCAAATTCAGTCATATGTACTTGTCCATCAAAATTTATATATCTATATGGATCAGTTCTATGAGATATTAGTCTTTTATTTATGTTTGAAGCTATATGACATTCAGTAGCTCCCGTGTCAATTAATATATTGGATCATTTTATATGTTCTATTCCATTGAAATATTCACCTTCGATTTTCATATTTCCAGCATTTCTATTAAGTTTTATTTCCTTTGTATTACTAGTTTCTCCTAATTGTTTTCTATTGGTTAAAGTTGTTGATCTTCTAATTAACCTGTCATCTTCAAATGTTATGTTATTATTAGAGTATTCTTCTTCTCTTAATTAACTCTATAATTTCTGGTTTGTTTTTTGTTATAGTAAGTTCATAATTTCTTGTAACTAAACTTATTGTTTTATCTGGTTTCACAGCTTTACCAAAATCTTTGCATTCTTTATGAATTTCAATATATGATTTTTTAGAATAAATATTTTCATAATTAGAATTAGTAAATGTGTATAATGCTCTGTATTCTATAGTCATAATTTTATCTCCTGGTTCCATTATGTCATCTTTATGTAATTTGAAATGTAGTCCTAAAATTTCATTAAAGTTTCTATCTTTTAACGATATACAATATTTTGGATAACATGTTAATATTAGTTTCTTATATGCTAGATTTCCTTCCACTGTTCCTAAATGACTGTCTTTTAAATTTATTATTCTTACATCATGTAAACTTACAGTTAAAGATGAATCTAATCATTCTCTGAACAAAGATTTAAACATTATTTGGATACCTGCTAAATAAATACATTGGATCTTTTCACTTTGTTTTCTATTGATCTTTGTTAATAATTTTGTAACCTTTTTTTTAAAAGGTTTAATTTGTGTGTTCCTTGTATAGTTCTAACATCTATTGCCCTTTCAATTTTATGGTATTCATTTATTGCTACTTTTTCTCTTTTCCATATAATATCTAATATTTCTCATTTTCCTATTTTCAAATCTAAAGATAATTTTTGTATTTTCCTGAACTTATTATTATCAAAAATTACATTTAATCCAATAACCTTCTATTCCTTCATATTCTTGTTTATCTATGTTCTTATTTATTTCTATTTCTTCTATTTCTTTATTCTGATTCTGATCCATTACTTTCTGAATCTGTTTCACTTATATAGACTTCTTGATCATAATATTCTTCAATATATGATATTTCACGTAATTCACTTTCTATTTCTAGATATTCTTTTTATTATATTTTAACTTTCTTTTTGTTACAATCAGGACTTATATGTCCCATTTCTCCACAATTCAAACATTTTCATTGGCTTTTATTTTTCTTATAAGTTTTATTTTTCTGTTTTTTATTTGGATTATATCTTCTTTTGTAATATCTCCTCTTAGGTTTTATATATATTTTCCTGAAATTTCTGAATTTTTTAAACTTTCTATTTTTATATTTTCTTATATTATTTTTTCTTCTTTCAGGGTTACATCCCCATTGGGTAGGTTTTTCCATATCTTCACAACATATTCTAGTTAATTTTCCTGATTTCTTTAATAATTATCTTTGTTGACATATATATGCTAATCTTTCAAATATGAATTTTATCTTTGATCCTAATGTTCTAGGTATTCCAGGGTTATCTCTAATAAATTTCTCAAATTCTATTTTAAAGTATATTCCCCATGAACATGGTAATTTATTGTAATACATATCTCTATATACTTCTTGATTTTCATTACTACAGAATTGGACATAATAGTATTCTTTAAATTCACAAGTATATTCTTTAATTTTACACATATCACATATTGTTAAATTTATTAATCTTACTCTTGCATTATCTTTTTCTCTTATTGATTCTGCTTCAGAATTACTTATCCAATTTTTTCCTAAAAATTCATCCGCAATATAATCTACTAACTTTTCTATTCCCTTTCTATCTGATTTTATTAGTTCTGTCTGTACATTTCTTGTAACACCCCAAGTTTAAAATCTAAAACCTAGGCGTGTTAACTTCCATTCACATTAAATGCGGAAATAATCGTTTAAAACATTTAAACGTTTCATTTACTATTATAAAAATTTTACAAAAATTTCGACAGAGTCTCCTCTGTAAATTGGACATAGCCAACCTGTAGAGGGACATCAAAACCATTTTTAAAATACACATCGCAACTCATTCAATCCCAACATCATCCAAACCATTACAATAAGTCCCAAACTCCTCAACAATATAATTCCAAGTAAATAAACTTTAGCAAATGAAATAAGAGGAAATTTAACCTCAATAATACATGAATTAAAGAATAAATAATGAGAAATTGAAATAAATTCTAATTTAACTTTATTTAAAAAGGGTTGAACCGGGGATAGCCTGAGTCAGCTGCCGTGTGCTCTCCTCGAGTCACCTAACTTTTATCACCTGAAATGTTGGGGGAGGGATTGGGGTGAGCTAAAGCTCAGTAAGTAAACTTTATGCACGTGATGCATGCTCATGACCTGAAATTCCTTAAACCATTCAAAGTAATTACCCTCATTTACTTTATTTTTCAAGACATTCATACCTTCCAAACTTCCACTTAAACATTTCTAAAAACTTTTAACTTCATTTCAAGACTTTCATTTCAAATCTTTCATTTCATTTCAAAACTTTCACTTCATTTCAAGACTTTCACTTCATTTCAAGACTTCCATTTCATTTCAAGACTTTCACTTCATTTCAAGACTTTCGTTTCAAGACTTTCACTTAGACGTTTCCAAAAACTTTAACTTCATTTCTATCGTGAACTCAATTAGTATATCTTCTAGCCAATTACAATGCAGTGGGAAATATCCCTTATCTAGGACCAGATTATCATTTTTCCACCGCATAGCGGTTTAATATTTGCCACCGTCAACCGGTTTAGCAATCGTCACCGCAAAGCGGTTTAATATTTGCCACCGTCAAGCGGTTTTGCAATCGTCACCGCAAAGCGGTTTAATATTTGCCACCGCCGAGCGGTTAAGCAACCGTCACCGCAAAGCGGTTTAATATTTGCCACCGCCGAGCGGTTAAGCAATCGTCACCGCAAAGCGGTTTAATATTCACCACCGCAACAGCGGTTTAGCAATCATCACCGCAAAGAGGTTTAATATTTGCCACCGTCAAGCGGTTTTGCAATCGTCACCGCAAAGCGGTTTAATATTTGCCACTGCCGAGCGGTTAAGCAATCGTCACCGCAAAGCGGTTTAATATTTGCCACCGCCGAGCGGTTAAGCAATCGTCACCGCAAAGCGGTTTAATATTTGCCACCGCCGAGCGGTTAAGCAATCGTCACCGCAAAGCAGTTTAATATTCACCACCGCAACAGCGGTTTAATTCGGGTACGCCGGTCCACCGCGCCCCATTTCTTACTCACATCTTTCATGGCATAGAAGTACATTCATTTATTCTTAAAACTTGGGATACATACTCTTTGAGAACAATCTAACTTTCCACACTTTTCCTTTAAAATCATTTGACTTCCCCAGTACTCAATGACAAATGCATGCTTGATGATGCAATTAACATAAAATATATGAATGCTTGGGCAGTTTCCAATTTGAACAATATATTTTTATAAGAAGTAACGAAAGCATCGAAAACGAGCAATATACAAAGTTGTCACTTGAGCACAGAAATTTCACATTAACTTTCAACTTTAATAAAAATAGGGGGAGTTTACTTACTTGACGTCCTTAGTAGTTACGTTATCTTGATTTGCAAGTGAAAGAGTCTCAGATGCCCGTGACGTCAATGTACCAAATATCCTAATTGTTCACATTCATTAATAAGTATAACTTTTAATTCACAATGTGACCTCACAGTATAGCAATTTCATTTAACACCACATTCGAGATAAATAATCAATTTCAATGTACATTAGAAAATCGCTTATCCTTTTTAATAATGACAAAACATCCAATCGAGATCAAAATCTCAATTTAATCTTAACTGTGACCTTAGGATATGACAAAAACACATAAAACCCATGTTCAAGACAAAGAATGAATCTCAATGTACATTAGAAAGTCTTCTCATCTTTTAAATTCAAACTCGAACTCAAAATTACATAACCTAACCTAACTCTTTGCAAAAATCTCCCTATTACAATTCTAGTTATTCATAATCTGAAAATTTAACCAATTAAATCCAAAATTTCATAACTCTGAAAAATCACTACCAAGACTGAGAATCAATGTAATCATTTATATCATATTTCCCAAATTTCGAAATTTATCCCTTTCTAGCTGAAACTAAACACTTTTCGACATTTGAACACTTACTGTGAACGACCTCACAGTAGAAATTTCAGCTAAAATTCCAATTTAAACTAACATCTCAACAAGGCAGATTAAATCCATAAAATCTCAATCTGAAATAGTGATGAACTTAAGCACATCCATGAACACACACATTTATACATCTATACATACATATATATAAACATTATTCAAATCTCAAAATTAACCTTTAAAATTCGAAATCTACATATTTTAGAAATCTGAAAATTACTCATAACTAGCATATGCATTCATGTACATACATAGAATCAACAATTAAAGTATATATTACAATATATATATATATATATATATATATATATATATATATATATATATGAGCATATGTGTGTGCGCGTGTTCGGGTTGGGTGCAGTGTGCGTGACTGCGTGGGTGTGTGTGTGGTGCGTCGGTGAAGAGAAAGGGGAAGAGGGGCTTACTTCCGGTGGGGTGGCGGTCGGTGGTTGAAGGCCGCGCGAGAGGGAGAGAAGCCGAGGGTGAGGTGAGGTCGTGAGAGGAGTGAGTCGCGAGAGAGAGGGACAGAGAGCGGATGTGAGAAACAGAGAGGCCGAGAGTGAGAGAATTGAGTGAAAACATCGGGTATGAGGGTTTAGGTATAAACTTTTGGAATTTGCAACTTGGCCCCTCAATTCTCTCGATTTAGAAATTTAAGTCCACGACTCCCAATAAGATTTCAATTCGCCCTAAACCTTTTCCCAATCTCAATTTAATGAAATTTAAATAATTTACTACTCAATGACATAGAATTTAACAAGCTTAACAATTAAAATAATTAATTACACATAGAGTTCATAAACAATTTATAAACTTTCGAATTGGTACATTGATCGAGACAGCGTCCAAGTCCTTCCACTGCAAAATAATTCCAATTATAGACATTAAAAATTATCAATTTAAAATTTATAACAACATTAACATAAATCTCACGTGGGATTTCAGAATTACCCATAAAATGAAAAGCGGTCTTACATTTCTTCTTATTAATGCTTTTGTATCACTACGTATTCCTTCCCACCAATTTCTAACATGTTCTTCAAAAGATGCTACTAAAAAATTTATCATTCTATTAGTATTTTCCCATATATCATCTTTATTGTATAAAAAGAATAGTATCATTGAATCTGCCCAAGTTAATAAGGTTTTTTTAGTATCTATTTTACAATCCAAATCTAATTTTGTTCCTCCATGATTAATAGGTTTATCATAATTATCATTTGGTTCAAACATATCTTTATCTGATAATTCTTGTTTGGAAGTTCCTATAGGAGCAGGATTAGGTGCTCCTCCAGTATTCATTAAAACTTGGTAGTCATTAAAATTTTCTATTCTTAACTGATCAAAATTTTCTATAAGCAAATCTAATTCTTCATTTATTTTTGTCTTGTTCTTCTTCAATTTTTTCTTCAGCTTTTAATTTTCTTAAAGTTTTTTCTATGAATTTTTGTAATTCTAATTCTTCCTCTAGTATTTTTGGTAATATGTTTCTCCTAAATTCATCATCCATACTTCCTGCTTCTATTATAATTTTTTCTTGTTCGAAATGCTTCTTTCCTATTCTAAGTATTTCTTTTTCTATGATTTTTTTGTCCATTTTCTTATCTTTGGTTTTATTATTTTCTTTGAATTCTCTAATCTCTAATTTTAGTATACTTATATCATTTCTTACTTCTTTTAATTCATTTTTTACTTCTTGAACATCATTTATTAATAATTTTATTAATAATTTTAAATCTTCAATATATTCGCTTATTGACATTTTATACTCTTGATTTTTGAGTTTTTTGTACCTTAAATAATCTGTCTGTCATACATATCATCTATTTTTATTTCTATCTTTTTTATTCTTTCTTCTATTGATATGATTTTTTTCATTTAATTTATCTATTTTTTCTATAATTATTCCAATTTTATCTTGATTAATTAATTCTCCTGATTTTCTTTGGAATTCTTTTAAGATTTCTTCATCTGTATTTTTAACTTCTCCTATCATTTCTTTTAATTCTTTGAATTGTATTGTTAGTTTATTTTGAATATTTTGTAATTTTTCTTTGATATTCATATATTGTATATTTAATTGTTGTAATTCTTCAATGGCTAGTTTATTTTGTAAATTTATATTTTTATATGTTTGCCATAAAAAGACACTTATCCAATTTAATTACATATTAAGAAATTCATCGGATTCTCCCCATGAGCTTAATGGTTGAAACATAGTTGTATTAGCTCATTTTATTTGATAAGATCCTACTGATAGATTAATATTTTCTATTATTTATTTTTCAAATTTTATTTATGGAAATTCTGTCATTAAATTCTTCCTCTGATATGCTCAACTTCTAATCTTAATTTCGTATCATATTTTACTTCTTTACATATCATTATATTATATTCACAAAATTCTTCAATTGATCTTAACATCGTTTTTCTTTGTTGTGCTCTATAACTTTTTATTTAATATTTTATTTTTCCAGTTATATCATATTTTTTCATATTGATTTTTTCTTTGTTATTTATGATCATAAGTATATTAGGTAATTGTTTTAGAATTGTATTAAAATATTTTCTTTTACTTTCTAATGATTTTAATCTTAGAAATCCTTTTCTTTTTATATTTCTTTCTTCTATCATTTAATCTAATAGATTTTCTCTTTATTCTATTATTGAATCTAATTTTTCATTTGTTTTCATATCTAGATATTTGATTAATAAGGGTTCTCCTCTATGATAATCCATTTCTATAATCTTTGTATAATTCTTTTAGTATATCTTTGTGGATTAAATCTAATATTTCGCTTATGATAAAATCTTCTTTTATTATATAGAAATATATTAGATCATAAATGTATTTTCTTATATCTTCGTCTAAGTCTTTTAAAGTTCTCAAGATTTCTATTTTATAATTATTGGGTAGTATTAATGTATGCATAATCATAAATCTTGATGTATATATTATATATTTATTTTTAATTTTTGTTATATAATATTTATCTTTTAGATCTGCCATGTGGCTCTGATACCAGTTGACGGGGTGCTACTATGAGCGAAAAAAAATCGTATAAACAAAAATCAACTAAAATTTTATAAGCAAAATTATCAAAGGACTTAAATGAAGTTTTTCTATACTTAAATGGCTTATATTGGAAATTCATGTATGAGGGTATTTATGGTGGTTTGAATGGTTAAAGGCCATTTTCCAAATATTATGATTTCAAAGTCTATTTTGCAAACTATTATGATTGTTGGATCCATTTAGGTTATTTCCCTAAAAGGAATTCACAGCCAAATGAAGTGAAACATTGAAAAGAACATAAGATCAGCAAATGTTAATCATTCAAAACTTGAGTTTATTTTATTAGTCAAAAAGTACGTAATCGGCTTCACCAAAAAAAAAAAAAAAAAAAAAGCTGAACATTTTTTTTTTCAGCAGTAATATTGTTAGAAAAACAGCTGCACACAAGTACTCCCTCTATTCTCTATATACGTGTATATGGATTACATTATCATAATTGATCCCACTTTTACTATTCATAATAATGCAGTAAAAGTGCTTTAATAGGCCATCAAGAAGCCATTTCGACCAGCTGAAACTTCAACGAAGTCGGCTGGAGAATATTTGCTATATTGATTTTGCTCCTACGACCTGTTGATTTTGTTTCATTTTCAATTTTTGCTGTATTGATTTTGCCATTTTTCCAAATTGAATTTGATGGATTTGATTTGTAGGGAGAAGGAAGGGGAAAATATTTTTGAAAGAAGGAAAGGTCGTAGGAGCAGATTAGCAGGAAGGTGGCAAATAAATAATAATTTCTTGTAATTTTTTAATATTTTCGATAATTTAAGTAGTGTAATAAAATTTAAAATTAATTAATTGGACCTTTATTTTTATCACATAATTAAATTAATGATAAAATAAATATTTTAAATAACATAATAATCAAAATTAAGTTTGATGGAACTAAATGTATTTGATGTATTTCTCATTTTATCGTTAATTAAAAAAAACATTTGTGGTAATTAAATTGATGGTAAAATAAATATTTTAAATAAAATAATAATCAAAATTAAATTTGGGGGTGAAAAATAATACATATTGTTTATTTGGTGTGAAATTTGACGTTTTAGGTTGGAAATGAGTTATAAGAATAGAATAAGATAAACTGTATTTTAGTGTAAAGTTAACTGTATTTTAGAGTTTTAGGTTGGAGATGACCTTAGTCATAGTGTTAGATCCATATAAGAAGTTGGGTTTTAAAACCATGGTCTTGGTGCTAGAGTTTCAATTATGGACGAGTCAAAATCTGCTATTCCAAAATGCTACCTCCAAAGTTGTCCACTCAATTAAAATCCTACACTTATACATGCCACTAAACAGATTTTAAACCTATGCAAATACTTGATGACGTGTACAATTTTAATTAAGTGAATATATAAAAGAACAACATTTTGACGTAATAGAATTCGGGGCAGACCGAGAATGAATCAATTCAAGGAAAACGAAAAATACAAAAATGATTCAAAAATAGGTTTAAAGGCATGAGGAAGAATGACAAGGACATCTTTTTGCAATAGAAATTCATAAATCATCTCAATTATTGCAGGCTCCCATCCAAATACACACACAAACACACACACTAAAGGTGTGAAAACATGCAGCGAAGTGAGATCCATTTCTATGGCATTCTGATCCATTATCTAATGCGTATTCAATAATTAATTTTGTAACACATCCATATTCCTACTTCAGTATTCAGTCATTTTGTTGAATTGAAATAGAATTTCATCTGGAGAATTCACTTTGCTCACTCTATTATTCGAGGAGGTAGATTGATTTGCTACTCTTTAGCATTCCTTAAGTTTTAGTCAGGGAACAATCTGAGCTTACACTTCAGATTTTGTATCAATTTGCTGCATTTGAATTACTTTTACCCAGAGTTCATGTCAGGATTGATCGATTTGTGCATTGATTTGTGAAATCTTACGTTTCTAGAGGTACTGAGATCCAGTCATCAATTGTGTGTTGATTCAGAAATCAGTTTACGGATCAGGTTCCTGCTAAGGAGTGATCCTTGTTGATGTAGTGAAATGAACCTTGCAGCATTCCTGTATATAGTGTTGAAATTGAGAAGAAGGATAATACACCTACAGGGTTTGGAGGGAAGCAAATAATAATTGATCAAATACAAGAAATGGAAAATGATATTCGTATCAACTAAAAAGAGATTCTGGGTCTTCGAGAAAAGCTAACAAAATGATGACAGTAAAAGTTCTTCTTTGGCTTTTCGCGTTCTCCAAGCATTCATATAAAGAGGTAGAAATCTCAGTCTCTTATTGTTTTAATTATTAACCACCCCTATGCATCTCTTGCAATAGTTCATATGTATGTATGTATGTATTTGCATATTGAAATGCATATGAAAATGATATTTTTTTTATTCAGATAATTACTCAATGGTTAATTTCTGATTTTCAATAATTGGATCGAGTTTTTAATGACACTTTTCTTTATACGTTCTATTATTTTAAATATTTTGATAACCTTAATTACTTCTCACCATGGAGTTGACTTTATGACTCTCATATTTCTTTTTTTTTTTTTTTTTTAAATTTTTGTGGGATACTTTATATCTGCAGAGATAGAAATCTATGGGTAACGAATAACATGATTGCTACCAAATATTGAATTATAAAGAAAATCACATCCTTGTACTGTAACCTGCTTCTGAATTGTTTGTGTGTGTTAACATTGTATATGCTTTTGCAAATGATTTTTCTTGGACTACACTTCTACATTTGTCGTCGTATCGCGGACTGTGTAATGCTAAGTGCTTAGATTACGACTACCCGTGTTTGATTCCTTGTGATTAAATATAAAAATAATTTTGAACACATCAACTGAAAAGGAGATTTTTTCATTTTTTCACAGTTTTCCCCCCACTTATCTTATATCATATGATTCACTTCAAGTTCTTACAAGTTGTAGATATGCATGCTTAATAGCCTGGATTAATTGACTCATTTTTTTCTCATCCTTACATTTCTTTAGTAATTTCCAAGTATTTCAATTCTTGAAATATTTTTGTTCTTCTCTTCTTTAGTTTTGGTGAAGGTGATGTCCAAAGAAAGACAAGAGACCCACATTTTCATTTGAAAAGTAATTTAACTGCTTCACATCAATTGATACAAGTCTCTTTTATTTGATGAAATCTACTTGATCAACAATCATATTTTGGTTGAGGTATCTTATTGTCACTGTTTAGTGGTACTTATGCGCAATGAAGAACAAATTCTTATTCTTGTGCCATTGAAGTACTGAAAAACATAATGCCTTCAATAGTGCCCCCTTCCCCAATGTCTTCAACTCGGTTTGATAATGTCTGTCTTCGAGGAATTGAATGAGAATTACCGGACTTTTGAGAAGCTTTCTGATAAGAAGTGGTATGTATTGCTGAGGGCGAGATGGTGAATGTTGATTTGGCTTAAATCATAAACTTTGAATGCAATCCGTGATGAATCCATCCACTTGATGCGCCATTTTATGATATTTGCAGTTATAATGTCTTATATAGGCTATAGTATGTCCGTTATTTCATATTTTAAAGATTTGATCAATAAGAATGAATGAAACACTCATTTGACACTACCAACTAACCATTGTCATTATTTATATAGTCTGACTATGGTTAGTGGTAGAAACTACATTCCCTCTATATAAATTATAAACAAGTGGATTGCATTTGAATTTGATTGATTTTCCATAGTTTTTTTTTTTGGATGAAATACAATACAAAATGTTTAAAAATATGCTTTTAGGTGCAATTTTTGAAAAGGCACAACAAGATATGCTCTAAGAGTTTGAGAGAAGCTTAGGCCAACAAGACATGATAGTGAGAATCTTGATGATACTTCATCGACAATAATGACTAGCAAACGAATATATATGCTACTCATCAATGATGTCTACCAGACGGGATTTTGGTGTTTTGTGGGAATATATATGAATTCTTCCATCTAATAATGCTTATCAAATATGTTGTAAGTGAATATTCGATATGTTTTACCCGATATCGATTTTTCAAGTCTTGTTCAGTATACCAAGCTGTATTATTTCACTTTGTGTAGATATTTTGTGTAACACCTTTGTAGACAAACACAAGTAATTGTTGAAGGACTTCACTCTGTTGAAAAAATGCATAGATTTGTGATTGTGCAGAAAATGTCCTGGTGGAATCTTCAATACAAAGGGTATAATTAGAATTCAAAAAATATGGAGAAGTTTTATATAAATAGAATAATATAAACCGATAATATTCATTACTTGATACTTATCAAAGTATTGATCATGGCTTTTTCTATCATTTTTCCCACGAAGGCAATGGATATATAAATTCTCATTATTGTGGACAATGGACATGTGAAAACCTTTTTGATGTAGGACAGGTTGCATTAGAGTTTGAAGAAGAGATTGATCGAAAATTGGCAAAGAAAGCGGGGGTTTCGAACAAACGGCCATAACTTTTTGCATCGGTGTCAGAATCCTTATTATAATATGTTTTCGGAATCGTTGTGCAGCGCTCTACGACATCCCAACCTGGGTTTCCCAGTTGAGGTCGTTTTAGGCTTCAAAAATACAGTTTAAAGGGACCTACCGGCCATTCAAAGTTTTTTCCAATTTTAGTTAATTTTATCCTTTAAGTCGTTTACTTTATTTGAATGTCTTCTCGTTGGTGGATTCCAATTAAATTCTCTAGATTTACGTTTGTAAATCTTTGTTTCCATTCTGCGTCACTTTTATCTTTTTATTGTTAGATACATAATATTAGATCCAAGCACACTCAATCAACTAAATAAAACATGTTAAAATACGTTTAGGTCGTATGTTGTTGCTCGCTGTCATGCCCCAAATGTGATCCATCAAATAAACATGATAATTTGTTAAGACATGTACGTGTGGATGCACGAAAGGGTGGGTTTCCCATTTTACGAAAAATGCACAATTGAGGTTTCTAAAAGGTTGCGGAGTATGGTCGAATTAGCTAGATCTGGAAAACTCCATGGAAGATTGAAGAGAATTCTTTAAAAAAAAAGGGAACTTTAGAATGTTATACAAGTATATAGAGGTAGGAATAATCTAATCTTTCATGATAAATATTTGTATAGATATTTTCTAGGTGATAGATATTATTGTAAAACTATCTAGAAGATAGATTGGTGGTAGTACGAATAGGGATAGAGATCCTCTTTTGTAACGATCTAAGAACTTGGAGTGGCTATTTTATAGAGGGAGCTTGAGAACTTGTATAAAGCACTTGTGGAAGAGAGTCCCGAATGTTGGTCGAGTGTTGTAATATTAGAGAATTTTAATACAAAGAGTGTATTTCTCTCTAATATTGTTTGCTAGTTTTTCCTTTCTACTTGGTTGTGTGCACTTGAGTATTGCTTGGTCGAGGAGTGAGACTGACTTAACTAATATCAAGGGGAGAATTGAGGAGCCAAATGCCGCACGAAACTTGAAATCTCCAAGTCCGTGACAGTTGGTATCAGAGTCAGGTTCGACTATTGGGATAAGTCGACTGAAGGGGAAGTTTCTGACACTATGAGATGGAATGTGGGTGAGAAGCTCAAGTTGTGGCAGAAGGCAAGAGATCGGTGACGACGCGAACCCCTAGCAAGAGTAGGCTGTGAGTTTCAGCAACAAAGTCTCTTGAAGACGTCTTCCTTCATATGGAAGAACACCTTGAGATGGTGGAGGAGTCACTTTCTACCTTTGAAACTCACACCTTAGAGAAAATTGATTCTCTAAAGGAAGGGCAAGATACTTTATGGAATGAGATTTTTGTAGTAGAGGCAAAGGTAATGGATGACGTCATGTCCATCGAAGCTCAAGTAAACAAGCTTTGCGAAGATTTACGCAAGGACATGACCGCCTTTTAACTAGCCATGGCTAGCACAAGTACTAGCAATACTATACTTGCACCAAAAATCGAGTGCCACTAGCTGAAGGAGTTCAACAGTAAGAGAGACGCCAAGAAGGTGGAGAATTTCCTGTGGCACATGGAGGTCTACTTCGAGAGCATCAACGTCATTGACATAGATACATGTAAAATTTTGTAGGTGATAGATATTAAAGTAGAATTATCTAGAAGATATATTGGTGGTAGTATAAATAGGGGTTGAGGTCCTCATTTGTAACGATCCAAGAATTTGGAGTGGTTAGTTTATAGAGAGAGCTTGAGAGCTTGTTTAAAGCATTTGTGGAAGAGAGTCTCCAGTGTTGGCCAAGTGTTATAATATTAGAGAGTTTTAATACAAAGAGTGTATTTCTCTTTAATATCATTTGCTAGTTTTCCCATTCTACTTGGTTGTGAGAACTTGAGTAGTGCTTGGTCAGAGAGTGAGGCTGACTTAGCTAATATCTGAAGGGAGGATTTAGTAACTAAGTGCAGCACGGGGCTTGAAATCTCCAAGTCCATGACAACGTGATCTATATTCTAGTAGAAATGTAGAATACAAGCAACATTGGTTTTAAAATATTTCTTTGCATTTTGGTTATGCTATACTTTAATCAATCAATTACTTATTTATTGATGTAGAATATAGGAAAGAAATAAAATTCATAGAAGAATTATAAAATCACTTGCAAAGCGCGTGTTTCAAACTAGTATTTCAAAAATCTCTTTCCAACTTTTTAATTATCTAATCTTGATTACTTTGATATCTTCCCAACATCTCGATAACAAAAGTGATGTTTGGTGCAAAGTGTGAGTAGCGCCACATACTCATAAAACCAAAAATATGAAACAATTCCCAAAAAACTAAAGCCTGGACACAATATAGTTTTCACCCACTAACATCTGAATGCTTATGTGCTCTAAATATTACTCATCCATTGAATATCTATGGAAGTATACATGACTTGAATACTAAAATCAAATTCAATATTCAAGCAGTTCTGCACAAGCTTAAAAAATCACATGGATTTCTCCTCACACATTTCTCTCCGAAATGTCAAAAAACACTATTCACCAACTACACACCAAAACCTTTCCTATCTAAAAATTAAAACCCTGAAAATTTTCTTTAAAATAGAGAAGAAAATAAAAGAAGATGAACATGAAATTAAGAGAGAGAGACAGAGAGAGAGAGAGTTGAGCTCACTCCAAATGTGCAGATTGAGTTCTTTTTTTTTTAATAGCAAAGACATCCACACATTCTTGGTGAGTTTTTAGGCTCCATATAGGAATGTCAATTTGGGTTATAATTCCACAATCATGCATGTATCACAAAAAGAAATAATATAGAGAAGGAGATGATATAAACCTGACCTTCAAAAGACCGATAGTACAACAAGTGGAAAGTAAAGATGCTGAAAGTATTAAATAATCGAGGTAATATTACTCTACGTACAATGAAAAGAATGTAAATGCAAGAGCCATTTGAAGCTGGACAATCCATATATGTCAATCTACACAGGTGTTCCAAGTCGACGAGGTAGATTATGCGGTACTTCTAGTAGTATCGCTAGTCCCAATCCTCAGATATGAGCAAATCAGCCACCTTAATACCCTCACGAGTCACGGTAGATGTAAGAGATAGTGTTGTGATTGATCGAAGGGAAATGATGTCTCTAAATTAAAAAAGGATTTGAATAATCAATTCTTTAAGAGAGAGTGATTCTCATCCCAAATCAGGTTGTTACATCAAAAGTTTAAAATAAATTAAACTTTAATTTCCACTTTTGCATGTTTGTTTAATCTTCATTATTTATTATCTAGAGTTGAAGTAATATTTATACTATTTATAAAGGGAGAATATTGGATTAGTGTGAATGTAAAGTGAATTAGTGTGAATGCATTTATTGCATATATATATATTATATATGTATATATAAGTACTAATATTATTTTATGGTAAATATCAAACAATAGTTAATATTTTTTTTAATAATTTTTAATTTTAATAATTGTGTAATGATTATATGATACAATAATTTCTTGATCTTCAATGTTGTTCAATTGTCGTATATTTGATGAGTTAAGATTAAACAAAAAAATATAATTTATTGTGATTTTTGAACGAAAATTGAGAAAAAGTTAAATATGTAAGGCAAATGCAGAAATTATAATAAATATATTTGTATCTGAAACAAGCATCAATATTTGTACTTATAATATTATATCTAACATGATGCACAATTAAAAAATTAAAAAATTTGCATTTATCATTTAATAAAGTTTTCGATAATTTGGATTATTTATATTATTTTTAAATTTTAATAATTGCTATGATAAAAAAATATTTTTGTATTTTTTGTATTTGTGTTGATTAAGTACAATCATTAAATTTTATAAATGTTTATCTACATTGCGGATAGCAATTTCAGTTCATCGCAATGGTGGAAATTTATACTATATAGAAAAGTATGATAGTTTGGCAAAATATAATTCTTAAATTCTTTATATTTTAGTATTATAGTAAATAATTAATATGATATTATTGTTATTTGTATATTTTGGTCATAATTATTTTTAATTATCAGTATTAGAATTTTTATTTAATCATTGAATTTTAATTTATTTTTTGTTTTTAATATTATAAATCATATGTGTAGCCATCAATAATTAAATTGTGTTTTAATTATTAATGGTCAAATAATTTATTATCTTTAATATTATAAATCAAAATTTCTAAAATATATATTATTATTAAATATTTTAATAAATTAACACTCTTTTTAGCAACTATCTTTTTTTTCGAGGTAAAATATGTGATTAAAAAGTTGGTTAATTAAAAAAATGTGTTGCTTATAAATAATATATAAAAAAATTTATTTAACGAAAGTTAATATTAAAGAGTTAATGCTTTAAATCTTTTAGTTAATAAGATTAATAGAATGAGTAATATTTTTTAATCATTCTTAATTTTAATAATTTTTAAAGATTATAGGGTATAATTTTTGGTATAATTTTGTAATCACCAACTTTACTCGGTTGTCTATCATTATAATCACGAGATTTTAAAAATTATTTTGACTACTTATTTTTGCAAATAAAGTTTTATTGGTTAAATTCAAATATTTTGACTATTTCTTTTTTAATTATTGTGATTGATGTTTTTGAATGAAAATTAAAAAAATATGTTAAATACAAGAGGTAAATGTAAAAGTTATGAGATTATATCAAATATGATATACCATTACAAAATTACAAAATTTACATTTTCAATAAAGTTATTAATAATTCATTAAAATTATTGAAATCAATAATAATTTATTATTAAATATATAAATTGACGTTTACTATTCAAAGAATTTTTTAATAATTTGAATTACTTATGTTATTTTTTTAAAATCCTAATAATTATTGTAATAGAGCATCCTTTTAATGCATTTATATGTATTGATTATGTATAAAGACTAAAATTTTACGGATATTTATTGAAATCGATATTGCAGATAATAACTTTCGTGAATCGCACGAGTGAAATACTAGTTTTGATAAAAAGCAGGGGAATATGAGATCAGATACCAGAAGGATTGCAGCTGGTCATACAAGATTGATTTAATGAGATTTCAACATAGGGAATCATATATTTCAGGCAATCTTATAAAGATTTTCATAAGAAAAAAGGTGATATCAATGCAACAATCTGCAGCAACTAGCATAAAGTTTTGTTGGTCCACTTGCCTCATTGCAATGTGTTCCTCTCTCTCTCTCTCTCTCTCTCTCTCTCTCTCTCTCTCTCTCTCTCTCTCTCTCTCTCTCTCCAAATCTAATGTGGAATGTGTAGAACCGCCCTCGTTCTTTTTTTATCTCCAGAAGTTGATATTATCCAGTCTTGACAAGTCTCATCACGCATTCCTGTCATATTTT
The DNA here is from genome assembly GCA_963555705.1 of Ligustrum vulgare. Lineage (NCBI taxonomy): Eukaryota > Viridiplantae > Streptophyta > Magnoliopsida > Lamiales > Oleaceae > Ligustrum > Ligustrum vulgare. Next base: position 7,183,624 of record OY743176.1, on the reverse strand, counting down.
CTTGTGAATCTTATAAGCTACCATTTTCGTGTGTTTTGCACATGTGAACAGTACTCTGTTGTATCAATCTTCTTCCTTTATTGTTTTAGTTTCAATATTATGCATTCGGAATCTATACGCACATGTAGCATTTCCTTTCGAAAAGTAAAACCCATGAAAGTTGAATATGACAAGAAATTGACTGTTCGGACATGCAGACAAAATGTTATAAGAACTATTGTAATGTTCGGCATATATATATAGACACACACACACACAAAAATATATAATTTTTTTTTTGAATAAATATTGCTTATATATTTAACTAAATTAACTTTGCATTTACGCGCGTGCACACATAATATATATATTTTTTTTTTTGAATAAATATTGCTTATATATTTAACTAAATTAACTTTGCATTTACGTTATGGAGCATGTGATTAAGTATTTTCGATCACTTCTTGATAATACAAGTTGAATGCTGGTGTTGAAAATCATAGAGAGGCTACTTGTATGTTGATCCAGAATTGCTTTGTCCTATCCCGTGAACAACAAACTTTGTCCTGTGTGTTCATAAACATTATGATTTTATAAACATTTTTCAAAACCAATTATCAGCCACATTTTACATCAAAAATGAACTTGAGCATCTTTGATGTGCCAATTATTAGATTAATAAATATGATCAAATATTTTGGTAAATTGAAAACTTGAAGCAAGCAAAGCAGTAAGCACATAGTTCCAAAACCTTCACCGAAAGGATGTCTGAGTTCATTTATTAATTTTCTACTCAACAAACTGAAGTTTGAGCTTGGTATGTGTTTACAAACTAATTTATAAATAGCATAATTTCTCAAATAACACAAATGTCTCAACTAATTTATAAATAACACAATTTTTAAAATCATTTTTTAATCACACATATTTTTTTCTTTACTTTTTAACCACATATTTTACCTAAAAACATAAATAAATCAATTTATATATATGTTATAGTGTCGCCTAACATAGCCTTAATTATAACAAGTCAGCTACACTGATGGTAGTCAATGGTTATGTAACTTTGATTGAGTCCCTCTAATAACGACTCCCCGTGTTCCATAAAGATAAATTTTGAGAGTGTATTCAATTGTGACTTTTAAATACTTTTGAAAACTTTAAAAATTTAGGTGTATTCAATTAAGACTTTCAAAAACTCTATATTAAAGTTTAGGTGTATTGAATTGAGACTTTTAAAGACTTTTAAAAAGTCTCTAAAAGTCATGTGGTATTCAATTGCGGCTTTTAGAAGTCTCTACAAATTTTAGAGTATTAAAATCAGGAATGACTTTTGGAGTCTTGTGAGACTTTTGGAGACTTTTTATAATATAAATTATAAAGAACTAATCTCAAAAATAATCTCTATCTAACTAACAGGAGAATTGTCAAAACTTCAAAAATATAAATTAATCCTTAAATTAAAATCAGATTTTAAATTGTACCAAACAAAGATTTTATTTATTGTCCTTTATGAATTTATTTTTGGACCGGGATTTCTTTTTGAATAGTTTTAATTTATCGAGATTTTATTCGTTCATTATGAACAAGTATGTATCCATTTGTAACTTTAAGAAATTGATTGTGTTATTTTCTGATATATTTATAGTTCATTATAATGAGACGTAATTAATTATATATTGTTTGTTGGTGATTAAACATTCACAAATAGTCGAAATTTTAGGCATATATTGAAGAATATTAACAAGCATATGACACGGAAAGAGCAATAAGATGAGTACAACATCAACTATAGGACTATAGTTCGAGAAAGGGAAAAATGCATAATTAAGATTTTTAAAGTATACATTTTCAAATTAAGAAACTTAATATTTTATTTCAAAAAGCAGGTCATAATTAATTATATATTTTATTGTTTATGATCACAAATCATAATTTTTTAGGTTATAGATTATTATGATCACAAGTCACAATTTTTTAGGTCACAAATCAGATCATAAGTTTATGGTCACTATTACAATTTTTTAGGTCACAATTTATTTCTCGATCACAAATTTCGAATTTCATCGGTCACAAATTTTTTCGGTTGCAAGTCTAGAGTCAAATTGTCGCAACTAACAAATTATGGTCACAATTTCTTTATTTGTCACAAATCATTAATTTCATAGGTCACAATTTTTTCTCGGATACAAATCAAGAATTTTTTTATGTCACAATTTTCACAAATCGCTAGTTTTCTTGGTCACATGTCACAAATTTAATAGATGGTCACAACTTAATCTCCGGTCACAACTAAGAAATTTATAGATTACGAATTATTTTCGGTCACGAATTATCAAATTAATCGATCACAAATCACAATTATTAAAGGTCAGAACTTATTTCTCGGATACAAATACGGCTCAAAACTAATTTCCGGTCACAAGTATTTGGTCACGACTTTTTTTCGGTCACAAATTAAAAATCTATAGGTCACAACTTAATTCTCGATTACAAATCTCAAATTTTGTAGGTCACAATTTTTTTTTACACAAATTATGAATTTTTTAGGTCACAATTTATCAAATTGTTTGGTCACGACACATTTTTTTGTCACAAATTATCTATTTAATTGGTCACGATTTGTTTCTCGGTCACAAACTAAAATTTTTGTTGGTCACAACTTATTTTTGAGTCACAATTATCAAATTAACAGGCCACATTAATTCCTATTTAATGCATCATTGGCACCACCCACTACAGCCACCACAACCATCGATTGTCATTGCCACCACCACCGCCATCACCACCAGCACAACCACAAACCGCCGCTGCCACCATAGTCAGAAACTCACCTCCACCACCATACATCATCACCACCGCCAACTTCATCACCACCATTGCACACAATCACTTGGCACTGGAACTACCACACACATACTACCACATACATTGATCCACCTTGATTCACCACCATAAACCACATTTCTGCACACCACCCTTTCGCACATATTACACACCATCACCACAGACGCACTGCCACCATCGCACCGCACACAAATCACTGCACAATCGCGCACAATATCGCCTTGAACAAACCACCTGCATCACACGAAAATCACCTGCACTACACATACCACCAACCTCAACTCACACACACCAAAACTGCACATCGTACGATGACCCATGATTGCGGCACAACGATCGTGACTGCAGCGTATCGCGGTCAGAGATGCAACAGTCACGATTTCGCCTCTTTACAGTTGTTATCCTCCGAACCTCCGCCTCTTCACCACCGGAACCATATCACCACCTGCCTCAACAATACAATACAGATCTCCATAATCCTACAGCTACTCTTCTCAACGACTGGGGATTAGGGTAGGTGAAGAAGGTGTAGATAATAGGTTTGAATTAGGTGTGCGTCTGGTAGCTAGGGTTATGTGGGGTTGAATTATTAATCATAATAATAACCGTTATTATTTTATATAAAAGAATTATGACCTAATTTTTTAATAAATAAGGGGTAAACTTGTTTTTCGAAATGTGAAGTTAAAAACTTGGTTAGGTGGTAATTTCCTCTTCGAGAAACCCTTGAAGCTGGCTCTTGGGATATGTTGTAGCACTTATTCGGCCCATACATTTAGGACACAACCTTTTGTTTATGAGGTGAGGAGAGAGAAGTATTAAAAATCATTTTCATGAATGTACTTGCACTTTTGCAAACAAGAATTAAAACAAAACAAAATAAAATAAAAATTTGTATAAATTAATGTCGTATCTAAATTCGTATTGATTAATGCAATTTCCATTTGAATTCGTATAGATTAGTGTCATATTTAATACGCATTGATTAATAATTTTTTTGAATACAAATAATATTTTAATTTAAGTATGATATATATTCAATATGATTAAAATTATACAATCAACTCCGTATTAGTTTAGTTCTTATTTTTTGAGGTGTTAGTATTACAGTAAATAGTTAATATACTGTTATTGTTATTTGTATATTTTTATTATGATTACAATTATTTTTAATTATTATATATAACACGAATATTGAATGAATTCAATCAATAATAATTGCTATTAATATTAAAATTATTATTTAATTGTTGATATTTTATTCATTTGTTGTTCTTAATAATATAAATCATATAAGTAACCATTAGTATTAAAATTATGATTTAATTATTAATAATTAAGTTATTTATTATCCTTAATATTATAAATCATATTTTCTAATATATGTTACTAACTATTTAATAAATAAAAATCTGTTCGAAGGCTACTTTTTGTCAAAATTATTGTTATTTTCAAGATAAAATGCGTGTATAGTTAAAAGTTGGTGAAAATGTGTTGTTTGTAAATAAATTTCTAGACGAAGTTATCAAACAGATGCTAATATTGATCAAGTTAATGCTTTAATTTTTTTTTCTCTTTAGTTAATAATATTAATAAATGGTAATATTAATGATTAATATTTTTAATCATTCTTAATTTTAATAATTGTGTAAAGATGGTATAAGATTTTCGATATAATTTCTTGATCTCCCACGTTGCCCGATTATCGTACCATGATTTAACTACATTATTTTGTAACTAAAATTATAATTTTATTGGTTAAATATAAAGACTTGATGGGTATATTAAACACACATTTATAATTATTGTGATAGATTTTTTGAATGAAAATTGAAAAAAAAAAAAAAAAAATTACATACAAAAGGCAAATACAGAAGTTATGTAAATTTATTAACAATAAATCAAAAAAATTATTGAAATCTATAGTCATTTGTTAATTAAATATATAAATTGATATTTATTATTCAAATAAGTTTTTAATAATTTGGACAAGTTATATTGTTTTTTAGATTTTAATAATTATTGTTGTAGTGTATTATAAATATTTTATGCATTTTTTATTTGTGTTGATTATGTAAAAACATTAAAATTTTAAAAATACTTAAGAGAATGGATATTGTGGAAAGCAATTTTCGTGCATCGCACGGGATAAATATTAGTACACAAAAGTACACAAGTCGGTAATTGTATAAACTTTTTATGCAATGGTACAACGTGCGTCCTCATCTTATTCAAAATGGTGACGAAAATTTCGACGTAAAAGTATTCTTTTACAATTAAGATTCTCCTTGGTTGAAATGAAGAAATTGAAAATTTAACCGAAACATATTATTCAATTGTAACGAGATGGCTACAAAGTGACTATATATATATTGTAGAAAACCTAAAATTTAAATCTAACAAATGAAAGAGTGAAGAAAAAAAAATAATGTCCCCATTGTTTTGTGGCTACCTGTTTTCCATGGTGCGAATTAGATGCGAGTTTTGGTCCCAAATGGATAAATCCAACCTCTTCATCCAACTCAGCAGATGCTTATTGGAAAGACACACCACAAAGCAATTGTTCTATGAAATTTGTACTACCAATTTCTAATTATCTTTCAGAAAATCAAATAAGGTTATTTCGAATTCTCTCTTTTTTCCACCACAACATACTTTCAAGAAAAAAGAAGAAGAAAGGAAATGAATTTCAGGGAAAGGAATTTGTGAGAATTCATTTTCTTATGAATTGAAAGTTTAATGTATTTGATTGTTATGATTTTCTAAGTGAAAGTTTAATGTATTTGATTGACATTATTCTTGTGGCAAATAAAGCAAAATGTAACTATTTTAATCAATTTTTTTTTTTAATTTTTCACATATTTGTACATGATAATAATAATAATGTTAATTTTTGAAAAATAAATAAATCAATTAACAATAACAAAAATGATTAAATGATGCGTTAGATTTGTCATGTATAGGTGAAAATCAATTATCACATCTTGGCTAAGAATTTGTTTGCCTTGAAAACAAGGAATTGCAACAATTTCCATAAAAGTAGCCAAATGAATTCTTAGCCAAATTTATGTTATCAAACATCATTAAATTTGGAAAGTTGAAAACAAATTCTTATTTCTTAGGCAAATGTTGCCTATCAAATGTTACCTTAATTCTATGTTATACCACATGATTTCATTTAAGAATAAATACGATTCTTAGGAGCTATTCAATCTCCTATTCATTCAATTCTTTGAATGTACGAAGGAAGAAAAAACCTTAATTAGTGGTGACAATATCAAAATATTGAGTTGCTCAATCGTTTTTGTTGACCTCGATTTTTGTATGGGTGATGAGGCCAGCGTATTCCATTTCCTCTCATGTTCACATAATCTTTTTCATTTCATGCACGCTAAAACCGTTAGAGCATGTGGCCTACTCCGGTGGCCGTGGAGGCGGAGGCGATCGCGAGCACTTAAAGATTCAAGTCAGTCTTCTTAAAATATAATATATGGGTGTGCGACATACAAAGACATGAGACAATTTGATTACAAAGGGGGTCGAATAACGTTAGTGTATGAGAATAAAATTGAGTGAGAGCAAAGTTACTTTTTATAAAGTTGCATTACCTTCAAAATGACATAAAGTGTGAGCTTCTATACTAATAGATGTGCGGTGTTGACCATGGATGAAGAGACACATGACCTCATCTTGGAGGTACGGTTGAGGTCTTCTCCTAGATATCACTCCTTCAATCACAGGCCAACATTAAATACATGACAATTAATAGTCGCCCTTTACCTACTCTAGATCTATGACATAGACCGAAGATTTGATCTCTAGGCATTTACCGTAGAGACGTCACATCAATTATGAGTAAAGATCTTATGAGAAATTCCTTGTGGCAGAATCAAAGTGTCACTTCCGTCCTTTAGCAAGGGTCACGCCACAGTTGATTATCCCTCGGTTGGACTCATGTTATTGATAACGTGGGGTGTGGATCCTTAGCTGGGAGCCAATCCGAAGCGAGAAAGGCTTCGGAAGAGAGGCGTTACAGTTTTATGTTGATCCTTACTAGTGTGGATTTGCAATGTCCTAAATGAGTTGGCTCATTCGAAGAACTTTTTCTTTCAAATATTTATTCCTTAACATTTTTTTTTTTTTTTAATTCCTTAACATTATGATGAATCTTTTGCACATAAATTCAATGAATGAATGTACTTTTTTTTATCTTTTAAAGATTGATAGATCAATATATGTACATATATATGTAGTGATTACATTCAAAACTCATAGTTATCATCAGAAAAAGATAAGCCGTACGTCCTAAGGACACATCTCTATTTCCGTATGAAGAGATTCGTTATCCTCCAACTTTTTTCGCTTTCAATGTAATGATCGAATTACAAGAAAAAAAAGATATGAAAAAAACATTCTTAATCCCTTCAAGTATAATCTATTGCACCACAATATTCCAGTACCAAATCCTATTCCTATATAAACGTCCCATGCAAACTCCATTTTCCTCACACCAAAATCCTCAATTCTACTTACTTGCATAACACTTGTTTCATTTCGATCGAACCTGAGAATCTTAAAAACTAGGCTTTCTTTCTGGTTAGTAGCAATGGAGAGAGTGAACAGAATGGTGACAGAAAAGCCAGTGGTGATCTTCAGCAAGAGTTCATGCTGCATGAGCCACTCAATCAAATCCCTGTTTACTGATATTGGTGTTTATCCTGCTGTGTATGAACTTGATGAAATTCCAAGAGGTGGAGACATCGAGCAAGCTCTGTTAGGACTCGGTTGCAACCCGGCAGTTCCAGCAGTGTTCATCGGCGGTGAATTTGTCGGTGGAGATCGTGAGATCGTGAGTCTCCACGTCCGGCAATCCTTAAAGCCAATGCTTAGAAGAGCTGGTGCCTTATGGGTTTAATTAAAACCCTAATTCATATATCTGATACTATTAGTAATGCATTTTTGTTGCATTATGAATTGTAGTAGGATATGGTGTCTATGTGTGCTGCAGTTTTGCTAAGAAGCGTGTATTTCAGCTTTTTCTTGGAAAGCTGATTGTGTTTTTGACTAATAAAAATAAATTAAACTCAAGTTTTTATTAATTAATTAGTGTTGATTTTATGTTATTTTTATTGAAGAAGCGCTGTTAAATGTCATTAAATTAGTTTAAAATTAATGCTATTATTGTATAATTTTATGCAAAATCATACTTTACATAAACCTTAAATTCCCAAATTTGGAACCACCATAAGAAAACTAGAAAACAGGAAAGACAGAAAAGTCGTCCCCTAAGCCCATTTATATAGGGATGCCATCCCCTAAAAAGGACGGAACAACAGCCGTGACAAAAGTAGTCCCCATAGGCTAACGTCGTTCCATTGAGTATAAAATTTTAGTATCAAGAGGCATAACCTGTTGTTTACATCCTTCTCCAATCTCCAGAAAAAGTACTGTGAGAACGTATAGGGTTGACGTTCAACAATTTTTTAAAACCCTACAGAGACATCGCTACAATAGTTCAAAAGTCGTCTCTATATGATCTGGACCTGGCTCCATTTTTTGGTTATGAAATTTACATAGAATGTTAAATTAATTAGAAAATGTACCTTGGTCCATATAGAAAATTATTGAGAAGATCAAACTTTTAAAATTGATGATGAAGAAACTTTATTTCACTTTTGACTTCTTGAATTTGAACTACGTTGAATGATGGGGGATGTGCTCACATTCATTGGTATACATAGACTAAGGGTGAGTATTTTAAGAAAGAACCGAACCTTATCCGAACTGGAAAAGAACCGGAGTCCGATAAATTTTCGTAAATATTTTTTTTGTAGCTCACCATTTGGAAATTTGACTTCAACATCCAATATTGATTAATTTTGAGATTATGCAATGATGCATTGCAATTAATACTTTAATCCAATGGAAGTGAAGTTTTTCTTTCTATAAATCCCTTGTCTCCAAGTCTGACATTATACTTATCACTTCATCCATCAAACTTTAACTTTCTTAAAAAAAATCTACTAAATACACTGTATTATTTTGGATGATGGAATCACTCACTAATAGATTATTTATGCTTGCCATGCTTTATTAAAGTTTGATTCATTTCTATTTTTTATGATTTGAAAATTTTAGGGCTTGATTTTATTTTGATTGCATGCATTTCTTTTTGGCATATGATCAAAATGTTAAAATATATATATATGTTAAATTGCAAAATCTCAGCAACCGAAACAGATGGTGATATATTGCATCAATTAAATTATTGCAGGCATCGTCTCTAATGTGCCGTCCCCAAATTAACCTTGTATGTGTAGTCGGAGGACCTCGATTCAGCTCTTGACTCTGCTGGGGTTTTGATGTCTAGAGTTAAATTTGGGCATGCAAGATGGTTTAATGAGATTTCAACAAAGGGATCTGAATAATATATATTTTCAGACAATCTTTATAAAGATTTTGGGAGAAATTAAAAAAAGTGAAATTAGTGCGACAATCTGCAGCAAGTAGCATAAAGCGTATGTTGTCCATTTGCCTCTTTGCAATATTTTCTTCTCTCTCTCTCTCTCTCTCTCTCTCTCTCTCTCTCTCTCTCTCTCTCTCTCTCTCTCTCTCTCTCTCTCTCTCTCTCTCTATGTCAAGAGTTGGTCAAAGAACCGTCTGGAAGAGAAGATGAAAATCAATTAGTTAGTTAGTTTGAATTGCTGTTAAAGTTAGTTTGTATTGTTAGACAGTTAGAGTAGTTAGCTTGTTGAATCTTTGTATTTATATACATACTTCACAGGATGAATTCAATTGAATCGCATCAGAATTTTTCCATTACCTCTTGGATCACTTAACATGGTATCAGAGCTGACAGAATAGGATTTCTCTCACTCGTCTTCTTCACTTCTTAGCCTTATCCTTTCTTCATCAATTTTTCAATTCATCATGGAGAATTCTCAATCGAATACTGAAGGAGAAACTCGCAGCCTCACTGAAGATTCTTCGTCACCATATTATCTTCATCACTCAGAAAACCATAGCTTTGTTGCTGTCACCCCTGAATTGACTGCAACAAACTACACAACCTGGAGGAGGTCATTCCTGCTCGTTGTTTCTATCCGAAATAAACAAGGGTTTCTAGATAAAACCATTGCCAAGCCTGCTTCTACAGATGTTGCTTATCTTCCATGGATCAGGTGCAATAACCTTCTTGTGACCTGGTTGTTGAGATCAATTTCACAGCCTATTGCCTCGACCATCTTTTACTTGGATGATGCAAGTGAAATTTGGGATAAATTGGAACAATGATTTTCTTAGCCAGATGATTCCAAGATCTGCAATCTTCAGTATCAACTCAACAACACTTCACAAGGTACAAAGTCTGTGGACACTTACTTTACTGAATTAACAAGTATATGGGAAGAATTGAGAGCATTTAGGCCACTGCCTCATTGTAAGTGTGGGAAATGTAACAAAGAGTGCTTTAAAGAGTTTGTTGATTCTCATCTGAAAGATTTAGTGTTCAAATTTCTGAATGGTTTGAATGAAATGTATCAAGGACTGAGGTCGCAAATCATAATGATGAAACATTTTCCCACTTTGGATCAAGTTTATAATCTGGTGTTGAGGGAAGAGTTTCAAAGGATGCATCTTACACAGCAACAAAATTTCACTGATTTGTCATCTGCCATGGCTGTGAATAAAGGGAAATTGGATGTCATATGTTCCTATTGCGGAAAGCGTGGGCATAAGAGGGAGAAATGTTACAAACTCATTGGGTTCCCACCTGATTTCAGATTTACAAAAGGCAAAAATGCTACTGTTAATTCTATGATCGAGGATTCACCACATCAATCTGCAGGTCTATCTCAGCTAAGTTTATCTCAACAGCAAATGCAGAAATTGCTTGTCCTCTTAAATGATTCATCTGATGCTACTTGCTCCCACTCATCAAAAATCAATTCCTCTGTGCTTCCCATCATAAATAATTAGCCTGTTACAAACCTCGCAGGTATATTACCACACTCTCTTGCTCTAGCCTCATGTCTTGCATCTACATCACATTCCATTGATTCTTGGATTTTAGACACTGGTGCAACTGACTACATAGCGTGTTCTTTAAAATCCTTCAATTCTTATACTGCACTTCCAAACTCCTGTGTTCTCTTACCTAATGGAAGTAAAGTATCAGTCACTCATATTGGAAGTGTAGTTATCAATCCCAACCTCACATTATATAATGTTCTACTGGTTCCCTCATTCAATTTCAATCTTATCTCAGTAAGCAAGCTCACAGTCTCAAAGGATCTTGCTCTAATTTTCTCATCTGATTGCTGTCTTATTCAGGCCCTTTCATCATGGATGACGATTGGGCTTGCTAAAGTCACAAATGGATTGTTCTATCTTCAAGACACTCCCTCAAGACATTCACACAGAGTTGCTGCAACTTCCAAAATAAATGCTGACAATTCCGATATCTGGCGCCATAGATTAGGACATGTGTCTCTCAATAGATTTCCTTTCTTGTCTGAATTTCCTCCACATAATACTTGTTGTACATGTCCCAAAGCTAGACAAAAACATGTATCATTTCCTTTACATATACAAAACTCTTTTGCTGTATTTGAAATTGTACATATGGATATATGGGGACCATATTCCCAATCTGATTTGTATGGAAATCATTACTTTCTTAGTATTGTTGATGATTTTTCTAGATGTACTTGGGTGTACTTAATGAAACACAAATCTTTAGTGTCTCAGTTAATACCTCAATTTTATAATCACGTGTTAAATCAGTTCAAAACAAAAATTCAAGTCATACGAACTGATAATGGAAAAGAGTTTAAGCAGCCCACATTTTATGCCTCAACTGGTGTCATTCATCAAAGTTCTTGTCCTTACACACCTCAACAAAACAGGGTGGTTGAAAGAAAACATCAGCATATCCTTAACATAGCAAGAGCCTTACTTTTCCATGCAAATTTACCCATTAAGTTCTGGGGAGATGCTGTGCTGATAGCAACATTCCTCATTAATAGAACTCCATCAAAAATAATTCACAATCTTACCCCTTATGAAATCTTGTTCCACAAACTGCCCTTTTACAATCATCTCAAGTCCTTTGGATGTCTATGTTTTGCTGTCAATACCAACCCACACAGGAGAAAACTCGATTCCAGAACCACAACTTGCATATTTCTTGGATATCCTATAGGATTCAAGGGGTACAAGTTATATGACCTCAGCTCCAAGTCAGTTTTCATATCTAGAGATGTAGTGTTTCATGAAACTACATTTCCATTCAAAAATTCTTCTGGTATATCACCTGAAATTCCATCCCCATTAGTCAATGTTCCAACACCAGATTACATTTTCCTTGAACTACTATCAGATCCATCATCTTCTTAGCCCATAACACAGCTTGCTCCCCTACAACTTATCTCTTCACACTCACAAAATCCATCTGAGTCTGATGAGGCTCCATCTTATTCTTGCTCACAGCCTACAGAATCTACCTTACAGCTTGCAGAGTCTCTTTCACAGCCTGCAGAATCTTTCCCACATCCTACTGATCCTTCTCTTCTGCCCCTCAGACGAATCACAAGACTGAAACAACCCCCTAACTATCTCACAGATTATCACACAAAGCTTCCTCATACTGTTCAATCATGCACATCTCATCCCCTATGAAAAGTATTGAACTATTCTCAACTATCTCCAAACTTTCATCACTTGTCCTAAACATTTCCACTCAATAGCCTAACCCAAACACATACTATCAAGTTATTCAGCATGAACATTGGAGAAAGGAAATGTAATCTGAACTTGCAGCCTTATCTGAGAATGAGACCTGGGACATTGTTCATCTTCCTCCTAATCAATCCACAGTTGGGTGTAAATGGATTTACAAGACCAAATTTAGAAATGATGGACAGGTGGAAAGGTATAAAGCCCAGCTAGTAGCTAAAGGCTACACTCAAAGGGAAGGTCTTGATTACCAAGAGACATTCAGCCCGGTTGCCAAACATACTACTTTAAGGGTATTTTTGGCACTAGCAGCTACAAAAAATTGGTACTTATCCCAGTTAGTTGTTGATAATGCTTTTCTCAATGGTGATTTGGTTGAAGATGTGTATATGGACATTCCTTTAGGATATCAGTTTCCGGGGAGAATGGAAGTGAATTTGATAATCCTAATAAAATTCAGAAAAAGGGGAAGCTGGTATGTAAACTAAAGAAGTCACTCTATGGCTTGAAGCAAGCCTCAAGGCAATGGAACATCAAGTTCACACAATGTTTACTGAAAGAAGGTTTCACACAGTCAAAATCTGATTATTCACTCTTTGTCAATGGAAGTGGAGGCAAGTTTTTAGCCCTTCTACTGTATGTTGATGACATCATAATAGCTGGAGTACAACAGTGTACCATCAATGAATTGAAGGAGAAATTATACACTCATTTCAAAATGAAGGACTTGGGAAATTTGAAATACTTCTTAGGCCTTGAAATAGCAAGGTCAGCTGCTGGTATATATCTAAGTCAAAGAAAATTTTCTCTAGAACTACTAGAAGAATATGGCCAGTTGGGGGCTAAACCCTGCAGACACCCATTGAAATAAATCACAAGCTTGTTAATTCAGATGAAGAACTTTTGGAGGATCCTACGTTTTATAGACAGCTGGTTGGCAAGCTTCTATACTTGAATATAACTAGACCTGACATAAGCTATTCGGTGGGAATTTTATCTCAGTTCATGGACAAACCAGATAGAACACATCTGCAGGCAGCTTACAGAGTTCTAAAGTACATAAAGTCAGCCCCTGGTCAAGGAATTTTTCTGTCATCAAAATCACAGCTGAAATTGAAGGCATACACGGATAGTGATTGGGCTGGATGTCAATAGGCCAGGAGATCCATTACTGGATTCTGTATTTTCATTGGTGACTCCTTAATCAGCTGGAAATCGAAGAAGCAATCTACAATCTCCAGGAGTTCAGCAGAGGCAGAGTATCGAGCAATGGCAGGGACAGTTGCTGAAGTTACATGGATAAACTATCTGCTATGTGACCTGAAGGTTAATCAGTTGATGCCCATTGACCTATACTGTGACAGCTTATCTACTATACACATCTCCAAGAATCCCGTATTCCACGAGAGAACAAAGCATATAGAGGTGGACTGTCATTATGTAAGGGAAAAGGTTATGGATGGATCAATTGAGCTACATCACATTCCTACTAAAGACCAGCCCGCAGATGTTTTTACAAAGGCTTTAGGAATAAATCAATTCTATAGACTTCTTAACAAGATGAACATAAATAATATTTATGTGCATCTTGAGGGGGAGTGTCAAGAGTTGGTCAAAGAACCGTCTGGAAGAGAAGATGAAAATCAATTAGTTAGTTAGTTTGAATTGGTGTTAAAGTTAGTTTGTATTGTTAGACAGTTAGAGTAGTTAACTTGTTTGATCTTTGTATTTATATACATACTTCACAGGATGAATTCAATTGAATCGCATCAGAATTTTTCCATTGCCTCTTGGATCACTTAACACTCTAAATCAAAAACTGATCTGTGCGATGCGAAGAACCGCCTTCGTGCTGGTTTATCTCCAGAAGTTGACATTCTCTTCACAAGTTGGAAAATCCATATTATTCCAGTTTTAATTTCTTAATTATGAGTCTCTTATGAGCTTCTATGAAACACGCTATTGCAGATATGAACAATGTAATGTAGCAATTTCATTTTTTTACTTTTAGCAAACCATTATAGGGAAAGTTTCATAAATAGCAATATAAAACATACAGTTCGGTTTTGGGCAACATAAGACTTACTAGACATCAGTCAATCATTGACTGTCATGTGTAATCTTATTCAATAACTCATTATTGGGTTTTGAAAAAAGAAAAAAATTATCCATGTATCAACACGTGATGTCCCTGTTTGATTCCCATTAAAATGAGTATCATTGTCAAGCTTCAATTATGTGGGTCCATCCAAATTAATCGCTAGTTGACCATTCGAATTTTCAGTCAGTTTACGAATAACACTTAATTTTACTAATTATCTTCCACGGCATACCGAATTTGCAAGATAAACTTGATTACGTGACTCTTGAAACTCCTTACTTTAGTTCATATGAGCTTGGTTGATTGAGCCCGTCTCTAAATTAATCGCTAGTTGACAATTCAACTTTTCAGCCAATTTACCAATAACACTTAATTTTACTAATTATGTTCCATGGCATTACCGATTTTGCAAGCTAAACTTGATTATATGACTCTTGAAACTCCTTGCTTTAGTTATCTCCCTTGTCCAAAATATTCCCAGTTGCAACTGTCTGGTTTTTCTAATTGGTGCAAATTGGTCCTTGTTTCTCTAGATGCTGCAAATTAAACTTTAAGTTTTTAGAATTCTTCAATTTAGTCCAAACCTGTGTTGCAAAAGTACTCAGAAAATTCTGGATGCTGCATGGTGGTTCTTGGAGATTCTTCATTTCCTTTGCTATGCTCATTAGAGGGAATCTTGGAGATCGATCATCCATTCATTCTCTTTTCTTTCACTATTATTCATTTCGTTATAGAAGTGCATGCATTTCAAAATAAAAACTTCTCAAAAATTCAAAATGCTTCTTACTTTTTTTTATTTGAATATCCTAGTTTTAGCCTTTATTTCTATAATGGTACCAAGGATCTCCAATAAACCTTTTAAAATTGAGGGTTCGAATCTCTTTATGTCTTTGCCAGATTTTTTGGTAACTCATCTCATCTTTATTTTGAAGGTGTTAGTTAGCCTTTTTGATATGGGGACTAATCGATTTAAGGCCTCCATCGACTCTCTTCCCGTGTTTGACTGCTTAATTAGTGGGATCTCCTTTAGCTTGCCCAATCTATCATTATTTTATCGGGCCTAGGCTTTAGTATATGTTGAATCGGGCATATTGAGCCCAATGACTTATCCAATTTTCGGCTTGGTGGGATCTAATGAAGTGCTCTGTAATTATATTTCGGATCTAATTTTATTTCCTTTACAATTTTTATTGAAGATTTGACCTGAGATAATTTTTTTTGTTTTCTCTCCTGTCTGTTTGGTAATACTATTTGATTTATAAACTGATTTATTTATGATTTTAAGGTAAAAAAAATAGTGATTGAGAACAGGGACGGATGTGTGTTTGGGAAAGCTGGGTCAAATGACCCAGCAATATTTGAATTGAACTGAGATAAAAAAAGGCCCAAAATAAAGCTTGGCCTGTTCAATACAAAAAAAGCCCAATTATTCTTCCTGAATGCTGAACGCCTGAACCCACAAATACAATACATCTCCCGACTCACCAATCCATACCCAATTTCTGTGTAATTCCATTCCCCACCAGGCCGCCTCTCGCTCTCTCCAGGCTCTAGTGACTAGTCCCTCACGTCGGATGTCGGTGGTCCCTCACGTCACTCCGGCAACCAGTTTTGGACAGCCACGGTACCACCCTCCACCGCACTGCATTCTCTCAGCTCTCTCGTTCAGTCGCTCTCCACCAATCTGACTCCACCAGTGATGTTAGGTATTGATTAATGAAGCTTGATTTCAAAATTCAAACTTAATATTTTTGATTTCTTTTTTAAGTAATTAAGCATTAGGTTTAGGATGTTGAGACTTGAGTTAATCTTCTGATGTTCTACTTCTAGCTTTTAAGTATTTGATTTCTTTGAAATTAACGTTTAAAGTTTATCTATTACTCTATAGGCTTGTGACGTTGGCATTAATTCTTCCAGTTGCAACTGCTACAGTAGAGAGAGCATTTTCATCAATGAATCTCATTAAGACTCGACTGAGCAATCGAATTGGAGATCAATTGTTGAATGATAGTTTGATTGTATATATCGAGAAAGATATATTTGATAGAATTGATAATGATGTAATTATACGTCGTTTTCAAAGTATAAAAACACGTAGGGATCGAGTGTAATAGTGATTCAAGTTATATTTTGATTATATATATTGGATTTTTGATGTATTATTATTTTTGATTTTCCTTATATTAGATTGGTACTCAATATTGTTGATTTCAATCCTCTTAGTCAAAAAAAAAAAAAAAAAAAATTCTGGGGCTCCGCCCCCGAACCCTCTGGAGGGGGGCCTCCCCCTAATTTTCGCCCCAACATTGTATAATTCCTGACTTCGTCACTGATTGAGAATTAGAGAGAGAAAATATGCGTGGTTAAACAGTGATTTGAAAAATTGTGGGATTTATAAATTATAAACCATTTTTAAATGTTTCTATTCATGTTTTAACCTGGCATTATGTATCCATTTGTAATTTTAGTGAGAATGGTTGTGTTATTTTTAGTATGTAAATAATGTTCTAGAGTTTTTAATATTAAAATATATGCAATCTATGAGAAGATTATATTTTTTCATACAACATGTTTCATGAGAACTGTCGATATATAAGGTTCAAGTCTCACTGTTCATCTGTAAATATGTATTGTTCGTGTGCCGCGTATTTGATAAAAAAAAAAAATCATCTCAAATATTCCATTAAGGCGGTTCAATAATATTCTAAACATTTAGTTTATATGTTAATTGTTTCTAATTAAGGCTTTTATTTTATGAGAATGAGACGTACGTTTTCGTTATCATTGTTTTTATTTGTTTTTGACATCGAAACATTTGCATGCAATATTCAATCTAAATTAGATCACAAAATGATAGTTGTAGATGCAATACGTCACACACAGTCTACTATCAACATATAACTTATTCAAATGGTACCAGAAATCATCCAATAAATCTCATAGGTTGTGGTTCATATTCATGAGACGCTCCCAACCAACTTTAGGACAAAACTACCTTCTTTGGGGACAATTAGCGTATTGTGGGATGCCACAAGACTGCTGCCTACAATAGTTAACTAACTGGGGAACAATATTTAGGTAACATATTATTAGGTGGTAATTTTAGTGTCCAATTCGCCTCTATTTATAAATAAGGACATCATTTATAAGTATTTACTGGTTTGCCTCTCTTAGAGGTGATTTAATATTGCATTTCGGCCTATTTGCATTAATTGGGGCTCTTCTAAATGCCCATATTATTCTCAATTTTAGTAGTGGAGAAAATTTGTGCAGTGTTATTTTTAAGTATAAAATCATTATTAGTTTATTACTATCGAGAAACCCTAGAAAATTGGCTCTTTGGGATATGTTAGGGTCAGCTGTGGTACTAATTTGCCCTATACTTTTAGGACACAACCCTTTTGTGTACGGACGGGCATATATGAGTTATGAACTTATACAGATAGTTGCGAAAATTCTTTCCCACGTTGTGTTTTTTTTTTTTTTTTTTTTTTGTTGGGTGAATTAGGTGCGAATATTGCCGGTCCCAAATGGATAAAACCAATTTCCTTCTCCAACTCAGCAGATGCCTATTGGAAAGGTACACCATAAAGTAATTACTCTTATGAAAATTGGACCACCAATTTCTATTTATCTTGCTAATTAATGAAAAATGATGAAACGTTAATTTTGAGTAATGCTATAGCACCAGTGATGTTTAACACAAGTTTAGGTAGCAATTTACGTGAAATTAATGACACGTATGTTTAAAAATGAAAATAAGAAAGGAACCAAATATTTAGAAAACATATGAGATACAGGGCTCGTTCTTATCATCAGACAAAGAGAAAGCCGTACATAAAGCAGCTCTTTATTTCCATATGCAGAGATTCGTTATCGTCAACTTTCACTTTCAATGTTTTGATCGAAAATAAAATCATAACAAAAAAAATAATCTTGTTCCTTTTAATTTCCATACATCATCTGTCGCACCACAGTACTATTCCAGAACCATCACCATTTCTATATAAATGTCAGCATGCAGTCTCCATTTTCCTCACACCAAAACCCTCAATTCTAATTCTTGAGCCATATTCTCGATTTCTAGTTTCGATTCAAATCCTAATAAAACTTAAAAGTTGGGTTTTCTAGCACTTGTTTGGCTGGCTAATTTTTAATTTCTGTTGCCTCGTTTTCTAGGAATGGAGAGAGTGAACGGAATGGTGGCAGAAAGGCCATTGGTGATCTTCAGCAAGAGTTCGTGCTGCATGAGCCACACAATCAAATCCCTTTTTCATGATTTTGGTGTTAACCCTGTAGTGTATGAACTTGATGAAATTCCAAGAGGTGGAGAGATTGAGCAGGCTCTGTTAAGACTCGGTTGCAACCCGGCGGTTCCAGCGGTGTTCATTGGTGGTGAATTTGTGGGCGGAGCTGATCAGATCATGAGTCTCCATCTCCAACGATCCTTAAGGCCAATGCTTGAAAGGGCTGGTGCCTCATGGGTTTAATCGAGTCCCTAGCTACTCTATAAATGTTTTATATATATATATATATATATATATAGAGAGAGAGAGAGAGAGAGAGAGAGAGAGAGAGAGAGAGAGAGAGAGAGAGAGAGAGAGAGAGAGAGAGAGAGAGAGAGAGAGAGAGAGAGAGCTGCACTTTATCTAACAACGCTATTGCTAAATAATATGTACTTCTGCTTCAGCTTGTTTTTGTAAAGCTGGTTATGTTTATGACTAATAAACTTTAATTTTGAATAATTAGTTCATTTTTCTAATTACTAAGTATGATGTATCACGAAATTAGACCAAAAATTGTTATTCCACAGCCTGTATGTACTATGTACAGGCCTTCTGCTGCTGCTGCTGCTGCTGCTACTACTACAGTGAGTGTTCTGTACAAATAGCAGTGCTCTTCGTTAGACTCATCGATGATTCAATTTGAGTAATTTTAAAAGACTTAAAAAACCTCAAAAACCTCAAAATTGAAAAATCTATAAATACCACAACATTTCATAATCAAAGCAACAAATTCTTGCTCTTGATGCCCTTAGCCTTTACTTGTTGATGGTTGTCATTATAAGTCCATGTTCGACAACCAATATTTGAAACTCATTTTTTATTGTACTCATTTTCAATCACAAATTCACATAGTAAAATATTCTGCACTTTAAACTCAAATTTTTTCCTACTTTTTAACCACACATTCTCCTAAAAATCACTATTCAAAAACTTATTTTTTTCTAAAATTATAATGGTTATCAAACAAGGGATATATTAGCTCTCTTTTCAAAATCGAAAAAAAAATGTCATTTATGGAATTATAAGCTCTTCACCTTCTTTTCTAGATTCATTAGCATGAGTAGTTTAGAAATATAAACTCTTCTTGAAGGATGAAAACGCAAGGGTACAATTTCTTTGCGGATTTAATCTTAGAGCTCATTTGGCCTGGTGCATTTTGCAAAATTTCGAGAAACTTTGGAGTTTTGGGAAAATATGTCATTGAAAAGTGATTAAAAAGTATAAAAATTTGTAAGTTCTATAAAAATATGTGGTTGAAATGAATGTAAGGAAAGTTTGAAAATTTTGCATAGAACCAAACGTGTGCTTAGTATCTGATAAGTGTATTTTATACACTCATTTATAAGTCAAAATTAAAATAATATATTTTTCATTTTAGAATAAAAGCTATCTAATGCTTGTTATTTGTTTATATTTCTAGTAAATATCCTAAGATTACGTGAATGAAACAATTTATGGAAATAATGCATATTAATTGGATGACATTTGAGCTAAATTGGACAAATTAAAAGTTGATGAAGTCAACATGAAATACTTGAGGAAGTGAAAGAAATCAAGAGCTCAATTGAAGATGAGTTGAAGTTGGAAGAGAAATAGAAGAAGATTTGAAAGTATGGAGACTATATTATTACAATTAAAAGTTGAAGGATTGAAGAGAAAATTAAACATGATAGATCAAATTACAAATATCCAATGATTGATTTGGACCACAAGACGAT
Source organism: Ligustrum vulgare (assembly GCA_963555705.1). Classification (NCBI taxonomy): domain Eukaryota; kingdom Viridiplantae; phylum Streptophyta; class Magnoliopsida; order Lamiales; family Oleaceae; genus Ligustrum; species Ligustrum vulgare. Next base: position 7,162,958 of record OY743176.1, on the reverse strand, counting down.
ACTTTGAGGATTTTTAGGAGTTAATTGAAAGTGTGTAGAAGTCAAAAAGGAATTAAATATGATAAGAATATTACCATAAATTGATTACAATCGCACGAGATTTTGGACAGATTTTTAATTAGATTTTGAGACCTAATTCTGGGGTAATAAACATTCGAATTGAGAAAATCCTATTTAGGAAGAGTTCACTCATTTAAGTCACCTCAATCGGATAAGGGGGTAGAAAGATATGATTGAAATATTGAACGGTGTGCAGATACCAAAAAGACTCGCGAGGGTTTGATAATTTGCTTTTCTTTTTCGACTATGTCTATTCTCCAACTATAAATACAACTTCTTGGCACGAAAAGCACAACCTTTGCACAGCCTCTAAATAGCATAATTCATTGTTCTATCATCTAATTCTTGGAAGCGAAAATCAAGATAAAGATGGGGGAATTGAAGATTATCAATGGGGAGCGAATTCTTTGTACAAGACCTCCTTTCTTTTGTTAATCTGATAAACTTTACATGCGTAGTAATTATTATTTCTGTGTTTTTATTTTTTTATTGATGAACAATTAATCTTTTAGTTAGGACAAATGATGTAACTTAGTTTTACACTTTTAACACTAGTAGAAAAACGCGAAAAAAAAAATGGTTTAGGCGTCGGTTCTCGAAGAACCGACGCCTAAACTCTTTAATACATGTTTCAAAAATTCGCGCGATTTCATTCCCGACCGCGCATATCTCTCTCTCACTCTCTCTCAACACTTCAACATCGCGAAGCCATCACCACCGTGCCTCCACCAACACCACGACGCCACCAACACCGCGACGCCACCACGAACCCGCCTCCATCTCGTAAGAACTTTACTCTTATATGTGTGTGCGATATGTGTGTGTGCGTGTATGTATATATATATGTGTGTGTGTGTGTGTCCGTGTATGTATATATATATGTGTGTGTGTCTGCGTGTATGTACATATATATATGTGTGTGTGTGTCCGTGTATATATATATATATATATATCAGTAGATCTATATGTGTTTGTGTGTATATATATATGTATATATATAAGTTATAATTTTGGTATTGCAAATAGTTAATTGATATAATTTGAATTATTGGAATTATATTGAAATTATGCATGGAATGTTAGGTTATAAAATCATACTTTGAGCATTTTAGGAATTAAGAATTGATTTTGGATTAATTTTGGAGTGGTTGATGATGTTGAAGTTTGATTTATTGTGTTTGAGTAGTGAATATGTGGAGGTTGAACATTTTTGTTGTATTGTGGCATTTTGATTCCTCCTACAGGTTGGGTAAGTCCAACTTATAGGGGAGACTCTGCCGAAATTACTATAGGATTTTACAAATAAAAAATGAAGATAATAGTAATTATAGGTGATTTTCACTATCATAGAATTAACCATACTAAATAAATAACTAAACAAAATATACTAGTAAAATTATGAAGTATTCAACGTAATAAATTATCGTATGCATGTGATTTCAATTATTAATATATAGTTGGTTCAAATATATAACTATCATTACAAATATTCACTCAAAAGTAATATTTTTTTAATTATATCTTCGCATATTTGCAAAATGGTTCAAAGATAGAGTCATGAAAGAGTTGTCACAAACGTCGAATACCATTGTTGAAACAGTAAAGTGGTTAGCGTATGGTCCTAGCACGATTGTGAGATCTTATGAAGCATATGACATTAATGGGTATACGTTTTACACTAAACGTCAAGATGATAAGAGTGCGGTGCAAAATAGTGGAGTGACACAAGTAGCACTATCAAGAGATTTTTCAAGTGCTAAAGATACAATGCCAATAGATGCCTCGATTTCTTATTATGGTGTCATTGAAGAAATTTGGGAACTTGATTACAGGGAGTTCAAGTTTCCTCTCTTCCAATGTAAATGGGTTGATAATCGACGGGGTGTTCGGGTAGATGAATTAGGTTTCACTTTGGTGGATTTTGGACGGTTGGGTTATCTTGACGAGCCATTCATACTTGCATCACAAGCCAAACAGGTATTTTATGTTCTTAATCCTGCCGACACTAAGTGGTCAGTGGTCCTTCAAGGCAAGAGACGCATTGTTGGCATTGGTGATGTAGTAGATGAAGAAGATTATGATCACTTTGATGAAACTCCTCCATTTTCTATTGGTATACAAGGGAGTGCAACTTTAGAGGAAGATAACATTGAATCCACTTACATGCGTTGGGATCATGAAGAAGGATTATGGATTGACCGTCATTCGTGATTATTCATTGTGTGAGTTCATTTATACATTCTCGCATGCATATAACTCTCTTTTGTTCTTTATATATGCTCTATACGTTGTTCATATTAATTGTGTGAGTTCATTTACATATTCTTGCATATAACTTTCTTGTGTTTTTTATATATGCTCTATACGTTGTTAATATTCATTTATTTATATGTGCAGATACGTAGACAATTTTATCAATATAATGGCCGAGTCTTCACATTCTTCAGATGATCATAGTACTGCCAAAAAAAAAAGGACAAGAGGGCCAACTATGTGCAAAAACATGAAGAAAGCGGGCCAACAATTGAATATTATTGAGTTCGATGACAAACATAGGCCGATCGGACTAGGCACGAAGAACTTCAAACATTTTGTCGGATCTTTAGCCCGCATTCATGTTGACATAAACATCAGTGATTGGCACAAAGTCGATCAAGGCCTTAAGGACATGATGTGAGAAGAGATAAAGGTACTATCACTTGATACATGGTAAATAATTGAAAAGTGAATGTAATTTCTTTATAACACCACATGTTATCATTGTCTTTCAGAGGGAATTCAACATTCTCGATGACCGTCCAAAAAAAAGTGTTATGCAGGTTGCGGGGATGAGATGGAAAGACTTCAAGACAAGGCTGGTTCATAATTTCATTACACATGACCACCCAAAATATACATCTCCTACGCAACTTTATGATTTCTTGACCGAAGAGCAATGGGAGTTGTTTAAAAAAGAACGACAGACGGAAACATTTAAGGTATATTTAAATGTACGCATGTGTCTTGTTGAGTGAAAACTAAAAACCTGTGATTTATTTCAGGAGAAAAGTAAGAAGGCGAGGGATAGTCAAATGCGGAACGAGCATCCTCATTATTTGGGCTCAGCCGGATATGCGGGGATGAAGCCACATTGGCTAGTAAGTGACCCGCTATCTTCTAGCTCTTCATGTGACATGATTAGCTCCTCAATTGTAAGCGATGATCGCAGCCTAGATTGGGTTCGAGCTAGATCGAAGAAGAAAGAAGATGGAACGTATTACATCCCCAACGAGAAAACGAGGGGGGGTGTTTGATAAAATTGTAAGTATATCTTATCGATTTCTCATATATTCAATTGAAACTTACTTCAATTCTTATATTCAGTTTTCATTTTTTTTAACAGGTAGAAAAAGCTGAGCAAGCCACGCAGGGGACATTTGTGTCGAGTATACAACATGATATTCTGAGTGAAGCCCTTGGTAAAGAGGATCACTCTGGTAGGGTGAGGGGATATGGCGTGTATGTCACCACGCGGGATGTTTACGGCCGACCCGATGATTACCTTAGACGATCGTGTGGGATCGTATCAGTAGACGACATTAAAGATATCATCAGGAAGGAGATGGAGGATAGCATCACAGAGCGGGTCAGGCATCAAACCATGTCGGAGATGCAAAGTAAATTTGACAGTATGCAGAGCGCGTACCATAGTATGCAAAGTAAATATGATGCCATCCTCCAGCGCTTGGGCCTCAATGTTGATGCCGAGGTGGAGGTAACTGCACAGCCCCGACCACCAACTCGAAGTAGTTGCCACTCTGTGAATCCAGACCCATTTGATGGTCTTCAGGTACTTACCCATAAAGTATTTGGTTCTGAGTATTGTTTTTTTTTAAATGGAAAGGCCTGACATATATGTTGAAAAATAGAAGCCGATTCCCTGTCGTCTCGCCGTATTTGTTGATGGTGACAAGCAAATAGTGGCCAGCGGGATGGTTTATCCGTCCGGACCCGATACTGTGGTGCATCATCAACCACTCTGGCTTGATCATGTGAAGGTGTCCGTTGACTATGTTATAGATGGTGCAGAAACATTCTATCTTCCAGCGCCATCTCAGCACCACACCACGGTGGGGGAAGCTATTGGAAGTTTTTTCCAATGGCCTAAGGAGTTGGTGATTTTTGGAGAGGTAATAAAATCGAGTTATATAAAAGTTTATGTCAATATTAATTTCTTTTAAATTTGTATCAGACGTGTTATAATGACAAAAATTGTCTTATTGCAGGAAGAGGCCCCAAAAAAGATCGTAAAAAAATCTAATAAAGGGAAAATGCCTCAGAGTTTTGAATTGTCATCTACCCAGCGACCTGCGATAGTCGACGATGAGACTTTACTACGTCTGGGTGATAAATGCAAAATGTTAAACACTCTGGTCCTTCAAGTGCCTGTTGGTGATGACTACTATAAGGTGCCCGTAGATGCCTCCGTCTTCAATTGTACGTTCGAGGATGATATTTTTGTTACAGTCGCAGACATTACCGATCTGCTTAAAATGCAATGGTTGGATACATCTATCCTACAAATATTTGCATTGTAAGACTTCTTATCACAAATTACAACTTCAATTTAAATCATTGTTCAATCTCTATTTATTGGTGTCATTATTATTAGGTACCTTCATGAGTTATGTCAGGATTGCGGTATTGATTCAATTGGATTCATGTCTTCGTCACACATTGCGTCGGTGTTGGTAAGAACAAATGCCAATGGTGTTGTAAATTATATGGACGAGACCATGAGGGCAATGCAAACAAAGAAATTCATTCTAGCACCGTATTTTCAGGAGTAAGACCATTCTCTCTTGTTAACAGTTAATTTTTTTTTTTTGTAATTTGAATCGCACAAGTTTGAAGTTGTATTTACATGTTCATAATACTTAGGAACCACTGGATGTTGCTAGTGATTTCTCCTCAGAAGAGTACGGTGTACTTATTGGATTCAGCTAGTGCATTTAAGCGTGACTTAGATATCAAGCCGTTATTGAATACGTAAGTTATGATAATTTTCATGAAATAATTGTGGAGTTGTGGTGAAATTGATTGTGGAGTTGTGGTTTCACTTTGATGAATATATGTTGTGATTGTTGAGAAGTTGTGATAGATTCAATAGCAACGCGTCTATTTACAGGTTGGATAAGTTCAATTTATAGAGGAGACTCTGCCAAAATTTTTATAGAAATCTTAGTTTTTGTATTTATTTATTTTGTAACTGGTTCGAATAATTTAATTCAATTTTAGGGCTTTCAAACTATATTGGACACAAGGAGGCATTAGGACAAGAGCCAATACAACGTGGCTAAAAATAAAGGTATGAAAACACATATTTAAAATATATTACAAATTTTTGAATTATTTGCATATTCTACTTAGTGTGATTATTAATGTTAGTTTTGAATGTGAAAATTTCAGTGTCCTCAACAGTCCGGAGGTTCTGAGTGTGGCTACTACGTCATGAAAAATATGTATGAGATAGTCACTGAACACTTTCAGCGTCCGTCGTTGGAAAATGTATAAGTTATTGAACATGATAATTTTTAATTATGCCTTCATATTTTATTACAAAATAACTGATAATTCATTTTTATTATTTGTAGGCATTTAAAGAGTATTACTCAATGGAGGAAATTGCTGAAATTCAAAACTTATGGGCTAAATACTTCGTCGATAGGTGTGTGTAAATCGACGTGTATTCAAACTTCTATTTACTCAATTACATGTGACATTGTCAATCTTGTAAATATAATTATTTCTCATTTATTTAACATTATTTTAATTATGTCGATTATATACATATTTGGTGATGTGCATGTGGAAAATGTTCAGTCAACGTTTAGGTGATTGCAGATCATGACCTGCAGTGATCTGGATCATTGCAGGTGACGTCCAGGTCATTGCAAGTGACATTTAGGTCATTGCAGGTCATGACTTGCAGTGGTCTGGGTCATTGCAGGTGACGTCCAGGCCATGACCTGTAGTGGCCTGGGTCATTGTAGGCGACATCCAGGTCATTGCATGTCATGTCTAGGTCATTGTATTTTACTCTATAGGCAAATGAATTTCGTGCCCAAAAAAAAAAAAAAAAATGAAAACGCGTCGATTTTAAGGAAAACCGACGCCTAAAGTTTACTTTAGGCGTCGGTATTTGATTACAACCGACGTGTATTTTTTTTTTTTTCAACTTTACGTGTCGGTTTATAAACAACCGACGCGTAAAGATAGCCTTTACGAGTCGTTTTACAACCGACACGTAAAGTCGTCACTTTACGCGTCTGCTTCATACGCGTCACCTCAAAAACCGACGCCTATTCTCTTAAATAACCGACGCGAAAGACTGTTTCTGTACTAGTGTAATTCTATAATTCGAGTTTTGTATATTGTTGCATGTGTTGATTTATTTATTGTGTTTAATGCATGAATAACTTGATCGCTTATTCATTGATATAATGAATTGTTTTCATAATTCGAGAGGTGAGCTAACAACCTAAATCATGGTAATAAATTCGGCAATTTCAACAAAAAGATAGAGATATGAATTTGTAGTTGCATGCGATCAATACTGTATTCTTATGTTTCATGCATTTAGTTAATGAATAATTCTGACCATCTATAGAGATATATGGTTGACTTAATTAAGTAGAATTGATTTAAACTCAAGAGAGGAATTTCAATATATATTCGTAAATTCAATCGAACACATTAATAGGAATAAAACTTAAATATTGGAATTAAAAGTATTGACTATTGTGAAATCGGATGTCCCAACACTTTTGAACATCAATTTATAAAATCCAAATCTGAACTCTTTTTTTTTTTTTTTTTGCTTTTTAGTTAAGATATTTTAGTTTAGATAAATCATCATAATTCTATTGTTCAAATAAAACGAGAATTAACATATTTCGGTACTTAACTACAATCCTCATGAAACGATGATCCGGACTCTTAGGTCCACTTTATTACTTGATTGCGATATTGTATATTTGTAATTAAAAAAAATCACATCAGTCTCTTAAATACTGGAAGCATTTTAACCAAAGCTTTTTATCTATTGTAAGCATAAATTCCCCATTTTTTTATCCTTCACAACAAAATTGTTAGATGAGAATTCAGTATTACCAGAATAATTAGAAACAACTTCACTAATGGATAAAATATAATTCTTATTTCAGGAATAATAAGAATTTTCCTTTAATTCGAATTGCATTCGCCAACACGTGAAATTTTAAACCTTCTTATTTAAGGTCATTGCTGACAATGCTTGTGGAACATCTTCAAACTGATACAAGTGGTCATGTGTATTTTAACAATCTAAAGCCGAGTGGTCATGTGTATTTTAACAATCTAAAGCCGAATGATGAACTATGTAACAACGGATGAGTTGTGGTTAAGGGAAAAGCATTGTTTTGGTGCGGGCTGTGAGAGCCAAATGATTAACTATGACATATAGTTATAGTTGTTAGAAATCTAATGCGGAAATTATTATTGAATAATTGTGTTGTGAATAACTCAATACAATCAACACATTATGTAAGGGAATATTAATCCTAACTCTAAAAGGCAAAAATAAAATCAAATTATATAGTTTCCTAATCTATAATAGATTTAGTGTAGGAAACTAAATGATGCGGAAATATTTTTATTTTCATTCCATATTTAACACTCCCCTCAAGTTAGAGACTGGATGTCAAGAACACCAACTCGCAAATAAGTGTACAGAAGTCATGCAGAGTTGATACACAAGTTGATCATGTAGTCTTCTAGTTTTATTAATCTTCTTGGATTGATGGTGTAATGAAGGATTAATTAGATACATAAATCTACAACCTGCAATCATCGGATCCCTTAACATCAAAATATACAGCCAACGTAAAGAGACATAAATCTAGTAGATATGGGAATTGCCTATCAAGGTTGATGTGGTAGGAAAACTAGATTTACGAATAGAAGGCTAAAAGACACTTCAAGAAATAGTGACAACTAAATATTTAGGGGTTGAAATATGTGGCCAAATTAAGGCCGAAATATGTTGGTAAAAATAATTGACGTGCATAATTATATTCTAATAACGTACATTTTACGTGTATAAATTAGACATAATTTCGACTTAACAAAATCGAATATATGAAGTAGAAATCAAAAATGCATGAACATGAATTCAGCCGAGGTAAGAGTTGGACTCTTTGTCCTTAAGATGATAATGTCCCACACGGATGCTAACAGTTATCTGGCATTTGTCTCCCAAAATACAACGATCACATCCCACAATAGGAGCACTCCAAATTACGTAGACCAACGAACCATACTTGTGTTTTGAACTCCCTTCGCATGAACGACACGAACTCAAATAAATGATTAATGAAACAACATCTTAACGTAAATATGTGATGCAAAGTGAATGATGAAAAAATCTAAATGGGGCATCCAATAAATAGATGTAGAAAGGTGTCTCGAGAAGAGACACAACCTTTAGGCAAAAACACATCCAAAAATCATGATTTTTCATCCAAAGAGACGTGACTTTCCATCAAAAATTACTCGAGACAATTCTAGTTCTAGAATATTCCAACTTATTTCCTACGAATTACGCGTATTTACACAAAATTAATTTTCATACGAAATTCCAACAAAATATATGGGTAGTATTGATAGGTTTTGGGGTTTCTAAAATTGGGGGTAATGGAATTTTGGGGTTTTTTAATTTTGAATATCTCTAACTTTCAATCCCCAATTTTGAAACCATAATTTTGAATGGTTTTAGAAGTAGATATTTTATGATGGAGGTTGAAATTTTAGGAAGAATAAAATAAGTCTTTGGATATGTACTGCCCACATGTGTGACCTATTAATGCCGGGAGGTGTTGAAACATGTTGCCAAAAGTTGAAGGATGGGGTCTTCATTATTATAGTTATCATTTGTTACAAAGCACAAAAAGGAGTAAAAGCCTACTTGGGAGTGCCACTGGAAAAATTTGGTTCCTTCCAGTTTCCCAACCCTCTCCTAATTTACACTAATACCACTCGCAGAGGTCAGACCCAATAGAAGGTGGGCCGTAAATTCCATATGTGCGGTCGCGTAGAAGAAGAAGTAGTAGCTGCAAAAGAGAAAAAGAAGATGACTGCAATATAAGCCCATGTTCTCTTTGCTGTTTTGAGGTCGTTTTCTGTTTTTATTTTCGAAAACGCTAAAAACGCGTTCTCTTTACCATTTTCGAAAACGCATTTTGGAAAACAAAAAAAAAATTTGTACACAAAACGGAAAACGCCCGAAACATCGTTTTGGGCGTTTTGTGTGTATTTCGACAAAAAATGTCCAAAACGCGGAAAACGCGTTTTGGAAATTTTTTTTTTTTTTAATAGAATTATCTTAACTTAGAACTAAGCTTAATATAAAGTTTTTATTTTTTTTATTTTTTTATTATTTTTTTTAGAATTATCCTAACTTGGAACTAAACTTAAATAAAGAATTATTTTTTTTTTTTTTTTTTTAGAATTATCCTAACTTGGAACTTAGTTTAAATAAAGTTTTATTGAATTCAATATCAACATTATAAAAAAAAATTAAATGAGAATTCTTGTTGTATTTCAAAAAATGTAATGATAAATGGACTCTGGTAGTTTTGAAAGAACTTGCATTTTCTGGATTTTAATATAAGTAGAGCTTTCTCAAGTCCTGAACCTGACCAAGCTGTGTTAATATAGACTCTTAATGCTCACGTTAGTGTGTTGCATGTAACCATATTTTTAATGTATTGTGAAAGGAAATTTGAGTTGGAGTTAGTAGTATTCTGCAAGCAAATTAATTAAAAATAGTTTAAATAGTGTTCTGCAAAATTTCAAACGGAACGTGTTTTCCAGCTTTTCATTTTCAAAAACAGTTTTCAGAAATGACAAACCAAACGCGTTTTCAGCAAATTTGAAAACAAAAATGAAAATACAAAACACAAAACATTTTCGAAAATGAAAATACAAAATAAAATACAAACAGAACGCCACCTAAGGTTTGGGTGTTGCTTTTTTTTTTTTTTCCTTTTTTTGATAGATGTAATAAAAAAAAATTGATCGAAAAATAACAATATGGTCGGACGAGGGGCAAAATCAGCTCGTCAAAAGCGAAATCAATTGCAAATCTAAGCCAAGATAGAAACATACTCTAATACCATGTTAGAAATCTAATGTGGAAATTATTCTTGAATAATTGCGTTGTGAATAACTCAATACAATAACTCATTATAAAGGGAATAGTCCTAACTCTAAAAGGTAAAACTAGAATCAAAATATATAGTTTCCTACTCTATAATATCAATTCGAGTATTAATAGATTTAATGTAGAAAACTAAATAATGCAAAAATACATATATATTCATTCCATATTTGAAAATACCTTCTAATTTGGGTGGTTGTATTTGTTGTTGCTTGTTGCACATCGTGCTGAGGTGGATAATGGGCCCAACGTTAAAAGACGTCAACGCAGTTCACTCTCAACTTTCAATTGCGTGGCAAAAACAATATTAGACCTGCAACAACAAACACGAAATAAACTGAGGTGATTAGTCAACTGAGGTGATTTAGATAACTGACCTCAACTTGAAGAGGGAGGTGATTTGGAAAAATCGAGGTCATTTTGGCAACCGAGGTGATTTTAAGTGACCGACCTCAACTTAAAGAGAGAGATGATTTGTTAAAACCGAGGTGATTTTGTACTGATGTGATTGGTCAACCGAGGTGAGATTGGCGGCACTGCGGAAGGGTCAAATCAGCTGTATTATGTGTCAGTAATCATAATTATATGTAATGTGTTAGTGTAATCATTTACTGTCATGTTGTCAGCAATGTCATTAGTCAATATCAATCACATACTGCAGACGTGATATGTTGTAATAATTATGTTTTGTCCCCTCTCCTACTATAAATAAGAGACATAAATGCTCTTTGGAGGGAGAGATTAGCAAAAAAACCTCTCAAAACTCTTCTTATTTGATTTCGTTAATCCGACCTAGCTGCCAGATCGGTATCGAACTGGACGTGAATTTATGCTAATATAACTTCAGTTCGCTTTTGATTTGTTACCCTTTTTATATCATTTTTTATTCACGTTCTATCTCAGTGTTAGAAATAGGGAATGAGAGCTGCGTACTTAACCTAATTTTCCACAAATAAATCATTCACTTGAAAACTATAAAATTTCCACTATCTTTATTTGTTGAAAAAAAGAGAAGTCAACAAATTGGCGCTAGAAAGAGGGCCCGTATCCTTGTTGTTGGCAACCACATTCTTGTTTCCTTATTGCGATGAGTCACCAACAAGATTCAGGAAGTCATCAGACTCACCATAGTGGTGACTTATACAGAAATGTTCGCGGGTCTAGAATATATGTCCATCCATGACCTACAACCGATGCAAACATGGAAATGGTCCATGATCGACTTGAACGGATGCAAAGAGATATGGAAGAAATTAGGAGAAATCAAAATCGAGGTCTCTATCAGGAAGAAGGCGAGATGCAGTCTCAACTACAAATATCTAATGGACCCTCCTGTTATGAGGAACAACAAAATGAATGCTCGGACTATACTAGGAGTGGAGTCGGTGACAGCACACCTCAAATACGAGGTCGTAAATCGCTCGGTTGGAGGGGACAGATAGAGAGAAGTGAATGTAATAAAGTGGGGACATATCCAGGAAAAAGGATTGAAAGAGAAGGAGAGAGCAGAGCTGCTAGGACAAGGGGAGATGGGTGCAAGTCCCCGACAAAGAAAGTGAACTTGGAAAATCAGCAGGCTGATAGTTCAACCCTCCACTTAAATCAGCCACCAACTCCTATCACTACAACAAAAATGGGCTTTTGCAACATTTAAATGGCAACATTTTCTAATTGAATGTTGCTAAAAGTGGTCTATCGAAACATTTAGTAATTGAATGTTGTATTTGATATGAATATTTGAGATTTATCCCTTTTCGCAACATTTAAAAATTGTTGCGATAAGTTGGAATTTTTGCAACACTCGAATTAAGTTTTGGCAACGTTTTACAAGTGTTGCAAAAGATTAACCTTTTGCAACGTTTAAAAAACGTTGCAATAGATAATCTATTGCAACGTTTAAAAAAGTTTGCAAAAGTTATCTTTTGCGACATTTTTTAAACGTTGCAATAGATTCTTTTGCAACGTTTTTAAGATAATCTATTGCAACGTTTTTTAAACATTGCAAAAGGCAAAGCAATGGACTAGCCCATGTTTCTGATAAATTAAATTTGGCTCAATTTTAAAACCCAAAAGCTTCCGGTCCATTTATTATAACCGAGACAATGAGAAATCTCAAATCAATCCAATCACAAACTTCATCTGGCTCCCGCTCTCTGCGCCTCTCCTCTCAGTTCGTGGACCAGTACTCCGTCCAGCCTCCTCCTCCGCGTCGTCCAAGTCACCGAAGGCCGAAAGTGGGCGCCGACTGCCCAGTCCATCCAGCCTCCTCCTCCGCGTCGTCCAAGTCACCGAAGGCTCGAAGTGGACGCTGACTGCCCAGTCCGTCCGGCCTCCTCCTCCGCGTCGTCCAAGTACATCAAACAACTTCAAATCCTGCGCCTCAGATCATTTCTTTGAAGAATACTTCAATACCTGTATGTATAAAATTCCTGATTCCACAACCCCTTTCGATCGGAAAATGTATAAAATTCTTGATCCATCAATGTGTAAAACCCTAAAATTGGACTCTCAAGGTGAAGGAATGAGATTTTATAGTTTAGATTTTATAATGTTGAAAGATTAAACTTTGAAAACAAAATAATGAATATCATTAATGGACTTCTTCTAACTTGAATTTGAGTGAGGTCTAGTATATCTTTTTGTTGTTCAGTGTTGGATATAATATTTGCCTTATAATGGACAAACAGTGGCTGCAATTATCAAGGTTATCCTGCAGTGTCTCTCTATACAATTCCTAACGTGAGATTTGGTGCTAGAAGATGGAAAATAGGGCCCTTTTGTTTTTATTTGTTGCCTTTATTGCTCTCTCTGTTTTCTTGAGCTCCAGCACTGCTCATTCTCACTCCAGAGATCCCTTCAAGTCCATCTTAGGTTTGGTTCAGTAATCTTTTCGTGTTTCTTGATAATTGAATTGAGTCGTGTTTTTCTTGGTGATTGGATTATAAATAAATGTAATAATAGCAAGTTCTTGGATTTATTTATGTTTTTCTTGGTATACTTGGCAACAGTTGTGACGACCCGAATTCTCGACCATTCGAGTGCCACTAAAAGTGACTCATATCATATTATCGAGACTTAAATAGTAATGTAAAATTATTTAAAAGAATAATTAGAATCCCATAATTTTTATTGTGAATAAAAATAGAACATAATTTTCTTACATAAAGTTCAACATAATTATCTCATCAATCTTAACCACTTTTGCCACTTCCATGTTGACCGCCTCGAACCTTCAATTATCTGAAAATGGTAAATATCGTGGAGTGAGATTTATAAAATCCCAGTAAGTATACCAAGCATAAATTTTCTTTTGAAAGCATATGGATCATTTTCATCATAACATAGGATAGGATCGAAATACTCATAAACATAGGGAGACACAAGAATTTTACCGAACTTAAATGGCAAGAATTCTTATGTGTAGCGCTACTAAACTCCGGTCCCCTTAGCATAATCATAAACATATCATATGGAACCCATAACAATCTTGTGAGATTGATTTCATAGCAATGATCCAAACATTTTCATAAAAACATAAGATATACTTACTTGTCATAAAAACATACTTACTTTTCATAAAAACATAAGGTGTATTTACCTTTCATAAAAACATACTTACTTTTCATAAAAACATAAGATATACTTACTTGTCATAAAAACATACTTACTTTTCATAAAAACATAAGGTGTATTTACCTTTCATAAAAACATACTTACTTTTCATAAAAACATAAGGTGTATTTACCTTTCATAAAAACATACTTACTTTTCATAAAAACATAAGATATACTTACTTGTCATAAAAACATACTTACTTTTCATAAAAACATAAGATATACTTACTTGTCATAAAAACATACTTACTTTTCATAAAAACATAAGGTGTATTTACCTTTCATAAAAACATACTTACTTTTCATAAAAACATAAGGTGTATTTACCTTTCATAAAAACATACTTACTTTTCATAAAAACATAAGATATACTTACTTGTCATAAAAACATACTTACTTTTCATAAAAACATAAGGTATACTTACTTGTCATAAAAACATACTTACTTTTCATAAAAACATAAGGTGTATTTACCTTTCATAAAAACATACTTACTTTTCATAAAAACATTAGATATACTTACCTTTTAAAAGATTAAAATGAAGTGTAGTAGTAAATGGACCAAAACTTTCTTGACCACCTTGAATTTCTCTTACTTGTGGATTTTGTCAAGAGATTGGAAATAAGTGTATATGTGTAGAGGTGTGTGTAAAAGAGATGGGTTTAAATAGATGTATAAAGTTGGCATATTGTAAACATAATCATTCAATTCTATTAATTTTAACACATCCTTTTCTTAAAGTAAAGCACCATTCATATACTTTTCCATATTTATACAAATAATATGCTCTTCATGATTATATATAATGGAGTCTTATCAATCATTCATATACTTTTCCATATTTATACAAATATTATGCTCTTCATGATTATATATAATGGAGTCTTATCAATCATTCATATACTTTTCCATATTTATACAAATATTATGCTCTTCATGATTACATATAATGGAGTCTTATCAATCATTCATATACTTTTCCATATTTATACAAATATTATGCTCTTCATGATTACATATAATGGAGTATATAATTCATTCATATACTTTTCCATATTTATACAAATATTATGCTCTTCATGATTACATATAATGGAGTATATAATTCATTCATATACTTTTCCATATTTATACAAATATTATGCTCTTCATGATTACATATAATGGAGTATATCAACCATTCATATACTTTTCCATATTTATACAAATATTATGCTCTTCATGATTACATATAATGGAGTATATCAACCATTCATATACTTTTCCATATTTATACAAATATTATGCTCTTCATGATTATATATAATGGAGTATATAATTCATTCATATACTTTTCCATATTTATTAAATTAAGATTCTCATAATTATTATATATAATGGAACCTCTCATGCTTGCATATATTTTCTTAATTTCAATAATAAAAATAATTTTTGTATAAATAAATATTGGGATAACATTGAATTAAGTACTTGGACTTAATATACTTTAAATCAAGAGAATGGAGATATTTTTAGAATTTCGGAATTTAATTTAAAATCGAACGATCTCGATTATTTCTTGACTTGGCTATACGAATACGTCGCGGCGTTAACTTAATAAAAATAGGTGAAATAGTAGCGACACGATTTTCTATTAAAATAATTATTAATCGCGTAAAAATTCTTGGTCGCTACAAACTTACCCCCTTAAAATAATTTCGTCCTCGAAATTAAACTTACTTGATCTTATGATTTCTGAACACTTAATCAGAATCTCTTCTCTTCTTCTCTTAGGTAGTATCATTGCTACTATATTTAACCCACTGGACTTTGACTAAATGCATATCTTTGTTTTTCTTAAAAACATGGACTTTTCTATCAATAATAGACATATGTGTCTACTCATAAATTCTGACTCAAAAGGAAAATTCCCAATCGTATGTGATATTTCATCATGTCTTGTAGTACTCATGTAACCTGTCACTTATCATCGTATCATGTGACCTCAAATATTCGTATTAATATCTCTAAAATTTCAATAAATCTTTACTAACATATCATACCATAATAATTAGTCATTTCTTCTTATCACCAAATATCCCAAAGTAAATAAAATGGTTACCTGAATATTCCCTATGTAATATATCCAAACATATTATTCATCAATCAACATAATATCATCAGCTTATCTTTTCCCATATTTGTAACCAAAACGTTCTGCAAAATTCAAATAAATAATTAGCTCCCAAACTAAGATTCTTTACTTAAATATCACCACATTTCCTGCAAAGTATTTCTTTCACTTGTATATACATATGAATTCTGATTCAATACGGTCCTTATTTCTCTTTCACGTATTCCCGTATTATTTCTATACCTTGATTATTATATCAGAATATCAGTACCCAAAATCCAAGAAAAATATTTTATATCTCAAATCTTATCATCAAATCTTCCTTTATCGATAAAATTTAACAGTGCATTACTTCTTGTCTCCTCTTTTCATTAAAATAATCCTGCGCTTTCTTGCTGGACACAACATCACGCGGATTCACTCAGATCCTTTACGCTTTTAAATAGTTCATGCTGGGAAGAGGTTAGAATCATCAAACAATGGATATCATCCTTTCTAACATTCGCAAGTATTATTCCAATCTTCCTATGAATGATCTGAGAAAGATCTATAGAATAAGGCTCGAAAGATTGAGGTTGCTGATGGCTCATGATATTCCAGAAGATGTTCGCTGGTTGATCGAAGCAAAAGTTCGACTATCTGGTGAATTACCTATGACCGTTCCAAAACATATGCCTGGTTTAGGCAAAAGCACGTTTGCAAAGAAACGAAGAGCAAAAAGACTGGGTGGTTGCTACAAATGTGCTCGTTGGAACTGTAATACTCGTTGCAAATCATTAGGATATTCTTCTACTAATCGAGATGATAAAATCGAATTCATAAAGGGTGGACTGAGTAAGGAGTCTTTGGATGATATTCGATTGACTCTCGAGACGCACCCAAGTGGGTATGTGCAACGTGAACTCCTTTCCTTATATGCTCAATTTAACGAGGACAAAAATCGTTATAGTCTCAAAAATATAATCGCAAAAGATCCTGTTTGCCAGTCTGTTTTACAAAATGAGGTTGTGGCAATTCAGCATTGATATAAGGTAAATCTTTGATACGCATTTAAAAATATTCTTCTGTTTCCTTTCACACGTTTTGATAAAGCTGGTAAAAATATATTTTCCTTTCTCGAGTTTTTATAAATATTGAAAAAATATATTTTCCTTTCTCGAGGTTTGATAAAGCTGGAAAATAAATCACCGAAAGGTAATATCTTTGATAAAATAGTCAAAAGTTGGCCGATTTTGTCAAAAGTAAATCTTTACTTTTTCAGAATCAATCAAAAACAGTAAATTTTTCCGGCTTTAAATAGCCAAACATATTTCATAGTTCAGGTATCCCAAAATCACATCTTCTTCGTAAGTTTTCCCTTCTATACTATCAAAGATGGAAGCACCAAAACTTCGACAGATCAAAACTATTTGTGTATTTTGTGGATCAAAAGTGGGGAAAGGCTTCGATTATCTAGAAGCGGCCGTAGATCTTGAAAAGAAACTGGGGGAAAAAGGTATCACTCTTGTATATGGGGGTGGTAGCAGTGGTCTAATGGGTTGTGTTTCCCAATCTGCTCTTGCAGAGAAATCAAAAGTAATCGGTGTCATACCTGTCCCTTTGGTAGATGTTGCAGGAAAAACACGAGGGCATGAAGTTCAAACCTTATCCATCCATGAACGTATAACTTGTATGCTATATGGTTCTGATGCCTTTATAGCCCTGCCCGGAGGTTTTGGTACCTTAGAAGAAATCTTTAACATTACCTCGTGGGCTCAACTAGATCTCCATACTAAGCCTATTGGGCTTCTGAATGTTAACAATTTCTTTGATGGCTTGTTAACCTTTCTTGATTATGCTGTGGAACAGGGATTCATCTCTCCATTTTCCAGAAGGCTCCTTATTTCTGCTCCTACTATTGATGAACTACTGGATAAGCTGCAGTCATATATCTCAATACAAGATCCAGCAGGGGTTAAGATAGATTGGTCGCAAGGAAGGGGAATCAAGCGAAAATGGAGTCCGGTTAATGTAAACTTAACTTTATGAATCTTAGAATAGGTGGGGGTAGAGTACGGAGTATTCTTACTCTCGAGACACCCCTCTAATTTCCTAGGATTTTCCTTAATGTTTAAATCTTGTGTGTACCTCAAAGGTTCCAGGTGGTAGATTACGGAGTATTCTTACTCTCGAAACACACCTCTTTGAAGGTTTCTTTATTTCCTCAAAAGGTCAGAGGTGGTAGGATACGGCTACTCCGGAAACACATCTCTCAATTTGAGGAATTTCCCATGTTGCTTTCTTTTGCTTTTGCGTGTTTCATGTATTTCTTTCCAGTGTGACTCTTGTGTGTTCTCCTTACGAGAAAATAATAATATCTCTGTTATCATCTACTAAATCTCGTTTGTGATGTAAATGAATTTGCATGTCTAACCTCAATTCTCTTAGTGATTGCATACCATACTATGCTCTTAATTCCAAACGATAAAATTCTAGGCAGAGTTTCCTTTGAAATTTGGACTTATTCAAACCGTAAGCATACTTCATAACTCACAATAATAAATAATTCCACATTTGATCACAACGATCTAAAAATTGACCACAATTTCATCAAACTTCAATATCATAAAAAAATATTCCAGAAAATCAATTCATAATTCCTCAACATAGAAATTTCAAATCATAGTCGTCAATATCACAATATCACTTCCTTCAATACCTTAATTGGCTCAAAAGATTACTCATACTTATATTTATAAGTCATAAATCATATTCCCAAAATTTAATCACAAGGCCAAAGTTCATAATAAATTTCTCTTCAATATAGAGGCATAATTCACTTACTCAACATAATAGCCATTACTTAATTCCCAATAACCAAATCTTTAAATCTCTAACTTCATAATGCTTCTCATAAAAGTCTCATTAAAATCATATCACTTATAATCTTAACATCTCATAAAACTTCATAAAATTGGCTCGCTATTTCTCATTAAATCTAAATGATAGATAATCTGAACATATTTCTAATCATTTCTGTTGACTTCTTATACTTAGTGCCATGTCTAAAATCAATTATGCAAAGTCCATTTAAGGTTCATCATTTCTAAACTCGAGGACAACAATTATTTTGAAAATCATTCTTAAGTCATATTATTCCCATTATGCTCAACACCCGTTCTCTTTCTTTCTTTCCGAATTTTTTTCAGAATTGAAACTTGAAGAGTGGTACCAATAATCATCCACAGTTTTTCCTTGCTTTTAAGCAAAGGTAGTGATAAAGGGATAAATTATTGAACCGAAAATTGAAACTTGAAGAGGAAGTACTAATAACCATCCACAGTTTTTCCCTTGTTTTTACACAAAGGTAGTGATAAAGGGATAAATTATTGTACAAATTCATTATTAATTTTGTTTGTTTAATATATTATTCCATATATTTTTTGGCAAAAGTTACGAACCAACTTATTTTTCTAATTTAGTCAGTCTTACTAAGCTTAATATGAACCAAAATTCATATCAATATCCTCTATGTCTCATGATTCTACATAAAAAGGAATAAATTAAAATTCAGGCTTCTATCAATTCATATCATACTCAACATGTATATTTCACTTAAAGATTCATAACATATGAAGATTTCATACTTAACATGTCTTAATAAAATCGTAAATGACTTGCAAAGCATATAACATACCTGGTTCGAGGAGTCAATACGTGGAGAGTGACATAGTAGAGTGATGAGTTAAAATATTTCATATAATCTTATTTTCCTTTAATCAACAATAATTTAATGTGGTTGTATCTAAATCAACATTTTCTTGAATCATAATTCCTAATTAATCACAGTCTTCAAAACAAATCCAATATCGATATAGTAATTATCTCCCCATCAATAATTAATAATTTAACCCAAATAAAATTTATCGTCAAATCTTATTTTTCCTTTAGTCCCCGAACTTCTAGAAATTTATCAAAGACATCAATATAAACATCATATCACTAACTAATTATATTCCATAAAATTTTCAGGACATTACAAACTCCCTTGCTTAAAATGAATTTTGTCCTTGAAATTCGCACATCAAATTTCATCATGCTTTTCAAAATCATAACCATACTTGACATGTGAAAATTCAACTTTTTTTTTATAATGAATAGTGATTTCGTTCACTGTTCATCATGAATAGCACGTCGTTTTACTGTTCACGTGAATAGTGATTTTTTTTTTTTTTTTAAAGAAATAAAATTTCAAAAATCTACAGAATCGTTTTTAAAACTCTTTGCTCTGATACCAACTGTGACGACCCGAATTCTCGACCATTCGAGTGCCACTAAAAGTGACTCATATCATATTATCGAGACTTAAATAGTAATGTAAAATTATTTAAAAGAATAATTAGAATCCCATAATTTTTATTGTGAATAAAAATAGAACATAATTTTCTTACATAAAGTTCAACATAATTATCTCATCAATCTTAACCACTTTTGCCACTTCCATGTTGACCGCCTCGAACCTTCAATTATCTGAAAATGGTAAATATCGTGGAGTGAGATTTATAAAATCCCAGTAAGTATACCAAGCATAAATTTTCTTTTGAAAGCATATGGATCATTTTCATCATAACATAGGATAGGATCGAAATACTCATAAACATAGGGAGACACAAGAATTTTACCGAACTTAAATGGCAAGAATTCTTATGTGTAGCGCTACTAAACTCCGGTCCCCTTAGCATAATCATAAACATATCATATGGAACCCATAACAATCTTGTGAGATTGATTTCATAGCAATGATCCAAACATTTTCATAAAAACATAAGATATACTTACTTGTCATAAAAACATACTTACTTTTCATAAAAACATAAGGTGTATTTACCTTTCATAAAAACATACTTACTTTTCATAAAAACATAAGATATACTTACTTGTCATAAAAACATACTTACTTTTCATAAAAACATAAGGTGTATTTACCTTTCATAAAAACATACTTACTTTTCATAAAAACATAAGGTGTATTTACCTTTCATAAAAACATACTTACTTTTCATAAAAACATAAGATATACTTACTTGTCATAAAAACATACTTACTTTTCATAAAAACATAAGATATACTTACTTGTCATAAAAACATACTTACTTTTCATAAAAACATAAGGTGTATTTACCTTTCATAAAAACATACTTACTTTTCATAAAAACATAAGGTGTATTTACCTTTCATAAAAACATACTTACTTTTCATAAAAACATAAGATATACTTACTTGTCATAAAAACATACTTACTTTTCATAAAAACATAAGGTATACTTACTTGTCATAAAAACATACTTACTTTTCATAAAAACATAAGGTGTATTTACCTTTCATAAAAACATACTTACTTTTCATAAAAACATTAGATATACTTACCTTTTAAAAGATTAAAATGAAGTGTAGTAGTAAATGGACCAAAACTTTCTTGACCACCTTGAATTTCTCTTACTTGTGGATTTTGTCAAGAGATTGGAAATAAGTGTATATGTGTAGAGGTGTGTGTAAAAGAGATGGGTTTAAATAGATGTATAAAGTTGGCATATTGTAAACATAATCATTCAATTCTATTAATTTTAACACATCCTTTTCTTAAAGTAAAGCACCATTCATATACTTTTCCATATTTATACAAATAATATGCTCTTCATGATTATATATAATGGAGTCTTATCAATCATTCATATACTTTTCCATATTTATACAAATATTATGCTCTTCATGATTATATATAATGGAGTCTTATCAATCATTCATATACTTTTCCATATTTATACAAATATTATGCTCTTCATGATTACATATAATGGAGTCTTATCAACCATTCATATACTTTTCCATATTTATACAAATATTATGCTCTTCATGATTACATATAATGGAGTATATAATTCATTCATATACTTTTCCATATTTATACAAATATTATGCTCTTCATGATTACATATAATGGAGTATATAATTCATTCATATACTTTTCCATATTTATACAAATATTATGCTCTTCATGATTACATATAATGGAGTATATCAACCATTCATATACTTTTCCATATTTATACAAATATTATGCTCTTCATGATTACATATAATGGAGTATATCAACCATTCATATACTTTTCCATATTTATACAAATATTATGCTCTTCATGATTATATATAATGGAGTATATAATTCATTCATATACTTTTCCATATTTATTAAATTAAGATTCTCATAATTATTATATATAATGGAACCTCTCATGCTTGCATATATTTTCTTAATTTCAATAATAAAAATAATTTTTGTATAAATAAATATTGGGATAACATTGAATTAAGTACTTGGACTTAATATACTTTAAATCAAGAGAATGGAGATATTTTTAGAATTTCGGAATTTAATTTAAA